>JAOXXN010000265.1:31588568-31599125 GCA_026770055.1 Myrmophylax atrothorax | reverse complement strand
GCCCAGTGGTATAAGCCTGAGAGATGAGTGGAAGAGAGTGCATGAGGATTTATGCGTCTCAAAGATTACCATGACAGAATAAACGTTTTTCTGCATGCTGTTAACTTTCAAAAGCGTAGTAGACTGTGTATTTGAAACATTAATGCATAGTAAAGTCTTACTGTTGTCATAAGTAAAGCCCGTCAGATATTGGAGTCCCAGATGCTTTCTTCATTCCAGCAAAGTGCTGCAGTGGCAGTTCACTACATCAGGTGACTCAGCTCCTGGAATCATCAGTACCATTGGTATCAAAAATGTTAAACACTACAGTTGCTCTCCTTGTGAAAAGCAACTGCAAATGGAAATAGTATTAAGATAAAAGCCTTGTGCCATTTATAGATTAAAATGAATTTTTTGTTATTCTTTTTGCTACTTCTATAATCTTTGCTCCCAGAAGAGTAAATTAAAGGCAGTGCCCTAAATTTCATAAGTGATTAGGAACTTGGTGGTTTACTTTCAAGGGGCCCTGCTACCCAGAACAAGATGAATTTCTGTAAAATTATCTTCCTTCCCTGAAATGTGTGACTCTGGCCTTCACTAACATGGAATTTCTTTTAAACTAAACTCCTCCGGGAGCAGGAGTTTTAGATGTCCTTTTTTTGAGCATGTTTTCTACTTCAGGATCCCTATACAAAAAAATTAGACAACTGAACTCATGAAATCTCTGCTGGACTCAACACAGGGTTCAGGACATTTCTTTGTTTATAATCCTGTGTCTTCTTAGCCCTTGAACCATCCCATTAACCCACTTAGAAACACAAGCTGTGCCATCGATAGTTTCTTTTCCATGACAGTCCATTATTGTACTTGTGGGAATGATTTCTATGCCACTTTTGTCCTTGTTCACCCCCAACAGCTGGAATATCCCAGTACCGGAAAAGCCCTAAAATATGTAATGTCAACCAGTAAAGCACACCCTGTGCAGATGCTTGGTCAGGAGCATGACATTAATATTTGACAGTATTTATCCCAGCTATTCCTTAGGCACAAGAGCTGTAACTGGTGCCATCCAGTTGAAGGTCCTCACTGGCAGACTCAGTTCAGCAACAGTTCTACATTGTCCCTGCTCAACGCCTTTCTCCTCAGACAAGTTTTGTGGGCTGTGGGAGTATGTGGTTGGAGGTGGGAGGAATGAACAAGTAGTAGTGAGACAGGTCACTTTAGTTTTTCTATGAAGAGATCTCAGCATAGTGAGGAAAGGGAAAAGGGATATGGATGTGAAAGAGGCATATTAGAGAAGTGCAATTAGGTAACAGAGCACTAAAGCAATTGAAGCTGTTCATTTAAGGACTGGAGATTTCCTTGGCCAGCTTAGAACTAATGCATGTTTTTTCTCAAGAGTAAGAAACAGTAAAAGCTGCTTTGGCAGCTAAGCACAATGCTGCTAACAGCCTTTGTAGGGCTGGTGTAGGATGCACTATAAGATGTTCTGGGGCACTGGCTTCTAGAAAGGTCTGCCAAAGTACTGTATGTCAGTCAGCACACACCTCAGAGCACCCAGAGCACTCATCCAAAATAGACCCACTGTGACACAAGGTAGTCGTTGTGTCAGAGAAATTATAAAGAACCACAGACACAAGTTGTTAAAAAAAAAAAAAATCTTGTATTCACCAAGTGCCAAGGATAGAACGTAAACAGTACAGTCCATAGTGAACATTTCTGCTGCTTCTGACAGGTTAGACAAGAGGATGCTTTGCTGTAGCTTCCAAGGCTCTAAAGCTACTTCAGAAGGAAGCCAGAGGACAGACAGGTTATGCTTAGCCGCTTGTAAATGATCTTTTCATTTTTTGGCAAATATGTTGGTAAATAAATCTCAATAGGACAAAAATGCAGGAGCTGCCTAAACTCTTCTAAGATAGTAAACCTTTTATGCATAATCTAACTAATCTGTTTTCAACTTTGTAGTTTCTGACTTAAGCCCTTTCTGGTCACACAATTTCTGAACAAGCTTCCTGAGCAACACATATGATGGATGTCCAGAATGAAGATCTGACAGGTTCACTTTATCCTTCTCCCTACCTATTCATACATTTATCTTCTTTTTAGGGAATATCTGGTATTTTGTTTTCAAATAATACATTTCACTTTTAAAACACTTAAACAAGAAAAAGAAAAGGAGTACTACAGGTTCTCAAAAATATAGTGACAAAAAGAATATGACTGTTTCCAGCTGACATATGACCATTTATTAATTTTAGAAATGTTTGCTGCTCTGTGCCATTTGACTGACACCACCAAGGAAGCAGTATTTTCTAATTGCTAACTGCCTGTCCTAATTTTGTGCTGATGTAAACCTCTGCCACTAATTATCTTATTACAAGAATTTTTTTTCTCTCTCTCCAAATCTGTCCCTAATTAAGACCCTGTTCTTGTTAAAATCCACCCGATGTCATTTATCCCCTCTTTTCTTCTGCAGTGCTCTTAAATCTTTTGTATTGCTGTTGACAGGTTATAAATTTTTTGGAGGCAGAGAGGGGAGATTCTGGCTATATTTTTTTGCTAGTATTCTGAAAAGGTGGCTTTCAGGGCTGCAAGGTCTTTCAGTTATGGAAAGTTTTCACAAACATGGTTCTATGAATGACAACTGTAATAAAAAAATAAAATGCAAAAAAGTCTAGTTCTATATGAACTGATTATATTTTTATTTTTACTTCTCAGAATCTAAAATCTGGAAAGACTAATTTCAGGAAAATTGCAGAAAAATATATCATGTGTCCTTTAGGGGTTTTAAATGAAGACAAAGCAAGGAAAATGAAAGAATAAAATATATTTTCATAAAGAGTGAGCAGATAATTGTGCTACCCTTATACACAAGGGTGGGAGTATTGCCAAAATGCTTCTTGAACTCTGTCAGGTTTGGTGCTGTGACCACCTCCCTGAGGAGACTCTTCCAGCACCCAGTCACCCTCTGATTGAAGAACCTTTGCCTGATATCTAACCTGTATGTGACATAAACCTCTCTAAACACAACTTCAGGCCATTCCCTTGGGTCCTGTCACTGGTTACCACAGAGAAGAGATCAGCGCTTGTCCCTCCTCTTCCCCTTACAAGGAAGTTGTAACTGCAATGAGGTCTCTCCTCAGTCTTCTCTTCTCCAGGATGAACAGACCAAGTGACCTCAGCCACCCCTCATACAGCTTCCCTTCCAGGCCCTTTACCATCCTTGTTGGCCTCTTGCTGGGAGCAATCGAGGGTCATTTCAACATCTCCACGGAGTGTGAGCAACATAGGGATAGGTGAACAGGAGTGGGCAAACAGAGGCACATTGTGGCAGTTTTCAGAGCAGTTCACACAGGCAGGGTGAACAGGAAGTGCTCCTCTCTGAGCATCTGAGAACAGCCAACAGAGGCAGCAAACAGACTCGGTAGGGAAGAGCAAAGAGATCCTTCTAGCCCAAGTCTAATTAACATACTAGTTTAAGCTTCCTCAGTTATGGTGTTGACATGCTGTAGTGCTCAATACCTTGGAGCTGCAGTAGTCACTGAACTGGCCATGTCAGATGCCTCCAGACAGACAGACCTGCTGATGGCAGACACAGCTCTCCAGGTCACAGGTTGCCAGATGTGCCTGCTGCCTCTTTGTGAGGCTGGGGCTGACAAACATTTTGCATAAGGTGTACTGTGATTGAAGAGCTGTGTCACCAGGTGAAGGAGCTACAGGAAGAAGTGAACAGCCTTTGTGGTGTTTTAAGAGAATGAGTGAGAGACCAAATTTTTTCACAGACACTAGTCTCAAGACTCTTGGGAGTCTTAAACCTCCATTGTACTGGAGAAGCAGGTTGACTCAAAACCCTGCAGACTAATTAGTCATAGGACTGTTAGTCAAGGATCAAGTGAAGGCTGGAAGCAGGTCACTACACGTATCAGGAGGAAGGCTTCTCCTCCTTCTCAGAATCTGACAAGCAGGAATGGCACCTTCTACAACAGGTATGAGGCTCTGGAAGGTCAGATAACTGGTGAAGTGGCTGAAGGGTGAAGGTCCTTCTGGATTGGTGGGGCCTCCTAAAACAATACCACCTGTAACCCACATGAAGACCTCTGTGAATAGGAAAAGAAGGGTACTTGTAAAAGGAGATTCTTTTCTACAGGAAACAGAGACCGATATGCAGACCTGACCCAACAGGCCCAAGAAGTCTGTTGTCTCCAGAGGGCTTAAACAAGGGACATTCCTGGAAAACTTTCCAGTCTAAGAATGCACTCCGATTACTGTCTGCTATTGGGTTTTCAAGCTGACAAAGAGAAGTCCAAGGGAAATGAAAAGAGACTGCATGGCTTTGGGACAATTGGTTGAGGAATCAGGAGCACAGGCAGTAACTTCCTTGATTCTTGCAGTAACAAGGAATAATATTGATAGGAATAAGCAGTTCCATCAGGTCAATGAGTGGCTCTGAGGTTGGTGTAATCAGAAAAATTTGAGGTTTTTGGGATGACTTACACAACACCTGGTCTACCGACACCAGACAGAATGCACCTATCTCAGAGGAGAAAAAGATTCAGTGCAGGAGCTAGTTGCACTCATTCATAGAGCTTTAAACAATCTTGGAAGAGGCAAAGGGACAAAATCAGTCTTGGCAGCTATGAGCAATAGGATGGTGTACCGAAATGAGGAAATGAGCACTAATGAGATCCCTCAATCTGCTTCAGGAGATTTTGGCTACAATATACAACACCTGAAGTGTTTCTATACCAGTGCATGTAGCTGAGGAACAAACAAGAGGAGCTCAAAGCTTTGGCCCAGTCCCAGAGATTTGACATCATTGACATAAGTGGAACCTAGTGGGATGAGACCTGTGACTGGAGTGCCCTGTTACGGGCTCTTCATGAGGAATGGGCAGGGCAGAAAAGGCAGAGGGGTGGCACTGTGTGTAATAGAAGGGTTAGAATGTATGGAGCTCACAGTTGGCAATGGCACATTTGAGACCCTCTGGGTAAGAATCAAGGGGCAAACAAATAATGTGGATGTCACTGTGGGAATCTGCTATAGACCTCCCAGCCAGGATGCTGATGAATTATTCTTTGAGGAACTAAGGGGCGCCTCCAAATCAACTGCCCTTGTCCTTATGGGGGACTTCAACTTGCCAGAAACTAACTGGGAGCATCACACAGCTGGTAGAACCCGGGCCAGAATATTCCTAAAAAACCTGGATGACAACTTTATGGAACAAGTGCTAAGGGAGGATATGTGAAAAGGTTAATTAATCTTTTCATATCTTTCCCTGTGCTCTGATCCTCCTGTTGTTCTTTTATGAGGAATGAGGATGATGAATTGATATGTTGGTGTTTTCTTAGTGCACAGGTTGGCCAGTAATGACTCTTGAGTAGCCAATCATGGTTATGAAATGTCAAGTTTTACTTGTACTCTGGATTTTATTGTTTTGAACAGGTGCCTTCCAGAGTGCATTGATTATTCATTTTCTTTTTTTTTTAAGCAACAGTTCGAACTTTTTTCTTTTCTGCAAATTTCCCCAACAAAGAAACCTGAAATAAATTGTTCAACCAGTCACAGGTTAGCAGGATGTTTCTCAATGTTAGTAGTAATATTGCTACACTATCAGCAACGCTGTATGTTTTTGATGGGGCAGGTAATTTCATTGAAGAGAGGGAACATGTATTGCTTCCTTGATACAAAGAGTTATTTGAACCTAGTAAGAATGAACACTATCTGAATGATATGTTAATTTCAGTTTTGGACATATTGGTAAAGAATCTTTCAGGAAATGATTATAGATATATATTTTTCAGCAGAAAGGTTAATTTTTGAGCTAGACTTACTTGATGGTAGGATGAAGAGGCTAATGGTGCATATTTTGCTTGTGAAACAGGAGAAAAGCAAATTAGTATCAGAAAATGTGGCCTTTAGTGTCTTCAGTCAGATTTTGAAGATCATGATTTTTGATGTTATTTTTTTTCACATTAGCATTTTAATATTATATAGCTACTTTTAACTCTTCAACCATCTGTAACTAATTTTCTTCTGTAAAACCACCTCTGCTAACATCTGTTTGTATGCAATTTCAACTGGGAACATGTAGAACATTACCTTGAACTTAATATTTGGCTTAAAGCTTGAGAATCTGGAATGATATTAAAATTAATTAGCATTTTATTATGCTTAGACATGGGTTTAGAAAAACCTGTAAACAGCATTTTTGCTAAGATACTCTTAGATCTTAAAGCCACATTGCTCTCTAATTATAGCCTTCTTAGACACTTCTAAGTGTTAAAAAATTAAAATATCCAAAATTCATCATTATTCTAGTGAAAATTTATAAATTTCTAAGAATTTTTCAAAACTAGGTGAACTCCAATTATCTGTTTAATAACTCAGGTTTATGTAGTATTTTAGTAATCTAGGAAAAAACTCAAAAGGGAACATTTACAGTCTGTGAAAAACAACATAATTTTCTGTAGTTCTACAAAAATGGTTTAGTTTGTACAAAAGGATTCCTCTTTCAAGGGATAAAACTTTAAAACCAATGACAGGTCTATGCTAATGTACAGAGATTACCAAGTGGAAGTGGCATATGACTTCTTATTCTCCAAAGTAACTAAAATGTAGAAACAATTTCCTCCCATAATTTCAGTTTTCAACCACAGTAAAAATTCTTTTGTAGTGAATTTTAGAGTATTCCTTTGAATTAATACTCTAGGTGACTATGTATGTTCTTTCCCATCATAATATAGCATACGAAGTGTCAAAATCTAATAGAAGGAAAAGGTCTTTCTGCAGTTATGGAAGAGGGTTAGAATAGATTTTACTGAGGGTTATCTTGCACATGAAATGTGCACCTTTGGTCACAAAGGAGTATGAATAAGATACGGAGATTCTTTCTAGTAACAGTAGCACTTATGTTTCTATTGATGACAGATTGAGCCTGTTGTGAATACATGGTATGGGTGCAGGCATCAGACAATAAACATGGCAACGTTAGCTCATGAGGTATAAATTAAGGTAATTACTTCATGTTCTTTAAATTTGCCATAGTTTTAAATTTTTTTATGAGTCTGCTGATTCAGCTGTCACAAATTGGTTTTATCTTTGCTTGGCAAGACTACAATGTTTAATTTTTAGCTTAATTTAAAAAAGGGGTTTGAATTTAATCTATAATGAGGTGATTAGTAGCTTGTGAAATTAGTAACTTTGATCAAGCCAATGCAGTCATCAAAGCATACTCTAAGATTAAATAATATACTGGAAAATATTTTTGGCTCATCTACATAATATATTCACCTGTTTGAGCATCTGCTATTTATTTATTTGTTAAAAAACAGCTCTTAGTTCTTAACTTCACAAAGATCAAGAATACTGACATTAGATGTTTGTTCTTCAATCCTGTGACTGGATTTATTAGTGATTTTTGTAGTTGCTCTTTCAGTGATCTAAATAACTGTCTATAACTAGACATTCTGCATGTTCTTCTTAGTTGTAAGGGAAGAAACAAGAAACTATCATGAATCTCTCTACAAAATTTCACATACTAGGGCCTACATTTTCCTTTACTGATTTCTCAGGTCTTCTCCAAAAATATTTCTTCAAATGTCATTCTAGAGTGCGTATTGCAAAGCATTTCACCCTGAGAGGTACAGAAGTATCGAATCTGTTGTACAGTGGCTGGGATTTGGGGACATTGTGCCTGCACTTCTTTTCTCACAGAAAAGAGTCTTCCCTGCTGTATTTGGGGCAGGGAAGAAGGACAGCCAGGATGATAACAGAACAGGTGACAGATTTGTTGTGAAGAGATAGAACATCTTCTCCTCTCCATTTCTTAACATAGGTGGAGAGACTTGAAAGCGTATAAAAACTTTCTGTTGAAACATCAAAGGAATTCGAGTTCTTCCAGTATTTCACTACTATACCAGATTTGCCCAAGGTTCAAAGAACTATAATATTTAGGCTTAAAAAAAGAGGCTTCTAATCAAAAGTTAAACGAGATTCTGGAAGAGGCCAGAGAACACAAACAAGACCTTAGCTTACATTGAAATGGAGCTTTGATGGAAGAGACTATATGAGACAATTGTTCTCTCTCAGGGATTGTACCTAAAGCTGATGGCAGAGATCTATATGCACTGTTGTGTTCTACCAAGATCTATGATTTCTTGTGAAAGGTTCATGGGAAATGAACCACTGGTCATAAATAAGAAATTACTGATCATAATCAGTTTCCATGATAGCACCTCAGGGACTGGCTACAGAAAGTAGCTGTACTGCTGTATCCTGCTTGCATCCTTTTTGTTTAGTACTAAAAGGTATGAATACTGTGGGATAAAAATTGGTCATAAAGGCAGCATATATGTGGGCATATTTAATGAATTTCATTTCACTGTGAGTGCAACTCTCTTATGAGCCACTGAAATTTGGAACCAGATGTGCATAAAAGCAGCTCTCCTGTCTTCAGGCCTGATCCATCTCAGTCCGATTACATTAAATAACTCTTGAATTGGAGGAGGGTGGGGAGATGGAAATTCAAGCCAATTTCCCTAGTGAAGAACACTTTGCACTTAATCCTTAAAGTGCTGTTAAGGTTTTCTTTCCTTGAGCCCTCCTCAGTATGCTTAAAAATACAGCACCTGCATGAAAAGTGCTGCTAGGTTATTCTATCTCTGTCTTAGTGTCTTTAGCGTTTTAAAAACAAAATAAATATTTGAATTTACAAGTGCTGATCAGGGATTTTTGGAGTCTTGTTTTTTCACTCCTGTAAAATTTCTACTAACATTTCAAAATCCTTTGGAATTCTCTCTGAAGGATTGCTGTTGAGAAGCCTTAAGCCTCTTAAAGATTGCATGGTAATAGAATGTGAAAAGGTTTGGGTTTTCTGTTTGAGTACCAAATAGGATCACTTGCAATCTCCATTGATTACTTTTTTTTCTTTTTCAGATGAGTGTCTCATTCTCTGTATGATGTGATTCAAAGTTTCCTCTATCTATCTTTTCTCCTTCTTCTTTTCACCATCTGTCTTTCCTAGTCCCGTAGTCTGTGACCATTTTTTTGGAAAATGGTTAATATTGAGAGTGATAAAAATACTTCATGAAGAATGCTACTCAGTAATTTTAGTAAAGATCTGATGTTTTCAAACTGGAATTTATATATAACCTCCAGTATTGCAGAGGACTATCATGACTCATCCGTATTCTTGTTGGTGGGTCATGTTACCTCTTGTAATAGCCTTGTATAAAATTCTGTAATTAATTTCAATTATAGACTGATTCTAAATACGTAAGTATGAATGTATGTATGGCTTGGCTTCTTGAGCGAAGATTTGGGAAGGGCTCTACCCACGTGGATGTGTCCTTTGAGCTGGCACAGTGATTTTTTAGGTGAGGCTCAGCGTGCGCAGAACTGGCCCCACCCTTTAACTCCTCAGGTTCATCTGCCATGGCCGAGCGAGTTTGGACAGTGACAGTCAATTCCTCAGGACTAGAACCTACAGCCCCCAGTATTCTCAGGAGGTCTCCCATCCAAGTACTAACCAGGCCTGACCCTGCTTAGCTTCCAAGATCAGATGGGATCCGGTGTCAGGTTGGCATTTAACTGTCTAATTCTAAATATAATTCTATAAAAACTACTTTAGAAATCCCAAAAGAGAATACTTCTTTCTAAGGATGTTATCTGCCATAATGTGGTCACAGTAGTGGGGGAGGGAAACAGGCATCTTTCATAGATAGGATTTCTTCCTTGGCTACTGCAAAGATAGTACTTCCTGTGACAGGGTTTCTTACTCACCACTACAGGGGAAAAACTAGTGTAGTGAATGTAGTACGACTGAGAGCACATGTCTTAAAACACAATAAATTCAAGAATCTGCAATGAAAAAAGGCTGAACTGAAATGCATTGCTTTATGGCATTTGCCATAAACTAGGAGTGTGCATATGAGTAGTGTAATACATGATAATGTATTCAGCAACAAGTCCTGAGCCCTGATACTGTACATTTATATGAAAGGAACAAATTTTTAAGCCTTCTGCACTTCCTATGTGTATCCTTCCTGATATTTACTATGTTACACTCATAATGAAAATATCTAAATATATTTGGCTTCTCAAACCTAATATTAATGTAAATTGTCAACCCTTAAAATACATCTGATATTTCAGATACAAGGGGACTCGGACATCAGCTCACTATACCTGGAATTGCTCTTAAAATGAGAGAATATAAAAGGAGATAATAATTAATCTGCTCAAATCTTGTGAAATCTCAGATGCACTAAAGCCTACCTCTGTTTCTACATTGAAATCAGTGGGAATGTATACCTTTCAAAAACAGTCCAGCTACATAGTGGTAATATGTAATGCAGAACTATCATTAACCTAATATTTCCATTCACCAAAATTGCTCAGTCATGATGTCAGCACTGATTAATGTAGAGCTTCAGTGTAATGCTAATGTGCAGGCTTAAGTAAAAATCCCTGCTGCAGCAGTACATATTCTTGAGTACATTGTTTGAGTTAAAACTCCAGTATCTGCTTGTGTGCTGAATCAGACCTTAGAAATCAATAAAAGTATCAATCAGCTTCTAG
>JAOXXN010000265.1:31577949-31588045 GCA_026770055.1 Myrmophylax atrothorax | reverse complement strand
ATCAGCTTCTAGTAACTGGCACAGCCTAGTACTCTGCACAGTCCTTCAGACACAATTAGGCATGAATTGAATTGCAGTGGTGTCTTTATCCCCATTCACTCAATGCCAGTAACCTCTGCATAGTGCTCATTCCACTCTCTTCTCATCATAATGTATCCTGTTATGTCTGTATTCTGCATGGGTGTCCTGAGGACTTGACTGTCACCATCCAAGCTCACTTGGCCGTGGCGGATGAACCTTAAGAGTTAAAGTGTGGGGCCAGTTCTGCACATGCTGTGCCTCACCTAAAGAATCCACTGCGCAAGCTTGAAGGACACACCCACGTGGGTAGAACCCTCCCCAAATCTTCATTTGAGAAGCCTAGCCATGATGATGATGATAATGTATATAAAGTCGCAGGAAAAATCAATCTTTCTATTTCTTGATGTGAGTGAATGTTTCCTCTCCTTGCTGTATGTGTACTTCCTCTGATGCTTGTGAACCTTTTTGTCTCTGTGTTATCTATTGCAAAAGAGAGGTTGTCCAATAAGACTTCCTAGGCCAATTCAAAAGCTGTTATTTAGACTCCTGATTCCATTAAGGCTTGCATCAGTTAAAGCTCCTGGAAGATCACATGACAAACAGTACTCCCCAAACCTGCAGTCTCTTCTTTGAAAAACTACTATGCATAAATTCTGTTTATTCTTCTGCGATGATAATTTTAGGTAGAGGATAAAATGGATGAAAGAACCAAATCAGTGAGGATGAGATAACATTGGCTGGATTGTATAATGCTGTATGGGCAGGTCTGTTCCCTACAGATGTGCCTATATTCTCATTTGATAAAGTGCTCTGTGAGTGTACTATTTCTCAGAAAGTTATAATATGTAGGCAGAATAAATGGAACTCGAATCTGGTGAAAAGAATTTTGCAGGTATATGAAAATGCAATTACTTTCCATGAATGTGGCAAGAGAAAGCAGAATACTGTGTGCTACATGAAGTCAAGAGAACCTTTTTCTAGTGAGCTTATACTTCCTTTAGTTTGTTCATGCTGGAAAAATCAGTATAAACCTCACCAAAATACCTTCTGGATTAAAAAAAAATGTATTCACTAGATCTGCTATTCTACCTACTTACACTTCCCATTAAAAAATCAAAGTTCCTAGTGAGTTCATCATGTCTTTTGATTAGAAAGCTCTAATTAAAAAGAAGGCAATATAATGAGATTTTGGTGAGCAATCATACAGTTTGAATACTGAATTGCTCTACTGCTTCTAATGAACGCCAAGCATTATACTCAGTCATTAGCTCCTATGTTCTGTAAGCTTGTGTATCTATTGGTCTCCTTAGTTTTCACTCTCGACCTTTTCCAGATTGGCCACAAACCCTAAAAATGCTCTTGCCAAAAATGCCTAAACATACTTTCAAAAGTACAGCAATTTAGGATATTATACAGAAATCACCCCCTGATGTCCTGACCAGTGCTATCTCATTGTCTCCTGTCATATCCCTGTCTCTCTCTATTAATTTTTAATTCTTGCATTTAGATTGATGCAAGGACAGAGACTGTCTTTCTGGTCTCTTTTTCACAGTGTGTAACATAGTACAATCCTAGTTCAACAATGTGTACCCTGAATAAATCATAATTAATAAGAATTAGGGGATAGTTTTTCAGTGGTGATGTAGTCACTTGTTTTATAATACAACCTTTGGGAAACCTCTGAAAGGGGGAGTTTAAATCTAAAATTTTAATGAGAAAGATGTGTTAGTTTCAGCCAACACCTGAACTTAACTATGTATTACTAATATCACAAGTAACTTCTGATAGTTTTACTCCAGTAGGTTATTAAACTGTGAAATGTCCTCAGAATATTTTGTTCCTGCATACATCACTGGGTTGTCCCTTTAGGTTAGTAACATCCTGTGAGTGAAGACCTGGTGAGTACTCAGCTTGCTGCTCTGGGGGAAAGGGACGTACATCAAATCATGTCTCTGAATTGTCCTCTGAATCTTCCTTGAAATTGCACTCTGCTATGCTGCATGATTTGTGCTGGGAAAAAATACTAGATGTTAAATAATTCCAAGGATCCATCATACTGTGGTGTAGCTTCTTATTGTAGGATTTCTTTACCAATTTGCATGATTTGTACTGGGAAAAAATACTAGACGTTAAATAATTCCTAGGATCCATCATACTGTGGTGTAGCTTCTTATTGTAGGATTTCTTTACCCATTTGCATGATGAAAAGCAGCATGTGACATGGAAGTAGATCAGTAATCAGTAATACGATGTTGAAATAACACCTGAAAAATCAGCCAACAGAATGGAATTCCTACATTAGATCTTAAGAAGCATAATTTAGTTATTCAATTATCATTAACATGATACCTGGGAGGGCAGGTGGTGGGAAGGGGAATCCATAAAAGACCTCTGTATTAATTCTTTTTTGCACAGAAAAGAAGATCACTAAAATGCATCTGGAGCTAAAAAAATATCTGAATTAAGCATCCTTAAACTCTTACTGAGATGATGTTTCCAGGATTAATACTAGATTTCAGTATTCTGGTTTCTTTCTCCCAGGAATGAATACAATTTTAAGTTCTTTGGTACTGTTCCTATATATTACCTTGCCTACACAGTGTGCATACTTTTGCATTTGAATATTCTTTACTCTGCCTTTTTAAAAAGTGAAATATTCAACAGAATCAATTCATTTTAGGTCAGATATGCCAGTCAGATGGATGCAGATGTAATCAATATTCCTCACTCTTCCTCCCCATCTTTTCCAAAGAGGAGCAATGTACTGTAGTCAGCCCTATCACAGCTCACTGAGGTCTGACCATTTAGAGGAATAAGAGTCTATCTGGCCTCCTAAAACCTCTCTAAGTGGTGAAATGGAACGATATTTCCACACTGCTGTTATCTTCTTGGTTGAACAACTGAGTGTGTGGCTCCATGCTATATATTGCAAACCTACTGGAGATTCAGTTGAGAAAATTAAACGGATACGATAATTTAATGGGAAACTGAAATGTCTGAGAAATGCTGAAAAGGGTCTATTCAGGCATGCCTTACTTAACAATGAAATAGTGGTAGATTTTGAAAAAGGATTCTCTTTCTATTAGAATGCAAAGAAACTGTTTTCCCCAAGAATCCCCTGTCTAACTATGGAATAACAACTCTAGACAAAAGCTGTATATTGTCATCTTTGACATTTTACCTTTATTGCATGTTAGTTTTTCCATAAATTACAACATTCCTCAATTATGATTAGATGCATGCAGCACTGAATAAGGAATTGTTAATCAAAATTGCTTTAAACAGTCACTTATGAGAACAGTTATCAGTGTAATATGGAAAAGAACATGATGAAGAGAATATCTGTAGTCTAAAAGGTACCCTTTACCTGGCTGCAATTTTGAACAAGGTGTTAAGAGAAGTAATGTGAGTGTGTGTATTATGCACTGTGGCAGAAATTGAGTTCATGAGAAGAGCCTCAATGAGCTAGCTTAAAGGTTGAAGAAGAGGTAATAAGCCAAACAGAAAACTGAACTTTTTTTTTTTGTGCTGCTCCTTTTAACTGTAATATGAGAGAGAAGTGGAAGAGAAGAAAAAGGAGAAGGAAGAGGGGTGGGAGACAACTAAAAAAACCTGATGAACAAAAAATGCTGAATATTTGAGGTATTCAAGCATGCCATTCCAGAAACGCAGTTACAGACATAATCATCTATTGAGGGAGTAAAAATTGAAAGTATTATTAAAAAAAAATTCCTCTGCTAAGGAACTTGCTCTGGTGGGTGACTACCAACCAGGAGAAGGGATGTATTTTTTAAGCAATTTGTTTAGTTTTGGCTGGATTCCACTGGTTCTCACAGGCTACAAAGCTGCTGAACTTTAGGCTTCTGTCTCCCTTACCAAATGCAGTGGCCACAATCCCCGACCTTTGATGCTTGGAGGATCTTCCTAACAACAGGGTGTCCTCAGGCAGCCACTCTAAAGTTTTGGCTGCTCTGCCTCAGTGTATGTGATTGCACACCATATAGTTCAGAATACTAAAAAGAATGATTATAGTTACATTTTTTAAAAATTGGGCATTTCAATGAGACATTCTTTTTTATTAGCTCTGTATCTTGTTCAATGTGATAAACATTACACAGTGATCCTAACTCAGTTTTGTGAGGATTTTAATTTCTTTCTATTTTTCTGTGATATAGTCAAATAGCAGCCATCTACAAACCCTAATTATTTGTTTGGAAATGGGTCTCTGGTTTGGTCTATATGGGTTTTCTGGTAAGGAATTTGATTAAATCCTATCTCTGTGTATCTATTATACATATTATCATGTTTATTGTTGTAGCAGCCTGTCTCATATCTTGCATAAATGGAGCAATCAAGAAGTTGCTTTGTTGACACACTGGTTAACCAGTGAGTTTGGGTTCTGTCTTTCTGCTTTCTATGTACAGGAAAATCCTATTTATGAGATAAAGCAGACAGATTAGCATCTTTGAAATTCTCTTGATTTTACTTACATGAAGCTTTAGTACATATTTGCAGAATGAATAGCATTTTCTTCCCAATCTGCTACAAATTGGAACCTGGTGGTTGTCAACAGCCTTTAATGAAATTCAGTCCTGGGCTTAGGATCACTCTAGAGCCTATGTAAGCCCTCCAGCAGCTTTTAAGTGGAGGACTGGACCTGTGCTCTTAACTCCCTTAGCAGAATGGAGCTGAGTGCCAAATCACCCTGCAGATTTGGGAGAGCTTCCCAGTGAAAGAAGGAGTAGCTAATTATAGGGAAAGCAAAATATCCTTGACTGATGCCAGAAAAACTTAATCCACTTCACTGTCAACAGTAACATCGCTGGAGTGAAATTGCTAAGGCTCTCCTAAGACTTCATGGCTTGAAAATCAGGTCTCAGGCAAGAAGAAACCTTGATCAATGTGTCCTCATTTTAGTTTTGCACAGTTAGGATGGGTTCAAATGTCAGATACTAAAGAGGACTGTAAATATTTCCACTTCTCTTAACTGATTAGAAAATAAACACCCTAATACAAATTAGTTAATCTTTATGTTTATCCATAGCAGATCACACTGCAAAATTTTTGTAGAAAGCTAGTTGTTTTCTTTTAGAAGATTTTAATCACAGGCTTAGAGGCTTTTCTGTGGTTATATGTGCTTTTCTCAGTCCATGTAAAGACCTCACACAGGGTCAGCTGAGGTGTTTTAAGGCTTTCCATGGCAGCTCTTCTATCTTTCTGGATGAACAACAGACTTCTGCTGTCTGAGGTGTGAATGAAGTATCGATTCTGAGGGGATCTAAGTCTCTGGGGTGCTTCATAAATCAGGAAAACTTCAATGAAGATTTTATGGCTGGAAGATCTCATAAAAAAAGTTATTCACTTTCCATGAGAGAGTTCTAAACAAAAATAAGTTCAATGACAATCTTCATAGAAAATCTAAGGATTGTGGATGGAATTGCCATTCACTGCCACCAGCAAAGCCAAGAACGGACCTGTGTGTCAGACATTATGATAACACTCAACTGTTAAGATTTGATTTAATCTGCTGTTTGGGTTCACCATAGTAGTTTATAATCTCCAGTGACCTCCTTAGCAATGTCTATCATAATTATGATTTATTTCATTGTATTCACCACTTCTGGTGATTCATTTATGCTTCATACAAAATGTTGCCCAAGTTCTTTCAAGCCGCAATGCAAGTCCCTTAGGAAGCTTGCACATAATGTACCTGAATGTCAAAGTTCAGTTGTATAAGGCTCAGTGTAACAAGCTTCATTAAGCATATTTTTAGGTCTGCACAATTTGGTTATTTGGCATAACTCTCTTATATCATTCTTGTAACTGTACCTTAAAATTCCAGTTACAAACTAAATATTAATTGGTATGCTGACATTTTGCATGCTGCCAGGCAAAAGAATATTTAGGAAGATGTAGATGCCTCAAGTCACAAGAAGCTTAATTAACTGGTGATTTTCATTTCACTGAGGTGTTGTAACACCAACCTGATGAATAAAAAAGTATTTTCAAAGAAGGTGAGAAATGAGCATTATTTCTTTTTACATGGTGAAAGGAGCTTCTTTAGAAGGCAGAGACATGCTAGGGCAGTAGAAGGATTGCTGCACTTCAAGTGCAATAAGGAGTTGTCTGGCATTGAGAAAGCATGAAAGACTGTGGAGCTCATAGGCTTTTGCTTTAGTGCAAGTACACATTTAAGCCTGGAATGCAGATGTTTTCCTCAACTAGAACTTTATTATACTTGTTGGATAATCCTTTTCAACATACCATTTACTTCAGTCATTAAATAGTTTGAAATAACAGATTGCTGGTTTCTCTCTGGTTGCACTCCTGGTCCAGGCTTCATGTCCTATGTGCAGTGTAATCAATTAAATTTCTTACTAGCCATCCTGCCTGAATAATTGCATTTCAGAGACTGATTTGGTTTGAAACAAAGTAATGGTTTGTTGCTACTGAGTGCTAGGGGCAGAGGTTGACTCTGTGCAGCTGATCATAGAAAATCCATGAGAATTTTAGGACTCTTTCAAGGTAGTAAAAAGAGCAGACTGTGCCAATAGGAAGGAAATGTTATGGATCTGGGACTGCGTGCATGAAAGTTATTATTATCAATGCATGTGTCTCTCTCTGGTATAGATACCTTCTGTTTTCATTCATTCTCAACATTGACATTTAGCTTTTCTCTGAATTTATTCACATTCACTGTAAACCTGTCAGCTGAAAAGCTAAAATAATCCAGACAGAGAAAAAGAATGTACCAAATGACTGATATATCCAATTAAACCTTCTCTGTGGAGATATGAGATATTCAAAATTTGATGTTGGTAATCAATCCACAGGGCAAAATATAGTTGTATGAAATATTATTTTAATAAATTAATTCATCTAGGAAACCCTTGGTCTACTCATAAACTCTTCTTTTTGTGAACAGGAAATAAGGTTGAGAAAAACATAATTCCTACTTGATACATTCTCATGCATGCTTTGTTGCATTTACAATAATTGCTTTTATATTATTTCTTCTGTGAACTTAATTTCCCCATAAGCTGTTGTTTCCCTTGTCTCCTGCTCTGCAGCTTTTAATTTCCATAGGAAACAGTGAAGCTTTCAAATTTCTTCATGTTCCTTTCCAGCTAGGCTTGTCCTTCCTGGAACTCTCTGTGAAAAATGTTTTAAAGATCACAGATAATTTCTTGAGTATTCATCAGTATGTGTGTGTA
Organism: Myrmophylax atrothorax; assembly: GCA_026770055.1. Lineage (NCBI taxonomy): Eukaryota > Metazoa > Chordata > Aves > Passeriformes > Thamnophilidae > Myrmophylax > Myrmophylax atrothorax. Next base: position 31,580,810 of record JAOXXN010000265.1, on the reverse strand, counting down.
TATATATATATACACACATACATCAGTAGGTGTATGCGTGATATAGATAAGTACATATAGGGCTGATATTGTGAAGAATGAGATAGACATCTGTGCCACTGGCTTGCAATTACCAATTAAATGCTGTGAAGAGGGTGAAATTTGACTTCTATGTTGCAGGAAAATTAGATTTTGAAAAATTATTTATTTTGGTTCTTAAGGATAATCAGTCTTCAGCAGTGAAAATTTTTGAGACATTAAGAAAAAATAGAAAAAAGAATAACCTGTGTTGACCTTTTAATAAAAAAAAAAGGGAGGAAAAAGAATGGATGAAACTTCTTGTATTATATCTCATCAGCAACCAAATACCCAAAGACTCACTAGGTTGCCTCAAATTCATTGCAAATGACCCAAAGCAAGGGACAGTTATAGGTACACATAAAGCTAGGAACCTACATACCCTGAGGAGCACAATTTTAAGACTCCAGTCCAGGATTGCTAAATCCTGACTGTGGGATCCCAAGTCTCTAGAGATGTACACTCAAAGTCCAGGCCCCAGGACTGCTAAGGGCTGCCATGTGTCATGTACCTTCTGTTATTTGGTGAGCACTCCTGAATGTGCTGCTAGTTCCAAGCTCAAGATGTGAAAGTTGCAGAGCTCCTATTTGTGAAACAAAATTCTGGTAATCTGAGGCAATTCTCCAGTTGAGATTGTGGACCGTAAGTGATTAGAATTTTGAGTGCCTTGCTAGTTAATCAGGTTGAAGCTCATTTTTCAGCACCCAAGCCACTAAGGGCAGTTCAGTTCACAGGAACACATTAAAGAAAGTCTCAAAAGGGCATCCTGAAATACCTTACTGCAGACCTTAGTCCATTGGTATTAGTGATGCTGATTTAGTCAATATACAATTCAGGCATGACCCAGCTGAGTTACAAGTTGTAATTACGTTCCTTTGATGTAAGGAATTCCTTGGTAAATTGATAAATACCATCAGTACAACATACCGTTGCAAAGAGTTGGAATTAAAAAGTATGGTGTGATAGCAGTTTTAGGGATTATTGTAGGAGGAAATGTTACAGATCCATGTCCGGAGTACAGGGAGTACAGGGAAAGCACTATGGTGATAGGTGGATTTGAGATTGTGATTTTTCCCTTTTAATTTTAGCAATATAAACATCAGGTCAGGTGGTGTCCGCAGAGAAGAGTGCACTATACTAATAGTTATAACTATCTATGTGTAATAAATACTTTTGATTAAGGTACTTTCATCTAATCATTATTATAATCAATTCAAATAAATAAATCTACATTGATCTGCCATTCTTAATTGTGGGGGACAAAGTTGCATAAAGAGTCAATTACACCTATTCAGTCCTTTAGATATAAACTGTTGACCAAGTCTGGCACTACGATTTGATCCAGTCACACCTAGACACCTCTCTGATAAGGAGTTCAGAAAGCAAGGGGGTCCTTTCTGAACCTCACGACTCAGCAGGAGGGCATCTCTAAAAAACCTTGTCCAAAGCTTCCCTTCTGCCTGTGGCACTGACAAAATGCATTGTAGCAATACATGAGCATTAGGTTTAGTGCCTAATGAGTCTAGGCCTTCCAGATGTTTTTCCTTGCAATGAAAGTTGTATTTTGATAACCTTTTAAACTGGTTGGCATGGTCTTCAAGAACTAAATTTTGGTAAGCCCAACTATCCCCATGAGGTGCTTTGCACTTTCAGTCAGTGCATCCAGCAGGAGCAAGGGTGGCTCTCCTTGAATGTCTCCTGCTTCTGTATTTTTGTTGTACATATGGATTTTATAATAAACAGGTAAGCATGAAATGAAGAGCACAGAAAAATTTTGGATGACAATTGTGCTTTTGATAATGTTTCCACTGCTTTTGTTTGCCTGAGAACTCGTATGCAGAAGGGAGTAGAACAATGTCAGACACAAACAGCTATCATAAGTGCGCTTCTGGTACAGGGTGATGCATTGGAGATTATTTTCAGAATTGAAGGATATAGAGGATGAGGAGGACAAAGGTGCATGTTCATTGCCTATAAAAGGTTGCAGGTGTCTCACAAAAACTGACTTAGACTAAGTTGTTAGTTTTATCTTTCACTGCAGGAACCTCTTGCAAGCCAGGACTTTCTTGTTCCTATCCTTCAGCACCCACTAGCAATTTTGTAGCTCTTTGGTCTATTGCAACTTCAATAGTCTCATAATGGAAAGGCATCAAGAAGAACTATCAATTAAGTTCCTCTTTTGCCTTGTCTGGGGAATAGGCACCCTGGGGAAAAGAATTACATGATCAGTAGCAGCTATGCTTCCTTCTCATGCTTGTGCAGACTGCAGTGGAAGAACAGATGATGGCCCTGCAGCTCCTCAGATTTAGTGACCCTGATGAAATACAGGCAGGACAGTTTAAAAACCAATGTTATTTAGACCTCCAGTGCTTACTAAATAACTAGTCAGCTTTCTTTTTGCCTTTTTTTTTTTTCTTTTTAATAATCTGCATAAATATAAATTCCATGCAATGAAGAAGCCCTCTCTTCACATTTATGGTGGGCATTCTTCTGTTACGGAAAGAAAAAAAGTTTGCTTTTCTTTAAATAAATATTGTAAAAGTTATGATTGAAATCTATATTAGAAAACACAGTAATTCTGTATTTTTTTTTCTATTGAACACAGAAGTACCATCTCTTTAATTTAATATTGAAAGATGCTATATAGTTGGGAGCTGCACTAATCCTTCACAGCTCCCTCCTTGTCAAAGTCGTCATTCCTCAATTTTTTTTCTTACATAGGCTGCTCTTTCAAAAATAAGCAGAACCCTTTCTGTTTAGTATTTTACTTCAAGCAATGAGAGATCTCAGAAGAGATGAAAGCT
>JAOXXN010000265.1:31556661-31573311 GCA_026770055.1 Myrmophylax atrothorax | reverse complement strand
AAATGACAAACAACTAAAGGTCTCCATACTTGTAGTTTAGTTAGTCTTTAAAAAAAAATAACGTGTGACTGAGAACTAAACCAAATAGATTATTTTAGCTCACTTGTTGAAGGCAATTATGTTAATGACATAAAATATAAGTGATAGTAACAGTTCCTGTAATTAATCAAAAACTTTATCTGAGTTTGATATTTGGCCAAATTTACCAGCTGTTGGTGACCATATAATTTCTAATACCAAGAGCATTATGCCTTATATGATTTATGTACTGTATATAAAGAGGTAGATATGATAAACCTATAAAGAAAATAGTCTAATTACATTGCAGGTAGCTTTGGAAGACAAGTAACTGCTATAATTATTCACAGAGAAAAACTCCTCCAATATGTGATATTTCTGTAAACTGTCCAGATTTTGTGATCTGTACTAGATCATTGCCTTGAAATGACTATTACTGCAGCTGTGAGCAGCAAATGGGTGGTCTCCTCCACTGTAGCCTTTGGATTATTTACTTGTATAAAAGCTTCTACAGTAGAGAGTAAGCCACAAGCTATGGAGGACCCAACAGTACCGGCCTCTCATGAAAAATGTATAACAGGCTGCTGGGCACCATTTCAGATGATTGTATTGACAAATTTCACCTTTCATATTTTTTCTTCTTGCTTCAGGAAACATTTTGTCTGAAACTGTGCCTACACTTACATCCATAATGCTCTTTATAGCCTAGATTCTCTGCACATCTCTGTCACGCAGAGCTACATTGCTAAGTTACTGCTTAATGTTATTGTAATGAATTCTTTCTTAATAGAAAACATTGTATGTTACTGCTTTTGTCTTGCAATCTGCTTCTTATATCCTGAACCAGTAACTGTAAAGCCAGTAGAGCTCCTGGTGAAAGAAAGGAAGAATTTTTTTGAATCTGGCTTTGTTGCTGTAGATCTACATGAGTCATTAAAATACATAACTTTTGTTTTATGTTTGACTGATTAATATCAAAAGAAAATAATATAACTCATTCAAAATAAACATGAGTAATTTCTTATGGCCAGTCTTGATTGCTCACAGTATTGATTAAATTAAAGTAGAAAAAATATCTTACCTATTTTGTGATATCCCTAGGAATGATGATTCAAGAATTCTGAGTTCTACACTCCTCTACTTTTTGTTTTCAGGGATTTTATTTCTCGATGGTGTATTCCATCACTTATAATGACAGTTTGGTTAGATCTTTATTAGAAACAGCTTAAAAGAGTGGATATTCTCAACAAAATCTTTCTGATGATTGTGAAATCAAGAGTTTGTCTTTGACTCTTCAGGTATATGAGGACAAAATGTTCGAGTATGGTCACACTAAAATTCTGATCCTATGTTGCTCATGTTATGTCTTCAGTAAAGTTTGTGCTGAGGCTCAGGTCACATATTTGAATGAGAATTTTTCAATGTCCATGGACATGTACAGATTTTTCATCATTAAAAATAGATGCTGACATGGGTTGCTCCCACAAATCTCTTTGCAGGACCAAGTCCCCATATTTCTATCTGTGTCCACACTTAAATTTTAACAAGTCATTTTAGAATAACCATTTTGATTCACAGCTATCTTTGCTCTAATGTACTGTGAAGCCCAACTTGCTTCCTTGTTCTACTCTATCAAATATAATGCTGCCAGGATTACATGTACTCCCGTTATACTGACCATATTGCTTCCTATTTTTCTCATTCCTTCCAATTTCCTTTTACATCAAGTTCAATCTCATGCTTTGCCTTCATCTTCAATATTTCATCTTTTTTTTTTTTCTCATCTTATTTACCTATCCCTTACCTATAGCTTTTTTTTTGTGCTGAAAAACCTAAACAATTCTTTGGTAAGAAAGATCTGTGTAATTTGCAAGCTGGGAATGATTAAAGCTTTTCACGATTTCAATTTGCTTTTGCATTACAATGCTGGTAGTAAAGATACTCAGAGTAAAAAGTGCATTGAAATCTAAATATGAAAAAAAACCCCTTTGAGCTCACCTATTACGTAATAAATAACTTTAACTGCAGATTGCTCATCAGAAGAGTAGGTATAAGATATGATATCAGGCTTGTTCTATTCAAGCATATATTCAAAGACACATAGATGAGATATGAATCCCTTATTCAATGATTTTCATTAATTCTTATTTTTTCAAGTTAATTTATTCTTTCTTATAGGCAGCTGCCATTACAAATGATCAGTAAACACTTGGACACTGAGAGTACTGAGGTTTCCCAAAATTAAGACTTTGAAGGCTCAAAAGAGAGCAATACAGAATCCACTATTTTTGAGTGAAGAAATCACTCTTGATTATCTAAGTCTCACTGGTGGCTGGCTTTATAGAGGATCATGCCTCAATAATGAAATCAGACCCGGAATCCGGTTTTTGTTGAATGCAACAGTCTTGTATATTTCCCTCAGAAGACTTGGCATTCTGAACATCTGTGGTGACACTCTTACAGTATGTGTATTCTCAACATCTATATTATGTTAACTGGGATTTGCAATACTGCTGGACAATAGAGTCTTGGATCAGTTCAAAGAATTGGGAAATTCAGTTTATAAAATCTGAGTACCTGATTTCAAATTTGGATATGCTTAGCTATTCTAGCGAACTGATCCTTTCATGGGGTTCAATGAAGTCAGCACTTTACCAAGGCAAGGTGCTATTTGCCCTCCTTTGGATAATGCAAAGTTTTATTTAATATTCAATTTATCTTCTGATCTCAGAGGAATGTGCATGTTTTTGTAAAATATGGTTAGGGGGCAACAACATGGAAAACCCCCAATAAATACATTCCTTTCTTCCTAAAAACCAGTGCTATTTTGTGAATATTTTTAAATGTAAAAACAAATCACCGATTTTGGTTCTCCTGGGAGGTATCTGCCATGCTCTGCTTGCCAGTTTCTTTAGATAGAAAAGCCTGTGTTACTATAAGATACTGTAGAGACCAAAAAATTATATACAGAAGATTTACTCGAGGAGGATAAAGAATTTTCACTCAAGGAAGTTTTCGCTGGGAAGGGCCCGACGTGGGAGAAGATTCTTTCCTATGAATAGCACTGTATATATTTCTTTGCCTGTCCTTTGAAAAATAGGATTCCTGTGTAGAGATAACACTTTCCCACAGACATGCTGTGGGGCTTGTGCCAGCAGAGAGAAAAGCCATAAAAGGACAAGCGGAGAATACAGGCTTGAAGTTGTTCTGTGCATGCAAAAGGTGTTGATATAAAAGCACCCAGGGTACAGGCTGCACACTTTCCATTCACTGTGATTTTTAGCAGAGTATTTTAGGGTTTTTGACTTTGAAATCAGCTTTTTCCTTAATATCTTAGCCATGGTTTGGTACCTGGGGTTACCTGTGTGCATATCAGCTCTTACAGATACTACCAATTCAGGTACAGCTCTGAAAGGATACTACACAAGGACTAAATTAAGAAAACAAAAAGAAAGAACAAAAAAAGAATAGGAGGATCAGGAGGAGGAAGAACATTTGCATTGAACTAACTGCATAACACAAAGAAAAATAGGACTTATATTTTCTTATTTTTTTAAATTGAGAAAAAATATTCATATAAATAACATCTACAATTTTTAACCAAAAAAGTTTTTAAACACTTCATGCCATTTTTTTCCAGTATGCAATCAATGCTAAATGCTTGAAAGTTTTTATGTGTAATTAAACTGTGCTGTTTCCAGTGTCCTCTGCATATGTTTTACAAGTATGCTTTTCAACACTTCTGTATGTCTTTAAAAGGTATTCACCTTCAGTGACTTTTTGAGGATTTCTACACTGAAACACCTTGACAAAGGCAATACTGTATGGGTCTTAATTCTCCACAGAGGTGACACATCCCAAGACAGTATTATGCAGGCAAAACATTTACACAATTGACCAAAATGATTCCTTTAGTCCCATCATGGCATCTTAAAAACCTTTCACTGCATACCTACACAGCTGGCCAAAGCACCTCTGAAGCCAGTGTCATTTACTGAGTCAATAATTACTATTTTAAAATATCATTAAGTAAAAGCTATCTGAGCTTTCAAGGCAATTAGATTTTATCCCTTGTATGCAAGTTCTACAGGAGACTCCAAGCAGCACAACGTCTCATAATAGTTAGCAGTACTGATTTTGATTTACTATCATAAAAAATGTGCGCTCTAACTAAGAACTAACACAGTCCTTGAACAAACCCAATGCTGTTTTCATCAGTGGTTAATGATTCATGCAACTGCTGAACTGAGTGTTATAAAAAGCTTCTTTACTGTCTTTGCTAAAAAATAAGCTGACCAATGCACATCAAAGGTATGTCATTTAATACAGATGGACATCTGGAGTCCTCTCCTTATAAAAGATGAGAAAAATCAAGAGAGATTCAAAACTGAGCTGTTTTAACAAATTTTACAGGACAAAAATAGCAGCACCTGTTATTTTATTCATAAAAGATATTCTTAAGGTTAAACTGTCTTGTCTATTCTATAACTGATTACTTTAATAGATTAATTCCTTGAGTTATAATTCCTCTTTTGTAATAGAGTATATAATTACTTTGTGATGTCATCCCTGACCTAAATACTCATTTTATAGATGCTAGTTTTGATATCACATTCAGTGATAGTACTTCTAAAAACTTTGAATAGGTTGAACTAGTTTATAGAAGTTATAGAATTTACAATATATTTGTGAACTACATTGAGGAATCATCCTTATCCCAAGGCATACTTCTCTTACAGTTTTTCAAGTTTTCAGTACACTAAATCATTAGAATTAGAATAGAACATCTTAAAATCATGACTCATGTACCTGAAAAACTTTTTGTTTGTTTTTTTCTTGACCATTTTTTTTAATCAAGTTTTTATAAACTGTAAAAATCATTAAAGGAAGTTCCTTTTTAAACAGTATTTTTTAGACATGTTGCTTTCTTTAGGTCTAAAGATCTAGGGGTGTTATTTCATTTGGTGATAGTATTAAGCATATTTAAGTTAGAAATACTGTTTCCTTTAGAAAAAAAATCTAGACATGAAAAATATTTCATTTTCTTTCTGTAGCTATTAGTTTCAGAAAACAGGTAGGTGCAAGGGACACAGATGTGTCCCCTCTAATCTCTCCAAGAATGCTCATGGAATGTATAGGATAATGTTCAGAGGCTATCACAGAGCTCACAAATGCCAATAAGCTTCACTTTCAGTGAAGCTTGGCAAAAATCTGGTGATATGCTTATCCTTATTGGAGAATGATAGACAAACTAGGCTATTATACCAACATTCATTAAAAATTTTGGAAAGAACCTGGATTCTTCGCTAAGTGACAAAATTTTGAATTCTAGGGCTTTGAAAAGAAGAAGATGAGCATTTAGTTACACATAAATGCAAGTTTTCATCATTAGGTCACAAATAGAAGTTCCCAAGTGTTGCATAAAAATTTAGGAAAGGAAGACTCCCTTACTCTCCAGGTTATCTGCAGATGTAGCAGGTCTGGATGTGACTAGGCCTTCCCCTTCTTAGCTGGCACATTATCTGTCTGTCCAGGTCCCTGGGAGACCTACATAGACAATATTTTAGAGTAATCAATTCTACACTCTAAGTCTAGTAAGGTGCCAGATGCACAAACAGTCTGGTTACACTGGTCACAGTCACAATCCCAGATGCACCAATAGTGTGGTTTGCACTGTAAGTCTTGGCACATTCAGTAATATAAACAAATAGTGTAATTTACTGATTCATGTGGCAAAATAAGTTTCAGAAGCTGCTGCTGATAAATACATTGATATCAGAAAGCATAGGCAATGGTATTATCATAGAATAAAGCTTACCTGATAGGCATCCCTATGGGGCAGGAGATGAGTATAGCCCATTGACTGTCCCAGGACACAAAGGTGGAGTCTTCTCTGACCTTCCTCCCCTCTTATATTGTTTTCTTTGAGGATGGGGAAAAGGTAAAGTTTCAGTTGGTGTCATTTCATGATCAGGTGGAGTTTTAGTGATTTACGTCATACATGGACAGGTTTTAGTTCATTAGCATACACAGGGTGTGAGAAGCAGTATATTTTGTTTCTGGGGAACTCTTGCTTTTGGTATTTTTCCACACTAAGGAAAAGGAGATATTATTTTTTTATCAGAAACAATGATTAAATATGTATGGAGATGTCAAAAAAGACATGGAAACTTGTGTGAAATCACAGAAGTTTAGTTTTGTAGTTCTATAATGCAGTATAAAATATTTTTTGTTTGACAGTTCTCAAATTATATATGTTGTTCAGCAAAGAAATTTTAAAGTTCTAATAGCACATACAGATTTAATGTTTTTACTTGTAAGCAGGGGAATATAATGCTGAGTAACTCACTCCCACAAATGAAAGGAGGTCCTTACTATCCCTCAGAGCTTTAATATTCTTGTGGGCTGGGGGGAAGATGTATGCACCTATTTTGTTAGTTTTTATGATGGGATAACTCATGTCAATATATTTAGGCATAAACATAATTATCTAAAATACTGAGGGCTCAGTTTAATTTATTATGGTTAAGCAGTGGACATCATCTCTAGATATGGATAAGGAACATATGTTACAAACTTTTTTTGCAGAAAAATAAAAAGATATGAAGGGAGAAATCAGTTTAGAGTCAACTAAAAAGTAAAAGTATACCCTAATGATATAAAAAGGGTCTTGTATAGGAGCTACTGTTTTTTTCCTTCCTCATTGCTCTCCATCTGAATGTTTCATCTAACCACTTTGTTTATCCTGTTAGTTATTTCCTTTCACTGTAAGCAATTTGTATCTTCTCACTTGGAAGTAGCATGTTTTTAATTAAGACTTACATTTTGAAAATCATCAGGCAAAGAGATTCAGAGATTTCTAAAATTGTTATTTTGCTTAGGAAATATCAACAAACAACAACTTTTAAACTTTTCAATTCCTTCTATCCTGTCACTTCTTTTCAAACAAAAGCACCAGAGAGATATAATTCAAATTTATAAAAAGCTTTGATTTTTCTGAAAATGTATGTTTAGGAGACGAATAATTTTTTCCTTCCCCTCCCCAAATATGACTGTGTTATTTTTATGTAGCTGCCTCTTACTGTGAAGATCTCTGCCTTCCCGAGCATCATTCCTACAAACATGGAGTGCTGGAACATTTCTCCTGCGAGAAAAGACTGAGAGTTCTGAAGCTGTTCAGTCCACAGAAGAGAGGGCTTGGTGGGATACCTTCAATGTGCACACCTACCTGAATAGAATGTGCAAAGCCAGGCTCTTTTCCGCCGTTCCCACTGACAGAGCCAGATGCAATGGGCACAACTTGAAACACATGTTCTGTCTGAACATAAAGGAAAAAAATGTCAGTGTGAACTGACTGAGCACAGATACAGATTGCCAGAGATTCTGTGGAATCTGCAACCATGGAGATCTGTGGAAGAGGTCCTGGTCAATCTGCTCCTTATGGCCTTATCTGAGCAGGGATGTTGGTCAAGATGACCTCAAGAGGTCCCTTCCAACTTCAGCCATCCTGTGATTCTGTGAAAAGGGATTTACAAAACTGTGTCTGATTTTTCTATTATCTTAATTCTACCTGTTGGACTATTTTTTTTGAAAATGTCACCTAATTTGAGTGAATGAGTAGAACTACTAATACAAGCAGAATATGATTTAAAAGTAGTGGAGATTTAGAACTTTTCCATTTCATTGTAATGAACTTTGCAAGGAACCCAATATGCTGGATTTCATATCCCAAATGTGGGATACAACATCCCCAAACTTTCACATTTCTAGAAAATACACTCACAGAATAATATAAAAAAGCAGTGCCATCAAAATCTGAAGAGGTAGCAGGTTCAGTTCTTAGGAGTGATAGTCAATTCAAAGTCTTATCAGCCTACAAAAATATGTGTGTCTGTACACCTATGTGTACATTGATATTGACAAAAATATTCTTTAAAAACAAATAAAAATTACTTCACCCCAGAGCAAACACAGAAAATAAAGAACAGGTGTTTGTTTTGTATATTCAAACTGTTTATGCACAGACGATAGTTCTTGCTGTTTACTATAGTTGATGTTATGACAACTGAAACCCTTGCATGAATAGGACTGCATGCAGAGATATATGAGTCATATTGAGCAATGTGTTCAGGGTGGAAGACACTTACTTAAAAAACCCAATGTGAGTAGTTTTGACATACATCTGAAGACAATAAAAAATCAGGAATTGAAATATGGGCCACTGTCTGATTTTTGAAGAAAATGAACACACAATTCTGTAAACTGACCTATTTATGAAGAGGCAATTTCTCAGTAAAAGCTGTGTTACTAACTATGGGATCGTTGCTTGATTAAGGAATATAGAACAGTACACAAAAGCAAGTCCAAGAAACGTCTCCTTCATTTGTAGTGTCCGCTATGAGACTGTAAATAAATTACTATCCTGTAGAGATTTGGTCTTTGCAGCACTGTCTAATAATTTCAGCAAAATCTGTATCCCCACAGTAGCAGACTTATACTGAATATCACAGAATCACAAAGAGTAATGTTTGAAGGGACCACAGTCACCCTCACGTGGTTCAACCTCTCTGCTCTAGCAGGATGATCCCAGAGCACACTGCACAGAATTGTGTCCCGACAGTTCTGGAATATCTCCAGTGAGGGAGAGTCCACGACCTCTCTGAGCAATCTTTTCCAGTGCGTGATCACCTGCACAGTAGAAAAGTTCTTCCTCATATTCAGGTGGAACTTCCTGTGAATCAGTTTCTGCCTGTTGCCTCTTGTCCTATTTGCTGGGCAACACTGAAAAGTGCCTGGTTCCATCCTCCTGGCACTCTCCCTTCAGATATTGACCTTCTGAGATAGATGGTCCACATATTAAAAGTCAAATAATATACTGAAACATTTTGAAACCAGGAAAAGTCCTATCAGAATCATATACCTTGAAGAAATCCGGTGCTGAGAGGCTGTGTTGAGTTTCTGGTAATTAACCACTTATCTCTTTCTTTCTTTTACATTGATTATCACTGAAGTTTCTGATACATCTCCAGTGCATTTCTTGAAAGAACTGCAGAGATCTTTCAAGTAATGAATACCAAACAACTAAAATAGGATACTGCAATAATGAAGAATATCTTTTTAAAACCTATTGGTATACATGCTAATTCACTTTTTATGGTGGCTTCAAAATCATGCTTTGGAGCACAGTTACCACTACAACTCTGAGGGTTTTTTTACCCTCAAAGTTACATAAATCAACTGTAATTCCTTAGGTAGCGTACTATTAGAGCTGAAATCAATGGTTTTAACATTTTTTGTCAATTAAATCCCTTTATAGTCAAGGTAAGAATAAGAACTGTTTCAGATTGTAGCAAATTTGTTGACCTACTTGTTGTTACTCCACTTGAAGTCGAAGACCTACATTAAAAATGGCAATGTGAGGAGGGGACAGTAGGAAATTAAACAGGCAGACAGTCAGTCCTTCCAGTGTGAATATTAGGTCCTTAGGAAAAAAATCAATGGGTGGATTAAACATGAAAAAAAAATCAGTGAGTGGATTAAACATGAAAAAACACACCCTTTTGAATGATTAACTGATTTTTTTCCCCATGTCTCTTCCAGTCAACTGTTCCCCCCAAAAATCCCAGCACACCAAACCCAAGGTGACTAAAAGTAGAAGCATGTAGCAAATTCTGCCCTAAGGAGACTTTTAATACTTGCCTTAATAACTTGCTTTGAAAGAGGTGTAATGAGCAGTGTGCAATCCCTTGAATATGGGTTTGGAGTTTCATGTTTTATTTGTGCATGCTTTTTGCATGTTGAGTAAACAGTGTCCTGATATCAGTTCCTTTGTGTGCTGAATACCAGTGGCTCAGGAGTTCTGCAACTCTCATTCTCTGCCCTGTTATGCCCTGCTCTTGGTGGTGGCTTTGATGCCTTTTTAGCAGCAGGAATCTCAACAGCTAGACTTTGACCACAGCTGTGTGTGCATATATGTAACACAACAGATGTTTAACAGAACAATATTTCATGAACAAGAAGGATCTTTGCAAAATAAAAGGTAATTCTTTTGACAAAAGCCCTGAAACTTTCTCCTATGTGCCCTTTTAATGCTGAACACAAGTTGCCACAATGCTTGTCTCTGTCAGCTTAGAGAAAGCAGTACAGTCCCTCGTGAGGGCTGCTACATAGGTGCACTAATGCATGAGAATTCTTGTTATTTTAAGATATATTAAAGAGTAAAAATCAATTCGGCCTCAAACCCTAAGGAAAAGAGCTCCATGCTGTAACTTTAAATACCTTCTAAGAAGCTGGTACAAGCCTTGTAGTTCCCACTTGTTGCACACTGTAAATAAAACTCCTTTGAGCTGTGCTGCTGCAGCAAGTCCCTTTTAAAACAGTATGCAAATGAATGACTTTAATAAGAGTTCTTTGGTTCTGGTGGGGCTGGGCCTTCTCTCATCCCAAGACAGGAGAGGCATCTGCTAGTGTAGGAGCGTTAACATCCTCCTGGGTGCCAGCGTGAACATCTGGGAATGTTAAGGTCAATCTGGTAGGGGCACCTTACGTTTCTGAGTCAGAAGCAGTGGGAGAAAAATAACAGTTGCTGATCTGCTTATAACCTCTTTCTTTAAAGTCTTGCAATTTTGTTCTCCTTGCTCCTTCTGTTGGAATATTTTTTTCTAAGTCTCACTTTTCTGATGATTAGGATCTCTCTTCTAATTGCTATCCTGAATCATGGACACCTTACATTTATTTGTGTCAGTTAGCTAACATATTTGTACATCTTTTCACTTTTCATTCTGTACCATTAAAGAACCAAACACTACTGTCACTCTCTGGGGAGAAGCATGCCTGTTCATTACAAACATGCATTGTAAGAAAAATAAATGCAAAAATATGATGAGTCGAAAAATTTGATTTCCTTTTTTTTTGCTGGTATGAGATTTTTGTCTGTTTGAAGTAGTAGTACTTAGGAATTCAGAAATGAAATAAAATGATTTCTTAAAGACTACACTGAAATGTGCTTATGCTATTTTCACCTATAATTTGGACTTACTGGAATTTTGTCTTAGTTCCAGTATAGATGGACCTGGGGCATTGGTTATGATTGGTCCAGAGCAATCTTTAGCCTGTAGACCTGTGGCTCAGTGCAGAGTCAAATGATACCATGTAGTAGCTGTGAAATGGAAAACAAAAGCACATTGTCACAAGCATATTCCCCTTGACTGATGCTATGCAGAGCAAGATACTGTTGCACAGCTCCAGAGGGCTTAAGCTATGAAAGACTGAATTTGTAGTGCTTCAGTTACTGATCCAGTACCAAAATTATAGCTCTCATTAAGAGGACAAGTAATCATACCAGGCTAATCCTGGACACTTACGTAAAAACTTTGTTGGCAGCATTGGAAAATTTATTTCATCAAATACTAAACCCTACAGGATTAGATCTAATGGAAAGAAGACCTTGTGTTTGTCAAGGTATTCTTCCTGTCTTCTAAACATGTTAGGGGAATGCAAACCCAATTGTGCTACAGACTTTTGAGAGGTTAGGACTTCTTGAAAAACCTCAATGCTTTGAACTTCAAGAAACATCTCTAAAAGGGAATTAAATCCTCAAAATTTGACAAATTAAGTGAAATACTTACTACTCACTGATTGAGACATCTGATTAGAAGAAATTACATACTTCCATATACAAGTAAAAAGCAGAATATTTGAAAGTTATCTAGCATAAAGAAAAGCTTCCAGTTTTTCTAGTAAAAACACTACCTCAAAAAAAATCAAGAAACAAATCCATATGGATGAGCAACAAAACTGAGTGACAATCCAGTTTTAGCTTTTCTAGGAGTTAGAAGATAATAAATAAACAAAATATTGGGAAAGGTTGGCTTTCTATTTCCAAAAAGAAATTAAATTAGTAAGTAAATTTGTGTTAGTCGACTAGTACTACTGAACATGTAAAACATGAAGATGAAGTAAAGTACAGAGATAACAGGCCAGAGGTTAGAGATGGAAGGAAGTCAGAGCTATAGGATAAAATTACTACTTCTGTTTACATTACAGTTGCTGACTTTGAGTGTGGGAGTGAAAGCAGAGCTAATTAGAACAGAGAACAGAAAAAAATGAGTAGCACATCTGAAGGGCAAAGTTCTGACACAAGAAGAACTGAGGATCTGGCTCACACAGTGGATTGAATTGTAGGTCAGTTGGAATTTTTAACAAATTTGTGAGCTTAAGAATTAGTTTTGTTAATGAAGAATTTCTAATAATACTGCATCTGCTGGAGAAGGAAGCTTAAGTGACTCAGCAGTTCACTTTAAAAGGGCGTGCATTTTTTAAGAACATTTTCTTGGGAAAGAAAATTGAAGACGTGGAATTGAAAAGAAAGTACAGTAAAGACGACCACAACTCATCAAAGACAACTCATGTATGAATAATAGGATATCTTTCTTTGATTAAAACAAAAAGTTTCTTAGATAAAAGGAGGCAGTAAATCTAATTCATCTGCTTGCTACTAAATGTTTGATCTACATCTTCACTGGAAAATGGTAGCCAAATTAGAATAGGAACTCAGTATAATACAAGGTGGAGAAGAAAATGTAGCACATGTTGTGATGAAAGGCCAAACCTCAGGCTTGAGAGAAGTTGCCAGTGGACTGCTTTAAGGATTGGTCTCTGGATCAATCTTTATCAATATTTTCACAATTGTACTACTAAATTAAAAGTGTTACTAAGTTTCCTGATTTAAAAAACATTTAGCTCATTGTAAAGAAATCAAATTCTAACTACAAATAAAAAAAGAGTAAAATAAAAAGAGTAACGCTAGCAAAAAGTTAAAAGAAAAAAATAAATTACCAATGAACTGATGCTTACACACAAGTTTAAGCATGAATTGGGCGAGTCAAGGGAAAGGCAATGTCGAAATTGTAACCTTGCAAATGGGTGCAATTTTGGTATCTAGCTGCAGAAGAGCTCCAAAGACATCATTATTTCATACTGAGCTCTTACCATTTGTCTTACTTTTTGACTAATGCAGGGGTTAGGGACTCCACAAAGACACCAAGTGAAATGAGATATAAGTGAAATTATTATACTAGCAAGTGTAATAGCAACAAGAACAATACAAACAGAACAGTTCAAACCAATGACAGACATGAGATCACCTCTAGTTTCTCTCTAGCTAGATAAAAAAAAAAGACAGGGAAACAGGAGCCAAGCAAAACCAGGGACGGCTATGTCATCCAAAGAAGTTAAGTTGTCAAGAGGCTGGCATGGCTCCTGGCGCTGCAGCAGTGAGTATGCAGGGGGTTCCCCTCTCCCAGCCATGTGGCCATCGCTGGCCCCTGCCCTGGCTCAGCTGCAGTCACAGGCTGGGACTGGAGCAAAGCAGCTCCTCTCGGCTCAGCTCTGTGCAGTTCGGTTGGGCTCAGTTCCAGGCGGTTCTGGTGCAGGAGGCTGCGTCTGCTTTCCCCACACCACTCGTTTGAGCTTAGCTCCATTCGGCCTCGCTCCAGAAGGTGCGCAGTGGCAAGGACTGGGAAGCCATCGTGGCAGCAGGGAAAGTTAATTTCACTTTCATTTTCGCTCCGACTGCGGCTTCTATGGCCTCGGCAGCTCCTCGTGGCTTGGCTCGGTTTTGGCTCGGCTCAGCTCCCAGGAGTGGCTCCAAAAACGCATGGGTCCCTCTCTGTCTGCTCCACCAGCAAGGGAAGCGTGGCTCCAAGATCAAGTGGCTTCACTTCCCTTGCCATGTGCCTTCCTGTTCACTCACCCTGCTGTCTTTGGTGAGGGGGTGTTGGAAAAGAGAATAGAAAACAAAATCTACTTTGACACCATTCCCCAGGGTGCCTTCAGTTTGGTTGTTCTGAAGATCTTTGTGTCCAGTTTGTGAAAGAGGCACCATTAAGTGAACACGCAGTAATTCCTTCACTGAAACACTTCCACCTCATATGTGTGACAACTCATCAATAATAGCAACTTACATAAACAGTAAACTGGCTTATTTATTTATTTAAATATAAAGCATAGAAAACATATAGAAAGCTGAACCTGAATTAGGAAAAATAAAGTTCAATATCACCATGATGAAATTCAAACTAAACTAAGCTTTTTGTATCTTTATCATTTTAGTTTTTGGAGGAAAAGACCATTTTTCTAATAGCAACGTAAGATTTTGAGTACTTCTTTTTAATATGAATTATAGACACATTAATGCAACTAATAGAATGAAACTAACTGAGAATTACTAAATTAGAGAAAAGTGGATGGAATTTGCCTAATTAATCTACAAAGTTTTAATCAACCTCTCCAGTGGCCCAATTATGGTTCAGAAGATACAGAAGGTATCCTTAAAATAAAATCATAAATTATTTTAAGTTGCATATCAGTTGATACCACCAACTAATTAGTTTTATTCCTATTTTAACAATCTAAATTAGAAACATCAAATAGGTGGGGGAAGAGAGAATAATCAAAATATTTTGAAAGTAGCTGTGACTAGAAGAAAATATGCACAAGTTTCTACAGCTGGTTAGAGGCATATTAAAGACTGTTAGAAAGAGAAGATTATTTTAGGAAAGAACTTAGAATAACAGTACAGTCCACTAAATTTGGAAATAAATCAGCATACTATCTATTTTCATCCTGAGTAGATGATGTCAATGTTTTGTAGCTACTCGACATTTTTAAACTTTGATTTCTCAAAGTACAAGACAGAGTTCTAACAGTGTTTCTGAACTCTGACCTTGTTGTTGAACTCTCTTTGGTTCACTGCTGCAAACTGAAATAACTCCAGTGGATTTATTTTGGATGTACTCTTGGGAAGGTGAGCCCTTATAACCCCAGGTGTCATGTAGCCTGTTATGATTGCTTCTTAAAAGTATGAGATCTCTCCCACTTCTTTCCTTTTAGATGTGATGATTGTGGGTTTTGGTCATTAAATCTGTTGTGAATTTAATATGTGTTGTGGGAAATATGTCCTTTGGTATGCAGTCACTTGAAGCTCTGTGAGTGGAGGTTCAGCAAAACCTTCTACATTAAATGTTTATTTCCAATTAGGCTACAGCTCTGGAGAACTGGACTCATGATATCAGTAGCCTATGCAGTTCTTATATAAAATCTGCCACATAAATTGTATAGCAAGGCTAGCATCCGTACACTGAAATATTTAACTAAGTTAAGGTAAAAGAAAAAAATGTTTTGGAGCTGGATGCAAAGTGTTTGTAAGTCTTCTGGTACTCAAAACAATTGAAAATCGTAGTGCTGTTAAAGTTGTAGTTTTTACAATTAACTTGTAGACTGGGTTTTTTCATGCTAGAAAAGGGACAATAAATAGAAAAGTGCCAAGAATTACAGATCAAGGAAAGCAGGGATGCAGATAAAAATAGGAAGAGGATCTATTCTGAGGTGAATGATTTTACACTATATTTTTATGTTCTGAAAGTTTTGTTGATGTGATGAATTCTGTCTCTAAAGGACTGAGAAATGCAATTTCTTGGGAAATGAAATATTTTATGAGGTCAGGGAGATTTCAAAAACACTTGTAACAAAATGAAATAATTTTCAGTTTTCTTAACAAAATATCAGGATGTCTGATAATGTTTAAATAATTTGCCAGGGATTGACCACATGTAACTCTAACTTTCTAAATTTAATTTATCTGTCTTGCTACTTCCCTAAGGTCCCTTAATAAACAGTGAATGTATGGAGGTAGAACATGAATAATCTCACATCTCTGTATTTTTTAGAGTGACATAAATAGTTCCTAGCAAAAAGTGATCACCTTTCAGTTAATGGAAAAGAGAGCCTATGTAACTGGATGTGATTGTTTTTGTCATTTTTCTATCATGAGAAATATAATTGTTTCTGCATTTCTGGGAAACAGGAAAGGAGGAAGTAAGAGCTTCGTGCATTAGTGAAGTGGCAAGGAAAAGCAACACACAGTCCAGGCTAGCCATGACCAACCCACTGAGGACTCCACCTCTCACCCTGCCCACAGTCCTGGAGAGCTGTTTTGCCTCAACCTTGACCACCAACCCCATCTTATGGAGTCCCCTCTGGAGGGGCACACAGAGGGATGTCATCTCTAGCCTGTTCTTCTGTTTTGTCTTCTTCTCCTGGCTGGCTCACAGCCATGTTTCATCACTCACCCTGCCTGGGGCTATTGATGGATGCTGTTGGTAGCCCCTGGTTCAGTCTACCATGGTCAGCCCCCATGGGATGGAAACTGTTGGCAAGGTCATGTCTGTCATCAGGGTTGCTCCCAGCTCTGGGCTCCCCTGAGCTAGACGAGCAGCTGGTTCTCACAGTGCCTTGGTTGTGACTGGTCTGTGGATAAATTCTGGTGTCCAGGAGAGAGTCAGGAATTTAAAAAACACAAAACATATGAAAACAGGCATACAAAGACAAACCATAAACACTGTTGGAAGTTGGACCATGAAATCTGAAGGCCTGTGCTGTGTCAAAGAACTAAGCTAAGAGGATGAAAGGAGCAGAGCAGGTTCAGCACTTGGAAAAAGATCAGTGGTGTGCTCATTAGCTCTTTATTAACTTCTTCAGAGTGGCATCAAATCTTTTCTGGTGGAGCTTGTAAAAATTAAATTTTATTTGTTAGCAGCAATGAGTTTTGTTTTGCCTTGTGGTAAACTAACA
>JAOXXN010000265.1:31507851-31550657 GCA_026770055.1 Myrmophylax atrothorax | reverse complement strand
TGTGCCCCAAAAATCTAATACAGTGTCAGGAATCATTAGGAAAAGAATTAAGAGGAATGCACAGTTCTGAAAATTGGTTTGTAAGACAATGATGCACTCAAATGTAAAATATTGAGTGGTGCATTGGTCAATCCATCTCAAAATTGATTTAGTAGAAGCAGAAAAGTTAGAGAGAATGGTTCTTATACAAAGAGAGATCACTGACTAGAAGTGTAAAAATAGTGAAAAGAAAAATATTTGGTAAAGACAAACTGTTTCACTTCAAAATTTTCTGAACAGAAATTTCTAATTGTTTTTCATTCAGCTAATAAAATTGTTACAACTTTTGAAGCCATGGAGCTTCAAAACCCCTTAGTTTTGGAAAGTTTCCCATCTGCCTTGTTCTCATTTGTACTGCTAGGTGTACATTTGTAAATTGTTAATGTCCATGCAGATGAAAAGTTCTGTGTTTGCACTAGTACAGTTTCTACATTTGCTGTCACCTTTTGACTTCCATCAACTCAAACTGAAAGTTATTTTTCAGGTTGAAAATAGTCATTATATCCACATGTTAAAGCAAGGAAATGTGGTATTTGACCCTTCCTGAAAGACTGGAAAGGATATATAAATAAAAGTCACTGGCAAGGCTGCTTGTAATGACTGCCATGTCCCAGTTGTTCTCCTCCATGCCCTTCTTTTCTCCTCGATTTCACACCTCTTAGTCTGAATGTGGAACTTAATTGATCTAATAAAAGAAATTTCTCCTGTGAAAAAAGGATACAATTATTTGTTGCAAGGTGTGAATTCATAATATTACAGCAACTTCCAAACAGCTGGTGGGGAGGCAGAAATAGTAGACTATTACTGTATTATGTGTGTCACTTTTAAGATCAGCATGTCATGTTATGGCCTGAGAGCACAGGTTTCAGATAGCAGTGAAACAACACCTTTTTTCCTCTTGCAAAAGCAGGATACACTTGACAGGAATTGCCTCCAGAGGCTAAGGACTCATCTCCCTCTTTCAATCACCTTGTTACATAATGCCAGGTATTAGATCACAATTATAGCTTGTTGAGGACATATGGGAAGAGTGTATGTAACTTTCTTTGTAGGAATATTATAGTATAAAAATAGTCTGTTGGCAGGGGGAAACTGATATTGGTGGGAAAAAAAATAAAAGATCTCTAAAAGTGGGAAGTTCTCATCTTGAGCTAAATGGAAAATAAAATAAGACATTTCTCAAAGGAATTACAGAAAGTAATGTGTGGTAGGCAACCAGCCTGCCAGAACAGCCAGAGTGTTCATTTTTCCCTGTTTTTTTTCTTTCTTTCTTTTTTCCTAGTTGACCAGAGGGATCAGTTTAAATGGAGGCTGCCTGTCTGAGGAATAATCTCTGAATTGACTTCTGTGGAGGTGGGCTGATCATATGGGTTAGACGCAGCCAATTAGGAGCATGAGAAATGCTTTGTGACTTAGACCATTTGACATCTACTAATGTACCAGTCTCAGGGGTAAAATACACCGTGAACATCAGCCTGAAAAAGTTATTTTGCAATGCATGTAACAGGAAAGAGTGAGGAATAGAGAGAGAAGGAGAGAGAGACCACTTGTCTCTGTGAAGGCTGAGGTGTAAAAAGCTAAAGGGAATTTCTATGGAAAAAAAAATCAGAGAGAAACACTCATGCTACTTCTTGGATAAAATTCAAGCTCGAAGCAGGACTAGTTCAGAATACATCTAGGGTATACATACACCTCAGTTGTTATCTGCTGTGGAGAGAAGGTCTATAGCATATGGTAATGCAGCATGCAATGTTTGCATTTTGCTGTTTATCACAGTATCCAAGACTCTGACCAAAAAGTTACTCATGCTAAAAATTGCTTTGTGGGTTTTTCCCCAAAGTATTACTACCTAGCTGTTTATGTGTTCTCACCTCCACTCCAGTATACCAGGCAGTTATCTGCTCCTCTGTCTATCCTGCAATTTCATCTCTTCAGTCTTCCTTATTTCTTTTTTATACTCCTAGTTTTCCCTTCACAATACTATCACCTGTTAAAATATTTAATGTCATATTTTGGTTTCATAATATTGGATGGGTTTTGATAGTGCTTTTTTCATTCACATTTCCTTTGATGCTTTTGGGAATTTTTAAAAAAGTTACTTTAGTTATTCTTTAAAGTATTTTAGCAATATTTAGATAATTGCTATGAACTGATAACTGATATATATCTGTAATCTCTCCAGTTCTTAAAGAAATAATCTTACTAGGAAGAGTGGAATGATATTTTGTATCACATGGATTTGTTTTAATGAAGAATATTTTAAACAATACATTTTAAAGTTTTACTGCAAAATAGTTTCTGTGTTTTTTTCTTTAGTTTGATCTCAAAACTAAATATTCTGTTTTGAAAGGAGAATGAGTTTAAAGGGAAAAATATAGGAAGATACATATATAGACAAGTTAGTATTTGACTCTCCATACTATTTTTTGTATTTTCTTTATGTTTTCTACTAGAGTACATTGAATTTCCCCTATTCTTGTTTTGTAATCAAAAACAAGGAAGTTTTTTAAATTCAGAAGAAAATAAATTCATTTTGTTGATGTCTGAATGATCTCCTATGAAAATGTGATCTGAATTTCCTCTTACTCTAAGAATGAATATTGTCATGATAAATAATTTTGCACTTTGCAAAATATTTGAAATATTTCATGTTACATTGTGCTCTATTTTAAGTTTCCCAGGTCTGGGTAACTGCAGTTTCCAATTTAAAATTTAACACTGTATGGAAGCTTAAGCAGCCTCTTCTGAGTTCCTATTGGCACGATGAATGCACTGCTCTATGCATTATGCTCCTTTTGTCTGTTGCTTCAGGCTGCACTGTGAAATGATCACAGACAATAAAGCAAAGGCAGAACTTAGCTCAAACCAGTGATGATAGATTCTCCTTGGTCCCCACAAGCATGGTAAGTGGAGAGGGATGGGGTGGATGTTTGAAATGACTAAGATGGCAGAAATAACCAAGAGTTATGGGACAGGTTACTGAAAGTGATGCACCTTTGCTGTGACTGGTTTTATGCAATATAGTTATAGGTGAAGAAAATGGAGTTGAATTAAATTTCATATCCTCTGCAGTCTTGACATAAAGTCCATTGCCCTGATACTCAGAAACGCTTTTTGGATTAAGAGAAGCAGGTTGTCAAATATCATACAGCTCTCGGCCTGTTTACTTAAGTTAGAATTAAGTTTGAAAGTTCTATTTTCTGATTGCAATTTAAATTACCATGGCATTTGGATCGGTTCTTATGGATATGGACATCTGGTGAAGTTTAGATTTACACTGCAGTGAAGATATGTTTGTAGAGAATGGTGGATTAGTTTAAGATGTTCTACTACAATGAAGTAAATTGCATAAAACCATGCTGTCAGTCAATCAGACCAGTACAGCACAGGAAGAAGCAGACCTTATGGTTAATCAGTCCAGGCATTTGAATGGGTAAGCACTGTGGATTTGTTGGGTTAGAATATAGTTTCATCTATTGCTGGTGCTGGGATTTAAGTGGTAGCTGAGTAAATTATACAAGTTTCAATTAATGATCAGTTTTCAGATATTCTGAGTATTTTGTAATAGCTTAAATATGAGGTGATCAGTTTGCAGATTACAACTCTCCAATGTTACAATGTGATAGACAGAGTGATATAATAACTGTTCTATCACCTTTCTCAGCATGGAATTGAAACTAGCTGTAAATGATATACAACATGAAATAATGACAAATGAACTTCCTGAGTCAAACATCTTGGCAGTTGTATCGGTTTGGCTTGGCTTCCTTGCCAAACCCAAGCTGCGTCTTTCTCCTCCTGCTTTCTTTAAGTGAGAGGGGAAAAAAAAATCTGAACTACCGAAAACTCGAAACGAAACTGAGTTATATCAGAATATATATGAATTTCAAATATTTAGAATTATATATACAACTTGTACATACAACAGGGAGCTTTCGAGGGGAAAAAGGAATAAGGAGGGAGAACCAGGGACAAAGGAGGGACAAAAAAAACCAGAACAGACAAGTACAATCAAAAAAACCCCCAAAAACTGGCACAACACGGAACTTAGCAAAAATACAATCTTACTGACTTCTTTTAAGAGAAGGCCAGCTCTCTCTCTCATCTCCTGCATGGCAGATAATGGCAGTTCCTGCAACAGGCCTCAGGCTCTGCTAAGTGAGAACAATGCAAAGACTAACTGCTTTTAAACCTTGCTGGAAGAAGAAGTAAGGAAACTTCCTATCTCTCTCTTATTCATACTCTTTTGTTAAGTAAAAAACCCCAAGGTAGAATACCTGAGAAATGGACATTTCCTTAGTTACAGCTGGTTACTAAGGAAGGCCTGGATCAAAACTATCACAGCAGTATTTCTATGTTCTACAAGTATTTCCTATCTGTTTTGTCTCAGGCCATGTTTGAACTGAGCTCCACATTTTTCGCATACCCCAAAGATGACCAGGCACTGGTGGAAATAATCATGGAATCATCAAGGGTGAAAGATACCTTTAAGATCATGAAATCCAAGTGATCCCACTGTGTGAGCCAATCAGAGACTGGGTTAGGGGTCCCAGGGGGCATGGTGTGGGTAGTGTGCCTGGTGTCCAGTGACTGACAGCTTCTCCGAGGTTGCTCCAGGACACTCGCAGGACTGGGAGATAGGATAGGACATTGCCTCACCTCTGTGAAATTTGACCTGTTGCTTCTCCCCCACTCTCCCAGACCTGAGTTGGTATGAGCCAGTAATTAATGTAATAATCCAGTCTCACAGCCTCTTGAACAGCTGCAGGGATGATGATTCTGTCACCTTCCTGGACAATCTATTCCAGTGCCTGGTCACCCTAATATTTAAAAATGTTTTTCTAATATCTGATCTGAATCTCCTCTGTCTCCTAAGGCCATTTCCTCTTGTCCTCTCACTGTGGGCACTGTAGAAGAGACAGACTTCCACCTCACTATAACCTTCTTTCAGGTAGTTTCAGAGAGTGACAAGGTCCCCCCTGAGCCTCTTCAAGACTAAATAAACCCACCAGCTCTCTCAGTCGTTCCACATAAGAGCTTGATGCCATTAGGGTACACTGTGCACTGGTATCTATTAGAGCCTTATACTTTGGGTCCAACACGCCAGGCCTTTGAACCCTCACAGTCCAGTAAACCCGGTTGTCCCTCTCCTTCACCTGTGTGGAGGCAGGGCCTCTCTAATATTGGTCATAGGATTCTCCACTTACTTCTTACTGAAATGGATTAGAATTTCTTTTATGTGGGATCAAGTGTAAAATTGGTCCTTCCACTCTACCTGGGAAACTGCCCGCTGTATTCACAGCAACTTTCCTGGAAGAATCCCTATTTGTGAATGTTTTCCACTGCAAGTCATATATGTGTGCCTCTTGGGTTGAGGTAAGTTTTCCATCCCACTTCCTCATGTCCTCTGTGGTCTCATAGCTAAAACTGTAGGGTACCCAATGGTGTATACCTTCTATATTCTCTTGAGGAAAAGAATTCCTATGGTTAATAGCTGAGATGTGGGTCTATACAAGTGGGGTATAGGACATTTCCTCTTCTTGTTGCTGGAACTCTTGGAACAGTTTTTCACACCTTTTCAGACAGCTGAGACAACGGAGGAAAAGATGATTGTATTCACAGGGCTGGGGAATCACTGCATCCACTGTTGGTGATCCATCTTACCAGATTGTTGTTGCCAATGGGTTGGCATGAGACCATGGTGTGCACCTTACAAATTTCCTCCACATGGATCCTGTGCATTGGACTTCATCTGGATCTGTGTGAAACTGTGTGTTGTTCAGGTCAAAATAATTCATCTCCAGCACAGCTAATTCTCTGAGATGCTGGATATCTTTCTCTACTGTGACCTGCCTCCCTGGGTGACATGTAACATCCTCCTTGAAGGAATACCGTTCCTTCATGCTTGACAGGAATTGCCTTCAGAGCCTAAGGACTCATCTTCCTCTTTCAATCACCTTGTCAATGCCTGCTTCCCTAGAAAGTGATCCCAACTGCTTGGCTTCCATACCCTCCAATGCCAAATGGTTAGCCCTGTTATCCCAGCACGGAAGCAGCCAGATGGTAATGTGCTTACTAGCAGTCAAATCTTTTCATGTATACTGCAGGTCTCCTAAGGATAAGGATCAAGGGGTTATCTCCTGGTGTTGGTCTTATTCTGCCTCTTCCTTCTGTTACTGCTGTTTTGTTCCTTTGTCCTCCTTTACTAATAGAGATGTCTTTAATGTCCATTTCTTCTTGTGTGTAGAGGTGACTGATACCAGTATGGATTGGTCCTCTGGTGCAGCCACATTACCCACTGAGTGACTGTAGTACTTATTGCTGAGGTTTGACATCACATAAATAATGCAAACCAGAAATACATAATCTGGTGTCCGTCCTGTCTTACAAAGTCTTACAGCATCTTCACGTGAATACTGAGCAGAAGACATTTTTGAATGCCACAGTGGAGTAGTTTTCATGGAGGGGACCATTTTTTTAACTATGTTTTAAAATACTTTTGAAGCAGTTTAAATATTTTTAAAATAAAAATATTTAATATTAAATATTTAATTTAATTTAATATTTAACATTAAATATTTAATATTTAAATTTTTAATGCCCCTTGAAATGATCAACATATTAGAAAATTCTTTTTTTGACCTATGTGGATGTAAATTAAGAATTTTCACTTCCTATTAATTACAATAAGGACTTGATTTTTTTTTAACCTGACCTGCAACCTTTAATACACTTGAATCACATATAATTTTTAAGAGGTAATGATCCTAAGCAATGAAGTGACAGCAGAATGAAATTATGGAAATGATTTAAAGTCAGTGATAGTTTACTTAAAGCCATTCTTTAAAGAGATAGCAGCCAGCCCATTCCTTTGCCTTTATTATTGTACCTATCATCATAATTATCTAAATGGTTTACAATTTAAACATCCAACAGCCTGAAATAGTGTTTCATGCTCTTTTCTTCTTAAGAATAGTGGTACATTTTGTTACTTACTACTAAAAGTTATTTGTTACTGAGCCATATCTGGTACTTAGTGTTCTAGATGAAACAGAAATGAGAGCACACTAATCCTGTAATAATTGTACATATGTTTTTGTACTGTAATCTTTCATGTCTTACTGGAAAGTCATGTCTATTTTAGTTCAATAGATATATTAGGCATTTACAGTATTAAAGAAGTTCTATTAAAAAAAGTTCTCACTGTTCTTGGGTAAAGCTGTTCCAAATGACTTCCTCTTCAAATGATGTCTCATAGTTTTCTTATGTGCTTGTTCATTATATTCTGTTGTTGTGCATATTTCTGAAATTCTAAACTCTGTAGACAGACAGTCTTTTATGTGTAGGAACATATCACAGGCCAGGCCTCTAGAATCCAGCACGATGTTAGTAATAATAAATACCAGTGATAACAGTGTTAGCAGTAGATGTATTGTACATTCACCTTATGAATTGGAAAGAATAATACTATTCAAAAATTGCTTTTCTATTTCATGCATGATGTGGAATCCTGACTACTATCTATATCAACTTAGTTTAGAAACAAGAAGCTTCAGAAAAGTTTGGGAAGAAATATAGGTTACTTGGAAAAAAAATCTTTTGCCCTAGTTTGTAGTTCTTATCTTTCCTTGTTTGCAGGACACTGTTTGGTAAACAGAGAACATCTTGTTAAGGTCTGTCAACATTTGGAACACAAGCCTTAGCACCTGCTCACATATTTTGTAAACATACTTGACATAATTATAATACCATATGTTACCAATGGTTGACAAAATTTGATTAATAAACAGTACTAATTCCAGTCTTCTCATGCCACTTAAGTGCTATATAGCACTTAACAGCATTTCCCCAAGCATTGACAAGATTTTTTTTGGCTTCTGTGACATGAAAAAGTCAAAATAAAAAATATAGGAGGAGTATTTATTGAAATAGATATTTCAATTAGATCTTTAAAAACCTCCAAATTTCTCACATACATGTACAACATATTTATATGTTTTTGAATGGTTCTGTAGTAGCAACAGAAACAAGATGCAAGGGACTGCAAGATAACACACTATCTATTTACTTGTCTTGTCTCTCATCCAACTGTTTTTATGTTTGTTTACCTGTGGAGTTTTTTACAGCCTTATATTGCATCAGTAGCTTATCCCTATTTAACTATAATCATGGGGTCTTGATCCTGCTAGGATCTATGGTATCACACATTATAAAAGAGTTCCTAAGCAGTGTTTGAAATGGAAATTGAGAAGTCTTGGCAGGAAACCCCTCCTGCAACATATTAACTGTTGTTTCCTTGGGAGGAAAAGTGACAGTATATATCTATTATTTTTGGAGAATTACCAGCAAGATATATTGGTCCATTTTTGCTCATACCATAAAAGATGGTATGAATCTGAACCTGCCTCTGAATAAACAGGAAAAAAAAGGGTTGGAATATGTGGTAAAAATTGTGGAAAAGGAAGGTAAGTCAAACTTCCAGGAATGCTCTTGTGCAAATTGAATGTGTTTTGTCTAAACAAAATCTATTTACAATTGATGTTTCTTGTGGACAAGCTGTATTTGTGAAAGTAAAAGGGGGGATAGTGTACAGAATGAATGTTTTAGGGCTTTTTTTAACAGCTGAAACCTTGGAAATATTTGTTATGTGTTAGATCTAGAACTTTCTGAAACATTATTTCAAGGAAAAGGAAGTGATTTCACTAGACTTATTTCTATGGTGTTCTGTAACATTAATAATATCTTCAAGGATACACATAATTTAGAGATATGCTGAAGTCTGAAAAGCAGCAACTATTTCAGTTCTTCAACATTTCTAATCATGTGTCCAGATAGTAAGAATGCCTTGAGTAAGGACACAGAACTGTAAATAACACTCACCAGCTTTTATCTTGACATAAAATTCAAGTTTTCCTTGGAAGCCTTTAATCTGACTGTCATCTTTTTTCATTCACAGTAGTAAGCTTGTAAAGAGCTCTGCCTCTGCAGTGAAATACTACTGTATGGAAAGAGGGTTATCAAAAAACAACATTTGTTTGTTTATTGAAATCGCTATCAACAGAATGTCAGTGCTTTTGAGAATGAAGCATTTTCACTCTTAATCCTATATCTGAGCAAACTGTTTCTATTAGATTTGGAAATGGTAACATCCTCTGTAATAAGTTTTTCTCTATGCACATTTCCCCCCCCCCCGAGGATAGGGAACTCTAGCAAAATAAATTAAATAATAAACCTGCCTAATTACTGCTCACAAGTCTGCTTTAAGAAAATCTATCTTACAATATTCATAAAACACCACATCAAAACTGAGACTATTTTTTTGTCTATTAAATTATGCATTATTTATGTGAAGAGTCATCCTTTAGAACACCTTTTATATGTTAAGAATCACAAGTATATAAAGCCCAACTTCTGAGAGTAGTCATCTCATTACAGCTAACCATAGGCAGAGAAAATGTCTTGTTCTTTTTCAGCTTTCTCTGTAAAGTGCATTTGAATGTCAACCCATGGGTAGGGAAAGAGATGTTAAGAACAGTTTAAGTTGATAAAAGCTGCTTAGGTCCCAAAATACTGGAGTAAAATTTACATGCCTGACAACACCAAAACTATGCAAACAAACAAAAGCATTATTGTTATATACAGAGCATTTCATGACATACATTGATTTATTTTCACATCTCTCTTAGGTAAGAGGAACAATGTCCTGTTAGTGGAATCATATGGAAGGAAATGTCTTCCTTAAACACAGCATTTTCTTTGTTCTTCTAATTTGACATAAATTGATCCTCCTAGGTTTCGCAGTTGAATGTTCTCATTGCTTTTGACTGGGGTTGCTCATGTGAGAAAGGTTTCCAGGCAAGATTCTGTGTTCATTCTTCAGTCTTCTAGGAAGAGTTTTCTAGTAATTCTTAACCAGCTGAAGGAATGTTTTATTTTTCCAGCTTTAAATGCGACCCCACAAATCTTTGAAATTTGTAACCTCTCTAACTTCAGAATAATTAGAACAGAAGGATGTTTGGGATCTTGTGCCCCTGATGTAGACAATTTTTTGTGCCTGCATTTTAATCATCCAGCTCTCAGAGTGAAACGAAGATAAAAAGATGTTTGCATAAGCCACAGATTTAGTCTTGAAGAAAGGGTTAAGGTTAGGCTCCTAAAACAGGAATGGGTTTACAAAGTCTATCACTTGTTTGCATTTCAAACCTATGCCATGGATCAGGCATCCACTGGAAAGAATCCTGAATCTTATTGGAACACTTTGAATTGAGTCTGTAGCTTTGAGATTGGAGTATGACCTCTTCATCTTTTCTCTTTGTGATAGGTCTTGCTTTATTGGATGCACAATTACCATGACTAAGACTGACATTTAGCCCACAGACTTGGGTGTTGTTTAGACAAAGATACTTTGAATGTTAATAAAGGATTAAGCAGTTGAAACAACTTGATTTCTATTTCTAAATCATTTGTGCCACAAGATCATACAGAGTAACATCCTTTTGATTCAAAATATTCTTTAAATGAAATTTTACAGAAGGATAAAAATTCTGTCAAAAATGACCCTCTTCTTCTAGTAAGATTTGCTGCTAGTGTAATTTTGTAGGCTAGATGGATGGTACTATATTTTAATGAGGTAAACACCATGGTAACATTCCATTCCAGTTTGTCTCATCTCTTTTCTGACAATCCATAGGTTCACTTTTATATATAAAAATGATTGTGAAAAATACAAGATTTCATTTCTTACTGAGTTAAGGAACGTTGAAATGGGAGTTTAGAGAATTAATTTCTTATACTGAAAACTCTGTTCTTTTCACTGACCATCTTTCTGTGGTTTTGGAATTTTTTTCCCCTCGGGGATGTTAGAAGAATTCAGATCAACTTCACATTTATGTCAGATGATTTACTCTGGAATTTAACATACAGTGTGTTTTACCAGATTTGTTCACCTAAAATGAGAACTTTTAGGGCCACCAGCTTTAAATTTATGTTTACTTTTGGCAATTTCTCCAGAATTCTGTATCTTCCACATCTTTCAGAACTTCACCCAAGTGAGTCCTTTAAGGGATTTGAGGCCAGGGAATTGGATAAAACAAAATTAACCTCAGAAAACACAAAGCAACACGTCTTATTCTCTTCTCAATTTGGCAAGAAAGTTAGTTTTGTTTTTCTTTCCTTTTAAGTGTATTCATTTATATTTTCATGTTTTCTTGGCAGCTTTCATTGTGTACCAGCTTGTTTTTATTTTTGAAGTGGTTGAGTTCCTTGATATCTTGAATAATGAACACACTGACAACAGCCAAAGTAAGCACACTCTGGTTTTTTATTAGTGAAACCAGGTGACCGTATGTCAACTTGCCAACATACTGAGGGAATTTCACTATTCTGTTTTCTTTGCCAGCCAATATCAAAATTACTGTGTGGCTCTCTTGCTATTTTTCTACTTTATCCACTTGCTATTTGCTATTTTTCTACTTTCAAAATATGAAACTGTTCAGTTATAAGTTTTATCTTCATCAAATAGCTGATATGTTGTTTTTACTAGTATGGAACACAGTGGTTTATAATTTTAAATGTTCTGTAGCTCTGGGAACATTGATTAGGGTATTCATATCTTTGTAAAACAAAGAAAATTGTAAAATAAATGTTGGCATAAAACTATCATAAGCAACAAGAAATAAACTGGAAATTTGTCCATCCAATGAGCATTAAAATTTATATTTTCTTTTATTTTGTGCAGTTATGGGTAGAAATTGGAAAGCACTGAGAGAGAAAGGTAGAGTATGATGCTCTCATACTGTTTCTATCTACCTGCACCTGAATTCCTTCATTAACGCATTCAGGTGTTCATTATAATTCTACTGTTCTGGTGTGGTCCTCTCTGCTTCAGCTATGTCTGCTAGTCCTTTCAGTAGATTTTGAAAACAGTTTCTCTCCCTACCACTCAGTGCCTACGCTGCTTCTGTGACCAGCGTACTAATTTAAGGCCTCTGCTGTCATCACCTTCTGCAACCGCCGCTCCAGCCTGAAAGGGCGCTCAATGCCATTGCCCTTGCACTGCTGCAGAATGGTTTCTGGCTTTCTTATTCACAGGAAATTAGCAGTCCCTACTGAACTCCCTCCTCCTGTCTCTTAAGACCCTTTCAGATAAACGTGTGGCCTTAACCTGCCTCTAACCTGCTCCTGTCCTTTCTGCCACTCTCTCAGGAACCAGTCCTGACCTTGTAGTCCTTTCCCTGCTTGCTCAATAGGTATATTCAACCTAAATCTGTTTAAAGGTGTGCATATATAGATTCATTTTCTTATTCTAAATGTTTAATAGAAGAAATTCACTTTCATGTTTTTAGAACTGTAAATGCTCTCTTCAAAATGGTTCTGATATATAGTCTGTCTCTCCGTCTCTTCACATTTTTCCTGTATTTTCCCCCAGCAGTGCCCTTTTCACTGTCTTTCTTTTAATGTCAGCTTTGCTTGTCTTCCACTGCTGTACTCTGCAAAAGTCACTGGCTAAGCTCAGCACAGTAGCATTAGATTGTATTACAAGCATCCTGACATTTTAGGTAAATAATGTGAGCAATGTGGTGTCCTAGAACACAGGATTCATTTCAAGTCTTTTTACACCTTTGTTGTGAAAATGTAATTTCAACCAGTCCTCCTGTCACATATCCTCTCCATTGCACTAGAAGCCACTTTCAAACAGTGCCTTACAGAGGGAGGGAAACACCTTATTTAGCAAGGGGAAAAGTTACCTCACTAAATTGATGCTATTATACCTAATTAAGACACACACTTCTTAAAGAATTTATGAATGAGGAAGACGGGTATAGTTACTTTATATTGTGTTGCAACTCCAGTTTCAGTATCCAGAGTTTCAGTTATAAAGTTCTCATCTTTAATCCAAAACAAATATCATCACTCTTTTGACCCCAGATTTTAAAATTTGCTGCTTGATAAGGCTATGATTACAAGAAAAAAGCTAAACTAACAGCCATCTCCTCTATCCAGGCTTTTTTCTCCTTTCATTCATGTTTTTATGAAGTTAATTTGCTGCAAGTTCATCTGTCTGTGCCATTCAAAGTGTGCCATGTGCATAAGCACCAGCAGTGTGGCAGACAGGGACTCCCATGAGACCAAGTTTCCTACAGCTTACTGCAAACCTCTGCCTCTTGAGTTGGCAGACTCAACTCCATGAGGTCTACATTTCTGAGTTCAAGAGGTCTTGTTTACAGGTTCTTAGAGGTTATGATTTTTATTGTTTACCATGTTACAAATCACTAGTCACTAGAATAGTGTAGTAAAATTTCATCCCTCCCAATCCCTGTATCTGTAGAAGTTTAAATATAATGTGTGGAACTTGCTAAAATTTGGTGTTAATAGTCTTGGTGGATGTGCATGAAAAAATGGTGCTAATCACTAAGAAAGGCTAGACAAAATGTGTGTATGTGCCTGCCATCTTTTACACCAGTAATTAATAAGAAGTGTGATGGGACCCCAGCCATTCTTATCAAGCTTTTG
This sequence comes from Myrmophylax atrothorax, assembly GCA_026770055.1. Classification (NCBI taxonomy): domain Eukaryota; kingdom Metazoa; phylum Chordata; class Aves; order Passeriformes; family Thamnophilidae; genus Myrmophylax; species Myrmophylax atrothorax. The sequence continues at coordinate 31,537,106 of JAOXXN010000265.1, read as the reverse complement.
TACATGAATTTTTATGTATTCAACACACTGTTTTGCTGTATGCCTATGATTTCTGATTGGAAAAACAAATATATTTTTTACAGGTAATGTCTGTGAGTGCACCACTGCACAAACTGAGGCACCTCAGAGCCCTGGGCAGCCTCTGTTCCACTTGAATGGCAGAGGGATTTTGTCCTGGTGCTGTCACGTTCTTATCTTCTCTCTGGTTTTGTTAGAGAATCATGAACTACTTTCCTGGAATAGTTCAGCCATATGCCTGGAAAGAAAGGCCACTGCTTAAGTGCAATCTTTACTTGTCCACCAAGGATACTTTTCAAAAAACTTCCATGAAAATTTGAAAGCAGTACCATATTTACCCCTCCAGGTTTAAATACAGAGCAATTCAATTAAATAAGATTACTCAGAGGAGAGATATATCCCTAGAAGCAGAAACTCCAATAGTATCAGTTTTCTAGACTTATATTGAATATACCGAAGATTTGCTCCAGAAATTCAAAGAGACTCTGTAACAGTTTGAGTTGCAAAGATCCTTTGCTGATGTGGTGGAACACTGCAGTTTGTAGGGGAAAAAGATGAAGTACAGGATGGTTGAGCCAGTATAAAAGTTGCAGATACAATGAAAAGACACAAAAGTTTCCTCTTCTGTAGAAATAAGACACCTGCACTGGGGAATGAACACATTACTCGTTCCTAGAATAATGCTGGGAAGCTTCTGAGTGAATTACTTTGACAACTGGTTTTGTTGTTAGAAAATTCAACTCTGGGTAGAATGCAATGTAGATGGAACTGTGCATACATAGATATAATTACACTCCTTTTGCTTTGATGATTACAAAAAGCCACAGCCACCACACTGTCAGGTGCTACATCTTAATGTTCCATAAAAGATTATATTAAGAAGGTCTAAAATGCTTCTTGTCACTCCACCTACAGCATCTCCCTGTCCTGTGTTTGCTTGCTGCCTGAAACAGTATGCTTCCACTCTATGGGCTAAAAATGTATACTATGATAATTAAATAAGACTATTTGAACACCATGCTTACAGAGACTAAGTTGGCTATAGCTCAAAGAGTTGTGGAACCTGCCTCAAACTGTAGTGATAATGAATCCCTGTTTACCATTTTAGCTTTACTTGTTCTCACTTCCCATCTTCATATTATGCTCACCTTTGGAAATAGAAATATTTCATAGATTTAAGAATACTAGGGATAAAAGCAGGCCAGAATATGCATATTCAGGTGATTAAGGATGTTATCATTATCTTGTTATTCTATAGTATCAATTCCATCATCTGTTTTATAAGGTTGATTATATCAGTAAGTTTTGAAAAAGTGAGTTAAGGTACTTCGGAAATACGAAGAATCTGAAGGAAAAAAAAGAAGGAAAAAAGAAAAGAGAGAACTTCACAAGTGATCATCCTGTTTCTTTGACTGTGTCAGCTCAGAAGTTTCCCCTTGGAAATTCAACTAGATCACAATGGATCACTCTGCCTTAGAAAGCTGGCATACATTTTCCATCACTGTTTTCTGTGGTTTCTATAGAGGTGTAGCAGTATAAAATGGAAGATATGTTACAATAATTCGAATATATTTATGCGCAATAAAATATCTGTGATGTTTATCTAGAACTATAAACACTTAGGTAGTATGGCGTGATACTGTTGAATTGTACTACAATGGTGACTACTTCATGGTTTAGGCAGTATCTTTACCTGAGTGAGTGATTTGAGTGTTAGAAACTAAAATATGAAACATATTTACTGAAGAATAAATTTTTAAATGGAAAATGAAACAACAGAATTTTTAGTACATTTGGATCTCTTATTCTGTTTTGTATAATTTTATCAGATGTTCATTTAGTCAGATACTTGACAGTTGGTGAGAAAAAAAGATAAAATGTTGTATTTTTATTTCTTATTCTCTTATGTGTTCTGATTCAGACAAATATTTTAAAGTTGAGAATAGAATTACAGAATAAACTGTGAAAAGAATAGAATCTCAATGTGTTAAAATTTTAATTCAACTAAAAAGCTAACATGATGGAATATCTAATCTCTTTAAATGGAAACTTTGTTGAGTATTAGCCTAAAATGCTATTCATGTAGTAAGAGAGTCCTCTAAAATAGATCTAACATTAGGAGAAAAAAGCCCCAAAGTTACAGGTTTGAAAGGTTAGCAGTTGAATAATTGTGTGCTGCCATTTGAGAAATAAAGAATTTGATAAAGGTAGAAAAAAATGAAATCGCAGTAAACCTTTTTAGTCTCTCCTTTTAAGTTAGAGGCTAACCTACGGTTCTGAATCAGTCCCAACCTACTCATAATTCTATAGACAATGTTAAATTGTTACATCTCAAATTGTTGAAAATGAATATATTTGCTAGACACCTTCCTGTCAGGTTACAACTAAAAACCAGGCTGCTGATCTTCTGAATTGTAATGTTCCAGTAATATTTAAGAATATTTAGTGAATTGTGGCACTCGGTGGGTAGTTGGTCCAACCTCTTTACCACTGTCAAAGCCACACCTCTCATATTTATTTAGTAATTACTTGCACATCTCTCAGTTCTGAAACTGTGAAAAGTGGTGATAATTTTGATTAAATAAATTCATTCTAGTTTCTTTGAAAAGCAGATGGATTCACACACATTTTATTTTAAAGACCTGAGGGGAAATGAGTTGCTGTCATTTGTTGTGAAAATATGAATGCTGCATTTGCGATGCTCTTAGAAGATTTATCTGAAGTCTCCCAAGTCCAATGTTAAATAGCAGCTGAATTCAACTGCTCAACTTGTTTAACTCACATAAGCAGTTCTAAAGTTTTATTCCTCACTATTTGCCTTTTGATCAAAACCAAGGAGAACAGATTGACTTCTGAAAGATTCAAGATTGAAACTATTTTGAAATACTGCCTTTTTCACTTGGAAATTATTGATTGATTGATAATAGGATCATATAGGAGAGAAAATGGGTTAGTCTTTTACTGATGTGCAGAATAACAATAGACAAAATAAGTTAAATAAAATTAGGTTTTACTCAGTTGGCATCATAAATTGAATCTAATCGATGGAACTGGCAATTCCATTTAAGATTTTCTGTTAACCTCCTATAGAACTTTTTTAATCAGAAGGCAGTTTAGATGTTATTCTTTATAGCTAAGCAATGAAAAAGTTTGGAGCCCATTCAAAAGATTTTAGTTGATTGCTTTTTTAAAAAATAAATTGCCTTTATACTCTGTGATTTAAAATGGAGAGATCTGAACAATCTCTTCTTAGCAGTGTTCTTTAGATGATGTTGGTATCAGTGCTACAACTTAATTAAAGTCTGCATTGTTTTAGAAATATGAGCCAGAAGAAATATGAATTCTGATGGAAAATTTCATGTAAAAAGATAAAACACAGTGTGGTCAGAAAGGGTATAGAATGTCTACAACTTATAGTCCAGGATGCAAATACTTTTTTTGACTCTCTGCCTCTTGGCCTGTCAAAATATACAAGGCAGTTCCATTTTCTTGCCTGCTAGTTGGCTTTATCATATTGGTGAGCAAGAGCTCATTCTCTTAGTTATCTCCAATTTATCTATCAATAACACTTTAAATGTGATGTGACCTTCTAAAATGTGTATCTATAGGGAACTAGTGCTTCAAATGCTGTCACAATGCTCTGTTGTCTCACAGACAGGTCGGGTATTTAATAGGGTGCTATGCTCAAGAAGCTTGTTTCTCTTACCCTGGCAATAATCTTATACACAGGTATGGAGATGCAAGGTCTGGCCATCCCTGTGCATAACACTCTGTGCTGGGGAGAGTAAACTACAGAAGCTTTTTCAACTTGCCATCTGAGAAATTAAACTCAAATCAATGCTTCTCATTCAATTTGACACCTGGAATCTATTAGCATGCTGTGTAGCAAAGCAAAAATGTAAATTGTCTTCCTTTCCAAGGAATAATTTGGATCTAATCAGAGCAGGCTGCTTGAAAGTGAATTGTTAGAGAGTTACCATAGTGAATTTAGCAAATCTACAGACCTGGCAACATGAAGAAATGGAGACAGCTGCAAAACAAGTCAATTGGAGAATGAAATCTTGTTTCCCAATACCTTAATATAAATATCTTTATATTAAATTGACTTAACATCCAAAGTTGTTTGCTAACTGTAGGCTGTACTAAAACAAAAATAAAATGTTTGAAATAAGAATTCTTACTACTTACACTCCAAATTAATTCTAATGTCTACAGTCTGATGTTGACTGTTTGTTATCAGACTCTACACCAAGGGTATAATTTAAGAACACAAATTTATCACAAACTCTGCTCCACTCTTAAATGTTAAGCAGTAAGTTATTTGCCAGACAGAAAAGGAAATAGTGGGATGAATTAGTGTATCTTACTGACTAGACCTATACTAATAGAAACATTCCTTAGTTAAACACATAATATTTATCATTGATAAACTGTACGGGAAAATACTTATTGACTGCAGAGGCAAAGCAGCACATAAAGCCATTTCCCTGGGACTAGAAATTATTTGCAAAACTGCAGCATTGAGAAATATCTCTGATAAGACCATTATTTTTTTCCTGACACTAAAGTTTCCCTCTAACTAAGGCTGTGTTTTAAATTTCTTCTTCACCAGGTCCCACACACAGAGTAAATTAGCTCTGACTGATCTTGACTGCTTCTGGTACATGAGCCAGCTTGTTAAGTGTGTTCAGTACCTCTATACTACATTTCTGCCTACCCTTAAGTGAGTCAGAAAAGGTTATTTAGATTTTTCCCTGCAGAATTGACTCCTGTAAATGTCCATGTTTTGGTTGCTTGTTTTATCTTTATCTCCAACAGCTGAGGCCCCCGGTAACAACAGTTCACAGAGGAGAAGTTGGAAAAACTAATCATGGAATAAAGAACAAAAATAAAACAATAATTGCTACACACTTTTCACTGACTTCTTTCTACTATCTATGGACAAAATCAGAAAACACCTCAGTTTGTGAAGTTTCTTAAACTCCAGATTCTTATGTTTGCTTCTCTGTTGACAGTGATATTCCTCGTTACCCAACCTTTCTACTCTGCCCAGCCAAATTCTCCCTGTTGCCTGTCCTCCTTTCTCTCTCTGAAAAACACCTGCCAAATCCCATTCTTGTCTTTGCAGAACATAAGTTCTCCATTTTTGTCTCCCTAGAGAGAGGCTTTCAAGTCTTTACAAGTGGCTTTTCTGCCTCTCACAAAATCTGTATTCCCTTTATAAAGGCACTCTATCATCCTGCTTATAGTATCTACTGCTCTTTCTCTATCTGAGACATCATTGTATTCCTGCTATACCTCAAGATATTTCCTACTGCCTATTCCAGAAAGGTTTTGGTATGCCTTTTCCTCCTTTTTGTTTTCCAAATTCTTTTTACTTCAGTATTTGTTGGCTGCAGTGATCCTGCAGTGGTTGCTGGCATTTCAAAGAAAATGTTTGTTCCAAAAACTAACAGAGTATGTAATTCCAAAATATGTAAAAGTTCACAAGTGCTTACGTCCGTATTCATCTTGTGCATCATTAGACATACAGCTGAGGGGCCTGCACTCTGAACTGCCCCACAGATTCACTCAAGCAACTGACAGAAAAAGAGGTGCCTTCTTTAGGTTCTGAGTTAGCGTATGAAGGTGTCTGTTTCATTGCACTGGCAACAGACATACAATGATTAGTCGTTTTGTTTAGGTGCCTAAAATGACAATGCTCTTGACGTATTAATGTATGGTAAATAATTACATTATTGCATTGAGGTAATCAATTTATTCTGTTAAAAGAGACTCAATATTATTGAGATAATATCTAATTCTAATACAGTTTGGTATGAACCTCATTATAAGGGAAAAAGGAAGGGAGATATTTTCCTAGGTAAAGATTAAAGATAGAAATATAGAATTTGCAGTATTAGCAGGCTGGCAGTTTGAAAGAGGCATATTCCCAATTGTTCAAAGTAAGAAGTGAAGTCAGAGCTTCCTACTGTGAAGTAAATGCTATCTGAATTATCCATATGTCATGTTCAATTTTTTCCCCATTAAAATAAGTGTGAACATTTTGCTTACAGACATTCTAAATGTCACCTGGAAACAACAGTGCTGTGAGTGAGACAGAGGAAGAAAGGGCAGGTTAAGTAAATGGAGAAGGTAGCCAGAGGATGAAGTCCTATCAAACAAGGAAAACATCTGAATAAATTAATTTTAAAATTTTCTTTCAATTTTTAAACTCTTTTCTCTCTTAACCTGAGATTTAATTATTGCTGCTAAGTCAAACAGCTCTGAAAATAGGACACTTCAACAGATATCAGCATTCTCTTCTACTACAAATGATCTTCATAGAATTAGGCAACATTTCCAGGAGATATCCGAGGAGTGACTTAGGAGTAAAGTGAAGGATGAGATCACAGAAGAGAGGGAAGAGTAAGAACATACCTCTGTATAGCATCATTTATTGGTTCTGGATTCTGTACTGCGCTTTTAACCTGCTTCTACTCCTCAGTTGTTTTTTTCTGACTTTACAATTTACTGAAGAATTTCCTGAAGAGGGAATGAGTATTTGTTTTTCATTTATACCAGGTAAGGACTTAGTCTCAACTCTCATCCTGGAATGGCTCAAAGTAGGGGAAGACATCAACAGGCTTTTCAGGAACTTATAGCATCGAATTCTGCTTTCTCCTCAGAATATTTAGGGGCTTGAGAGGTCTTTAAAGTTTTGGAAAAAAAGACTTCCATTTTTCAACTTAAAATATAATGATCTATTTCAGGCCTTGATAGGCTATTGCCATTCAAGAGAGGATAAATGGATGTTTGTAGAGAACCTGTCTTCTGCTTTTGAGTTACATTCAGTGCTATATATCCTTTGAATGATACAGTATAAAATAAAGTTATGTTTGTTTTATTGTTGGTCTGATACTGTGTTGGCCTTGAAATTTATTTGCACAGATTGATCAAAAGTGAATGTCAGAAAATTGTGTGTCAGTCACAGCTAGAGGATGTCTTTTAAAGGTATTTTAAACCTTTTAGGTTGGTAAGAACTTTACATTTCTCTCTCACAAGTTGACCTCTTACATGGATCTTTCTGATATCACGGTTGAATTGCTGCACTAAGCTTGATTGTGTGCTGCCAAAAAAGTTCATCTATCACCTGCAGCTAAAGCAGATTGCAGCAGAGTGAGTGTTTGCAGGTGTGGAATGGGAGATTCTGCTTCTCTTTAGTTTTGCTATATGAACTCAGTATCACGAGTTAAGGTTCTTTTGTTTTGACATAGTGTCTACCTTTAAAATTATATCCGCAAAAGTCTAAGACTTCAAAAGGGTCCCCAGGAGTCGGACCAAGCAGAGGAAGTTCTGATGGTGAATCCATGAAAGTCATAGCTCTCCATGGGAGCTTTGTGCCTCCCTTACCACAGTCTATCTGCAAACACTCATGAGCACCTGGTGTGAATCTTCCTAAATCTCCTTTCAGCAAGAACTGAATCAAATCTGTCCTTCTACTAACCTTTTTTGCAAGCTTTTGTTTGAAATATATCTTGTCTTCTCATCTCTTATTATCATAGTGATTAATTTTTTAAAATAGATTTTTATTCTTTTAAATAAATTTGAGAGATGATTTTTGAGTGTTATCACAGGGAAGAAACTTCAGTTCATGTAGTTTAAAACAACTTTAAGCAGAAGAGGTGTATTGATTTATTAATGACACACAATCACAAAGGAATCAGCAAGCTATAATTTAGGTTCAATATCAGCAATATCAGCATTAGACATTTAAAAAATGTTAATAAACACTTCTGTAAATACTTTCTATAGTGAATCTTCAAAAGCCTAATTCTCTCCATCGTGTATTTCCTGCGCTTCCTGACCAGGGACCTGACCAAAGGGTCACTACCACCTTTCCCCCTTCAGAGATTGCAAGCTCCCACAGCTGCAAACTTCTCCCTGCGTGGGAGATGTGGGTGTCCCAGCTCTGTGCCTTTCCACATCACTCCCTGCTATCCATACACCAACTAGAGAGCACTAGAGAGCAATCTATTGCACAGGCAAAAAAGCATGGGTCCTTGCATGCTGCACCCTACCCTGTTGCTCCACTAAAACTGCATGGAGGCTGCTCATGGTGTCCAGTGGGGTACAAAACAATGCTGTTTCATCAACTAATAATTTTAATTTTAAACCCTTGATATCTGAGGAATTTTCCTACTCTGAGGGACTCTACTGCATGAGCTTCAGGTCTCTGAGCAACCTTACTGTGAACCACAGTGCTCAGAGTTCTTGGTAACCAATGTCCTTTCTGTTGTTATTGGCTAATAATTTCCATGAGGAATGTTCCAGAAATTTGTGGGACAGCCTTTAATAATCTCACCTGAAAATGTGCTGTGTGTTCTTGTTCCATGAAATGTAAAAATGTAAACTGAAACAGCCTTCCATGTAAATCAAAATCTAAATGTTGCCCTTATTTATTTCTGATTAATAGAACATAATTAGCTTGGTCAATTCTAGTCTAATTAAGACTTGCTACAAGTAAAACATGCTGTAGTTTCTGACAATCTAAATGGACATAGCTCTGCTTTCTTTTGGAACTGGTTATTTACAACAATAGGAAACAAATTATCAATGGACTTCAGTCATATCCAATATACAGAAATCCAAAGAGTATTTAATTCATTAAATTTAAAACTTAAAAAAAAATCTACAGATTTATGGGTCAAATCCCTCTCTGGTTTGAGACAAATCCTCTTATAACTGGCCACATACCAAAAGAAATAATCATTTACATATTTTACCATAGGTTTAAGTTTACAATGAAATAATGGTGGAACAAGTATAATAACTAACAAAAGATGTATAATGAATATTTTTATGGTATTTGCAGTACTGGGGAATATTTTCCTACTTAGATTTCTTGTACATATAGTCCTTCATCTCAATGTGCAACCAGATTGAGATTATTCTCATGTTGAACTGGGATAAACTTACTGATTATTTGTCACTTGCACTGGTTTTTGAACAACTTACATTTGATACACATTTTTTAATTGTAAAAAAGTACTTTCCTTACCCCTAAATTTAGGTTCATGGTGAAATCTATGACATCTCCACTGATTCATTGAAGACTGAGTTTGACACTGTGGACTAAGTTCAGAGGTGTTATAAATGAAACTGTAATTCATATATAAAAACTGCAATAACAAATATGCCAGGAAATATCTGATGTGTAGAATTTAAACAGGAAAAAGAATCATCCAGTGTGTGCAAAATGTATTTTTTGAATCAAGACGTGTTCATATAGATATTAATATATTTAGCATATCACGATGTATTCATATATATATAATTCTATTCCCATTTTACCCCATCATAACACTTAAGTACTTGGTAAATCCTGAATTTGGTCTTCCTAGAGACAAGCCAAATGATTCAAAATAAACTCATCAATTGCTAGGAGACAAATATTGGGGAGACTGTGTTTGAAACAGATCAGAGAAAGACCTTGTGCTAAATTTAGATGAGCTAAGGTTAAACCCTATTGATCAAACATTATGGCTTGATAGAGTGATTCTGAAAAGGTTTCATATAATTAGTATTATATAAGCTCTGTAGAAAGGATTGTTAGGAATGAAGGTATCAGAACTAATACTAACTTTGCAAATGCTATGCAGATCTTTGGTTTGCCTTTCCATGACTTTGCCCATCTCCGCAAAAGGGTTCTCTGATACTGAGAAGAATAATACAGTATCCTTTTTAATTCTCAAACTGTTTTGGAAAATGCTTGCAAATAATCCTTGTCCGTATTGCACCATCTCTGCATGATGTTACAGGAAAAAATTAATAATATAAAAGCATATGTGTAAGATCAAATGTAGATATTACAGGAAAAATTTGACATAAAAATCAATGAATAATTGCCAAATTAAAGTGTAAACATTTCTGTGTGGTATTTCTGTTAAGCTGTGCTATTTGAGGAATGTAAAACATGACTAACTACATCAGCAGGTGTGGTGTAGGTGTAGTGCAATTATACATTGACATTTTTGCTGAAGCCTATAATCTACTGGCTACTGTTATAGATGTAGACCTGATTAAAAATAATTGAAGGATCAGTTCTCTGTTAAAAAAATATGTTTTCTCTGCAACTGGAAATCTGAGCAAGAAGAGATTGATTCTGAAGACAGTTGACAGAAATATGGATTTCAATATGACAAAGACTATTATACTAGTTTTAAGACTTTTGGTCTTGTCTTATGCTACTGGTTTTTTTGTTTTAATAACAAACATTTCTAAACTTATTACCCCTTGTGTTTCATGTGTTTACTATTTGATGTTAAGTTTAACAATTGGATGTAAGTAACATTGTGAATACTGTTAATTCAGTGGCTTGCTAAGCCACTTTCCATCCTCTACCAACAGTCCTGGCTAACCACAGAGGTCTCAGTAGACTGGAAGTTAGAAAATGCAGCACCCACATACCAGAGAGGTTGTGATGAGTATCTGGGGAACTACAGACCTGTCAGTCTGACCTCAGTGCTGGGGAAGATTATGGAGCAGGTCATCCTGAGTGCCATCACATGGCACATATGGGACACTCAGGGGATCAGGCCCAGCCAGCATCAGTTTATGAAAGGCAGGTTCCTCTTGATCAAGCTGATATTCTGTGACAAGGTGACCAACTTAGTTGATGAGGGCAATATCACAGGTGACAAATGATAGAATGAGAGGAAATGGCCTCGTGTTGCACCAGAGGAGGTTTAGGTTAAATATTAGGTAATATTCCTTCATCGAAAGAGTGGTCAGGCATTAGAACAGGGTGCCAAGGGAAGTGTTGGAATCACCATCACCTGAAAGTGTTAGAAAAATGTGTTGGGTGTGGCACTTGGGGACATGGCTTAGTGGTGAAGATGGCAGTGCTAGACTAACAATTGTACTTGATGGTCTTAGAGACTTTACCAACCTCAATGATTCTATGATTCTATGAATTTAGTTAGACCAATTTAATGGTTTTCCAGAAGCAAAACATCTTTGGCCATTGCTGTATGTGAATTCATAGAATCACAGAAGGGTTTGAGATGAAAGGGTCCCTAAAGATCATCTAGTTCCAATCCCTATGCCATGGGCAGGGACACCGTCCACTTTTTCAGGTTGCTGAAACCCCCATCCAACTTAGCCTTAAACACTTTCAAGGTTGGAGTACCCACAACTTCTCTGGACTACCTATGCCAGTGCTTCACTACCCTCACAGTAAAGAACTTTTTCATTTTGTCTAATCAAAACCTACTCTCTTTCAGTTTAAAGTCATTACCCCCTGTACTATCACCACATGCCCTTGTAACAAGTCCCTCTCCAGCTTTCCTGTAGCCCTCTTTACATACTGGAAAGCTGCTGTGGAGTCTCCCTGAAGCATCCTTTTCTGCAGGCTGGACAACCCCAACTCTCTCAGGCTGTCTGTATAGGAGTGGTGCTCCAGCCTTTTGATCATCTTCATGGCCCTGGTCTGGACTCAGACCAACAGATCTACACCCTAATTATGCTGGGGGCCCTAGAGCTGTAGACAGTACTCCAGGTGGGGTCTCACCTTTCTGGATCTCCTGGTCACACTGCTTTTGATGCAGACCAGGACATGGTTGGCTTTTTGGGTTGCAAACACGAATTGTTGAATCTTGTTGAGCTTCCTGCACAACCAGCACCCCCAAGTCCTTCTCCTCAGTGCTGGTCTTGATCTGTTCTCTGCCCAGCCTATATTTGTGCTTGAGATTGCCCCTATCCGCTTGCAGAACCTTATACTTGGCCTTGTTGAACTTGATGAGGTTCACATGGGCCCACCTCTCAAGTCTGTCAAAGACCCTGTTGATGGCAAGTGTGTTGACCTCACCACACAGCTTCGTGTCTTTGGATAACTTGCTCAATTGTTTCTCATATTCTGTGTTAACATAGATTCACATTACACAGATTCACATTACGAACGTAGGTTTGAAAAACATAAAATAATAATTCTTCAGAATACCCCCAAATGAAAAATTCTACTGCCAAATATGAATCTATCTCTAGGTTCTGCAGCTCTTGACCTTATGTGCTCTATCATAGAAATTGTCTTACAGATATGAATGAAAAGATAACTTTAAGGAAATGATCACAGGATGTTAGCAATAGTAATTACGCTGTGTGGGAGAATACCCAGGATTAAGCACTGGGCCTACGAGAACATGGACTTTCCGATTTCTGTTGCCCCTAATGTTGTTAAGTTAACATCAGAGATTTAATTAAAAGTGTGTCACAAATATGTTTTCCCTATCGCATTTTCCCTTAGTCATCCCTGCCCAGGTTTCTTCTTCCCATAATCCCCTAGGGTTCCTTTCCCACCACTTTTCCTGATTGGTTCAAGTTCCGTATTCCCATTGGTCTTTATCCTGTTCTTCTGATTGGTTGTTATTCTATTATTGGTTGTTGTGAAGCTCCACCCCTACTCCCCATTGGTCTGTTTCTCAATCCTTCCCTTGACCAATGGGAAGATTGTCTCTGCCCATTGTTCCAGAACCTTCCCTGCCTGAGCCCATAAAAGTGGGTGTCTCCAATAAAGTTTGCTTCTTCTGTTGCCACTGGGCCTGGTGTCTGGACCTCTCTTCAGGGTGAGGCAGGGGTTCAGTGACAGAGAGAGCCTTCCTGGGCTTTGAGGGGCTAGAGCTGAATCACTTAAGGCTGATGCGCTAGAGCTGATGAATCACACAGAACTGAGCTCCTCAGAGCTGAATCCTTCACCAATATTTGGTGGAATAATCATCCACCGTTAATGCTGCACAACTTACCATAGATCTGGATATAATCTATATAATCAAGTGATCTTTAAAATACAGAGTGATAAAAAATGAATTGCATTAATGAGGAATTTTCCATATTCACTTAGTTTTCTGTGTTCAGTTACTAAAGTAATCAAGAATCAAATAGCTCTGGAAGCTATGCTGCACCTAAATAGATTATTTCAAGAAACTTTCAATATGAGTAATGTTTTTCCTAAATTGCAAAAGTAAAAATTAAGTCTTGACTAAGAAATAATCCTATATCTCAGCAGGTGTTTCAAAATTCGTTGAGAACTATAGTTGACCCTGTAATAAATAGACAAAATTTTGAACAAGAGCATTTATTCTACTTTTATATGAAATGAAAGAAAGCATATAAAGGTGGCAGCTGCAGTAACAGCTTTGTCAAAGGGCAGCAGAATAATATTTTCAGTGTGAATGATAGCTCTTGTGATGGAACTGAGACCCTTTCTGACTTTTATGCTCGCAGTACAGCCACTGTTATGTGATGCAGACTCAGTTTAACAACTAACATGAATACTGGTGGCAGCATCAGTAGAGAACAAGATCACAAAAGCTGTCTAAATTGGTGATAACTGGACTATTAGTCATGTAATGAAATGTGCAGTTATAGGGGCTTACAGGTGACTGACATTGGAGCAAAGTTGGTCATGTGTAAACTATTTAGTGGTCACTCCTAAAGCAACATATTTCTGTAGAAGTGGAGCAATGGGATACTGTCATTCTGTGGGCTGGTACAGATTTTTGAGGTACCCAAGTATGGTGCAAGAGCATAGCTGAACAACCCTAGGTGGAGTTGTATCCCTTTTCTTCCTTTGCTAGAGGGACCACTTTCTGGACATTATCTCAGTGGAGTTTCAAGTGACAGCTGTGGTGGTTGTGAATTCACCAGAGTAATTGACTTTCCTCTGGGTGATTTTGTATGCAGAAATAATCTTTGTATTAGTAATATTGGTGGTTACCTGAATGACAGCAGTGATGAGAATAGAGTAGGTAATGTACAGTTGTATCTCCTGTTAAACACTAAGAAAATACATCTGAGGAAGAGGAACAGAAGAGATAATATAATGAGGAGGGAAGGTGGAACATGAAAGGGCATGTATTACAGAAGACATTGTATTTTGTTTAAGATGTTTTAATATCTGTATGGTAGTTTTGCATAGCATTCCTTAAATAGGTTCTGGTACAAGAGGTGATTCAAACAGAACTGAGATCTCTTTGTGTAAGAACTCTTACTTTAAGTATATACTTAATAAGTATACACACACACAGACACACACACACACATACATTTACACACTTTATAATATATATACTTAAATGTATATATTTGATAAAATAAAATGAAAGAAAAGCAAAAGTATATATATGTGGGTTGATATGGCTGTACTGTTCAGATAGTAGCCTCCAAATGGAACAAAGATATACAAGTAGAACTGTACCTCTCAGACACAGAGTATAACTGAATTAAACAGTGAAAGGGACTGGATTGATGCAAGGCATGGATCAGAGGGAGACTATAAGTAGTTTTAGCAGAGCCAAATGGCCAAAGATGAGTCTTATGAAGTGAGTCATCAGATCATCTTTGGTCTAAGGGACAATCAGTGTAGACCTGTATTAGATTATTGAACAGAACTGAAACAGAAGTGCATGTGTGCTTAGTTTTCTAGTATATTTGTGGGCTCATTCTCTGGCATTTATTTTGCCTCTGCCAGCTAACAGCATCCCAGAAAACACTGAGCCATGGTCTGGGTTACTGCAAAGCAGTGTTTGGTTTTTTTTACAGTCTCAGATGTGACCACTGGTTTAGGTGTGTGGATGTGAGTTATATTGGATCATGTGGCCTCTGTGTCACTCAGATCTTGCTCTTTATCACAATCCCTAACTGTGCTGCTAGATTTTGATATTTTCACAGCCATGGAATGGATGAGGAAGCGGTACCTACACTCAAGACATAATTTTCTGAGAATATATATATAAGGCTTATAAATAGTGGCTCACCGTCTGGTGTCTATGCCTTCCTTTGACCTCTGTCAGTCAATGAATAGAGTTAACCACTGGGGAATTAATTTCATTACTTGACTTACATTTATTGAGGCCTTACACTGCACACTCAGAACTGTTCTAAAGACAGTTTGAACTTCTGAAAGTAAAGGAAAAAAGGAAAGGCAAAGGAAAAAAGTACATAAGCATGACCCTGAACCAAAATCCCAAATCCAGCCACCTTTAAACTGTTCCAACTGGTCACATGCATTCTTTTCAAAGGACGTTTCTACATAAGATACTTACGTCACTTTAGAGAAACACTTACTCTAAAAAATATTGTAAACCATTCGTTTACATTATCACAGTATTTCAAAAAGCATCTTGTCTAGTAATTAATGACCGCACTTAATAATAATTCTAAAAAAGTGATTAGAACATTCTCTTCCTCAGTAGTCATTTCTCCTGCCTGTGCTCTCATGGCTTATAGTAAGCACTTACTGTCTTAAAAACTGACAGTTCAAATCTAACACAAACCCAAGTGGCACTAACAAGCAAATTGTCTCCATTTGTGAAACCTATTGTAGTAATTGCTACTGACTCCAGAGACATTCCCTAGGCAAGAGCAGTAATGATAATTTGGTAACTTTCTTTTAAGTAGACTTCGTTTATAACATCCAGCAGATATATCTGCCTTCAGGGCTGAGGAGAGGTTTATGGACTACAGTAATAGATTCTTACTTTAAATTTTTCAAAAGATGTTGCTTTAGTAGTGAGCAAACAGCCCTATGTTTTCCAAATGTTATTTCTTAATCACTAGCAACTATGTTTTTCAACCCTGATCTTTTATGAGGCTCCCAAAAATACATATGACAAAAACTTTGTCAAAATTTCCAGACTATTAATGAAGTTTCCTATCAGAAAATCATAGAATCATTTAAGTTGGAAAAGTCCTTTAAGATAATCAAATCCAACTGTTAACTCAGCACTGCCAAGATCACCAGTAAATTATGTTCCTAAGTGCCACACCTACACATCTTTTAAATACCCCTAGGTATGGTGACTCAATCACTTCCCTGGGCAGTCTGTTATAGTACTTGACAATCCTTTCCATGAAGAAATTCTTCTTGATGTCTAAGCTGAACCTCCCCTGGTGCAGCTTGAGGCCATTTCCTCTTCGCCTGTCACTGGTTGTCTGGGAGAAGAGGCCAACCACCACCTTGTTACAATCTCCTTTGAGGTAGTTGAAGAGTGATAAGGTCTCCTGTGAGCCTCCTTTTCTTCAGGCTAAACAACTCCAGTTCCCTTAGCTGCTCCTCATACAACTTACTATCTAGACCCTTCATCAGTTTTGTTGCCCTTCTCTGGACTCAATCACTGCCCTGGCCCTGATGGCCACATTATTGCCTGTACGAGCCAGGATGCCGTTGTCCCTCTTGGCCACGCTGGCTCATGTTCAGCTGGCTGATGACAACATCCCCATCAGGGGCAGCTCTGTTTCTCTCAGGAGGACTGTTCTGGATCATGTCCCAGTTGTTGATGACAACAGCCTGTTACTTTGTTATTCATTGCATAGACAGGAGCACCAGAAAGCCTTATTTGGGGAACAAGACTAAGTTGTAAACTGTAATGTAGAGAAAAGAGTCTCTGCATTGAATAGTTTATAAAGCAATGTTAGGACCAGTAGTCAGTTAACTGGTTTTGATTTAAGAACTCAACCACTGTTAACATACTGGACTTCTTTAGATCCTAGTTTAGGTTGGTGATAAAAAAACCCCAAACAATCCCCAAACAAATTGTTTAATTGGCAAAGATTTTAGTATAATCACAGAGTATGCCAAGTTGCACAGGATCATCCCCAAGAGCACACCATGTCTCTGAGAGTATTGTCCAAACACTTCTTGAACTCTCTCAGGCTTGGTGCTGTGATCACTTATCTGGGGAACCCGTTCCAGCACCCAGCCACCCTGTGGCTGAAGACCCTCTTCCTAAAATCCAACCTAAACCTCCCCTGACACAACTTCAGGCCACTACCGCAGGTCCTTTCATTGACCACCACAAAGAAGAGATCAGTGCCTGTCCCTCTTCTTCCCTTCATAAGGAAGTTTAGACTCCAGTGAAGTCTCCCCTCAGTCTTCTCTTCTCCAGGTTGAGTAGATCAAGTGACCTCATCTGTATGTGTTCATAAAGAAAATGTGAGTTTGAAACCTGGCTTTTAATTTATAACTAAAGCATTTCCAAAGTAGGGGAAAAAAATTGTAATTCCACAGGACTTGAATACTATGACCCTTATGGGTCCCTTCTAACTCAGGATATTCTATAATTCAATGACAACGATATGCTCCTATACTTTTTGGAAATCTGACCCTGGATCATCCTTCCTTTCCACAGGAGTCTACATGGACACAGAAGATGGAATGCTTATGACAGTCATTTGCCCATCCTTCCTGCAGTGCCCATTGATTACTTAAAATCAGACACAAGTATATGTGCCAAACCTGTCTCGTGAGGACTAAGCTTTGAGTTCTATTTTCCTATACCCATGTGCTAATAAAGCAAATAAATATTTCTGTAAAGAGTGCAAATTAATACAAAGATGTAAACTGAAGAAAAATGAGAACACTAACCTAAAATCTACTTTAGAAAGTGATTTTTTTGTTTTATCAAAACTATTATCAAAATAGTATGAATTTTGACACTGATTTATAAGAACCAAACCAGTTGACAGTCTACAATGCAAGAATTAATAAAAAAAACACTGCAGAGAGAAATCTAAAAGAACCACCCCAAACCCCCAATTAAAAGACAAGTGTAGGTGGCTCACAAGTGAATGAAAAGTTTAATTAATAGACCTATGTAATTGCTAAATGCCATTTACTAATTTCTTCTTTTTTATGATACATATAAAACAGAAACCACTTCCCAGCCTGTTGTGTTTACTTGTTTTCTATACTTATATAAATAAACCCCATGAGTTCTTAGTTCAGTAGATATTCTGCTAGAATATTTTGGGCATCCCAGTGTTTTCTACTGGCAAAACTGATTACTTCTTGAAATTGGAGCAAGTATAGCAGGGATGCCTACCTCCTGCAGTCCTTTATGTAAAGCAAGTACTGGAAAAATAATCTTTTCAAGGAAAGTGCATGGGAATTGGCATTTCATATCTTAATGTTTAAACCCCAGTACTTCTTCCTTTGTTTTGTCTTTGTCACATTCTTTTTAGGTAAGTACATCAAGGGCACAGAGACTGGAATTGCAGCTGAAGAAGTTATCAATTCCAAGAAAATTATCAACCTATTTCTCAACAAAGTTTGTTTTTCATGTTCATTTGGGCTTAGAGGCATTTGAAGGTAACATTTGAGCTTTTAATCACATAATGTCTAGCCTATTCAGAACAATTAAAACATACTTGGACACTAATTATTAAAAATTATAATTCTAGAGAGGACCTTTATTAAAACTGTCTCAATCTTCAATTTTTTAACTCTACTAAAAGGGATGTAATGCAGAATTTTGAAACAGATCACAGAGAAATTTATATTATTCACAATGGCTCCATTTCTTTCCTGGTAACTGGTGTAATACCTATGGCAGAGTATGAGAGATCAACTCAATTCTCTATGTTCCTTCTTGTACTTCAGTACCTCTGAGAATTGCCCAGTTGCTCTTCTTGTAGAGTAGAAATCCTGAAATGGACTGTTCGTGTTGCAGTCAAAATAATTCTTGGTAAAATAGCAGTTTTCAAACTTAGCACAGTGGGATCAGCAGCATCTCATTTTCAGAAAAGGTTAGATACAATAATATAAAAGTTGCTCATATATTATATATTTAACAATTGGAAGAAAAACTCTGGCTGACTTGAAATTGAATTCCAGTAATAAAATAGTTCTACTTTGTGAATGATTTATGGGTCTAAATCACAGTTCTATGATATGTGAGGGTATGTTTTCAACTTGTTTCTTCAGGTTTCCACTTTTATTTTCTGTATATATATTAGTCTACCAAAGTGAAAATAGTGTATCTTATGGCTGATCTTTTAGTGAAATCATGCATGACCAGCCTGATAGCCTTCTGTGGTGAGATGACTGATGCATTGAATGAGGGGAAAGCAGTGGACGTTGTTGACTTTAGTGAGCCTGTTGACACTTGACTCCAGTTACAGCCATACTGAAGTATGGGCTGAAAATATGGACAGTGTTGTGGACTAAAAACCCTTTGAACTGCTAGGCTTAGAGGCATCTGGAAACAAGTACTCCAGAGGATGATACTTGAGGCAATACTGTTTGACATCTACATTAATGACTCCAGATGTATAAACTATAGTCAATGCAAAATTTGTTTGTAGAGCTCAGGGACTCTACAATCACTGTACCTGTAATTTGTGTCCACTCCTTCACCTTAACTGTGAGTGTCTACCTGGATGTTTATTAACTACAACGGGACCTACAACAGCAAGCCCACTTAGACATAAAGGGTTACCTCTGCAAATCTTAGCCTTGAGCTGAATCACATCCATGGAGGTGTTATCTCAGAAGCTGTAACTTTATTTTAACAAATATCAGGATTCAATTGGTTTATTTTAACTAAAGTAAAAGGATTGTAATGTAGAATTTTGATATATCATAGAGAAATTTATGCTACTCACAGTGACTCCTGTTACTTCCTGGTAATTGTGTTGTTCTGTGGGATAAGGCGTTTATTATATTGTATGTAAAATATAGTTAATATATGATGCATGATTTCTTCTCCTTGAGACTAGGTTGTTAAAAAGCCATTTGTTTTATATTTAGCAATTGTATCATAACAGAATTTTACATTGATATTTGTAGGTATCTCATGTTAATGTTCATGGCTCTGAGCATTAGCTGTGTCTCCTTCAATTCTTGCCATACAGAACTGAGGTTTCTTCAGGACTGCTTTGCAACTGTGGGTTTATTAAAACTCTGTGAGGACTCATTTTGATGGCAGCAATTCACGCCTTGCATTTTTGCCTTACTCGTCATTCCTCTGTGCAGTCCCTTTCTTGTTACTCTCAGTGAATTCTCATCTCTCCCTAACACTTTTTCCCCCCAGTTAATTTCCTAGTCTGGAAAATGGCTTGTTTATACCTTTCTCTTCACTATAACTTTATTATGTCTTCCATAAAGATGTTAGAGCATGAAGACGTTTAGCACATCTAGTCCCTGTGTATCATCATGTTGCATTTTTTCTTTGTTTCTTTGCTCTATCCCAGGATTCATCCCTATAGTATTCACTGTAATTTCAAATGTTACTAGAATCATCCACATTTCCTGAGCACTATTCTGGATTTCCTTTAATTCATCACCAGTGCATTTCATTTGGCATTTTTGTTCAGGAAGATTACCATATGTTATCTGTGATATTTTTTTCCCTAATGCATGTTGTATGAGAAGTTATTTAACACAGGCCTTTGGGAAAAAAAAAAGTAAGTGTAAAACTGTTGGCTTAAAATCTGTTGTTCATTTGGACTTGCATAATGTGGGTGGCACTTGGGGGTTATTTTGTTACTGCCTAAAATAGATGTGTCTTTTACAAATAAGAACACTGCTACATGACAACATATTGACAGATTCAGCTAAGGTACTTGCATTTTTATCATGAAATGTCTACATGATACAAGCAGCAGTTCATGCTACCTTGCTAGGCTGACCTTATTCAGTTTACCTCAGAGTTGAACTGAAATTCCTTGCCCCTCCCTAGGTATCTGTGTTGGTAATGAAATGTGTGTAAATAAATTTATAGTGAAAAATTCTTATAATTGCTTTTTAAGTAATGAAGAGTTATCTTTAGCGTAGAGCTGTGAGAGACTGGAATCATGACAGAATAATTTTACTTTCAGAACCTGCAGCCTCTTTCAAGCCAAGTCTATGAGGGCTTGTCAAATAACCTGAAAGGAGCAATGCCAACCCTGGAGTAAAGTCTGCTTTTCCTTTCCTACCTTTTCCCCCCCAACACACTGGTTTACTGGTGAAAGTGTTCAGTCAGTGCCAGCACAGGCTGAGTAGGAATTCTTTCAAGAGACTTATGTTTTTCTCTCATGTACCTTGGGCAGGTCAGAAAGCCCCTGAGGACTACTAGTGGCCTCTGTTTCAAAATCAGCTTTGGGGCTCTACCTTATGAAGTCATTGGAGACAGTAAAACATGGCCAAGTTTTTTAACTTTAGGCAAAATTTTCCAAAGCTAATTTGTCTTCTCGTCCACTTACAGCAAGATCCTGAAATTTTTTTACATTCATCTCTTATAGAATGAGAGCTCAGAGCAGTAGATTATATGATTAAAGGTTAATGCCCATAAATTAAAGGACCCCTGGTGACTAAGGGAACTGTGGCAGGTAAAGGGATCCCAAGAAGCTAACCACTGTTAATGGAGTATCCTGACCTAGCTCTCCCAACATCCTCCACAGGGAGCAATCAGCTCCTGGGCTTCATGGGGAACCCACCAAGACAAGCCAGCCCAAAGAACTGTCTCCACTAAAAGCCTTGCAGAATACAGGGTACAGGAACTACTATGGGATGCAGGAGGAACAGAATTTTGGGATTGTGTAAAATTTATTATCAGATGTTTTAAAGGGCATATCAGGACTGTGTGACACTTAAAATGAGATGTTTAATGAATGGAAAAAGGGGAAGGGAAAGGCAGGGGCTTGACTGTGTTGGGTAGGAACCAGTGTGGGAAAATAAAGGAGAATGGGTAAAAGAGGCCACTTGAATACAGGGGATGGCCAGTACACTTCTTTGGCTGGGCCCTGTGCTCAATCACTGCAAGCTGTCCTATATTCTTGCTAAATCCCAACTATTTATTTTGTGAATATATGTGGATGTTACAGAAATTCAACCTGGACAGGTTGGTGATAGACTAAGACATCTGATAACCAGAGAGCCCAAGATTGTAGCAAGTCAGGAAGATGAAAGTCTTGGAGACAGCTGTTGGGTAGATGGAATGTCCAGGACCAGCTTCTGATGAGATGTTTAGTGTGTGTATATTCCACTGGCAGATTTTGATCATGATCAACTATAGAGGAGGACCAGGTCTGAGGCTTTCACAATGTTCATGTTTGTGTGGGTGTTCTTTTCCTTTAGCTGGATGTCATAAAATACCTTTTTTTCTATCTATGATGGTCTCCGTGTCCAGTTGTGTGATTTAAGTGTGTGTGTGCATAAAATTGCACGTGTACATGTTGGGTCTAGCCTTGACACTGCCTGGAGCTGGGAATATAGCACTGCCACAGCCTCTCATGTACATGGCTAGGCTAGGACTGCTTTCTGGGTCCTGCCAACCTCTGGGTTGCACAGTCTCTAATGCAGAGACACAGAAATGTTAGAGTGTGTCTGTCAAGGATGATCTGCTTGTAATCCGCAGGCCTGGGAAAGTAAAAAGACTCACAATTCCCACTGAATGTAGTTCAAGGAAATGTATTTCACTCACATTCCAGCTTTTAAGTCTACTTTTTTTTTTAAGATGGTCTCTACAGTTAGTAGAAATAAAGTATTATTTACTTATGTTCTGCAATATTCTGGTGATGAATCCAAACAGCAGTAAACCCCCGATGTGCAACAAAGGTACAAGGAAACAGAAACACAGAAAACATGATTTTTTTTTTTTTAAAAGGTGGAAAGCACTTCTCACAAACCCCCAGTACATATCAGTCTGTTAAATATGTAGATGTCTTTTTTGATATCTTTTATAAATGTACATAAAGTTTGGAGCATTCCTTCTTAGGTTTTTTCTTTTTCTGTCTGTGTTGAGCTCATAGGGTCTGGAGGTCATATTACCAGTGTGTTTTTAAGCTGCACACAATTACCCTCAACCCTGTAAAGCGTTGCACAGCAGGAGTGTATTTATGACCTGTCACAATGAAAGCCACTGTCTTATGCAGCCCTACAGGAGTCCAAGTATAATGCAGTGGTTATGAAGAATAAGAAGGTACAACGTAGGGATAACATATTTAAACATCACATTACTACGTCTTTGAACATAACTTTTCCCGATCCGTATTTCCCACTCAGAAGTTAAGCTGCGTGTGTTCTCGGCAGGTTGCTGAAATATAAATCCTATTTATCTACTACATATTATTTTTCTTAGCAAAATTATCATCTTACATCCCATTATGTGGAGGGATTATTAACCTTAACTATTGAAATCCAAGGGCACTTCACAAGGTGTTGCTCACTTAGTCCTCATGGTGTCCAACAATTTGTGGGGGGTTTTTTTATATTTTTTATTTTTTTCAAGAACAACCTATGACATAGCCTTACATTAACTTCAAAGTAATTTTTGATGCAACAAAAGTTGTTCAGGTTATAGATATAATGAAATGGATATATATTCACACCATGTGAAAATAAGAAAGCCATTAAATGATGCAGCATATCAGAAAAATGTATTTTGCTCAATAACATAGCCCTTCCACAATGTGGCAAAAATTGGTATGACAAATATAGAATTTTACAGTCATTTAATGACTTTCTAAAAATGCTTTTTCACCAAAAGTATGACTTCCATGCCTTCACTAAAAAATTTGAAGGGGATTAAAAATAAAAATTATAAAAATAAAGAACATAGTGAAGTGTGTTTTCAATTGCTTTTCTCTCAATTTGATACTATCTTGCTGATGTCTTTCTGTTAATAATCTTACAGCTTTTCAGAAGTGATTTTATATTAAACACTGTCATGAAGCTCTTATTTCCTGCTCTTTCCCCCCCCCAGGAATCTAATGAACATCTATCCTTTGAAAATCTGTTATTTTAAAATTGTAAACCTCAAATTGTGATACACTTTTAAAGTGTCAGAATGTGTGCATTTTTCACATTAGTTTTGATATTATGGAAACTTCTTGTTGTGACTGTTTCTTTATGCCTCTGTCTGATATCCATCATGCCCATGATTGCTATCATGATTTTAGCATCAGAATCCATCACATACTGACAGTTTATCCAAGCTGTCAATGTTTTATGACCAATCAAGTAAATATCTTACAATGCTAAATACTTTCTTCAATATAAGAAGAGATAGAATATCCCTTAATGATTTTGTGTCAACTGAATAACAACTTGGGATCTATATAAACTCTTACTTGATTAATTGTGTATATAGGGCAGCTGGTCCCAGACATTTTCCACCTTTTCCCCCTAGTATTTGTATTTCTTCTTAAACAATTAGTAATAGTCACTCAGTCAAGTCAGCAAAGCAAACCTTATCAGGGTGTTAAATACTGGGAAAAATAAATGGAATTTGTTTAGTACAGTACATAGTACAAAGAAAGATGACAAAGACATGCTTTAAATTCAATTTTTTATCACTTTGGTAACATGGGAGAGGTACTATTTGTCCTTTAAAATGTAATTACTCTATTTGTGTTAATACTGAATGACACTGATCCTCTCCTCCTATCATTACCTGGTTAATAACCTTTTCTCATACATATATGACTTAATTTAGCTATGTAGGATTCAGTGATTTTTTTTTCCAACAGAGGTATAATGCTTAAAACTATGTTACATGCTCAGTGACAAAACTCAGAATTCTGTTACTGCAATACTGATCAAGAAGCATTTTGCAATTCACTGGTCCACCATAAGCAGCATTACTCTGTGATTCTTTGGGGCAATTTATATTTTGTGCTGACTGGAGACATTGTCAAGAGTAAAAAGCAAAACTATGGATGAAGACAGAAAATTCTGATACTGATGTGTTGCAGCACTGCAGTAAGCTGCATCCCATCCTGTAGAGATGACTCGGGCCTCCCTTCTCTGTTCTGTAGGTCTCGCCCCTTCTAGGACAGCATGAGTCCTCATCACATGCTCTTGGCATCTGCTCAGAGATACCTAGTGGTCCTATCTGTTCCTAAAGCTTTAGGTGACATGCTAGATTCCTGGTTGCCTGACCAAGATGTGCCTCACAAGAAATGCAGCCTGCTACATTGAAAACCTAGATGAATTTGAGGCAAAAGTAAGTATGAAAAGAGGTAAATTGTGAGAAGGTATTTTTCTTAAGACCTTTTCCTTGTTGGCAACACCTGCTTTCAATTATTTCAATCAGCTAGCTGGTTTCTGCTCTGTTGGTTAGAGGCTGGTGCTGACAACGCCAAGGTTGTGGGTTTGATCCCTGTATGGGTCATTCATTTAAGAGTTGGATTTGATGATCCTGGTGGATCCCTTCCAACTCAGAATGATCAGTGATTCTATTGCTCTGTAAGTCCATTAATCATATAATACCCATGATGACTACCCATCTCTGTGATTATGATATCCTTTAGTACATTCTGAAAGAGTGCCAGTGGAGCACAGAATATCTCATTATGAAGATGTAGACAACTGCAGGTAAGCTGACCTTAACAAACAGATATAAACCCTATCTATAACCTGCTTTATTATGAAAATGCTTTGCAAAAATAGGGCAGCATTTTTTCTCCTTGAATTTACATTTTTTTTCCTTTTAATAACTTTCTTTCATTTCAAACTTTTCCTTTTATATTTTTAAATCAAATGGTAATGAAATTCTCCAAATCCCTATGTGCTCATATAAACCTCTTTGTAGCACCATGGAACAGGTATGTATTTATGCAATATATTTGCTTTTGAAAATTATAGTGTTGCTAAAACACTCTAATAAACATTTTGAAAGCTTTTTCTACTATGTTATTCTTTCTTTCTGATGGATTGTTTCATGAACAGATAACATTGATATGAAAACTAAAGGTCTCAAATCAAATTTTTGTAGCACATATTTGTACATGCTCTTTAAAATTTTATTTCCTGCAATGGATACTGAAGCTTTAAATATTAATGTGATTTTACTATTACATAGAAAAAAGACAGAAGGTTAAGACCTTCTTATATATAACACCTTTCTTAATATAATTCCTATGAAGTAAGAAATGATTATGTATTGTCAAAACTTGATTTAGCTAGTGGCACATCAATGAAAAATAACAAATGTGAATGCAATGGCATGAAGAGTGCTGAGTTATTCTTTCATTATTCACTCCAATCTCATAATTTCAGTGACATACAAGGCATGAAGTGCATTGTCAAGAATACACAGTTCAGAATATAGTGCCATTAAAAACTTTATCCAACTGGTAACATTGTTGCAAAAAGACTGAACATTAAACTGAACCCTGGTCTTAAAAAATGACATGTGCTGTGCTTTCCAGCTCTTTCTACAGATAAAAATTTTCTATCAGCAATTTCTTAAGTAAAGTGAAACAAGTCTCTCTCTCTCTCTCTTTTTTTTTTAAAGGAAATTCTTAGTTACAAAATGTGATATGTATCAATGCAAGAGAGAGATTACATAACATCATGAGTAGTTCAAGATTTCCTTATTTTCTCAGGTCTTAATGAATTAAAACTGTTCCATTGTATACCAGTTTCTCACTATGTATCTCTTCTGCCTTTTATTTTGCCCATGAGAGTTGGGGCATTCAGTGAAGTTTTTGCCATCTCTAACAGCCCAGTATTTTCTTTTCTACACTGTTCTATGGCACTTAAATTTGTGTGCATTATGGCCACCAGCACTTTGTAGAAGATTGTCCAGAAGCCTTTTAAAGTCTACATTGCATCCAATACAGGCAGAGGACAAGAAAATATTCTGTATTTGTACAAGCTAATAACCAGATCCCTAGAAATCTGTAGTCAAGATTTTGTTAGGTTGTGTGCAAAAGGGTTTTAAGAAGGGAGTTAAGGCATAGTACTGTGATGACATTATATATGTTTAAGGAGAACTTTTCCCAAGTGTGAAAGATAGTGTGAGAGGAAGGATTTTGTCTGAAAATCTGTCATCAGTCCTGAAGGAGACTGTGTAGATGTCCAATCTTGACTCCTCTGCCCAGTCAAGCTTACATTAATATAAATGTGAATTTCTATAACTTGGTTTAATCCAATAATGTGAACTCATATAATCTTTTAATTTGTGTATGGAAAAGAGTTCCTAATTTGCTTAACCACTCACATAACCCGAAGTGTAGCCAGTTAGTGCTTGGGCAGAGAAAAATACAGAAACTTTGTTCAGTTAGCTAGTTCGTCTAAAAGTGTGTGTACATGTGATCTACAGGACAGGTAAAAGTTGCCAGCATGCATGGTCTGGGGAATCTTGCCTGACCAGCTGAGGGTGCCTCCAAAAGGAAGTCAGCAGAAAGGACTCCTGCTAGCACCCCTCAAATACTGACTGTCACCCTGTGCAAAAGCTTTGTGTTTGTGCTGTGCTTTGTTCCAAGGATCCAAATGCATTGCTGCGGTTGTTCATATAATAAAACTACAACATGGTGGAAGACAGAGTGAGAGGTCTTCTTTTGTACTAAATAGACATTATCTTTTTATAGCTCTGAAAGGATAGGCTTTCATCTCTGTTTACAAGGACATAGAGTGATTGGACAAGGGGAATTGGTTTTAAACTGAGAGTAGACTGGATATTAGGAAGAAATTCTTTACTGTGAGGTGGTAAGCCACTTGAGCAGGTTGCCCAAAGAAGTTGTGGCTGCCCTATCCCTGGAAGTGTTCAAGACCAGATTGGATGGGACTAGTGGAAGGTGGTCTAGTGGAAGGTGTCCCTGCCTGTGGCTGGGGGTTTGGGACTAGATGATCTTTAAGGTCCCTGCCAACCAAAATGATTCTGTGACTGTATGATTTCAAAGATACAATTTCTTTAATTTTTCTCATTATGAGTTTTTGCTTTCCAACAGCCAGCTGTGATGCAAATTTGAATGAGTTTGAATAAGTACACATTATTATGAGCAGGTGGATTATAGCATCAGGTTTTTTGGGGTAGGATACAGCTGACCAAAGTTTTGTAAAACAAAGGGTGACTTTGTTAGCAGCTTGACTTGGTGGCAGATGTACTTTGTGTTTGGCAATTATTCTCTAGCTGGTATATTATTCTATCTGCATTCCTCTATTAATAAACCATATGTTGCTACTTCTGGGCTCAGGAGCTCCTGATTAGTACTCAATAAGTGAGAGACCTTTTTGAAGACTTGGAGGTGAACTTTAGTTTAACATTATTGTAAGCCTTTTTTGTGTGTACAACATTTTTGCCAGGTCAGAAGTATTCAAGGAAGATTATAGAAAGTGGATATTTATATTTTTTACAGAGCAATGAAAACTAGTTTTAATCAAATATCACTCCAGCCTCTGTGCGTGAATCTATTGCCCATGCAGACACATTAGGTGCATGGGTCAAGGATTTAATTTCACTACATTGGAAGAAGTGAATTCCTACCTTGTCATTGCAATTTTTCACATGTTTTCAAGTTTATCTGTTTTCCATATCCAAGTAAATTCATCCCTTCAACCTATTGCCACAAGTTGCAAGACGGCAATAAACCTCAGCTGAGATTCACACTTAAGGAAAACATAAAAGGTGAGAGTTAATAGCCATAGCCATTCACAAGGGTCCTTTACACAGGGGCTTTACATGTTTTGCAAAAAAGCTGAGACAATGACATGAATTTACTTTTATCTTCTTAGTGGTCTGTCTTGTTTTTAGGTCACTGGGGAATTTTCTAGGAATAGGTATTCCAGAGGAAAGTACAACTTCAGCAGCACTTTTGAACACCCCCAGTACCTCCTAAGTTTTTCTAGCTAGTTAAAAAACTGTTAAAAAGTTCCTACATTTTCTGATCAGCCCTTAGACAATGAGCTAAATTCATTATTGTAGCACTGCACACAGAATACACAAGTACCACTGTATTTGCTATGATTAGAAGTGTGAAAATGAGTGTACTTATCTATAAGTACATTAACAATTTCAACAAATTTATTCACGTTGTGTTTGTGCCTTCTGTATTTGGCTTCTGCAACACCGTCTGAAATTTTGTTTGGCTACCTGGGAGATACATAAAAGTAAATCTTAAAGCTTCTTATATAGAGATGTAGAAATGGACCTCCTTAGAGTAACTTTTTCTGAGTACATCTATGCTCACATGACTGCATACAGTGTTGTCTTTATTTATTTGATTTCTTTACTATATGATGTCAGAGCTGTTCCAAGGATGGGTTCCCTGTATACTAACAAATAGTCTGTGCTGTATTACTGCATCAAGTCTGCTCCTCATATGAGTGGATACATGACCTTAGAAAATTAGTTACACTTAACTGTCGGCAACAGAGAGAGGGGGATATGATGTCACATAGATAACTGTTAAATTATGCTTTGATAACAAACATTGGTTGGAAAGAAAACTACAAAGTAGGGGAAGTGCTTCTTAAGCAGCTCAAGTGTGGCTCCTATTTCAGAATAAAGTAGTGTACATGTTGGCTTGAGTATGGTAAGCTACTTGAACGCATTTGCTGACATAAGTATGTTGTGCTAAGACTAAAGGGCTCTTCTAGCAGAAGAACAGTAAAGCCTTGTTTTCCTCCTTGACCTCTTGTACTGGTTTAGAGGTAAACCAGCAGGAGAAAGGAACTCCACACAAAAGAGATTATGAGTCAGAGTTACAATTTT
>JAOXXN010000265.1:31489195-31502594 GCA_026770055.1 Myrmophylax atrothorax | reverse complement strand
AGAATATAAAGCTGATTTCAGTTGTCCTTCAGAATTTCTGTATTTGCATAAGATGTAGACTTACAGTACAAATTTGTTTAAACAATTTAATCAATATTTTCATTCTTGAGCTAAAAGGTAGGCAACAAATTTAAAATTGATCTTCTTTCCCCTTCTCAATATTATGTGAGACTGCATAGGGGGCTAGAGTGCTAGAGATACAATTGATCTGCATTTGGGTTTGTGGGTTTGTTTTGATTTGGTGGGGATTTTTTGTGGATTTATTTTTGGTTTAGTTTTGTGTTTTGTTTTGTTTTTTTTTTTCATTTAGAAAATGCTGTTTTATGATCTAAACCTTCAGAAAAAACATAGTACCTGGAGAAATGTTTCTTCTTGCTCTTCTTTTTAAGCAAAAGAATTCAGATGATGGTAAAATTAAACAGAGGTAGGCTCCCAAAATGACAGAAAAATATAGAAATGGGAATAAGTAATGTTAAATATCTGTTTCAAAAAGCCAAAACCTGGCTTTTATGATATTATTTATATGTGTTTTTAAGAAATAAATTTTACCCTCCGTTAATATGGTCTTTTTCTAATCATGAAGAATGTATATAATCTTTTCATTCAGGTTTTGATACTTGCTCTTATTTTTCACTGCCAATTCCATTAGCAATGCTTTGGTTCCACAGAAACAGCAGTTATATGCCTAGGCTTACTCCCACTGTGCATCAGTTATCTTCCATTTTTTAATGGAGTCCAACTTATTTTAACCCCAGCGAAGAGAGAAAAATAACCAGCTGTCTCCCTTATTTTTATAAAAATGATTCAATTACAGTTTCTTTCATCATTAAAGTTTCATTTACAAACGCCACTGAAATATGTATTCCTACATAAATATGTCTTGTTTAATTATTAGAATGTAGGTGATTCACATATTTAAACTCTGATTTCTTATGGGGTTTTTAGCATGGGTAAACAAATACAATTATCTTCAGTATTTTCACAGTGTAGCAGGCATTTAGTTATGTTTTTCAGGATTAGACTTTGTGATTGCTTGCAATTACTTGCAATAAAAACTCCAGTGAGCTGAATAACAGTAGACCTGCTGGAAAACTTATTGCTAGCTAAAAAAGGAAGAAAAATGGCCGTAAGATGAGCACGGGAAATGCAGACTGATGACAATTGCTTTTCCCATTTCTATTGTATAACATATATCATCTTTGTATATCAAAACCAAAATAACTGGTATCTCAGGCCTGCTGTAATTCTTTGTACTAAGCTACTCAATCTGTTACAAGAGTAAAGCTCACACTTAGACTTTTCCTTATCCATCTTTGCAGTGCCAGCTATAATGCTGCATAACAAGGGTGTTCTGATAAAAATTCCTTCATTGAATGGAGGATCTTAACCATGACCTATGTCAGGGAAGGGGATTAGGTGATATCAATGAGAGGAAAATGGGAAAAAAAAAAAAAAAAAGGAGAGAGAGACACTTCATTGTTTATGTATGCTAGCCCAGCCTAGCTCAAGTCACCTGACAATTCCAGGCCTAGTCTGGCCCCCAAAACCTAAATTTAGGCCCACCTAGGTGAACCCATAACAAGAGCACACCAGGATCCTAGTCCAAGACCACCCAGAATTGTGCTTTACTAGCTTGTGCTGCGTTTCACAACTGGATGTTTGGCTTACTGCTGGGGGAAAAGAAAAAGGAAGAATCGTCATTCCAATGAGTTTAGTGAATTATTTGCTGCATGTCACTATTAGTAAGGACTGTTGTAGCCATTTCTGTGAAGAAATTCTGAAAAAGAATTTCTTCTTTTTCACTTATTAAAAATGGAAATTTTTTTGTATGTATGTGTACGCATTTGTACAGGTATCTGTATGTACTTGGCAGGCAGGAAGTGTGAATTTTTTATGTGGAGAAAACAATAGTTGAAGAACGTATGATGGTTTTGAGCTTTGAGCTGAAATTTTGGTGTCACTGTAGGCAAGCTAGCCTGTGAAAACCATCTTTCTTTTAAGATCTTCCAGTTTCCCAGAAAGAAAGTAAAAATATTGTGGAAAAAAACATTATAGTGGACTACTCAAATCCCACTGTTGTGGGAGACCTCAGCTGCATGGAGTATTGTGTGTGTTCAGAGTTGCTACATCTCAGTGTCTGATGCATACAAATCAGTGAACCTGAACTCACCTCCAGCTTACTTTCACATTTTGTGCCCTGTGGGACATCCAGTGTGTGGTAGTCCTGGGGTACAGAAGGACATTTTACAAACAGCACACTCTCAAAGCATCAGTGGTAAGGAACTTAGAACATGTATTTCCAGATGATAATTCTGATTGAATATATCTGTAAAGATGCATTGTTGAACCAGTTCTGCCATTTCTCCTGTAATGGTGTTCCATATTGAAAATAAGACTGGTAAAAATGAAACTGTCTGTGGGTCAACATAATGTCAATGAAGAAGCTCTAGTTGACTTTCTTGTTATGCAGAGGCTCCAAGTTATGCAGCAATGAATGGAGAACCCTGCCAGGCTCCTCCCTTAGGGCTATTTTAGCAGAGTAAGCAATGTCTAGTAGAGTGCACTCATTTGTGCTGCTGAGCTGGGAGAATGGGTGCTAGCCTGCTTCTGATGTCTGGCACTCTCCCAAACGATTCTGGGCATGGTGTGGGACTTTAGACATTCCAGGAGCTACTCATAATAGACTGTACATAATCACTATATTTGTTTGTTTGTTTGTTTACAGTTTACTAGTGGTGACAATGGCTCTTCCACAGCAGTCTGGGACTGTTCCTGGGAGTGTTTGATTCTTTTGTTTACATGCAGACCTTGGTTTCTGATACTTAAAGATATGATTCAATAGTTTTGATGTTAATTGGAAAGCAAAGGGAGGATGAACTGGGTTTCGTTCTGATTTTTAAACTACTTACACAGTTTCTACTTCTATATTCCAGTTCTGCTTTGTAGTATATTCCTGTAAATCTGTCTTCTACTAGCGGGGTTTGGTACAACAGTAAAATTATTCATAAAAAATATTGTTAATGCTAAGGATGAGCAAGGTAGGTTCTTCCAGGTGTGAGACATGAATGAACAATACTATTAACTTGCCTTTTTTACAGGCTTTATTTTTCATTCTGTTCTCTGAAACTGTGAAGATGACATGTCTAGTCTCTCTTATTCTCTTTTTCTAAACGAAGCTAAAAGTTTTATAAGTAAACATGAAGCTGGGAGTTTACCAAATACCATAGAGCTTGGAATTGATTTGTGAGAGTAGGCAGTGTTATAATCATGAATAGTTATGTTTCATGATGGACTCATCTCCAGGATTTGAAAGTCTGGTTTCTAGTAGAAATAGAAGAAAAAGGAAGATTTCTCCCTGGGATCTCAAAGCTTAAATAAATTTATTCTAGTCCAATATAAAGATGTGGGTCTATTTGTCATTGTAGATTCTGAAGTTACAGTATGTATCTAAAAGTGCAGTTAAATGTCATCTGTGATGCTAAAGTATTCCATTTACATTTATATGCACTTAACATCACCAAGCTAATGCTGTAGTATTTGCCCACCTTATCTTCATGTTTTTATTAATATAGAGCCTGTATATACAATTTTTGTGTGACTTGATTTGTTTCAGTGGATACAAGGCTAATTTACGTTAGTGTGAAGTGGGAAGGGGTGTATAGATTTTCCTGATTTGTTTAGGAAAGAAGAGCAATTTGCTATTACTCACTGACACAGCAATAGCTTCTTAATTCTGATGTTCAATGAGAATCTATCTGGAGGCCTTTTTCTTTCTTTATTATCAAAATTGACACTGATTTAATTTTTTTAGCTATTTATGTCACACAGAGGATTCAACACTGAATGGGAGCAGGATTAAATAAGGGTTATATTTGACCACACTTTAGGTACATGCAGTAATATTTTTCTACATCTCTACAGCTTTTGTAGAACTGTGATTTTAGTGAAACTGCTGGAGGTACAGAGAATTTGTTGTTCAATTCATTCTCTTTTCATAATTATAATAAAATTTATATGAATTAATAGCAGTGCACCTAAAAGTACTTTTCAAATGATTTTATGATTCTGCAAATTATAATGTGAAATATAGCCTGCTGGGACCCAGTTCCTTTGGGTTCCTGTCTCATTTGTGTAGTTTGGCACTGCTACTGTAATACTGGGTTAAAAAATATTTTTCAATATTTGTTAGGTTCTAAACCATGTCTATTCTAGCATGGACTAAGGTATTTCTTGAAGTCTTGAGCTGTAAAATCATAGTCTGTTGAGTATCAATCTTGTATGATTTTTCTAGCCTTTTATTTTCCAGGTAACACTTATTCTTAAGACTAAATGGATTTAAAAAAGGTGAAATTAAAGAATGTTTCTTACAGCTTTGTCTTTTTTGTTGTTGTTGTTAGACCTGTATTTTAAATGAATTTTTGTCTTTCTTTTTCATAGGTCAATGGGCAAAAATAACAAAAACCCAGGGAAAAAGCACTGTGGGAGTCAATTTTTTTTCAGACTTCAGTGGGGCAAAGATTTGGTTTCAATATATGAGCACCTATTCTGATATTTTAGTAACAGTAGAAATATTCTCATTGAAGGACACACCCACATGGGTAGAGCCCTTCCCAAATCTTGATTCACAAAGCCTAGTCATACATACAGGAACAGGCAAAGCTCCTGAGAATTTCAATGGCACTTGTAGGTGTTTCATAACTCCCAAAATACCATCTCTGTCTGGATTAAGGTTGTCACCATCAGACAGTCATTATTGCTCAGCTTTCACCATATTTCAACTTTCTAGCCACAGTTTTATATTTTGTAAGAACTCAGATGCAATTCCTTGGCATTTTAAAAGGTCTGAGCTTTGTTGATTTTTCTTCTGAAGTGGTTCTTCTTATTTGATAGGTGTAAGTGCATCATAACAGTAAGGCAGAGAGATACATTGATTTGATTTGACTTCGACTTAATTTTTCTTAGCTGTTCCAAAAACTGTATGTCCATAATGTACTTGGGTAAGCCACATTTGCCATTCTCCGTTTTGCTGCATCTATCCCTCGTATACCAGTGTCAGCTGAACTCTGCAGAACCTTTCTTCATGCTGTTTTGCATATACAAAACACATTTTATCTCTACTGATGCAGAATAAAAAGTTAAGGGAACAAAGTGTTTCCTATTAGATCATATAGTCGCAGACACCAGTATACATTGTTGTCCACTGTTTGTCATCTTCAGTGGAACCTGTAGTTCATACAGCACATCAGGCCAGCTCTTCAGCCCCCCCTTACCTCACTTATAAAAAGGACAAGGATTCTAAATAGGCTCAAGCTCTCAAACAGGCTCTTATCCACCACTGGGGAATTAGCTTCTTCCTTTGACTAAGTCACCACCAAAGTACCTCTCCCTTCTCAGCAGGGCTTGCTGCCAGGTCATTACTTAAGCACTTAGAGTTCCCCAAGTGATATCTACAATCATTTTCTTAGCTTAGTCTTATTCCTTTTCTTTCAGGTTGGGAGTTCTCAATCCTTTTTGAACAAACATGACTACCCCACAGTTTCTCTGAGAGCACATTCTGTCTGTTTGCTGATGTAATTCACAGTGGTAAAATATTTTGAGATAGAGCTTGTGTGGCATAAACTGCACAAAATAAAGCCATGCTGTGCAGCATGTGCTTTGCTGCCAAAAGCCTGAAAGGAGAAAGCAGCTGTCCTTTGTGTAACATTCTTAGCATCTTTTTAACTCTGAAGTTGCATATTACAAACCCCAAATATAACTGCTTAATCCATGGATATAACATGCTTGAACTAGAAAAAGTCGCATCATCATCATTTGAACTATGTAAATGAGCAAAATTATGTAGAAAACTTCTAGTGATAATTATTTCCAATTTATATCCCTGTTACTTTTTACTGAATTGAACTGTGGCAAACATAAGTTTCAAGAAAAAATTGATAATATTCATGGTATTGTTCCTGAGAGTAATGATTGAGAGATAGTAAATGATTTGTGCACTTCTCACTATGGTGGTCTGAATGGCTATGGACTGGGAATGTCAGTCTGAGCTGCAACATTTCTATTATGCATTTTAATAAACATAAAAATAACAAGGAAATAGGACAGAAAAGTTAGTCCCTGTCAACTGAACTCTTTCAGTGAAGAGAAAGTGCTACTTGGGAGCTGAATATGCAAAAGGTTGCCCTATTCTTGTTTGGGCATGCATCAGAGAAGACCTAAACCAGAAGAAATGTACAGTTAACATTGAAAAATCTGTACAAAATATACCAGAGAGAAGTAAAGTGTATGTAAAGGGAACCAGTGTAAGAATCAAAGTGTAATGATCTAAAAGCTGGTGAAAGCATCATTGAGGGATTAATGTTCAGGAACTCTCCAGATAAGTTTGCCCTTGACATTGTGCATAAGTGGGATTTCATGCAAAAATTTCATGCTTACTTTATTTCTGCTCCTGCTTGTGACCTACACACTGCTTTCATTTTGGAAAACCTCTTTCTAGTTTTTAGACATATGTTTTCTTCCTAAGGACATTTGATGCTCAGGTATTAGACCTCATTCATTCCCAGAACCTACCAATAAGCTTAAGGAGCTCAAGTTATGGAAAATTGCCTAATGTGCTGGAGTCCTTGCTAGGAAGAGGTTTTCCAAGTTTCCAGTTCTTCTCAGTGGGGTTAATGGTTGCCTACCTCTGATAACTCAGCAAACCTTCTACTTGTCAGATCATACACCATCCTTCCTGTAAGGTGGACATGGTAATGTGCAAAACTGTGCTTCCAGGAGAGATATAGCAATTTGTGACTCTGTAGCCCTATAGATAAGTGAGCTTGATGGGAAGCTATATAGCGTATGAATTTCGCCCCCACCCCCTGCATCCTCCCCATTCTTTATTTATGTAGTATTAAATAGTGTTTGTCCATTAAAAAACTCATTTCCTCTCCTTCTAAACATGGACTGTATTCCTCCCACATATCTTGGCTCTAGGTCTTTGGACTTGACATGTTTGTGTTTTGTTTTAAAAGTGTGATTCTGTTTTAGTCCTGCTGTCCTGATCTTCAACTGAAAACCCTATTTTTCCCAGAGCCTGACATGCTGCTCACCAACTTGCCTGAAAAAAATGCTTCAGATCTGCAGAAGCATTGGTTTAATTTTAAATTGTAGGAACTTAATTAATTTTATATAAGAGAAAAATGCAATCAATACAATGTTGAATATTTTCTTCATCTTGGTAAGTGATATTATGTATTGTTCCTGGCTCTTAAATTCTTTGGGTTTTGTTTAAATAAAACATAGCTGCTAAGTCATAATGACTTCTAAGACAGTTTACATGATTAGCAACCATTGGAAGAGTTTTAAGACTAAGGATTAAGCAATGTATTTCAGTTAAACACTAAATATTGGGAGAGTGATCCTGTTGGCCTCTATAAAATTTGTGCAAAAAATTGACAATCCATATCTCTGAGTTATTGCTTCAGATGGTCTGGAAGTGTTATTGCAGCAACTCTCTTACATCCTATTGCAAAGAATTTTTTCAATTTGTGATTGCTTAAAGGATAATTAAATAAATAAACAAACAGATAGGTAGACAGACAGATAGATAGGTAGATGATAGATAGATAGATAGACAGATAGATAGATAGATAGATAGATAGACAGACAGACAGTATTTGATGAAGAAATCTTTTGGGAGATTCAGGTGCGTGATGTAGACTCATGGGTGGTCCATTGTCTGGAGCTTAACATGATATTAAATACATGATCAGAAGCACAAATCTGTGTTTCTTCCCTGAGACCGTGTTTGGCACCATGTCCTATGATTTGTATTGTTTCCTGCACAGAAAGTTCTCCATGGGAAATTCTGTGAAAAGCATTCAATTTCTTGATCATGGCATTCAACACAGCTTGAAGAACTGTGAGTCACTCTACTGTCTTGAGGGTTTAAAAAATTCTGTGTATTTACACTAGATATTTTGGGGGAATGGGGGGAGGGGGAGGGACAGAGAGGTGATAAAAAAAGGTGACTAGAAGAATCAGTTCCTGGGAGGGATGGCTTCTTGTGACCTTAAAAACCTTCCAGAGATACTGCTTCAAGAAGTTTAACTAATTAGAGTAAAGCAACTTTGTTCTGACAAACAATGAATATTAAGTATTTTAAGTAAGTTTCTTGCTGCCAGAGATTTGAGGAGATAGAATCACATACTATTTATCCTTTCAGACATCACATATTTCTAAAAAAATAAAAATACAAAAAATTGCAGGACAAGATCATAAGTATCCTGGAGTAGTAGAAAAGAAAAAGTTGTATGGAAAGGAACTCCACAAAACAACTTTGGTTTAGTGGAAGTTCGGACAAACTGCATCAGTATATGTGATATGTACTATTACAGGAATTTACTGTGTTGCATTGAGTTCTTTAATTAGTTTTTATGGGGTTAAAAATTCCACACTGTAGAAAGTAATTTTTTCATTAGGAAACTGAGAAGTTTAGGAACAAACTTTTCTTATGCTGGGTTAGAAATAGGAATAGTTCAATAGGAATAGCTAACAAAACTGACATTACATTGAACAGTCACAGAATACAGTCCTTAAAGAAGTGGCAGTGAATGCAGATCACTCTTGTTCACACATTTGGTGAAGATATGCATATATCCAGTGCTCTGAGCTAGTGGCATAAGGACAGTTTGTCAATATTGCTACAGTAAATGTTGAAGTGAAATGACAGATTTTCCTCTTGGGGCTCCCATAAGAAGCTGATGTCTAATCATTACTGAGACTTAATTTCTTTCTTGCTCTTAGCTGGAAGGAAAGTGAAGTTCAAAACCAGTAAGGAATATGCAGTCTGCCTGAGAGCAGGAGATTTGTGTGTAACTTTTAGGATGTGACTCGAATCTCTTTGCAACTTGGAAAATGCTGCCTATTGTCTTTGTTGCAGTGCAATGCATTAATCAGTTGCATTGCTATAACAGATAAATACAATCAAATATAGGGATTATCATCAGGGAAGAGGATCCCAGGACTGAGTCCTATAGAGGCAGGGTTAATGAAGGTCTTAAATACAAACAGTATAAGTTACTCCTCAGAAGATCTGACTGAGAAGAAAATGGAGAGTATGACAAGTAAAAGAGGACTGACTTGTGCAGAAAAAGAGAGACACGGGGTGGTAGTTGGACAGTGAGGAAAGTGCCAAGGAAGAGATTGGAGATGGTGATCTGTTAACTGGGAAGGACTGTTACAAGATGGAAATATCTCACTGGGGAACGGTTGGCATGGCATGGCACATGTGATACTTTCAGGGGGGAAGAAATCATCCCTTCAGTTGTCAAAACTCAGGCTATGACAAATTTTAGGTGGAGAAATGCTAAAGGAAGTAACAAAATCAAGATGATAGGGTAAGATGACATGATAGAAATGAGGAGTGTGGGATGAATATTAGAGATCCAGTTAAATGTAATATGGTAGTTTTAAGCTCCAAGAAAAGTTTGGTTACATGGAATGGTTATGTACCATGTCTTTCCTCAACACAATATGAAGGATTTACTTGATTTCCATGAAGAGACATGTGATTAAAGTGTTCCTGCCCAAAACCCTCTTGTCAAGATACAGAGCATTCCTGACTCAACAAGTCCCACAATTACCCCCTGATCTCAGAGCTGTAATCACATTTTGACAGTCTTTAATCTCCTGATAAAGTGAACAATGCTGTTGTTCTGAGTCATATCAGGTAGTAGTTTGCACAGATGGTTAAAATAACCTGCATAGTTAAGGAACAAGGCATAAAAGGAATAAGCTAGATACTAGTTTGGAGACAATCCATGTCTGCAATCTATGGTATGTCTTTCAGCCCAGGTCAGTTTCTCTGGGGTACAAAGAAATTTAATATTACTTATAAGCTACTCCAGAGATTCTTTCTTAATAACCATATTCTGAAAGCATGGTAAATTTTCATATCCCTGTGCAGATACTGAAAACATATTGCTCAGCAAATTTCCCTGAACAGTCCTGGAGCTTTGATCAAATCAACCACAGAAAAACTTCTGTAAGGTTTTTATTTTTCAGTTGGGAAAAAAAACTCAGAGAAGGTGGTAAAAAATTGGAAAGCATCCTGGTATCACGAAAGCCCATGTGCTTTTCACTTTTAATTTTTCTTGTAACTGATAATGCTTTGAAAAATGATTCCAGCTTTCAAAAATGCTTTACTGTATAGAAGCATTGAGTGCTACCCTAGTTTAAGTACACTGAGTCTTGCTCTGTGGCATTTGTTTGGTGGAATTAAATAAATCACAATCTGTCCAGGAGCAAATGACAGGGAATTTAACATGGAAGCAGAGACAAATGTGTAATAAATATTAACTTTTCCTTTAGAAAATAATCTGAAGTAGTGAAAATATTTCTGCTTTCAAAGACCAAGAGGGGTTAAAAAGACATATGTAGAATGAGTTAATGTTTTTGCACAAACACCCACAAGCTATTTCCATAACAAGAATTCCTCAGTGTGCTCCATATATAAATCTATCTATAGATATCTACATCTATATATGTATAGGTATACGTATATCTAGATCTATTCTGTATCTATATCTATATCTATATCTATATCTATATCTATATCTATATCTATATCTATATCTATATCTATATCTAATCCATATATCTATCTATATCTATCTTTATCTATATCTAAATCATCTATATCTATATCCATATCTATATCTATCTATGTCCATGTCTCTCTCTCTCTTTTAATATTTCAGGAAAACCTTTAAACGCTTTGTTTAATTACCCATCTGGTGTTTATCCCAGCACTTGTTTTTCTGAAAATGAGTGGGTGTCATGCTTGATACATATTCTTGCTTGATACTTGCTCTCAGAAACCATCCATAGATAATCAATACATTTTTACTTGAAGAACTTTGTAGATGTTCAGCATAGAAAAAAAAGTGTGGTTGGTTTTTTTTTTTTTAATTTTTAACACTTCTGATGCATCACACTGCTTAAATAGGATATTTTCAGATGGAGTAAATGTGTCATATGATGAAACTCAATATGTTGTAAAAGGGGCTAGCATAGAAGTTTTTCTTTCAGAAATATAAGGTAAATTTGATTTCCAATAGCCAGTCTTTTTCTCCTGTTGAGAGATAGCCCCTCGAGATTTGGGTAGTTCTCAGAACATTCAATTAAACAGGGTTAGTATTTCTCATAATTAGCTTTCCTCTGTGCTGATTTTCTATTGTGAGCTCATAAATGCTATCATTAGAAGAACCTTTCAAAAGAGGTTACATTTTTCAAAGCATTTAATGTGCATTTCCGGGTGGATTATTACTGCTGTCATATTATTATCCACTATAAAGAATCCTATTTCAGGTGTACTTCACATCAAGCTGTTTAACTAAGATTACTCCTGTTGGAGATACATTGTGCATAATACTCTGTACCATGTAATGCAACCCAAGAAGGAAAAGCCACAGGAGCTGAAACAATGTATAAGCTTTTGTATGTTTCCAGATTTTTCAATTTCAGTACACAGATTTGCTTCCAATGAATTTAATCACAGATTTATGTTGCATGTTTTTTTTAATTACCTGAAATAATGCAATTTTTTGTCACACATGGAAAGAAGACTCATTTTCTTCTTTTTTTTTTTCCCCTACACTCCTTCCTCTCCCCCTCCCCTCCCCCCTCCCGACTTTATTATTTGCAGTTAGCAGACTGAAATGATTGCTTCTATCTCCTGGGTCTAATAAAGCAATTTAGCTCTTTAATGGGCCTTGTTAGGGTTGAAGACCAATATCTTTCTGGTACTACTTTTTGCATTATTGGTGCCTTACCTGCTGAGTCATCAGCACAGAAACCAGAGGTTAATTTCACTTTCACTAAATGTAGCATATAATCAGCCATCAGAGCATGGTTCCTGTACTGTAAATAAGTCTTGACAAGCTGAGGGACAGCACTGTGAATCACTCAGCCCTCTTCACACCATCTGTCCACAAATTAAGACATAGTAAGGATATTAATTTGTTACATTTCAAAAGCTGTACTGACAAACCCACTTGGACATTTTTAAATGGCAATGAATAACTGAAACACTTTACTAATATTCCATTGAGTCATGGGTTATAGTTTTGCAAACTTCTTTTCCAACTGTGAACATGTGGAAAGTGTTTTGACCAGATGTACGGCTAATGACTGTCAAAGCAAATCCATTCCAAAGTATTTTCCTACAGAGCATTTTTTACATTGGTTGCAAGTGGTATGGCACAAAGACCTGATGGCCAAGAATCTGTTGGATGTCCCAGATATGTTACATGGAGAAAAAACTTTCAGCTCATGGTGATGCTGCTGTGTGGTTTCAGGAGCCAGAAACAACAACAACAACAGCAGAACTCACCAGAATAATTTATGGAGGAAATATTCTTGTAAATTGCTGAGGTGAGAGCATATCTTATCTATTTCACTAAATCCTTGTGACATGAAGGCAGAGCAGTGATTCAATTGATCTTACACTAAATCACACCAGTTTGCAATGGAAGTGGGAATGGATGTGTTTGCAAGAGAATTAGTGTTACAGATTCATTTTTATTATTCATAACATGATATGTCTATTCATGTGTAGCTCTTTTATTTTCAAACAAAATAGAATTCAAAGGGTTCAAATGTCAAATATGTATTAAGCCCAAAATATTACAGAGTTATTTAGTAATCTCTAATCTAAACGCTATGAAAACAAGGAGTCCAGACCTGAAGCTGAATTGAAAAGAAATGATGGCACAAACCAATTTTCATTTTTCTCTGGAACAATGTCATGTAATAGCTACAAGGCTATGAAATAACTACAGAGATATCATTAATAATACTTCCATATCCAGATATGGCTAATAAGCTTTTTAATGAAAGTATCTTAAATTTTTCTTCTTCATTAGAAGACAGAGATAAAATTGGGCATCTAAACAGAATGTAACAGGAAAATTTTCTTTTGTATAACGGTGTGAAACACTAGATTACTACATTAATGATTGGCTTGGACCAACTCAAGCGTGTGTATGGGATGGGTGGGGAGGAGGAACAGGTTGAATTTCATGGAGGTGAGGTAATTCCTTGTCCTACATGCCAGCCTCTGCAGCCTCACTGGATAGCACATCCATCCCATGCCCCTTGGAACCCCTAACCCAGCCTCTGACTGGCTCGCACAGTAGGAGATCCACCCCTCACCCCACCCTGGAGCCCCAGTGTGGGGTGATGGCCCCTGATAAGGCCTGATAGGTTGAGGGAGACATCTCAGCCCCCCTGGAGGGATGCTCCTGGCCGAGGACAAAGACTTGCAAACTGGTGAGATTAACATAGGGTGGAGTGTTGTTGGAGGAATGACACAACCTCCCTTTGTGATATCTTCTATAGCTGCTCAAAGGCCCAC
>JAOXXN010000265.1:31473165-31489095 GCA_026770055.1 Myrmophylax atrothorax | reverse complement strand
CTTACAGCTAATAACTTTTAATTAATACAGTTAAGACTAGAAATCTTTGTATTTCTGTCTCCCTCCCTTTCACGTGATACCCAGAGTAGCCAGTGGGCTGGAAGTCCCACCTAGGAGGGGTGGCCACATGGGGCCAGAGCAGATAAAACCAAAGACGTGTTGCCTCCACATGTTTGAACCCTCCATCTCATGGACTCCTGTATCCGGACCGAAAATGGATCTAGGAATTGTAGCTATATTTCTTCTTTTATCTCTTTCATTACTCTAGTCTCCTTTCTTAATATTTTGGGTAGCTGGGTACTGACTGTGTTGGATTTTGCTAAGCTGTATGGTTTAGCATGTGCAAAGTTTACACTTTGTGGAATACTTTATTTTAGTTGTATGTTACCCATTAAGTTTTACCAAGTATACTTATTTTTCTAAAGGTTACCACTAAAAATGCCCTCTGAGAAAACATGTGCAGCTTTTCTTCTATGCACTCTCTTTTAAGTTGTTAAAAGAACCAAATGCTCTTGTTGGAGCTTTGTATATTTTTAAAGTAAAGCTCTCTTGGTGAGCTCATAGCTTGAGACTCAGAGTCATACACATGGTTTTGTAAAGTGGCTTTGAGATTGCAGATAATAGGACCTTAATGATCCAGTATAATGGGTGCTTGGACATGTGGTTTACCTGCGGCCACTTGTATTCAGATGTCATAACCGACAACTGAATACAGTTCTCTTAGAATGGAACAATTCCCTTCAGTCATGTGTGCCTTGGAATTTACTCTACAGGGATCAAAGGTAACATGGTTAAATTAAGGAGCTAATTTTTCATCTCCTAAACTTAGATGAAATAGGGACCACCTATGGTTCAGAGAAGTACTTTCCAACCATTTTTAATTAGTGTTGATCAGATTCTCATTA
Organism: Myrmophylax atrothorax; assembly: GCA_026770055.1. Classification (NCBI taxonomy): domain Eukaryota; kingdom Metazoa; phylum Chordata; class Aves; order Passeriformes; family Thamnophilidae; genus Myrmophylax; species Myrmophylax atrothorax. The sequence goes on along the minus strand of JAOXXN010000265.1, from coordinate 31,488,190 downwards.
CAACCATAAGACTGTCTCTTAATTGTGTCCTCAGTAAAAGAGCCCTATAGAGACTGAATGAAGTTGTTACGCTAGAGTTTTGGACTAGGTTATTATTAAAGTTTGTTTCTATGAGAAACTTCTACGTTATTAATTATAATTGTTTATTAAGTTTTAGTCTTAAAATCTTCCAGTACCTCTATGAAATGTAAGATCTAAAAGGTGAACACTGTTAAAGCCTGTAGGAATCTTAAACATTAAGTGATGACATTTTAATTAAATCATTATGAGTTAAGTGACTCAATTTTGCAAAATTAATCCACAGCATCATCGCACAATAAATAATCAGATTAAAAATAATTACATTTTTTTTTTAAAGAGTACATTTGTAATGCCAGATTTCTGTGCTTTGCACTGAAGCATTTCGTCCTGCAGCCTGGTGTCTGTTCTCATTTGGCAAAGTGATGAGTCATACACTAGTGGTTTTTGGTTTTGATCCATGCCCAGGTGAGCTGAACTTCTGTAATCATTTATTCCATGTCATCCTTGATGTCAGCACCTTCTAGTACCACATTCTTCCTCCTTATTCCTATTATTTTCTGTTGCTGTCTTCCATTTAATCATCAAAACTAAGATTGATTTCAATCAGCTGTAGAGACCACATTTTACTGAATTTAAGTGTTTAAGGTTAAACACAATTAAATGGTTGGTCACAGAAGCTGTGAAACTTCCTCTTGATCACTAGGAGGCGGGAAACAGAAGACAGTTGAAATAAAATAGGAAGAGGTGGTGAATATGATTTTAGTAATGTTTACCTAAACTGCGCTTATGCAAAATTCTTGTATCTGTAATATCTCTTAAATAATAGGATATTCTTCTTTTGGATATATGTTGAAGTTAAATTGTATATGTCCCTTTCAGCAATTCAGGATGCTGGTTTTGAGTGTAAAATGAATGTTTTTAGTTTTAAAGGTGAGAATCTGTGAGAATCAGTTTTGTAAAGCTCTGTTTTTAGCAAAATAAACATATAAAAGAGAAAAATCAACAATGAAATTTGTCTTCAAAATAACTGAGCTGAATTGTTTTGGAAGATTCTTGTGATTGTGTGTAGTTTTAGTAGCTTAGCTGATCACAGCAAAGGAAATATGTTCTCCTAACTTAAAAAGCTTGGTTGAAGAGTGTGTTTAAATAAAGATGCTTGTTTTGCTTACCTTCTCTCAGATAAGTCTCCACAACAAAGACTCCAGAAAAGATGTGATGTAGTTTACCAGTGGCAAGTAGAACACTTTTATATGTCACTTGGCAGCCAGGAGAGCCAACTGTGTCCTGGGGGGGGCATCAGGCAAAGCATCACCAGCTTATCGAGGGAAGTGATTGTCCTGCTCTGCTCTGCATTGGGGTGGCCTCACCTTGAACACTGTGTGCAGTTTTGGGCACCACAATATAAATAAGATATTAAGCTCTTAGCTTTACATTTTGAAGCTATGCAACAAAGTTTATAGGTTGGAACTTCCTTAGAGTCCCTCAGACTTGAGAGAAAGGGAGTTATATAATGAAATTTCTTCTCCTTTATTCTCACACTCTTAGTTGTAATTAATTTTACTTTTAAATATATTCATGCTACATAGAAATGAGCTCTCTCTGAGCATAGAAGAAAGCCTACATCAGCATGTAAACATGAAGGGCATTTTGAAGGTTTGCTTGTACTTTTCTCTTTCTTCCCTTTTTGTTTCATGCTTCCTTGGATTACCAAGATGAAACAGAAGAGGTTTAAAATAAATTAAAACTTAATTTTGCATGCAAGCAGTGAGCTCATTACCATGGGCAAATACCAGCCTCGCTTGCTTTGACAAATCTCTGTTATTATGACTTTGAGGAGTAGCTGCTTGATGGCCCTCGAAGCATTGTGCATGTCACTTTTCATTCAGCATAAAGTTTTGAGAAACATTAGAAGGAGCTGCTCACATGTTGTTTGGAAAAGCCTCATCAAAACACAAGCTCTGATTTATTTATTTTCTGGGTAACACATCTGTCTGGGTGTTCAGAATTGCTTTGCTCTTATTCCAAGCAGACCCTATCTAGTATCGATATCCTGTTGTTACTGTGATCTGACCATTACCTGTATTAAAGCTGAGATAAAAATTGGAATCCCAGAAGAGACAGAAGGACCACAGGAAAGCATAGGGTGGCATTTGGGAGGCTTGTTGCACTTCTTTTGGTTTGCATAGCAACAATCTCTCATAGCAGACCAACAGGGAGTTATGAGAACCCCAGCTGTCAGATTTGGCAGTCATCCAAGCAGTGTAGACAAAAGGGGGTTGAACAAGTCTTCAACTGGTCATTTTTATTCAATGCTGACTTAATTTCATGGTTTAACTTGCCTACTCTGTGGTACATATACTACCTCTCTTTAATCAACAGTGATCTCATTCATCAAATAACTCTCAACTATCATCTTACTTCTCTAATTATATTTCTAACTGTACTTCCTTATCCTTATTTTATTAATGAACTAGTGATATTACTTTTATTTTCCTTGGAGCTGCATTTGAATTGTTTCAAATTTTTTTTTGCGTGCTTTCCCTCTTTCTTAAAAAAATATTTCATCCAAGTATTTTAAACAAATAGCAATATTTTTGGTACATTAATGCCAAAGGCACCTTTAGAACAGCTACAAAGTGTTGGCAAAATAAAGACTTACCCTCACTAGCTCAATACAGGGACACAGAGACTAGAGACGCAAAGTATTGGAGGTTGAATCCTGCAGTGTTCTGAGCATCTCCTATCAGGTGAGAATTAGTCAGTTCTCAATCAGTATTTGCTGATCATGCAGCAAAATGCAATAGGAAGCTTTACCTCAGAACACTTTTTCAATTGGCATGTATATAGTTTTCTTACTAGGTGGACTTTGTGAAGGAATTTTAGAATGCATCATTAACAGCTGAGAAAAGCAACACAATTACCAAAGTAACAGTCAATTGTACAAAGGACTTTTATTTATTGGAAGGGAAAAAAGACTATTTCAGTTTGGGGGAAAAAAGAAAATCTTACTTAGGTCTATTCCCAAGGTGGGAATTTGGGTTGAGAAAAGTTTATACTGCTAGAGTTCAAGTGGTTTAAGGCCTTTCTCAGGCTGCCTTTATATTTCATGTTTCAGATATTAAGAGTCTAAATCCTCCAGTTTGATCTACTATGAAAACTACATATTGCCAAGAAAAGCTGTTGATAATGGATAAAACTAAAGAAATGTTAAAAACAGCTCAAATTCAAATATAGACAAGGACAATTCATGTTTTCCTTCAGAAACAATATGTGATTTGAGCTCACAATTAAATGCTGCCCTCTTCATCACATGGACATTTATCAGTGGTGTTTAGTGACTTAAAAGTGAGAAAAGAAACCATATTCTGCTTGTCACAGAAGGCTTACTGCAGGAGGCAATGCCAAAAGGGTTTTTTATCCATTTAGGGTTTTTTATAAATGTTGAGCTTTAAATAACTTTGCATAATAGTCCTGGAAGAAAAGGACTTTTTTTTTTCTATGTTATCATTAGTTCTTTACATAAATATAATTAAAAGCAAAACTAGTTCCTCTGATGGAAAATATGGAAGAAGATATCTTAAAATTTCTCATGGCCATATTGTTAGGGAGCTTTAAAAATGAGTCAGTGTATGTGGAAACGTGTACTCACTCATCTTCTGATTTAGGATGGGGGAATTAGCATTCTTCTCAGAATTTTCTTTCTTTCATTGTTTTTTCTCCCCTGGAATATCTTTTAGGTCAGCATTACAATGAAATATGTTTAGATTTATAAGTAATAATGGCCATACTCAAGAAAACACCATTTATTATGTTTTGTACTTGTTGTTTCTTGCCATATGCAACCTGAGGAGGCAGGAGGGACAGAATTCAATTTGAGACTCAGACCGCTAACTCCAGATGTCTGTGTTGTGTAAACTTCCTTTCTAGTCAACAGTCAATACAGTTAGTGCACACTAGAGAGTTATTCATCTGGCTAGCCAGTAGATGCCAACTTTTACATTGAGTTTAATCACATTGTTTAAGCTCTGCTGTCTGTATTGACTGAATTTCTAGCAGCTACAACGGCAACTGAAAACATTTAGTTCATCTCTAGACATGCAAATTTAAATATCTTATTTAGTGACTCTTCTATTTTCAGTTTCTCTGCAAGTTGTTAGTTTTAGTCCATTCTTATGTTGATGTTCATCTGCAGACCACTCTTAAAGATGATGAGTGTTATCCTCCATTCTGGATCTATAGAGAGAGACTGAGTAATTGCTTAAATTCACTTATATGAAACAGCCTATTAGGGATTTTTGTCTGGAATTTTTCATTCAGAGGGTCAAATAATCATATTTTCCAGCTATTCCCAGCATTCATGACCAAATAAGTTACAGGCACTCATACACTGGCTGTTTCTGAAGCAGTACAGACAAATAAGGAAGTACTCAAATAAATCCAAAATGTGTCAGCCTTTGCTGTTCATTGGATGGACTCTGACTTTGTAACACTTTATAACCTTATGTCATCCACCACTGTCTCTTCATGTGTCTCCTTTATGGCATATTTATGTAAAATACTCCCTGTAGTGCCATCTCTGGGATTATTTGGGTCATTAAGCCTGTTGCTCATGAGATTTGCATCAGACTTTCCAACTGAAATTCAGAAAGCACTTAAACATGTGTTAAATTCACCCCTGTTTAGGTCATCTTTTGATTCTCTTGTTTAATCAATACTTAAGTGCTGCATCAAGGATGATGAGACATATGCATAAAATCTTATTTGTGAGGTTCACAGCTGATGGCATGACTTTAAAGTTACTTGGAGTGAGGGAGGGAAGAATCTAGATAAATGACATAACAAGAGGAGGAAAATAAAATTTAAAAAAGAAGATAGAGAGAGAATGGAGAAGTCTTTCCCTGAAGGCTAGCTAGGAAATTAAGTGGTGAGCTTTGCAGAAGAATATGCTCCTCTTACATATGCTATCCAGTGCAACCATGTAGCAGGCAGTGATAACATGATAATTTTCCAAACACGCTTTTTCTCTGGTACTGTGTGGTTTTCCTCAGGACCTGGTCAAACTTACTGTTTTGTTGGTTTTCCTCCCCCATTCATTATGCTTTTACAGGACTCACTAGTCCTGTATTCCTGCAGTATAAACTAAAAGTTACAAAACAAGACATAGAGGAGGGAGGTAGGGGAGATGTCTTTTATGATAATGAAAGTAGCTTCTCATGAGAATCTGCCATAGCTACAACACTGGGGCTGGCAGGTGCGTGGCTGTGACAATGACAACAAGAGGAAAACAGTATGGGAACAAATGTGGGAAAATACGGCCACATTGGCTTAGGTGAGAGGTTGCAGAGCTAGAAGCGAAAGCCAGACTACAAAATTGCAAATGTAGGGGGTTTATCATTGGAAAGGTTAAGACACGAGGCACTGTGCAGTATAAGCATGTGTGCTTAAAGACAAACACATGCACTTAGGGGCACTGAAAAATGGGAATGGTTTTCTGAGATAAGAATCATGAAAATTACATTATAGAAGGGGTTTAATTGTAGTCAGGTAAAATCATGAGCTATTCCATCACAATGCATCTTTGCCACCTGTTGGTTTGATACAAATTAGCAGAGTGTTTCTGAAAACATCCCTGTTAATGCAGACTCATTTCCGTGGAGCTGGCTGATCCACTAAAGTAAGCAGAAAGTTTTGAAGATCCCCAATTCCCATTTTTTAAACAATTATTCAGAAAGAAAAACGAAGTGTCATACTTGCAAATATCAGTGATTGCACTTTGAGAAGTGACAATGGAATGATTATTGAAGATTTATGGGCACATATATTTTGACAGGAAATGACTTTTTTATCAAACCTGTTTGCAATGCATAATAGAGTTTCAGAAGCTTTTGTTCTCAAACTGCCTTCAAATGTTGGCAGTTTTTTTCCAAAGATGTTACAGAATCACAGAACAATTTAGTTTAGAAGAGACCTTTAAAATCAAGTCCAACTTTTGGCTAATCACCTCCCTGTCAAATAGACTAGAGTACTAAGTGCCATGTTCAGTTGTTTCTTGAACACCTCCAGGAATGGTGACTCCACCACCTACCCTAGAAGTCCATTCCAATGCTTAATAACCCTTTCCATGAAGAAATTCTACCTGATGTCCAACTGGAACCTCCCCTGGCAGAGCTTGAGGCTATGTACTCACATCCTCTCACTAGTTCCCTGGGAGTAGAGACTGACCCCCACTTGGCTACCACCTCCTTTCAGGCAGTTGTAGAGAGTGATAAGGTGTCCCTCAGGCCTCCTCTTCTCCAGTCTAAAAAACCAGCCACTCCTCATGTGACTCTCCAGACCATTCACTAGATTTGTTGGCCTTCTCAGGACCCACTCCAGCACCTTCAAGTCTTCCTTGAAGTGAGGGGCCCAGAATGGGACACAGCACTCTTCCCAAAGCCTATAACACTGCATAGGGCTTTTGTAGCCCAAGTGTAGGACCCAGCACTTGGCTTTGTTGAATCTCTCTTGAGCCTCAGCTCATCAATCCAGCCTGTCCAAGTCCTTCTGCAGAGCCTTTGTACTCTACAGTAGATCAGTAATACCCCCCAACTTAGTGTTTTCCACCTAAGTTGAAAGGCCTCTAAGATCTGAATTGTTCAATGCACTGACTGTATGTTCAAAGCACTAATCTTGGGATGGATTTATAATCAATATACATTTTCCTAAGGTGTATGTGGATATGGTTATTACAGGCTTTCCCCCCCTGAAATATGAACTTACTGTGACTATTGACAGCACTATATGGATAGTTATCAATCTGCTGTATGGTATCCTGGATATGTCACTGGTGTAAATATCATATATTTTTGTGGTAATCCAGAAAATACATGTAACATATTACTGCATTACTCAGTAAAAATATATTAGCATCTCACCCCATGTGATAAGGTTTACTAAGACTATTGATGTTAAGTATATGATCCAGGTGCCCTGAGACTTCCTTTCAGAGGCTGATAAAACCAGTAAGGTCATAGGGTGGAATTGTACTGGTCTGAATCAGAGCCAGTAATTTAGAGCAGTTGTTGAGGGGTTTCTATTCTAGTCTAATGCCATGTGGCTGCAGATCCCAATGACCTTCTTGGCTGACCATGTGTGTGACCGTTGTGCGGGAGGCCTGGTCCCCTCCCCTGACACACACAGACACAGACATACACATGCACACACACAGACACAGACAACCACACGCACACACACAGACCAAATAGTTGATTCTGCCCATCAGTCCAACTACTTGGTGAGGTATGAATCTCGTCTCTGACAGTGCTTCCACAGACTGTTTGTAAAATATACAGACATCTAAAAACAATATTCACATATGTTATTTGGGCAACCAGTTAGTCAGGAAGACATTGCAAGTGTCATGGTTTAATAGTAGGCAGTTTTCATGATCCCTTAAAATTAACTTTATGAAGTATAGACAGTGTACTGTGAGTTGTGCTTAGCTCTGAATCATAAACATAGGGATCATGTTTGAGGTGTTCCTACAATGTTGTAAAATAGAAACCTCTTCCAAATTGTTAGCTATCAAAATTGCTAACTATTCATATTTTGACTTTAGTGTCCATTTTGTACATCTACCTGGGGTGAAATAAGTAAAGAATTGCTATGATAATAACATTTCAGGTTTCATTGAAATTTCCTTTCTTTATATCTTTCCTTTTCTCCACTGTCATATAGTACATCTTTCTGCTAAAGAAGAAAGTTAGCTTTGCAGAAACCTAGCAAACAAAGTAGAGAACTGAACAATGTTTGTACTTACCACTGTTTTATGGCAGGTCAGTGATACAACAGAATTAGTTTACTAAGGTAAGAATAACTGGTTTCAAAGATGAGAAACTTTTTCAGTCCTGGTGGAATTGTTCAAGTTTAGTTTCACCTGTGTTAAATACAAACTGTCACTAAGAGTGCCCATTCCTAGAATAAAGTAGATGAACTATTTTTTTGCAGAGAATACCTTTTATTTATTAAAAGGCTAAAGTGACTGAACAGTTTCAATATACCTCATTGTCTGGATACAGAGTCAACCTAGTCTGACTATTACTAGTGCAGCCAGGTGCTACTCCTGATTTGCCATCAAAACCGGTTGATGGTCCTTCTGACATAGCAAAGGATATCTGATTAGGAAGTGTAACATGCCTTAATATAACATGAATAGATACTGTATGGATGTGTGCTCTCTCTCTCACTCTCTCTTGCTCTCTCTCTCTTTCTCTCCACCCCGCATTGATTGATTACTGGGGTGTAGTAGAGCTTGGGTTTGACCTTTGGATGGTGTCCTGGTTTGATCCTAGACAAGAACTAAGCCCCTCACAACCAGTTGCTCACTTTCCTCCAGGGGGGTAGAGGTAAGAATTGGGAGGGTAAAAGTGAAAAACTCTTTGGTTGAGAGAAAGACAGTTTAATAAGTAAAGCAAAAGCTGCACACAAAAGCAAAGCAGGGAATTCATTCACCACTTCCCATGGGCAGGCAGATGTTCAGCCTCCTCCAGGAAAGCAGTGTTCCATCCTGCATGACAGCTACTTGGGAAGACAAATGCCATCACTTCAAAAGTCTCCTCCTTTCTCCCTCTTTCTTGCAGCTTTAGATGCTGAGCGTGATGTCAGATGGTCTGAGATACCTCCTGGATAAGTTGGTGACAGCTGTCCTAGTTGTGCTCCCTCTCAGCTTCTTGTGCACCCCCAGCCCAGTCACTGGTGTTATTAACACATCCCTATGTTATCAACACTATTTTCAGCACAAACCCAAAACACAGCCCCATAGAAGCAACTATGAATAAATTTAACTCTATCACAGTTAAAAACAGTACAGATGGTCAAGACTAGGTGAGATGAGCCTATCTTTTAAAATTTTGTTGAATCTAAGTCCATGATGAATTCTCCCCTACTCTGTTTAGGTCTCTTACAGTTACATGCACATATTCACTTAAAGCACATATTTTTCCCATTTCAAAACAAAAATATGAATATTAAATTAAAATAGACATTAAATTCAAAATTGGTAAAAGAACTTGCCAAATCAAAAGGAAAAAAGTATTTATTATATCTATTAACTACATTTCAATAAATTTACTCAAGCTAGAGTAGGAAAGAAGTGAGATTCATGATGAATCATATTTTGTATTTGTTAATGAGGTAATCTTTAAAAAAACTAAATAAAAATTTAAACATGCACTTTTTTTACTTTTTTGTGAAAAATCAGCCCCTTCTTTTCAGTGTGTATAAGGTGCTATGTGTCTACAATTGTGAAAAGGCATCTAAAATAATTTTTTAAATCCAATGTGTATGCTTTTACATTGAAAAGCATACACTATTCTGAGAATCAAACACATTCTTTATAACAACTTATTGAAATTTCAGACATATAGTAAGTCTTTTCTACTGGCTGACCTGACCAAGCTGTTCTATTTATTTAGCAGATAAGTAAATACGCTCTGCAGACAATAAATGAATAAAACCAAGTTTCTAGGGAATGACATTATTGGCAGGTCGGTAAAGGGCTTAATAGAATTCCACAAGGAAAGTTCCCTCTTATCAACTGAGGTAGATTGTTGAACCTGATAAAAAGCTTTGTCTTCTTTTATGTTTGTAAAGGAGACAATGTTTTTCTTATGTTGGTGATTTGTGCTGTCCTGGGTTCAGGTAGGATAGCGTTAATTTCTTCTCAGTAGCTGTTACAATGCTGTGTTTTGGATTCAGAATAATGGTATTGATAACCCAATGTTTTGACTTTTTGCTAAGTTGTGTTTATCCTAAGTGCAGGACTTTTCTCTTGTCTCATGCTCTGCAAGTGAGTGGGTACGTGAAAGAGACTGTGAGGGAACATAGTCAGGACAGGTGACTTGAACTGACCAAAGGGATATTCCACAACATAGAACAACATGGCCAGTATATAAACTGGGGGAATTACCCACAAAGAGCCGATCTGTGCTCAGGAATGGCGGTCTGGCATTGGTCAGCAGGTGGTGAGCAACTGTATTGTGCATCACTTGTTTTTTCACTTTTTATTATTATTATAAATTACCATTATTACTGTATTTGACTTTATTTTCAATTATTAAACTGTTCTTATTTCAATCTACAAGTTTTCTTTGATTCTTCTACCAGTTTTACTGGGGTTGGGAGAGAAAGAGGGGAGTTAAGCTAGAGTGTGCGTGGTGCTTAATTTCCATCTGAGCTTAAACCATGATATGTATTGCCTGGAACCAAAGTAAAACAAAACAGATGACAAAGTTTCTAATATTTGTATTTGTAGCAAATACAGGTAATTGATAACAAAAGGTTAATGCACTCTAGAAAAAATACTAGAGATGGAGAAATAATTCCTTCCTCAGGTTCCTCAACACTTCTGAATGTACACTGAGGTTTGTAAAAATGCCTGTATGAATTCCAGGTGCTGCCTTTTGTTCTAGGTCCTGTGATTTTTTTTTTCTCACTGATTAGGGCTCTTTCTGCAAAGTTGGCCATTTGTTCTGGGTTGTCCCTATATTCTCCAACTCCAGCCTTCCACAGGCCCCTGGCCCTCCCACAGGTCCTGCTACACCTGCAGCTGGAGGATGTCCCCAGCACAGATCAGGGGAAATTAATAAATCTAGATCCTCTAAGGATTCCATAGCAGGAATTTGAGGAATTGGTACTTTCTTTCCCTTTCATTTTTCACTTTTTCCCAGCTCCATAGTAGACATTTCTACTGGTGTTCTGAGTGACTCGGTTACCGATGTGGTGTTTGAACCACTGTTTCTCCTTAAATTCTGATGCTCAATTAGCATCAGAAACAGATCTGCATGTCTTGCTTCCCTCCACCGCTGTTCTTTATGCAGACATGACAAAAGCTGCAGTACTAAACTGCTACTGAGAGACCCAAACACTGGCCAGTCTCCACCATTTTTGTTAGCGTAAACTGGCCAAGCCTGAGTGTTTAATCTTATAAGCTCCTGTCTGGTTAGGTCTCTCTCTGATCCCACCAAGTCATACCAATGTCTTAAAATAAACCCCAGAGGTGTTTCTTCAGGAATTTTGTTCCCAACAGAATGTAGAAGACCCATCCTCTGTGTAAACTGCAGCTAATAGTGGAGAGAAGGTGTGGATTTTCCCTTCTCTCCCCTTTCAACTCCGTGTAACTGATCTAACAGTTATCCAGGGAGGGTGACGCCCCTCTGCAAACAGAGTGGACTAGTTGGGCCAAATGCAGGTTCTGGACACCTGCCAGAACCACTGGGTGAGATAGAAATTGCACAGCTGCCGCTTTCACCAATTATGGTCGATTTCAAAGATAAGGGAAGAATGCAGATACAGAAAAACTAATTAAGAGAACAGAGTTTAAAGCAACCTAGGTCTTTCGCCCGCACTTAGATTGGGGGTAACGATTTTTGCCCAACTCAAATCCCCAATCTGCCCCTGCCTGGGGCTTTTATCTGCCCAGATTTTCAATAGCTAGCTATTTCAAAACCCTCTATCTTACCTCCCAAAAATGGATCCGTAGAGTCGCAGGGTTTTACCTCCTCAGTTGAGATGAAACAGGAAGCCTCCTAATAGTTGCCGGCAGGGAGTTCTCCTTGTTTCGGGATGGTAACTTCTCAATTGAGTGGGGACCAACTGCACATGCCTCTGTTTCCTGGCCAATGCACCAAAAAACTGTTGCCTTAACCCTGTGAACACAGACACTTTGGAAACAGGTTAATGGAGAAAGATATACAGGTTACCTTTATTAGAAGCTTCTAAGGTGCAAACCATAATGGTCTGACCCCCCTCCCCCCCAGGGGTGTTACAACTTTTATAACTTCTCTAGTAATTTGCATATACGATATTAATATCCAATCATCATTCTCATTTCCCTTGTGGGTCCACCCATAGGGGTCTTCAGAACTACCCCCTGGAGACCTTCCAGGGGCTGTTAGGCCTTCTTCTTATGTTTTGGCTTCTGTTATCTGCAGGTGGCTTCTCACAAACACCATAGCCTTGGCAGAGCCTGAGAAAGCACCCAGTCTTGTGGGAAAGACATTTAATAACTGAATTTAGGATTTGAGCATCCTAGAAGAACTTATGTGGTTCTAAAATCTACCAAAAATACATTAAATCCTTAGGCATCAACACTCCAAGTTGTGGTAATGGCAATGCATTCTTTTTACTTGACTGGATAATCAAAAAATCTTGATTATCCGCAAGCACAAGCACACTATTTTCAAGCTTCTGTGAACTACCACAGCAGGGCTCAGATGATGTCATCCATTGTAAATTATTGGAAGTCCCTCCCTATGCTCAGTTTGGTAGACAAAAATATGTTCTTTCATCCAACCTCAGAACTACTTTTATTTGTATAGCATCTATCCTATTTCATCTTGTGGAAATTTACATGTTGCAAAAGAGGCAGAAAAGTGCTGAGACCCGTAGACCTGACATTTGGAGATGTGTGTGTGTGTGTGTCTGTGCCTGTCTGCATTTCATGTGCTACACAAGATGATTTGTTCAAAGGAACTCAGCCTGAAAGTTTTTTCTTTTTTCTTCCACTAGCATAGATGGTCTAATGAAATTTATTATTTCTCCTTACTAATATTGCTGCTCTTGTTGAAATAGACTTGTAGAAAATATATATTATTAAATTATTGACCCACATATATAATACAGTAAAACATACAATATGCTATTGTATCACTTAACATGACTTTAGTTTTCAAGGCAACGTTCTGCCCCTCCAATTTTCTTGTTGACCAAAACCTTGCCTCATGAAACTTCTCAGCCATACCTCCATATTTCATTTTTTTCCTTGTTTAAAAATTATTTATTTTTTTAAAAAATCCCTTAAAATACATTCAAAACCTTTATTAAAATTAAGGATAATAATCTTATTAAATCTCCATTTATCCTGCAAATTTTCCCAATAACTGTTCAGCTCTGCACAGACTAATGTATCGCTTAATGTGAATATGCATAGTAGAATTTGAAATCTAAATATTTCATCCAGGTCCTAATGTTATTATGATTTGTTACTATCAATACTAAAAAAGAAAAAGGAAAGAATTATTTCAGTTCATCCACAGGTTAAGAAAACTAATGGTCTTACATTTAACATCTCTGATGCCAGCTTTAATGATGCGGGATGAAGTGAATGTAATTTGCATTTATGTATTCTGTCCATCTATCTTTCCAAAATGTATATACTTATGCAGCACATATAATTTGCACTGGTTCCTTGCAGAATAATGATATATTTCATGTATATGTTGAGCATGCATATTTCTTTGAGTCTTTCTTCTCTGTATCTCTCTTTTCATTTACTTTTTTAGATTTCAATGGACAATTTGAGGAGACCTTGGTGTCTGCTGTTTTCCTGAAGAAAATCACTTCCTCAGCATCCAATCCTATATTCTTTTCAATCAACTTCACTATGTAGATGGCCCTATCAGAAACGAGATATGGGACTGAAGTACAGTCCTCCTTGTGTTCTGTAATGTGCCAGTGCTTGTTGCCCCACAAACACCAAATGATGTAAGGCAATCAGCTGATACACAGTGAAAGAATATTTGGACAAATTGCTAAAGTTAATATTTACTGAATTGGAGATGTAATAAAAATAAAAAGCCAAACTCTTTAAAACCTTGTTTCTGAGTAACAAGTGCTGTGCAGGGAACATAAGATGAAGTCTTAATTACAAATTAAATCCATACTTTAGCCGAATACAGTTAACACTAACCCACAGGAAAAACTTGTGACTTTTCATGACATCAAACAGTTTCTACCAACCTTCTGCTAGCTCTTCTGAAAGGGATTTTCGCTTCCCAGAACTACCATATGAAAATGTTTTTGCTGAGTGTTCAATTTCACACTGCTTGTAATGCTCCTTCTTTACAGCAGGGCAGTAGTGCTGTGAGACTTAAAGCATCAAGCAAGACAAATATCTATGGAATTTCAGTGCAGTTTATTTTAATTCATTCCTTCTCAGACCTCAACATTTCTTAGTAGAGTACTTCTATTCCTGGAAAAAATTTTACTGGTTCGTGATGGTGTATATTTTTAAACAGCTGAAAGTAGAGCATATTTTATCCAATACATTCTCAATTATGATGGAATAGCTTCAGGCATTTTGGTTTAAAGTCAGCATGCATAACCTGTTGTACTTTCTACTTCCATCATCTGCTTTTCAATTAATTTTTTTTTCTTCAGCTTTTCTATAAAGGAGTACTTTGTTTGTTGTCACTTCCCTGAACTTATTAGCTTGTAAATTCAACATACTGTCATTTATATTCACCTTTTGTTTTCTTATTGCATCTATTTTCCACAAAGGCTACATTATTTCCCAGACTTTCTGAGTTTTTGTAGGTATTCAGGTAACCTAATCAGATGCTGTACCACTCCCAGCTTTTGCAGACACAGTGAGAACAACTGCCATTCTGACTTCTGGGAGTAAGACAACAACAGGTCTCCTTTGTTATGATGTCTAATTTAATTGAGGTCAATTCATTAAAACTGAGAGCTAGAAATGGCTGTTCTATTGGCCTAATGCCCTAACTAAGGCAAAAGTTACTTCCTGAGCAAAACCCAATTCTTTGTTTTGTTTTTACTGATGCCATGTCTCCTTCCAGAGGTGTGTTGGTCAGTGTAACTGAACTGCTGTAAGATTTGCAGCAAGTGAGCCTGGAGACATTGTTGAGTCCGTATACACTTATCAAACCAAAGCCATTATCCTTTCAGTTTTATAAGTAGGAAATTTCTTAAAATGCATTCATATGAAGAAAGAAAAGCACAAATAATTTTGAAATGTGACTAGGACAGCCTGGCATCATCACTCATCTGACCATATTCCTTTTTCCAAGAGTTTTAGTTGGCATCCTGGGCTGTATACCAGTCCATCACTTTATTAGTGCAACCAAATTTAAGTGATTTTTTTTCAGTCGGAAGACAGTTAGAGAAGGATTTCAGGATAAATTAGCTAGTACGATGAATTTAAGAAAGTCAGCATTGACAAAATGAC
>JAOXXN010000265.1:31455729-31469012 GCA_026770055.1 Myrmophylax atrothorax | reverse complement strand
ACCAGCACGCTTGCAGCAAGCGTGGGTAGTGCCCTTCCCAAATCTTCGTTCGCGAAGCCTAGCCATGATGATGATGAATAGGGGAGTCTGTTAAGGATCTGTAGAGATTTTCTTACTAATTTCACTGAGAGAATTAAATGACAAATTTGAAGTTCCTACTTTTTGTGGCAGAGAAAAAATAATTAGAAAAGTGCCAGTAAAATGGTAAACTGGATAGATTTTGCAGACACCCTCTAACTCCCAAGGGAAATAAGTAACTCACCAGCTGCGTGTGAAAGGACAGAAAAAGGGAAATCAGGACTGATGTTTGAGGGTTTCACTAAAAAGAAGTGCCATCAGTGTGTGTTGTCAAGGCCATTTTTGTCATGTGATCCTAGGTATAAGAAGCTGATAATAGCTGAGCAAAGCCACTTCTCAGGTATCTCTCACTCTGAAACAAAATCTTGAGCAGGCTGAAAACAATGCCCAGGATATAAACACTGTGAATGTTAACATGTTAGGCAGAACAGCAAAGCTGCAATCCCTGGTTAGTGCTTTCACAGCAGATATAGAAATAGATAGCAGAACATGTGTTTAGGCAGTTTATTAAGGAAAGAATTTGGGAAACAAAGCTAAACCACATAACTACATGTGTAATTCTCATAATGCTAGTACACATTGCATATACTATAGCCTGAAATTGCCTGTAATTGTGTATTTATTTTTTTTCCTTTCTGTTTGTGCAGGCTTTATCATTAGGGAAAACTACTAGCAGTGGAGAAAAGTGGAAAAGGAAAATGTTTATACATAAATACCTTGTGTATGTTTAGTCTCTTTCCTATAGACTAGAATGTCTAACCCTTTACTTTTTCCTGTCCAAAGGTTACCCTGAGACTGACCACTGAACTGATACTGAGAGTTCAACATTTAAGTAAAATCAATCTGAGGTAACCTTGCAGCCTTAAATGAAATCTTTCATTGGGAAATACAGTGGGCATCCTGTTTAAAATATATCTTTTTCTTTGCATGCCACTTAATTAACAGCAAGGTAATTAACTGTAATAAAGGCATTTGTGATGTCTTCAGTAAATTCCCTCAACAGCAAGGGCCCTTCAGAGACAACTAGTGGTTAGTATCAAGTAGTATCCTTATCCATTTGGTATTACTCCTTAAGATGCTTATATAAGGCGATATATTTATGTCTAAATCAGTGTACAATGCTACAGGAGATTTGAAAGAAACTGGTGGCGATTATTTTCAGAATTCCCGTTAAACTTACAGTTTTGGATATAATCAATTTAGATTAATGGCAATCGTGTCACACTGCTATGGCTGGTTGCATGATGGGACTGTGCATTACACTGATGGATAAGTTCTTAGCTGCCCTGGGAAGGCTGTGTGAAAAAATAAAGAGCTAAAGATGAAAAAATGGATAGTGAGTTCAAGAATCAATCAGCATATAAAGGATGAGGTTGAAATTACTGGCAAACAGAGAGTGACAAAGGCTGTTACAAAGAATTTCAGAAATATCGATGAAGGATTAGCTGTTCTGTAAACCAATTTTAGCTATCCCACCTTCAACCTGGAAAGTCTGCTATTTATCCTAACCCCCAACTGAACTTGCCAGCACAGTCTATTGAATATATTTAGAAGAATCCCAATACCTAGACATTAATAAGGTCTAGAGAGAATCTTCATTCACTTTCATCCTTACCACTTTATACCTCTTGATATCTCTAGGCCTACATAAGCACTACTATGCTTACAATGCTCAAGCATGATACAAGTGGTCTCAGTTTTGCTAACATAGCTCCCATCCTCCCTTGGACTATCTGTAGCTGCTTAAAAACATTCTGTGCTGTCTGAAAAAAACCCAGCCTTGATGTAAATCAGGATATCTTTAAACAGACATACAAACAAATATAAGTAAGTTTACCCACAGACCATGCAGCTGTGACCAAGTACCATACAGCTGTGTTAAAGCAATGATTATCTGAGTTAATGAATTTGCCTGGGCTGCTGAGCATGTTAGTTTGAACACAGAACCATCCTAATGTGACTACATGGTTAGAGCTGGCCCTCAGTACAGGTAGAATGAACCCAAGTTGCCTGTGTGGAGAGATCTTATTGCATGCTGAGGGGGAAAATGAGTCAGGGGAACTTAAGTGGAGCCACATTCATGAGGAGTCACTGAAGTCACTTGGTCTGTTCAGCCTGGAGGAGACTGAGGGGAGATGTCATTCCAGTCTACGACTTCCTCATGAGGGGAAGAGGAGGGGCAGGCACTGATCTCTCTGTGGTGACCACTGACAGAACCAGAGGGAATGGTCTGAAGTTGTGTCAGGGGAGGTTTAGGTTGGATATTAGAAACAGGTTCATCACCCAGAGGGTGTTTGGGCACTGTAACTGGCTTCCCAGGGAAGTGGTCGCAGCACCAAGTCTGACAGAGTTCAAGAAGCTTTTGGACAATGCTCTTAGGCATATGGTGTGACTATTGGGGATGATTCTGTGCAAGGTTAAGAGCTGGACTCGATGATCCTTTTGGGTTTCGTCCAACTTGGCATAGTCTGTGATTCTGTTTGTTGAGGTTGAACATTTTCATTGTTTAAGCCAGAATACCATTTTTTAAGAAGAAAAAACATTAGAAAAACATGAATTGCTTTGTAAAATCCTATTTGACAGTTTTTAAATTATGTGGCTTTTATTTTGTTTTGTAGTTAGCATGGAGGTGTAAATTTACATTGTCATCACTGGATACTTTTCAATAGCTTAGATTCCTTTAGTCATCTGCCCAGTGTGAATGGATTATCTCAAATGTGAATTAAAGCCAGTGCAAAAAAAGACTAATGTTTGTATTAGTCCTGAATTTTACTATGATGCTTTAATCCCATATGTTCATGATTTTTCTTTTATTACCTACATCTGTCTGATCACAGATAATTTCTTATGCTAGAGAATAACATTAATGACCCTCTGGTAAGTCAGCCGTTTTTCAAAGCCTTCTGTGAAAGCTAGGAACCTATTTTCATATGTAGCTACTTTGTTGAAGTCATCTGTGAATTGGAACTGATGAATATTCTCTTAAAATACATTTTGTTTTCTGCTTGGTCTACAAATTTGAAAATTTAGCCCCTTTCATCCAAGTGCCTAAATTCATTTTGGAGTGGAAATTTCTGAAAAGCTAACTTTTGATAAATGTTTCTGATCTTTATATACAATGTAATTTTCGTGACTTTCCAATGAGATGTTTTCTTTGACAGCAACACAATAAGTGCTAGGAAGACTGTCATCTAAAATCTGAATGAAACTATAACTAAAAGCATTGAATTCTTCCCTGATGTCAGTGTATTCTGCTTGGTTTCTTTTATTTAAGGCTCTTTTTCCCCCAGTGTTCCCCATGTAGGCTTCAGACAAGGGTAACCTGGGAGCAAAAACAACTGACTGATACAGGAGATTTGAGTAGAACTGGTGAATGGCTAGAAATTCAGACAGGATCATTTCCGGTGGTCACCTCAGAGTTAAGGCTGTAGCTCCTGACAGAGCAAGGTCACAGAATCACAGGTTGGAAGTGACCACAGCAGGTCATCTGGTTCAATCTTCCTGCTCAAGTCAGGCCATCCTAGAGCACACTGCACAGTATTGCATCCAGAATGTTCTTCAGTATCTCCAGTGATGGAGACTCCACAACTTCTCCAGGCAATCTGTTCCAGATTTTGGTCACTCACACAATAAATTCTCCCTCATATTCAAGTGGAACTTCTCATGCCTAAGTTTCTGCCCGTTGTCTCTTCTCCCATTGCACTACAAAGAAGAGCCTGGTTCCATCCTCTTGACACCTTTCCTTCCCTCTCAGCTGTCTCTTCTCGAGGTCCTGGAT
Source organism: Myrmophylax atrothorax (assembly GCA_026770055.1). NCBI lineage: Eukaryota > Metazoa > Chordata > Aves > Passeriformes > Thamnophilidae > Myrmophylax > Myrmophylax atrothorax. The sequence continues at coordinate 31,465,156 of JAOXXN010000265.1, read as the reverse complement.
AAATGACACAAATATTCACATAGTCACGTAGTTTGAATCCAATCTACTCCAAACACACCAGACCTACAATTCATGTATGTAAGATGCACAGCAGCTGCTCTGAGAATAAATTGGCCTCACATGTCTGGAGAGCCCTGTGTTCTCTCATTGTGTGCTAGAGATGCGCATGCCTGTGGTTTTGCCTTTGTTTTCCCAAAAAGTACATAGAATGGGGGAGTGTAGGTGGTTGGGCATACAGTGCAGGAGGCTGCTCGAATCTGAAGCATCTAGACGAGGGATGTGCCTCTATCAGCTTTGGTTTTAGCTTTCTTATGAATATGCAAATGTATCCTTCTTTAAGAAAACATTATTGGATACTGATGTAAAAAAGTATTAAAAAAACCCCCCGACATAACCAAAACCCCAAACCAAACCAAAAAACAAAAACCAAAAATAAAACACAAAGTGGGGATGTGCAATACCTCATTTTGCATTGTTTTCCAGTTTGTTACTGCTTCTGAAAACCAGTATTAAGTGAGGAAGTGGACTGCAGGAAGAGATGGGAGAGTTAAGGCAATTACCTGTTCATAAATAGAATTTATTTTTGTTCTGCTGCTGTGAGAGTGTTCCTATTGGTAAGTTGCTTGAATCAAACTCTACAAAAGAAGTTACTAATTGTATATTTAAGCATTAGCTGTGTTTCCAACTTAACATCCTGCACCTTGATGTACAAAATTGCTGAACATTCACAGCAGTAACTGAAATAACCGAGAGCTGGGCTTTCTAAATGTTCCATACAGAGTGAAAAGGCATAGCAAATATCTCAAACTGGGCATACTAGTAAGTGAAAAATTTTGTCTTTAATTATTTTCCCTGCATCTATAAAATCTAGATATTAATAATCACTTAACTTATGTGAGTACTACAAAGATAAATGAATTCATATCTGTGAAACAGAGCTACTGCAATGAGGACTGCTGCAAGAGGATATATGGGAACTAATAATCCTGTCTTCAGAACTGTGCTGTCTTTGGCTGGGGTGGAGTTAATTTTGTTCACAGTGGCTACTGTGGGGTTAAGGAAATGGTTTTGGATTTTTGCTGAGCAGAGGACGGATAATTTAGTGAAGTGGTTTTTACACAGAACCAAGGCCTTTTCTGCTTTTCACACTGCCATGGCGGCACAGAAGTTGGGGATGCATGGGAGGTTGAGAGAAGACACAGGTGGGACAGGTGACCCAAAATGACCAAAGGGATATTCGACACCATATAGCATCATGCTCAGTATATAAAGTGGAGGGAAGAAGGAGGAAGGGGAAGAAATTTAGAGTGATAGCATTTGTCTTCCCAAGTCACTGTTAGGTGTGTTGGGATCCTGCTTTCTTGGTGATGGCTGAACACCTGCCTGCCCATTGGGAAGCAGTGAATGAATTCCTTGTTTTGCTTTGCTTGTGTGCGCAACTTTTGCTTTCCCTATTAAACTGTCTTTTTCTCAACCCGAGTTTTCTGGCTTTTACTATTCTGATTCTTTCCCCTGCTGGTGGAGGGGTGAAAGAATGACTATGTGGTGCTTGGTGGCCAGCTAGGGTGAAACCATGACAAGAACTGAGTTCATGCAATGTGCTGTAAACAAATCTGTGGATGACCAACTCAGCAACAAAGGTAAAGTAAATGCAGAGTAACTGTCCATTAATGTAGTACCATTCATACTGTCCACTGAATGAGACATACATTTCTTGAAAATCTGGAAAGGTGGGTGTTAACTAAAAATTGTATAACTGAGGAAACAACCAGAGGTGAAAGCCATTTTAAAGCTGGTGTTATGTATGCTATAATGGCTTGATTTAATAACAGTTCTCCTTTAAGGTGACTGACTGTGAAACTAATAGCACTGTAGATATTGAAAATGACTGACAAGCAGCATACATAATAAAAATAATTAATATGATGTTTTGTGAGAATAAGATTTGGACATGCTTTTAAATAAGTATCCAGCAAAGGAAGACTTTGTATTGCAATATACCTTTGATAAGGCAGGAGAGAGAGGGATGGAAAATAATGTAATTTAAAGAAAAAAAAACAGGCATATAAAGCAAATGCTGGCAACAAGAAGTAAATTTCATTTTAGCTTTTCACTTGTTTTGGCTCTTTTCCTGTTGAAAAACTGTAAGCTATGAACATAATTGGACATCCGTGCTGCCACAATAAATCACTTTTCTGAACACACTGATGCACCCTGACACACTAAGCCCAAGCTGGCAGGTCCGCACTAAATAAGGATCTGCTGACTAGCTGACATGAACTTCTGATGCATTTCAAATAGAGACAGTAAGAATCCTTTAACAAGCATCCTGTCTGTTTTTCAAAGACTCCCACAGTGTCTCAATATTACTGATTTATCAGAACTGTCCTGTGTATATGCCATACATGAGTGGAACTATCTTCATGACAACACTTTGCCGATAAACTAAGATTCTTGTTCTCCTAATTTTTTGGTATTTCTTTCCTGTAAACAGTTAGTAGCATGCATAAATTTCTTCTGTAAATGCAAGTGCTTCTTTATGAACACAGGGAGCTTGTGACTGTGGAGATGACATTAAAAATGAATAAAATACAGCCTTGAAAAAATAAAATTTTTAAATAAACCTTTGAAAGCAAAGACTGCAGATAGAAATGTTGAGCACAATTACTTTCAACTTACATGAAACACTGTTCAATTCTTGCTCTGGAAAAAAAGGAAGCATTGAAAAGCACATTTATATAATAAAATGGAGATCTAGGAGAAACTCTTAATGACACCTTAAGAATTAATGGTATTGCTGGTGCCTAGGGTGCCCAGCAAAACAAAAACAGTGTGGATCTTTGTGTTCATAGGCATTTTCTTGATATGTAGATGAACAAGTGAAAGATTAATACCTTTGACAGACTCACAGCTATATCTGGCTTTGTGGGAAGTGAGATAATGTCACATTTTAACCTCAGCTGGCAGCTAAGTACCACGCAGCCACTAACTCATTCACCCCTGCTCCCCACCCCAGTGAGGCAGAGAATTGGAAAAAAAGTAGAACTTGTGGTTTGAGATAAGAACTGTTTAATAATTGAGACAAAATAAAATATAATACTAATAATACTTTAAATAATAATAATACTTGCAATGAAAAAGAGAGAGAGATGAACAAAAGAGAAAAAATTGGTGCACAGTACAGTTGTTTGTCTCCTGCTGATCAATGCCCAGCCCATTCCTGAGCAGAGATCAGTGGTTCCTCCCCAAGTACCCCCAGTTTATAGACTGAATATGACATTCTGGTATGGACTATCCCATTTCAAGTCAGCTGTCCTGGCTATGCTCCCTCCTGGCTTCTTGTGTACCTGCTGACTAGCAGAGCATGGCAGGTGTGGTTACAGGTGTAATAGGTGAAGGAGAAAGTAATTTTAATCTGGAGTTTTCTATATGCTTCCTTTTGATATGACTTTGTATTTGTATGACAAGATGTAAATTAGATCAGGTATTCTGATAATACTTACAGTTCAGATATTTAAGGATTACTATCTGAAAGGATGGTGCATACCTGAGTACTTTGATATACTACACTGCTGTTTCATCTCTCTGACTTGGAGACAAAGAAATACTTAACAGTTCTTTTAGTGATGTGCTGCACCATTGTATTTTTTGTCTCTGTGTGTCATTGTCCATCATGCTCAACGTTCTGAGGAGACTTTTTCCCTACAACAACCCCCAAACATGCACACAGAATATTCTGAGTTGGAAGGGACCTACAAAGATAATTAAGCCAAACCCTTCAGTGAATGACCAATACAGTGATCAAACCCACAACAACCTTGGTGTTATTAGCACCATACTCTAATCAACTGAGTTAGTCACAGGGTCAAAGAGTGTAGCACATTTATAAATAAGAGCAAAAAGGAAAGAATTTTTAGTGAGTTGATGAAAGAACTAAATAGCAAAAAAAATTTGATACACAGCTTCCAAAAAGGAACAGAAGTGCCTGTAGGTATTTTCAGAATGAGATTTCTTCTGTTGCTGTATGTTATTAGTTCAGCTATTATGTAGCTGGTAATTCAAGTCCCATTATATTTTTATTAATTTTTAATTAACACCTTTCCTGGACATCAGAATATCTTTTGATCTAGGTTTTGAAATAATTTTCCAGAAAGTGTAGGTTTTCCTTATCAGCTCACACTTGCCTTGAAAACAGAACAGACTGGTGCAAATAAATTAATAAAGAAAGAAACAAAGCTACCAACCCCCTTTTATCTCCTAATCTACAGTCACACAGTGACTCTTGTCAGTGCTGGCAAGAAGGAATGAGGCTGACAGTTGATCGATTGATTGGAGAATGCGTTGGCAACTGGACAGTGTTCTGAGGCAATGTGGCAAGTAGCTTTGGTCTTAATAACTTTCTATTACACACATTTCTTGTGGCACAAGCACAACAGGCTTTGATTCATTTCTGATGGTTGTTTTCCCCACCAGTTTTAAAACTCAGTGCTTGGGAAACACCTGAAGTTATTTTATTGCTTCCATAAAAGCATTAAGTGGTTTCAGGTGCAGAGTCTCTCTATGTTTTACTAGGAGAAGTCACTTGTTAAAAGGTTTTTTCTGCTATTTTAACTTTTGAAAAACACTCAGATAATCTGTATTTTTTGGTATCCAGTAACTAAAAAAAAAAAAAAAGAAAATGCACAAAAGAACTGGGGTTATTTTGGCAAATAGTTACAAAAATTTCCAGGAATATTATGGCTTATATTAAAAATCCATCACAATATACTGACTTTCAGTCTCTAGTAAGATAGCTTACAATGAGTCATCTGTTTCATTTAAACCTGATAAAGGTCTAAATTCTCAGGTTTGATGTCAAGCAATCCATGTCAGTTTATTAAAAAAGAGAATTTTGTCTTAGATTTACTATTGTGAACTGGTGGACTGATTAATTGTCTGTACATGAAATCTCACCTCATGTCAAATTATACTTAGGTTGTATAGCCTTGTTGAACCCTCACTTATGTTTATGCAGGAAATCAACAATTGAAAAAGCAGTGCAGAGAAGAGAAAGGATCAGATGCTGATAGGGGAAAGGATGACAGAAATTTCATGTGAAAAACAGGTGGACACATTTGGAGTAAATAAAGAAGCACCTTCTGTAGAGTGTTGCCATCCAGGTTGAGAAAGGATGAATGTCATAATACCTACCTAAGACTGGGACTGCACAGTTTAGGAGTGGAGGTGCTAGGGAAGCTCCTTTTCCACTAACAAAATGGAAGAGAAGCTGTTGGGGATATGGGAACAAACAAACACATTAAGCAGGAGGAGATTATTAGTGGAAGACTGTGGAGCACGGAAGCTGGCACTGGAGGAAAGATACAACAGTGCAGGATTGATAGAACTGTGACAAAAAGCATGCTTGCATAGTAGTGAACCTGGGTCGAAAAATATTTTTGGGGATATGGCCAAAAGAATCTTAACTGTTAAGATCACTGTTGTTTAGATAGCAGGATGCAGTCCTGAAAATGCATTCTTGGGTACAACCCACTAGTTTGTGAACACACGTTTTTTCCACTCCCACATATGTTCTTGGAAGGAATTGGGATACGAAAGAAGGTCTGGATTTATACCAGTTGTGCTCTTTGTCAGGTAATAGGCATTTTCTCCTTTTTTTCACTAGTTGATGGAAGAAATCAAACATCTATTAAAACCAGTTCCTCTTAGGTGACCTAAATAACCCTCAGTAGATGCCTGTTTCTACTGACAGTAGGAGGTACCTTACAGCTGGGAGGCACCTTACAGCCAGGAGGCTTCTAACTTGGCCTCAGTTATTATGAATCTAAAACTAGAAGCGATAAATCCTGGCCTGAATTGGACTGTGGTTTCCCTCTCTTTAGTGAGAGAAGCTGAAAGGAAGGATCACCAGAGGAGAAAGGACAAAGCCTGGGGGATTGGATTATTTTCAGTCATAGTGATGACTGCTTATTTCTATCTGACTTTTACAGCTGGACAAGTAGCTGCGAATCCTTCTGTATATGTAACCAGCAGAAAGCTCTTTTTGCATTCTCTCCACAATTGGTGAGATGTCACAGGACACATGAAACTGTGCTGTGAACAACCAGCTACTATGAGTGTAAGGTGGGAGAACCCATCATAATGATCTGTTTCTGACAGCTACAACTCAAGTTTTTTAGATTTTGTATGCATCGATGTACACTTAAACAGCTGGTTGCACATGGAGCTGTCTTTGGTTCCAGACACTGTCCATGCCTGGACCACCTAGATGCAGAGGTTATGTAGCCATATCCCTGTCGTCATGAAGCAAGTGGCTACCTTGGTAAGAAGAGCATAGAAATACCTGTGAGAAAGGCATATATTTTCCAATCTGTCGTATGTGATGGTATGTGTGAGAGGTGAAATACTCTTTTGTTAGAAAGGAAGGAGAAAATGAATATTTGATTTTGTTGAATACTTGGAGATTTATTTTCCCAAAGCACCATGATAAAGCACATATGGAATAGGATTGTCAAACTTTACACTGGCAGTCCTAGTTGAAAGTCTGAACTTTCAACTTCTTGTCTTGTGTCATGTATAAGAGGTAGGAAATGTTCATGGCTTTAATATGCAAATTATTCTGAACATACAGCTACATTATAATTTTGCACCATGACAGCTATTTCTAGATTCCTCCACAGTCTTCTCCATTTTATATTGGAGAAATTTTATAGGGAAGACATTGTGCATGGTTCCTAATTATGATACGTTGATCACAGGGCCCTGATCAGGAGCAGCTCTTTAGTGAGAGAAACAGTGGATACAGCTATCAGTATGGTGGCTGTTCTCTTAACTGGTATTTTAAATAATATCCTTTGTTGCTCATTGTTTGAAATATCTGTTTGGTTCTCAATTTTCCTAGTGTTATGTTGATTTAATTACTTTGATTTTTGCATGCTTTGATGTCTGGTTAGAGCACTGTTTAAATACATTCAGTCCTCAAAAGTCCATTAAATGAGTCTTCAATCGATTAAATCAAATTTTATTGTACAAGCAATTGCCTTTGTAAATAAAAATAAATATGCAATCATTACATTTAATTATAACTGAGAAATCAAGATAATATGAACCTATTAGATGTCAGACAAAAGCTTTGATACGCTTAGAAAATACTCCTCAAGTTTTATGTTAATAAAGGACTGGAGTTGAGTTTGATAATAGGATTTGTCTTTTTTTTCTTAGCAGGCAATGACAACACAAATAGCAGCCTTAATTTAAGATAACCGGTAATGGTTGAGCAGGTTGCTTTTATAGATAATATTACAGAACCTTCCTTTCAGAACGAAACAGAAAAGGAAATATGTCCTACAGTTATTATTTGTGGGCTTTTACTCAGTTTCTGCTCTGCCAAAGATTTCTGTTTGACTTTTTACTTGCCACATATACCCATAGACCTAATACCTATCCCTTTTTAAAGCAGCCAAATATTTGCAGTAGTCTGGTCTTCAGTTTGCTCACCTATTAAAAAATGAGAGACCATTCACTAGCAAGATTAATAAGCTAAAGACTTCAAGGTCGTTTAGATATTATGAAGAGAAGAGATATATATAAATACCATTGATTGAAGTAAAGTATGGAAGGAAACAAGATTGCTGAAGGATTTGGTTTCTCTGCATGAGGTGGAAAGTCAGGTAGCAAAGACATTTCATTGCTTCACTTCGCATGGTCCTTGATCTGAACTAAAATAACACAAAGGTAGATACAGCGGTTTTTTAAATTATGTTTCCCAAGAGCTTTCTCAACTACTGAGGTTTAGGGAGTCAGCCCTAGATACAATTCTGTGAGTGCAAGCTGCCCAGACACTGGACAAGTGCTGTGCATTATTTGTCAAGGTGCTATTTGCATAATAGAGGCATAAAGCATTCCACATGCAGTCTAATTCCAAGTGACATTTGCATACGAATCAATATGAACTTCATATTTAAAGTCTGATTATTCATTTACTCTGCTAACATCCATATAGCCTTTGAACATTACTTTTTATCTAGTGTTTTGAATAATAATGTCCATTCCTGACCTGAACATCTTTCAGTGTAGCTGCAGCTACTGTGGCCGTGTCCACAGCTCTGCTCCCGGTGACCTAAGCAGCTTCTTTTATGTTCTTATCGAGAAAGAGTGGTATATTTTTTTCCCTTGTGATAAGTATTAATCACTTTGTAGTAAAGTGGTTACGGTGTGTGAAGTCACCTGCTGGCAGTCCTTGTGAGCAGTTTATCACTGACTCCTGCTTTGTTAAATGTCGAAGCTTTCAAAAATAAATTACTTTCTTTTTTAAAATTACACATTTACATATTTGATTCTAAGACCGCAAATTCTATCAGGCAGGAAGGGAAGGTAGCAACTTATATAGCACTCAACTTTTTTTTATTCTCATTTTGTACTCTACCTAATGCGATGAGTTTCATTTCTGGTCAGGGCTGACTAATGCTGGCACAGAATACCAGCCACTGCTCTAAAAGAAAAGCTGACATAGAGTCAGCATTTTCTCAAATAGACTTAGGTCTAGCTATGCCAAATGTTTGACATTATTCATCTGCATAATTTGAGTTTGATCTTTTTCATAGAAGACTAGAACTTCAGGGTTCAAATAAGAAATTATGAAATACTTGGGTGTATGTAGGCAGTAGATATGGCTTTAAGACAGTATGAGAGAAATTAATGGGAGTAAAATGTGCTCAAATTAACTGAAGCAAGAAATGTGTTCAATCTAACTGAAGCATTACAAACGCAAGTTGATAGATATAAGATCTTAAAAATTATTTTATTCCTTTTTCTCACTAATACATTTAGTTCAGAGACGGTTATGTTGAATGAAAGGGACTCCATCCAGTAAATCTACTAACACTGCAAAGATGAACACAGTGCTTGACCTTGATGAGATATGATTCATTAAAATTACCAGCAATGCTTTGAAGAATCATCATAAAATACAGAATTAAAACCCTTGTGCCTGTTATCTGTCTTGAACTTATGGGTTTCTCTTAATAGGAAACTTATGTGATTCTCTTAATAAGAAAGTCATTGCCACTTCTAATCTTCAGTGATTGATACCGTGATTGATCTTGAAAGTAAACATAAACAGTTTACCTTTTTGTTGATACAACTCTTGTCACTCAGACAAAGCATTCAAGTCAGTGAAATTTTTCTTTGAATAACCAATTGAATATGGAAAAATTGAATGTTTTATGTTTGACTTAGTTAATAAGTTAAATATGTTGTTCTTCTGCTGTGATATAGTTTAAATCTACTAATCACTGTACTATAAATTTCTTTTCCTTGATTATCACCATAATGTGTTTGCTATTGTAATTTACATGCTACAAGTACTATATTGAGTTATGTACCCTATGTACTTGCAAAAAAAAAAGTGTAATTTAATTTAAGAATTGTT
>JAOXXN010000265.1:31415804-31449814 GCA_026770055.1 Myrmophylax atrothorax | reverse complement strand
AGAAATATTGACAGATTTATTGAGACCAGAGGAGCTCTCTAATTGTTCTTATTTAGAGAGAAAACCAGAAAAATTTCTAGTAGTCTTGACTATATATATAAATGACTCAAATAATAGTTTTTAGTAAAAGCCTTTTTGTATTTATATTCAAACACAGATCAGCAGAAACTAAAATGCCTCTGCTCTCTGGCAGTGTCTGAGTTCACAAGGGAAATATATTTTGTCACTATGAACCAATTCCTAAGTAGGATAAAAATTCTTTACTAAAATTCAGCTACTTAAAATTCAGTTTACTGAGATGTTTTATGATCACTAACCATAAAGTTTGGCAGAAAGGCTGCCCAGAGGATAACAGCATTAACTTTTATTCTATTTTGGTTTGGGGGAAGTTGTTTACAAGATTCTTTCCTTTTAGGCTTATTGTTAAAGAGGCTAAGTCATGATACTATATGAAATCCCTGTTTAAAACAGAGATGAGTTGAACTAATGTATTTTACAGACCTGTGAACATTTATAGATACTAATTAGCAAAATACTCTTCTTTTTTTCCCTCTATGAGACCACTTGAGATTGAAGATCAGTTTATTTTTCCAGTGAAATTGAAAAATATTTGAAAACTGATTTTAAAAACAAACACTATTTTTCTTTAAGAAGATTGCAGTAAATTGAAAAGGAGGAATCTGTCCAAGAGTTTTACTGCAAATTGCAAATCAGATTAGTTGGTTTTTTATTAGTCAGTGAGATACACCACAGTAAGTGGAAGCTTGTCTTCGCTGCTTTCACTACTTGCTGCTGATTCTTGCTTCACTACTTTGCTGTTCACTTTGTGCTGCTGTAAGCAATGCAAAAATCAAAGCAATAAAAATCAGGATGCCTTCCTCTTCATCACTATCCCATGTCTTATTTTGTCTTTCAATTGTCAGCTGTCTTGTCTTAGCTTCTGTTTTTTTTTTTTTACTTCTTTACCATCATCCACATGGGTCAAACAGTGTTTTTAATTCAGTTATAATGCCTTGTAAAATCCAGCTGTGCAGATCAAAACTTAATAAACTTAATTGATCTTGGATCCTATTAGTTTCACTGGGGGTTGATAAAATCTTTGTATCAAATTCCATCCTTTTAAAAGCATAGATGAAAACTTCTGTGGGCTATATTCACTGAGAGGGAAGGTAGAAAATGTAAAGTTGCATTTATTTATTAACATTTTGCCGACATGACCTTTAAATACATGATTAAGTATATTTGGCCTAGGGTTATTACTGTTTGAAAGTGTTGGGTGAGGAGAATTAGAATATGTCAGAGATACTGTGAAAGTGTCCAGCTATTGATTTCCAAAAAATTCATTGTGATAACATGCACTTCTGGATGGAAAGAAAGTAAGATATTTTGTATGTTTGTAAAAGTGAACAAATGCATATCAGACAAGGTGTTCTGACAACTTTATTTCTGCAGTCTTCACTAAATGTATGTGGAAATTTGTTAGTGTCCTAGTGTGTTTCTTTTCCCATTGCCAAGGTCAATTAGATTAAACTAAATTTGAAGGAGTTTAACATTTCATCTAATAAGGATTTAAATTTAAAATAGAAGTATAAAAAATGTTTTATTTCAACATGTACAACAATGGAAACTGTAACCTGAATATTTAATTTTGTATCTTCTGTCTCACTATATGTATTTACTTTGTTTACTATTGTGCAAAAATGTTGTGCCTCTGCTTTTTAAGAATCGCAGTGTCAGAGAAAGGATATGGTTGGAAGGGACCACAGTGGGTCGTCTGGTCCAACCTTCTTGCTCAGGTAGGGTCATCCTAGAGCACATTGCACAGGATTGCATCCAGAGGGTTCTTGACTATGTCCAGTGAGGGAGATTCCACAACTCCTCTGGGCAATCTGTTCCAGTGTGCACAGTAGCAAAGTTCCTGCACAGTAGAGAAGTTCTTCGTGATATCACAGAATCACAGAATCACAGAATCACAGAATTGATTGGGTTGGAAAAGACCTACGAGATCATCGAGTCCTATGCAGGTAGAACTTCTCATACATCAGTTTCTCTCCATTGCTTCTTGTCCTATTGCTTGGCACCACCAAGAAGAGCCTGGCTCCATCCTCCTGATACCCTCCCTTCAGATACTTATAGACTTTGATGAGTTCCCCTCTCAGTTGTCCCAAGACTGAACAGGCCCAACTCTCTTAGCCTATCCTTGAAAGAAACATGCTCCAGTCCCAGTGGAAAACAAAGAATCCTATAATGGATATAGACTCTGAGACACTGAAGATTATTTTAAAAACCACAGAACTTAATGCAGTTTAGATATCTGTTGATTTTGCCTCAGTATGTCTTCACTGCATGTTGCCTGTCTATTATCGCTAATGAGTGGTTTGGCCCCTTAAAGAACCACCATCAAAGGTATTGTGAAAAGCAGTGTTTAATATCAGTTTATGACAATGTGACTTTACAGAGTTAGGTGGCAAGGCTCACTCCATTACTTACCACACAAGTTAAAGCACACAAAGTAAAATCAAATTAGAAGCAATTTGGAATGATTTACATAGAAGCCAGGAATGCAAAAGGGGGTAAGGATGAAAGGGATATGGATGCAAAGATATGAGTACAAAACAGTTTAACAGCATTTAATCATTGAATACTTTAACATTTCCAAAGTGATTTGTTAGGGTTCGCTGCAATTATAAATCATCTAGATATCATAGTCATCTGAATTTCTTTATAGATTTGAGATAGTAACATTCATACCATAATCAATTCACACATATCCAGGTAAAACCATGTGTACACTTATTTCTATGTGTGCAAAGGTACCTATCAAAAGTTCTCCTCAGGTTCAGTGAAATGCTCACATCAAATCCCTTTGCGTTTCCCAACAGGCAAGGATTGCACTTTGAGGAGCATGGAGATGTGCTTAGACGATCATCAGCTTAGGTCTCATCATTAGTGATAATCCTTCCAGTATCATAAACTTGGCGGTTTGCAAGCTCTGAGAGGTGTCCCACCAGAGGAAATGCTGGAGCAGCCTTCTGTGGTCCAGGAGAGCGAAAAGGGCCTCACTTAGGACTGCTGCTTGCAGGGTCACAGGATGATTGACTTTAATCACCAGTAAATTTCCATTCTGGCCATAACCCAAGTCAGTAACTACTGAGCTTTTATCCCAAAGTGCAGTAACAATGATACTGTTTAATTCAGGCTACAACTCACAGTGGTGCCACTCCAATAGAGCTACAATTCAGGTAAATGGTTTATGGCTACAAAGGATAATTGCTTACTTTTTCTCTCACCCTAGCTGGGCAGCTGATGTTTCTAGTTGATAGCACCTCTACCATGCAAGAGCTCCTGGTATGATCAGGGAGTCAAGTGGCTCACCTGGCATGGTCGGGGGATGCTTCACACTCAGCTGGCTCAGTCAAGGCTTATCAGGAGCTTCTGAAATTGTAGAGCAGGCCTGAGAATGGGCTGGAGGGCATGCACCACCACATCTGTGCATTTTCTTTTCCATCTTTAAAGTGGAAGGTGAGTTTAATGCAAATGAGAAGTGGTTGAATTCAAAGCGGAAAACAAGAAAGTTTGCAGTCAGAAGCCAGGAAGTGTTGAAAGCTTCCCATTTATTTCCATTCCCCCTTTTTCAGTTTTACTGCGTGACTAGTTTGTGTGTAAATGGGAAGAACAGCTTAATCATAGGGTAGGAAAAACCAAAGATCTAAACATACTACTTTGTCTGCTGTAGAACATGTTACTCTGTGTGTCTGGTCTGTGGCATTATTTTTCTTTCACTTAACAGAGCAGCAGAGCCTCATGCATTGTTAATGCATGACAGGACTGGGACACACAAATGAAGATCACTGGTCTTTAATAATGCAATCTCCTTTTTATTCTAGTGTTTAATAAAAGCAGGCAAGATTGAAAACTTCTGACAACACTGATAGTATAATTCATAGTAGTGTGACAAAATTGACATGACTTCAATCTGACTTAATGTAGTTTAAATAATTGTATTGAAGGAAATATTGATATTCATGTCAGCAAGCCTGATGCCTAAATGCATCATCTAAATGAAGTTTCAGTTCATTAAAAAATGAATAAAGAATTTGAAACAAATAAATAAATTAATGTGTCAAGTCCAGAAATGAGGCTTTCAACATGTTTCTAAGTTTTATTTAAGATTTTTCTTGGAGAATTTAAACATTGACTTAATTACAGATGGTCACGTGTATTATTCGTAAAAATTTACGGAATTTCAAAATGGTTTGCAAAAATCAGCCAGCTTCCAATCTGATTTGAAATCAAATAGGATCTTAAGTTTCATGGTGAAGCAAGCATAAATTTATGAGCATGACTTAAATATGGTCCACGTCCATGTTTCCTGAGGAGTCTCCACTGATATTATATCTAATTTATCCAACCACATTTTAGACTTTAGAACTTAGATCATCATGTCTTAGATTATCATAATATTCTAAAAGAGGTGTTTAAGACAGGTGGAAATTCTCACTGTGTGCCTGTATCTCCTTACTGAGTATGAAGGAGGGTTCTAATTTGTGCTAGATACCTAATAATCTAAAAATTAGTTTTGTGAGCTGACTCTGAGCTTGATGTATAACACATAATTTCTTAATAATTAATCTTAAATGCTCTCACATGTCTCTGGTTCACATGTGCAACAGTTCTATTTAGATACATGTCCGGAAGAAAGGTAATCACAGTCTTAAATACCAAAAGAAGCATTTATTGCAATAACAACTAGCAAAAGAGAATTAAAAGGATAAAATACTTAATACTCAATACAAGAGAGAATAGAAAGAATAAAATACTTAAAACTTAATTAAAGTATACAAAAGGATACAGTATAGTTCAAATATAGTTGATGCTGCAGCAGTTGCTTCTTATCCCTGATGTTTACTTGAGCAGACAGGCCAGGACTACCAGGACCGGCAGAAGCTGGACAGCACTCATGCTTAGCGGGCATCCCTGCGGAGCTAACACGGGCTCGGTGGAAGGATGGGTGTTGCTCAGGTCTCCCACTCCTGGTGTTCCTATTTATCAGCTATCCATTATACTATGGAGGGCCAGAATACAGTATAAGGTGATGCCTGAGAGGCAGCCAAACACCGCCTATTAATTACAAAAGTGGCAACAGTCTGTGCATTCTTGCCTGTTGGGTAGTGGTTGTACGACCCCTGCCCACCCATTCTTCCTTCCATCATTAGCTTCCTCACCCCCTTGTACAACCTTCACCATTGTGTTCCCATGTGTGCAGCCAAGTCAGAGAGGAACATGGCCTTGATAATGAAGAACATCTAGTGTTATATAGTTACTTTGTATACTACTCTGCCTAGTTTCCCAGCACGAACTTTCTCACCCTTCTGTGCTCCATTGATCACCTAAATTAAAAGTACCCCCCTTACAACATGTTCACAAATATTCTACTTAATATTATTTAAATGTTCCTTTCATGTAGTGGCACAGCCTGGTAATGATATAAAACTGGACAATCTATTGAGTTACAACATATAAAGGAATATAGGTGGATTCACTCCACCTATTTAGAAATCAGGTTTTGGATCTGTGAATTATTTTCTGAGGGTACTGAGAAGGGTGAGGGTACACCTGTAACATACATAGACATGCCAAAAATATGTTTCTCCATTGTTTTCTGCCTATCAATACATCCTGCGAAAATCCCTCTATCAGTTTTCCACAAAAACCTTCTCAGGGAAATGTTTCCTGCCAAAAAATCCTAATCCTGCCATTGTTATATCTTTCCGAACATCTGGACTGGAGACGTGCCAGAAACTCACGTATAGCCATGACAAGACACTATAAAGACCTGAAGATGGATTCGAAAATCAGAGGAACAAAGAGAGAAAGAGAAAACTGGGAAATCTTACCTAGTTTCTTTTACTTTCTCCTCTCAACTCGCCTCAACTCTCTTCCACCACCACCAGCTTGCTGGCCTCAGGAGAACCCCTGCCAGCCTGGGAAAGGACTGAACCTGCTGTATATGTGAGTTATATTTTCCTCACTGTATATTTTTGAAAGCTACAGAACAGCAGCTTTTTGCAGCTGAACCAGAGATCAGCGCGGCCCTGCGACACAGCAAGAAGCAGAGCCGGCATTCCTGGGAGACTTACCCCACTGCTGCTAAGAGATAACATCGGAGCGTGGCAGAGAGAGAAAGAGACACAAAGAAAGGAAAAAGGGCAGAAACTGCTTTTCCCCCTCTCCCTCCCTCCCTCACACCGGTACAACAAAAAGTAGTTTTTTCATGGTGGTAACCTTTTCTCTGCTTCTAAAAAGTAATCTTAAGCATTTTTCTGACTTTTTCTTATTTTTCCTCTTTTGCATCGCTCAATTAATAAAATCAGGTTTTGGTATTTACAGATAACTTGAGTTTTAATTTTGCTCAACGGAATATTTGAAGCAGTAGTTCAGTCTGCAACAAAATTAAGCAGATTTGAACGTTACAACACCTCTTCCTGAGCTGGGGGCCGTGGGAGCACTTTCACAGGCTGAGCATTGCATGTGTTGCTTTCTCTGTTAATTCTCTCAGCTTTTTGGGAATGAGGGCTTGTTTCATAGCCTGGAGAGAGGTTGTGCCATGCCCTGGGAAGGTTTGAATTATCACAGGTCCTGTTGCACAGTATTCAGGCAAGGAGGTTCACCAGGTAATGATCAAATAGTGGCATAGTTATAAATCAAAGCTTACAGGCTGAGTTTAACATGTATCTAGGCAAGAAGTAGAGTTTCTTCCAAGTATTATTTCCCAAAAGATGATGGCAGAGGCCACCTGTGGGCTGCACTGCATTATGTAATAAATGTAGATAGTGAAGGTTACTTACTTTCCTGGAAAAAACCCCAATCCAACCCAAACCAATACAAGGTGTATTGGGTTTGCATGGTAAAGTTTTGATAGCAGAGGGGCTACAAGGGTGACTTCTGTGTGAAGCTACTGTGTTCGATGAAGCCAATGACAACCAGGTCCAAGATGGTTCTGCTGCTGGCCAAGGCTGATCCCGTCAGTGACAGTGGTAGTGCCTCTGGGATAAAGTATTTGAGAAGGGTAAAAAGTTGCTGTGAAATTTCAGCTGGAGGGAGGAGTGAGAATATGTGAGAAAAAGAACTCTGCAGACACCAAGGTCAGTGAAGAAGGAGGCGGAGGACGTGCTCCAGGCATTGGAGCAGAGATTCTTCTGTGGCCCATGGTGCAGACCAAGATTCCCTTCACAGCCCATGGAGGTCCATGGTGGAGCCGATATACACTTGCAGGTGGACGCCCAAAGGATGTTGTGATCTCACGGGAAGCCCACATTGCAGCAGGTTTTCTGGCAGGACTTGTGACCCTACAAGGAACCCACTCTAGAGCAATCAGTTCCTGAAGGGCTGTGCCTCATGGAAGGGACATATGCTGGAGCTGTTAGTAAAGAATTGTAGCCCACAGGAAGGACTCACATTGTAGAAGTTCCTGGAGGACTGCCTCCTATGGGAGGGATTCCACACTGGAGCAGGGGAAGACTGTGTTGAGTATTACCCCTGCAGAGAAAGGAGCAGCAGAGACAACATGTGATGAGCTGTCTGCAGTCCCCATTCCCTGCCCACCTCCAAACTTGGTGGACGAGGTAGAAAAATTCAGGACTGAAGTCAGTCTCAGGAAGAAGGGAGGGGTGGGGGAAAGGTGTTTTAAGATTAGGTTTTATTTCTGATTATCCTGCTTTGTTCTGATGGATTACAAATTAAGCTTATTTCCCCAAGGTGAGTCTTCTTTCCCCTGTTAGTAATTGCTGAGTGACCTCTCCCTCTCCTTTTCTTGACCCACCAGCCTATTGCTATATTTTCTCACTTCTGTCCAGTGGAGGAGGGGGTGACAGCATGGCTTTGGTGGATACCTGGCACCCAGCCAGTGTCAGTCTGCAACACAAAGGAAAGAGATACAGAGTGAAAGAAAAGGAAAATTAAAACCTTACAACAGTGGCCAGGTGGACAGAGAAGTGACAGAGTGCCCTCTGATCAGTTTTTCCATAGTACTACACAATTTTCACAGGGACCTTACCAGGCTTCCTCCTGGAGAACATGTTCCTGTTTCTTTCATGTTCCTGCTTCCTTTCCTGTTCATGGTGCTGCTGGTTGGAATGTGCTTTGGTCATGATTATTTTCTGCCCTGTTGTTCAGTAGGCCTCCTTTTCCCTTAGTATAAACCAAAACTACAAAACTAGAAGTATGAAAAGGAATGGAGAGAAGGGGTAAGTCTCATGTCAGAAGCAATCATTTCCTGCTGTAATGTCTAGGTATTCACAGGCATGGGAACAATATCATGGGAACCAGAGGTAAACGGTGGAACAGCAGCTTCAGAGTCCATAGATAAAAGGTTTCACAGTGCAAGCGAAAGAAAATGGTGTCACTAAAAGCTCAATGTTATGAAGTAGTGCCACAGTAACATTAAAAAAAATAGAGTACACAAGAATTATCAATATGAAATTAATCTGTTGCATTTGTTTAAAAAACAAAAACAAAGGAGGAGAAAAGAAATAAAGGATAGTGTGTTTGAAAAGTTTAACTTTTGCTCAAATGATGAAATAAGAAATGAGCTGTCTGCTCCACAAACAATAAACATTTGGAGAGAATTATATAAATATTTGAAAATTGTCTTAATCCAGCTGCTGAACAATTAGGAAAACAATGTGAGCTCTTGTAGCAAAAGACAGATATAGTGTGGAAAAATCAATTTTTCCAAGTTTCATTGTACCACCATAATCCTACCTAAGAACTTGGAAAAGAATCAAATATTAAAAAAATAATGCCTCTTTTAAGGTAAAATGCTGCTGTCAGGAGTGCTTTCATCTTGGAGAACTGGCTTTAAAAGAATCTGTTGTGAGCCAAGATCCTGATACCTTGGGGGATTTTGCCATTTGCCTCAGTGTGTTCCAGTACAGAAGTATATGTAGACATGTTGCTTCCTCAGGTCATGGCTCCTCATGGCTACCTCATTTTAGAAAGGTGAGTTCCAAGAGGGGCCATGACTTGGTCAAAAAAGGAGCTTTCAGTAATAACTATTTCATTTCTACTGTGTATTTGACAATATTTTTTTACTCAGGAAACATGAACAAAATTAGTGCAGCTCATCATCATAGTGCATGGACATGGCAAATAGAAGCAGGAGATGTTTACCATCTGAAGAGGACGGGAAATTTAGCAGTGCGTAATTTTTGGGGGGACACAGGGCTTGGCTCAGCACCGTACTACATCTGAAAACCAGGCCCTGGGCCAGTCCTTTTTGTCAGCTCCTCCACACAGGATTCTGGGTATGCTTTTGATCTTCTCACCTTGGTAAGAGTAAATAAGGCATTGATAGGCTATTGGACGTTATATGTTTATAATCATTTACAAGATATAAAATGCATTGCAAATGCTTTTCAATGTCACAGAAGAAGTGTTTGCTGGCTCCTTTGTTTTGAGGGAAATGAATTTTTTAGATGGTGCTTCCATAGAGAAAAAAATGTTTTCTTCTTCATTTGGGGAAAACCTGCCAATTTTTAGGGGAATTTAGAGCACTGAAGCACCTTTATGATCATAGGATCATGGAATGGTTTGGGTTGGAAGTAATCTTAAATATTAACTGGTTCAAATGCCCCTGTCAAAGGCAAGGGCACCTTCCACTAGACCAGGTTGCTCAAAGCCCCATTCTACCTGATCTTGAACAATTCCAGGTACGGGGCATCCACAGCTTCTCTGGGCAACTTATTCCAGCGCCTCATCACCCCCATAGTAAACCTCATATTACGCAAGGTGGTAACAAAGTGCTATGTATATGTACACAAATGAAATCATGCCATCAATGCTAGTATTTTGTGGCTGAACTAGAGTGTGTGTCTCTTTGGAAAGGTATGTGTACCTGTGTCCCAAACTCCAAACAGAACAACTCTGGATAATAGCTACTCATTGTCATACACATTCCATACTTCCATTTGAAGTCACAGAACTTAGCAGAGTGTGCACACCTGAATTTCCTTCAATAGAGGGAACAAAGTGAAAATTAATGTTTTCTCTCTGGTTCTCTCAGTTTCTCCTCTTTCTCTCACCTTGAATTTTTGCGTCATGGCTGTTCTTGTTTATATAAAATATAGGAGAAATAACCCCATCATTTAGCAGTCATTCTCCATATATTGCATTGGCATATTTTTGCAATATGTAGCCTTGTGCAAGAATCCTATGTCACATTAATGATTCTTTCCACATGTCCTGCAACATCCAACCCATGTCTGTAGCATAATATGTCACTGACTCACTTCTTGACTGGAAGTAAGAAACATAATTGACATATATCCTGTTATAAAAATATGCTACTCTAACATAGCATTACATGTGACCTGGCACACCAGACATGTACATGTCCTAAAGGCCTTATTCATGGGAAGAAGGAGAGCTTGTAAAACGTATGTCACTTTCCAGAGACGCTGGATAGAACAAAGCAAAAAAAAAAAAAAGGCAAAAAATAGGAAGCAAAAAAAAAAAAAGAAAAAAAAGCACAAGTGAAAATACAAGCCTCATTCCAGGATATAAGGAGAAACATGAAAAGAGTATGTACAGAAATAGAGAGTAAAACTTTTAGATCTTTTGTCCCGAAGGGAAATACAGGCTTGACAGACTTTACAACTGGTCTGAGTATAAAAGCTTTGTTAACAACAGCAAGAAAGGTTTTAAAATGTGTACTTTTTTCCCCTCTTGGATTTTATTAGAAGAAACACTTTAATAGTTCCCTCAGGTAGTCAATCTTCAACATAAACAAGTGATGAGTTTTGGATGTCAGAAGTTGTGGTGATACATTGGATGTGATAAACTGATTTCTGTTTTTTTTATAATGAAAATCTTCTCCTTTCTCTGTATAAGTACTTTTTAATTTCAATTTGGTTTTTTTTAATTTTTCTATTGCATACATGAGTTACAATCCATAAAATACACATTCTATTAATGCTGTGTTCCAGCCAGCCATCTGATATGATTTTTCTGGTGATATTTCTGTATAGGATTTATTGAATTATTGTTACACTGATTTTTTTTTCCCCTGCATGTCTTTGAATGGTTAGTAGCAGATTTACCAAAGGATAAAGATATGGGGAGACAATGGATGTGTTCAATGCCACTGCCTGACACTTTTAATTCTCACCTTTGCCTTTAGAGTGTTACAAATAGAAGACTCTTCTGTGAAGTCTGTTTCACATTCAAAAGAATGAAAAGTACTAGTCAAGACACTGCTTGCTCCTGTAATTGGCATTTGCACAAAGCTTGGCCCTCTTTTTCTGAACCAAAAATCAAAAAGCTGATGGAGCTTCTGCTTCAAGAGTGGAAACGTTCCCCCACTCAGCTTCCAGGCTGAGCTGCAGAGCAGAATCCCAGTTCAACTTGGTGACTCCCATATGGAAAGAGTCACAACCTCTTTTCCCAAGATACTGATCATGTTTAGTGCCCTGGATGAATCAGAATGTAGAGCTCACCATTGATAAGTTAGAGTGATCTCTCCAATACCATATTTTTATAGATAATGCATGCATATATATAGCTTCTTTCCTGGAATCTTGTAACTTTATAATCTTTAACTGTGATGCCTTGAGAGACTGCAGAAAACAGAGACTCTGAGCTGAGTTAGTGTAGGATAAGATAAAAAGGTAGATTCTTTAATGTCCAGACTTAGAGCCTTCAGGAATACATGATGACAAGCCCCCTGAACCCTGGTTTCTATCGCTTTTATAGTACTGTTCACCCAATCCTTTCTTTATGCATCTCCTTTTTCCAGCCCCATCCCGCCTCTGGCACACCCTGTCAGGATTTGAGCCTGGGGGAGAGTGGGACCCCTTCTTCATCATCTTTCTCTTCTTTGTGGCATGCAGGAATACTTTGAGATCTTCCAGTGTTCTGACTTCGAGGTCTTTGGCTTATGTTTATGTCTCATAGCATAGGCCTTAAGATATTATTCAGCCTTCTACCTTGAAAAGAAGTCTAAATAACTAATGGAATTTTAGGCATTGATATAGGATAGGGGTTAGAATACATAAATATTGAACTTAAGCTGCCAGAAATGTTAACACACTAAATTTGCATTTTACTACAGTTACAAGTACTTCTAAAATCTATAAAAATTAAAAATCAAAAAACCCCTGAGGCATCAGCTGTCTAACATAAAGAACAGTACCAAAAATAGAAACTATAAAGAACTTTGGAGGAGCTTGTTTGCTCTGCTCTATAGTATGTGTAAAATTCAGTTATTTTTCTTCTGAACAGTTATGAAAGTAAATACTTTTAAGACTTTAGTCCAAATCTGAAATTCTCCTAAACCCATGTAACTTTACCAAATTCAATACCATTACTTTGCTTCCCATATGCTGAGAATCTGCATCATTTTCCAGAACAAATTTCATCCGCCTGATTTGTTACATATGCAAATGCGGTGATAGAACAGGAAAACCTTTTTAAGCCACTGTGATCTTTAGTTAAAAGAGACTTCCATAAGTTCAAAAATTATTATTAATATTTTTTATTACAATGGCTGTTTTATTTTAGATTTTTCAATTTCATTTTGGTTTTGTTTTCTTAGTGAGTTTTTATTCCACAAGTGTCAGCTTCTTTCAAGTCACAGTCCCTTCCATGGTGATAAACTATTAAAACCAGAGAGGGGTATAGTTTCAAAGTAGTGCGTAGGCAGGATTAGCACAAATCCTGTTATACATGAACAGATTTTAGCACATACCTCCCTTGTAGTGCTTTGAAAATGTATCCCTTCATATAAAAATACCTGCATGGAAGGCAATATAGAGAACAGACTGTTTTTCTGAAATGCTTAAAGTAACTCAAATTAACCCTTTTTGTAACAAACAAGGGAGGTCAGATTATGCAAAAGTTCTCAGACATTTCTTCAAAAACTCACACAGTTTAGGGTGACTTTTCTCAAGCTCAATCTACTAATCCAACAAACATTAGGGAAGAAACATTAAAACTAACCCACAAAATACAGGAAATCAATAAATACTTCCATCAAAACATAGCAAAGCACTAAGTGTGATTGATATGGGTAGTCCTTCTATTTCATAAGAAAATTTTTGTTTCAAAATCCCCCAAATTTCTGTGCATGTTTGACATCTATACAACAGGGACAGGCCTCCTGCTCCAGCTGTCTAAGATGGAGATGCCTGTGTTACATGATGCTGTTTAAAAGTAAACCGGCAGGAGAAATGAATACAACACAAAAGAGATTATAAGTCAGAGCTACAATTTAATAACAATATTACAATAAATGCAATGGCACAAAGAGAAAATTTGGTTTAGCCCACAAAACCCCAGAAGTATAACCCAGCACTCTGGGACACAAGCACAAAGGGGTTTGTTAGCCCCTGTGCTGAACCCTATGTGGTTCCCCCAAGTTCAAAGTAAAAGTCCAAAGTGGAAAAACCTGTTAGTGCAGCTGACAGTTGCAGTCTGGTGGAGAGTGGTGGCTGCAGGCTGGTTGAAAGTGGTGGTCTCCTGCTGTCAAGGTTTTTGGTCCTCCTCTGGATCTGATGAGTGTCTCCTGAGGTCTTCTTACCCCAAGATATGTACCCCCAGGTCTGGGTGGAAGCACCCAGTCCCTCCCTGAGGGTGGAGAGTCACACAATGGGTGATTATCTCTGTGAGCCATGGGGTATTTTGGAATCGTTGATGGCCCATTAGCAGACACGCCCCCTCAGGCTGGGTGTGAAGGTGCTAACAACTTCCTGGAGGGGACTTATCACAGCTCTTATCTCACAGATGTCTTTCACACCCAGCTCACAAACTGAGGGGTCAGGTGTGGCCTGGGCAGCTGCTGCAAATGCTCCATTGTTCTTGGGAAATGAACAGAGGGGTGTAGAATACATAGCTTTGATCACCCCCACACGGTGATAAACTGTTCCCACCTGCTGAACTAGGACATACATGTAGTAGTCTTGTTTATTACACTCATCATGTAGCATGAGGAAGCAGTTTTTCAGGATCTTCAAACAGCATTGAACTAGAATCACTGCAATTCTGAACTATTGTTTGATCAAAACAAGGTAGGACCTACTGGTTGTTTTGGCAGAGACAGATTTTTTTTTTTGTATGTACATAGTTCCTTCTTTTCCCAGTTTAAGAACTTTGGATATGGGGCAAAATGGAAGAAAGCTGCCACAAGCAGAAGCTCAGATATTCGTCCACATCTGGCATGTATCTGGGATAGACAAATGGCTTTCTAAGTGGGTAGGGACATATTGATGCTTCTAGCTGGGCATGCTGTAGGAAAAAAGCACTTGTGGACTGAAAAGAAAGTGTTCAGAACAGTGCTAAGCATATTTAACTGCATCTTAACAATCACGTTATCATCATCTCTGATGAAATTAAGTAAAAATATTTTCTACTTCATAGACAGTAATGTAAAAGGCAAATCAATGTTTGTTACACTGCAGGTGGTATCCAAACATTTTCTGATTTACTATACCTTTTGGAAGCTTTAATTCATGCAGTGGTGTTATGGGTTTAGCTAGGTAGGCTAAATTTGGGCTTTAGATTTCAGACTAGGCCTGAGACTATCAGCTGACTTGAGCAGGGCTGGGATAGCTGACAGCTGACTACTGGCCAACAGTATCCCATACCATATTCCAACATCATCTCAAAGTGTAGGAGCCGGTGTGGGAGTGGCTTAGTCAGTTCCTTCATGGTCCAAGAAGGACTCACTGTGCCATTCCAGGAGGGATGGGAGGCTCAGGCCCAGCACCGGCTTACCATCATGTTATCTTAGGGAAGTAAAATGTTTGTTCTTAGTCTTTCTCTCTGCTTGGGTCTGTCTCTGGGGAATTGACTTCTCTGGAGTGATTTGTAGTTAGAATGGTAGGATTTTTGTTTGATGGGGAGTTATTTCTTGTTGTTTCTAACTTGTATATGTGTTATATTGTAGTTTCCTTTAATTTTCACATTTCTGTAAAATATATATAGTTAGTTTAAGTTTAACCTGTTTTGAGGTTTTTTTTCCTTTCTCCCTTTTCTCAGCAGGAGGGGGAGGGAAGCTTTGATCCTGTATTGGGTAGTTGGCATTTTGCCAGCTCAACCCTGGACAAGTGGAATACTGTACAATTATATCCCATGAGGGATTAGCTAAACGTTGAACAATTACTCTAAACTGGTTTTAGGATTACTTGAGGATTACCTGTTTGAAGACATGTGATAAATGGATCCTATATAATTTCCTTTCCTTTTTTACTTCATTATTAAAAAAGCTATAGTCATATGAGATGAACTGAACCTAAGAAGTTTTATGATTTGCTCACCTGTTAGCATCTGAGAAAGTAGATGCCTGCTCATTACAGTACTTAAGGCCCTTGAGCAAGAGCTAAAGTACATACCTAACTAACTTCGTAAAAAATGGATTTATACTTGTACTTGCAATCTTTATAAGGATTATTATGAAGACTTGTGTAGCAATATAATTAGGCTGCATAAAAAATAACTAGAAAATGAATGGATAGAGGACTAAAAATGAATATAATTCTCTATTAATGTAATTTAGCTGACGCAACACTAAATGAGAATAGTATTTCACTTTCACATTTTTTTTCTAAAGCAAGACGCAGGGTTTTATTCCATTTTTCTCCTCCCTCCCTTCCTCTTCCCTGTAAGAAGCTTGCAGGCTCATCAAATTCAGACATGCAAACAGACAAAAGAGATTCTCCTGGCCACCTAATTCTAATTCAAGCTGTTTTGCAGAGCTACTTTATTAGAAGGCCACATTCAGAATGATTGCCTTTTCTGCATACTTATTAGCTAGCTTGGTGCCTGGAAATATTTTGTCCTGTACTGTATAATAATTTTCATATGTCCTTTTTGAAAAGAAACTGCACCTCAGCTGCATCACAGGCCTGGCTGTTGCCCAGCTTAGTGTATCACCTAGGTCAGACACACCTGATCACTGTGGAGTTAGTTATGCAGAATCTCCAAGTCCTTTATGGGACAAATCCCATGTAATTTAACAGAACAGTAACTTACTACAGAATTAAAAAAATAACTTTCAAGTGTTTCTGTGGTGGAAATATTATAGATAATTAACTTCTATTGTAAAAAAGAGACAGAGGTAGAAAACATTCTCTATTAGATTCTATACCTTACCTAATGATTCCTAAAAGAACATTTCTGATGTGTTTATGTGCTATTTGGAATTTACTATTTTTCCCTATATTGAAATAATGGAAAAGAAAAAACTATTCTTTCTTCATTTATGTGGCACAGCTGAAAGACAAACATTGCTTTACCTGCTGCGCTGCTCCTGTTTGTGTTTCCCTTGGGATTCTGACTGCACAAGTGGCAGCTTTGGTGTGTGATTAGAAAGCTAACACCCATCCCCAGATAATCCTAAGTATCCACACAGACTAGCTCCTTCATCACTTCCTCTGCTTTATTTCTTCCACCTTGATGAATAAGATATGCCATTGCGTTTGCCAACTGATTGTATGTTTAGGACCCATTATTCATTTTATCTGAAGTACCTTAGCTGAACACTTCCTATGAAAAACTCCAGAAATATAATAATAATTATTGAAAATGCTACTGGCAAATCATTAATTCAGTTTTCTAATTTCCTGTGAGACAGAATTTGGTAAATACTTTGGCAATGTCTTTTTCTGTTGGAAAAGTGTCCCATTTAGTTTGAAATCAGTATTTCTGTTACGTTCCTTATGGATTTTGGCTTGACTGAAACCTTTCCTGAGTTTTTTCCAATGTTTCATAAGATGTGAGCTCAGACTGTAATCTGTTCTTCAGTACACACACTAATAAGAAATAGTGTTTCAAAGAATTTATTGAAATTTAATGTCTTTGAAATTCTGGTTTCAGTGGATGGAAAGGTTTAAAAGTTTTTGAGTATGCATATGTAGGAGGGAGGCAGGTACTCAAATATATCTGCACACAAAAGCAGAATACGCTTCTGAAAATTTGCGTGCTTGGAAAGTTTGATTGCTAAGCTGATGATGGCCATAGCATACGGGTGAAAGTTTCTCGGTGTCAGACTATAAAAAAGGAGGATAGTGAGGATGATCCAGGTTCCTAGGATAAAATTTATAAGTCTCTCCAGCTTTGCACAGAAATAGCATGGAATATTTTGAACATGGTCACTGGAAGGCATGAACACATCTGCGGTAATTTTTTTAATGCCTTTTTAATAGATAAATTGCAAAATTTAGTGTCCTGTCCTCCAGAAGTTAGCTGTTTTGTGGGAGCTATTCATAGATATTCCTCCTGTGTTTGGTAAAGACAATAACTTCCAGAGGGTGATTCAATTTGTTTTAAACATTTATTTTTTGTTCATTCAGAGGGTATTAGGAACTAGTTTGGCACAGGCAGCTGAGGTTGGGTGAAAGGAATTCCATCCACTAAGTATTATTATTTTCCACATCACCTTCCATATTATCCTTAAACTCTTTCTCCTGCAGCAGGTTTTTGCAGGAAATTGGATGATAAGTCTAGGTGTATCCATCTGATGTACCAGTGTTATCACAAGCATAATTAACATGAACTTTTAATATGTCTTTACTACGCACTATTAAAGTATTTTTAGGAAACCTTAGTAGAATCTGAATGAATGGAAATGGTATCAGAGATTATATAATCAAATTTAATATTATGTTTCTTTAAATAAATTAATATTAGTGTTCTATTGTAAAATTTATTATGATATTATATTACAAAGTTCAATTTTGTTACAGTGTCTCTGGAAGTCCTGTTGTTTCTGAGTGGAATTCTGGATTTTTGCAGGATTGAGCCTTCTACGATCTAAAGAGAAAGTATTTTAATACCAAAGAAAGATTTCTACCATGTGCCTTTTATGTGGAGTTATCCATGGATTGTCATCAAGTGATAGAAAAATGGGAATTCATCACAATGACGTATTTATGAGATCTGTAACAATACAAATACTTGCAGAGATCACCGAGGATTTCTCTTTTAAAATCTAAAATGCAGCATCACGGAATAGGCAGTATGTTGGAATAGCAATGACGAAGTTGCTCTACATGACATTTCATTTCTGGACGGCAGCAAAGATCAATGTACTTGCCTACACCTTCTGAATTAATATCCCTTTCTACCAAGGAACTGGCTATTTTTACACAACTCTGCTCTACATTAGAAGTCTCTCAGCACAATGACAGAATATTCCGAGTTGGAAAGGACCCACATGGATCATCAAGTCCAGTTCTTAAGTGAATGACCCATATGGGGGTTGAACTCACAATCTTGGCATTATTAGCAGCAGGCACTAACCAATGAAGTGATGTCACATGAGTTTCAATGAAGTGGATTCTTTAAGATTAATAACAATTTACAAAATAATTTGAAATTATGATGTACTGAGTTATTCTACATCTCTATTCCCAGCAGTATTTTTTATTGCTAGAAAGCTCAAATACTAATAAATAGAAAATACTATGCTGCAATGTACTTTTCTCATAGTAACTGTGTGTTGTCAGTCCTTTTTTTTTAATTTTTTTTTTTTACAAAAGTTTTCTTGGAGAAAGGTGCTGTAACTCAGCATTTGGCAAAACAGCCTCTCTTTTGCATATTTACTTATGAAGACCCTCTTTTGAAAATGTTCCATATGATAAACTTTTAATTCTTTTTCATTATAATTCACTTTAATATTTTTATTCAGATATATTTGGATTAAATAAGTTTTTCAAAATTTTTTAAACTGCTATCCATATTCAAAAATTTTGTTCTAGTAAAGCTCATTTTTAGAGATGCTTTTGGCACCCTGAATGAGAAAAACCCATAAAACCAAATTCTGGACCTTCACTATTTGATTATTTATTTATTTATTTATTTAATAAATTTGGGTTGACTTTCTGTGTTTTTGATGAACATCACTACACTCAACTACCTGGATATAAAGGTCTATATGAGCTCTAGATATAAAACTCCATAAGACACAACATTAAAAGAGATTTCCTTATTGGAGTAGTTGCAGGTTCTAAAGATCTATTATGAAAATTTTTACATACTTAGCACATCTCTCACTATGGACAACTAAATGAGTGTATTTCAAGCTATAAAACAATAATCTAGGCTTGCTCTCTAGTTGGTGTTTTTTGTTGGGTTTTTTTTGGTGGGCTTTTTTAATGATCTGGGAAGTTCTGCTGTATTTTAATACAGTAGGAGAAAAAGCTACAAATGCTGTAATTTTAATTGAGCATATTCCTGCATACCAACATTGTTTGAACTCCTCCTCCTCAAGTCTCATTTAAGCAGCTTGAATTGCCAGGCCCTGGAGAGAAAAGGCTGCTCAACATCAGCTCCCACGCCTCTTTTAACAAAGGATTTGATAGATTTTTTTGCTGCCTGTGTTAGACAGCTAACGAGGCAGCTGGTAAAGATAAAGATGCCTTGAAAAGGATCTTGAGGTATTAATGGAGTCTATAAGAACTCAAAGGGGAGCAGGCAAGCTTCAGAAATGATAGAAAGAAGGAAATTTTCCTACCATTTACAGGAATGGCTGTGGTATACTTTGTTGGTATCCAAGCAGCCACTGAAAATTGTTAGTTTGAGAGTAAAGCCACAGCAAAGGGACCACATCCTTCTACGACATGAAGGGGAAGGCATTTATTTCTGAACTTTTGAGTCTTTTTCACACAAAAACCCCTGGAATATTGTTGCATGGTTTTACTCTTCTGAAAGGATAATCACTAGCATGCTGTAATTTCCATTTCACAATCCACTGAAATTTAGAAATTCCTCCTATAGACTTCATTAGGGTTTGCATCCAGGCTCCTAATGATGGTGAATTCTGTGAGTTTTTGACATGTGTAGATTACGGCGTTGTTTAACTGGTTAATAAATTTCCCAGTGTTGAGAAGCACATAGCTAAATTGCAGAATTTCCATCTGTTAACAGACCTTACATAATATAAATCCTTATAATCTATTGGGATCTGACCTGAAACCAGAGCTTCTTAGAATTGTATGAGTAATTTAAAAAATCACAAGTACTTGGAAGTTAGTGTAGGGTTTCTGGTCTGTTAAAACTCATTGAATATCCTTAGTGCAGTTAATGCTTTAGGTGCATTCAGCTACCCTGAACACAGTATTATTTTTTAAATTCACTCTTCTATGAAGTTATTTAAAATGGCATCAAAGCCCTGTACTATAAAAGAATCAAATTAAATGACTTCAAAACCAGTAAAATTTGATTGAGACTTTAATTGAAAGTTTAGTTCTTTCTCCTCCTCTCACTGATACCAAATTATTTCCTATTAAAAAGACTTATTTTTAAAGACTTCACTTTATAAAGTGAAGCAAGAGTGAAAGGATAATATACTCAGGATTTATGAAGCATTTTTTATCCTGGAAAAACAAGGGAGCAAGCACAAGCTACAGTCAACAATATTTCAATAGTTATCTATTAGGCTGTTCATGCAACATATCCTGCTCATCCACGGTCCAAAACCATGCTGCAAGGACTGCCCGATAAAGGAAAACAGGTGGAGCATGAAGATTTTCATATTCACCATTCTCTTGGAGTGCCACTGCCCTATGGCAGCCCTTGGGAAGCACTTTTTTTCTACAGGAATGTTTCACATCACTTTTGCACTCTTCAGAGTGACTTCTGTCTTTTTGTTTTCAAATTGAAAATTCTTCAGCTCCTGGCTAGTTTGTTTTCCAGAACCTGAATGGAAGCTATGGTTCCTCCAAACTGCTTTTTGTAAATTCAATGCAACCACAGAAAATTATATTGCAAAATCTGTCTATGCCTTCCTTTATAACCTATCACTTCCTTTTAAAGTATTGTAACTGTAGTGCACTCTTCTTAACTTTGCAAAATTGATTCTATTGCAATACTATTAAAGAACACTTTCTTTCTCAAGGAGGGAAGATTTAATATTTGCATTAACAGGTCACCGTGGCAGAATAATCTGATTTTAGTATAATCAAGGAATAAGCACATTGAGGATAGAATCAGCATGCAGGCAAAGGTGTTGATTGTGAATAAGAATAGGAAGAAGTTTAATGTCAAAAAGAATAAAAAAGAACAAAGGGATTCTTGTAAGATGATTAATGACATAGTAGGCTATGTTTTATAAAAAATAATTTAAATGGCTTACTTAGATTAGATACCTAACTCTGAGATATTTATGTTAGTAACAAAGGATTACAAGGTAAGTAGCTGTAGAAATCACAGTTTTGAGGAGATAAACATTCATGAAGGTTTTTTCTGGTCTCCTGGTGAAGATAAAAAAAACCATCTTAGTAATTGGTATTGTTGCAGTGCTTCACAGGTTAATTATAATTTCATATAATTTCCAGGAAAACAATTTGTTCTGTAGATGAGATTGATAGGTAATAAGATGTAGGTGGAAGTGTACTAAGCTAAAAAACAGATACAGAAATAAGAATTCTATTACTTATTCTTCCCTTTTTTCTTTTCTTGGTATAAAAACTGTGTATAGTCTATTGTACTCTGCTAATTATGCAGTTATGCTCACTATTGAGGTAGAGATTCTGAGCATGATAGAGCTACAATCTCACCTTTTCAGCCACCTTGCTCTAGTATATACTGATGTATTTACATTTATACTGGTCTTTGGACAAGTCAACATGTGCTGCAGGTATCTGACATCAGTGTCTGCAAGACTTGTGAAACTCCAGTCACAGCACAGTCTTACAGAATCTGAAGGACTGTACTAAGTTTAGGCTAGGCAGCTACACCAGCAGCAGGCTCCAGAGCCAGGAAGAGCCTGCTGGGCTCACTCAAAAGCTGTTGGCTGCCTGGGCAGATTGTTTGCAGGCTGCCCGTAAGAAAGATTATAGAAGTGAGATGGGTGCTTTCACTTTGAGAGAATATTCTTGAACTTTGTCTTGGTTTCAATAAGGCAAAGAAGCAACTGTCACAATTAGGATAAAGACACAGAAAAGAAGAACTAAAACCATAGAACTTTGCAATCAAGGAAGAAGCCAGGATTTTATATTGCATTTTTAAGTGCATTTTATATTGCATTTTTGCAAGTGTTTAATTAAAATAAAAGGAACCCCAAAAGTTTCTCATCTGTTATGTCCCCTTTCTGTGTCATTGTTCTTTGCTTCTGCCTCATGGCTTATTCTTGAGTGAAAAATTCTAAACAAAAATGAAAGCTTTGCCCTCAAGGGGTTGTTTGTTGCTCATTCAACTATGACAATCTGTAAAACTCCAGCAGCAAGAGAGAAGAGCTAATTAAAATAAAATACACATGTTGTGATTTAGCACAGACATGTACAGAATCTATTATTTTCCTAGTATAATTCCTACATTTTTCTGCAGACAGATCTTTTGTAAGTACAGCCCCCTATATCTGTCTATTTATTAAGTCACAGGTTCTTTTGAACATTGTAATAAAATATAACTCAAAAAGGATCTTCATCTATGTTTGAGGAGGCTTGGGGGAACAAAACCTCTACAGTTTTTCTGGTACTTGCTCTGGTAGGACATTGCTGACAGAGCTGACAGAGAGAAAAATCCAGAAGGTTTTGTTTTGTTTTGTTTTTCAGTATTGTTATGAATTTTGCTCAACTGAGCAATTCAAGAGACCTTTCTCTGATTACTGACTACTTTTTTTTTGTGTTCTCCAAGCAGTCTGAGAATAGTTAAAGAATTTTGGACAGTCCTGACACTATCTATATGTAAGCATCACATGAATTTAGGCATTGATACATTACTTACTATGCCAAGTTTAGCTGCTCTTATTTGTATTGAAATTTTATACATTACTTAGAAGTCTTTAAATCCTTGCAGGTAGAGATAGAAGAAATAGAAAACAACAGTGAACATTTCTGCTACCATTGAAAATATATATATATGTATATATATGTAAAATGGATGCCATGACTGTGTTACAGGAAAAAGTTAATAGCTTGTTACAAGTTGTTTTACAGAACTGAATGGCTTAGACCTTCTTTTAGCATCACAAAGAGGAGTATGCACTGTCATTAGCACAAGCTGTTGTGTATACACTGACCAGAGTGGTAGAGTGTCTACAGTTGTCCAGGAAATTGAGAAACACAGATTTTAGATCAGGTGTCTCAAGGTGACACTCTAGGCTTTCAAGAAATCTGGAAGGCCTTGATCGCCTGATTTTAGGTGGCTAAAGAAGCTCTTTATATCTATAATCATAATAATTGCCATCTGTATTTTAGCTTGCATCATGATTCAGTGTTGTAGCTGCTGCAATGCCTTATGCTATAAAATAGAGGTATTAAGAGACTCATTCCCTTAAGGAATTTAGTCTCAAGAAAAAGGTGGGATTTGATATGAGAAAGAGAAACTTCACTCACAGTGTCCCTGAATGCCCAAATAAAGAACAACATAATCTTAGAGAAGTCCTCGAGAATTAGATAAGGGATGTCAAATAAACAGGATGTAAACTAAACTCTGTGTACCCAAACAAGATAAAGAACAAATGCTACAGTTTTTGGTGGTGAAACACTGTGACACTGGACCTGCTCAAGAACTGAGGTCAAGACAATGAAGAAGACCTAGAAGGACCAAAGAAAGACTTTCAGTAGGAGTGTGACTATGTAAAGTAAGCTAATGAATATGTATTAAGTAAGCAAACCTATCTAATGAATATGTGATGAGTATGTGTAATAAAAGCCCCGTCCATCTCTCATTTAACACGTTTGAATAGAGGAGGTATGTCTTGAATGTCCAGCATGCTAAATGAGTAAGAATGCCCTTTTTAACATCTACAAATTGGTGTTAAGTTTGTTTCCTCTGCCTTTTGATATCGGTAGTCACCTCACTTGCTTTTAAGGAATAAAATATGATAACTGATTTAAACTAGTCAACTATACTCCCTTTGTGATGAAACATTACTCCTAGAGGGAAATTTAGTCTTGAATGTCTATAGAGAGTTTC
Source organism: Myrmophylax atrothorax (assembly GCA_026770055.1). Taxonomy (NCBI): domain Eukaryota; kingdom Metazoa; phylum Chordata; class Aves; order Passeriformes; family Thamnophilidae; genus Myrmophylax; species Myrmophylax atrothorax. The sequence continues at coordinate 31,425,901 of JAOXXN010000265.1, read as the reverse complement.
TGAGTATCTGGAAGTCTACTTTTGCACTTGTGAAGGAAGGAATTCGACTGTATTTTTCTAACATCCAGCAAAGACCCACTTGATAGTTCTTTTTTCCTTTCTTTGCTTTGGAACTGAAGAATCTTCCTGTTTTGTGTTCAACATTTTGTGTGCTAAAATATTTGTAGTATTCACAATGAATAAGCCATGTCTACTGAGCTAATACAACAAGAGCAAAATCACAAATTCTTCTCAGCATAGGTATGTCTGGGCTCAGGCGACAAGCAAACGTTTAGAGCTGACTGTTCCTATCACTAGTGCTATGCTGATGTGGAGAGACATGTTCCTAATACCTTCTTTATGCCTAATGAACTGAAAAGACAGTAGGGATGTCAGATACTATGACTAACATGAAGAGCTAAAACTACATGCAATTTAACCTCTGAATGGGACACTACATAGTAGTATTCCCTGCAGATGCTTTTTATCATTAAAAAACCCCAATTCTTGCTCAGTTGCAATGACAATTTTTAAAGGAATAAGTATGTCCCTCTCTGCCTTCCTCAACTCCTGGTTGGTGAGTTTCAAGCAGGAATCTTCAAGAAATGTAAGTTTTATAAGAATAGGCACCTGAAAAAAGGAGCAAGTTTTTACTCCTTGGATGCTTAATGGAAATTTCTGCAGTGCCTACAAAAAACTGCTCAAGTTTGTAGCTTCTGCTTCCTGGAACTTCCATAGTTTTCTATGGCAGGCTGTAGATCTCTTTCCTGTTGTGGGTCCCCATTGTCATTTTAGCTTACTACCACTTTTTTTTTTTTCCCAGGATCCTCAGCACACATGCTATATGCCTGTAAATTTGTGTCTGGGATGCTTTCTGGTGGAGCTTCCTATGAGAAGAAATTGTTAAGTTCTTGCTGATGTGAGAATCACAGTTTAGCACACTGCATTCCTTACTTATCCCACTGAAAGCTCAGCCACTGGCAATTGTTTGCCTCTAATCTGCGATTCATTTCCAAAAAAAGCTGAAATAGGTGAAAAATTGTTCTCTAGGGAAGACTACCTCTATAGTGGCTTTCTGCATAGTTCAATTAATAAAATAATAATTTTTTACTTAATTTAATAAGATCAATTGTTTTTTTGAACTAGATCATGCAGGCTTAAACTTGGGCACAAACTTATATTAATACAAATTGTCCAAATGAAACCTGTTCAAAGAAGTACGGGAGATTGTTGCTGTAATATTCAGTCTTAATTACTGTATCCAAATGTAATCCTATTCATGAAGATTTAAAAAAAACCCAACATCATTTTCCAACTCTGAAGGCCTTGAAACTGCATATCAGTTTTGAGTCTCATATACATGGATGGCAGCACAACATTGTTTAGGTCCACTTGCAGTATCTGCAATTACAAGTACAAAAAATCAGCTGTCAAACAGATTAAACTAAGCCTTGCTGCATAAAGCATGTTATTTAATCTCCACAATCTGTTTGCCACCCATTGTGATACAACTACATTAATGCATTATATTAAGTGATTTGATTTTATAGCTTACATACAAATTAATGAAGCAAATGAATTAATTAATCTAAGCCCCAATTAAAGAGGAATGAGACAATGATATCTGTTTTGTCTTGATATTTGAAAGTTATTTTTTAAATTATTATCCAAGGTTAGACAGTCTTTCATAAGCAACCAGAATATGAAGCTACTTGCATTATTAAAAAACTGCATCTTGTATTAGCAGTCTGGGCTAAGGATAAATGTATCCACAACAGAAACAGAAAGTTGTGCAGTCTTTAGTAAACCTGTTAAAGATTATCTAACAAATATAATTTCTTCTTATCTTATGTTTTCTCAAACAGCATAGCACACCTGATTTGTATTTGAACAGAAATAGAGCAATAATTCCTAGTTCAATCAATAGTCCCTCAGTACTGCTTGTAAATTTTGTTTGAATGCAGAGATAAAATAGTAAATCAGAGGTTTTTCTTGTTTCACAAGGAAAATTAAATGTGCTTGCCATTTCTTACATAACCTGCTGCTCCAAATGTGTTAGTTAAGGAATCTAAATGCCTCAGAGCTTATCTCTGAGGTGGAAGCTTACTTTCCATCCCATTTAAGCAGAAGTGCTTAAGTGTGCACTAAATTTTTTTAACAGCCTTTTGATTTGAGTAAAACCATTCTGTTGATATTAAATATGTATTTTGCTAAATTGTTCATATACTTTCTGCCCTCCTAGAGATTTCTAACTGTTGAAATAACATATAAAATAGGCCAGATGGAAATGTAGTTTAGCCCTGGACAAAAATAGCAAAGCCAGATTAAGACAGCATGGTGTGTGGGGTCCCCAATGTTATAGATACATTCTTCATTGGGCTGCACAAATTTTAAGTGCTATGATGAATGGGGCAGTTTTTGTGGGCATCAGAGTCTTGAAAAAAGATAATCTAAATTATACCGTTCACATTTACAAGTATTTCTCTTCATCCTTCAGAAGCAGAAATACATGAGAGAGTATAAATGAAAATAGGACCCTCTTTTGAAATGTAATGCTTAGGTACTGTCCTGGAAATCCCTTAATTTCTGGTTATGCCACGTATTCTGAGTGTGGCACAGAAGTCAGTTATGTAGTAAAACAATTGTTTCAATTTTAACCCTTTCTGGCAGTGCCATTGCCATGAGGTTGTCCCATAAATTTTCTACCGGTTTTACAAGCTCTGTACCTACTTCTTGGTACTAGACTGCCAAAGGTCACTCTATGATTACTTTTTGAAGGAATCTATATGAAGTCAGTAAAATTATGTTTGGAGTCTTGGCCACTCTGATGGTTCCTCATCTCTTTGCACTTCATCTCCATGTGCTTTTCTACATGCCAAGTTCCTAAAGTGTCTTACAAGGCCCCTTGAGCTGAAGAAACTCTGCTGAGTTGTCTGAGCAAAATGGGAATTTGAGGATAGATATTTATCTGTAAAGGTGAATAAAAAGAGCACACCCCTTCCTTTTCCATGATTTTTAAAAAGATTAATATTTTCTCTAGGGAAAAATAGGTCATCTTTTAGTAGTGTGAAGGATACAGAACATAAATCAATAGTTTTACTGGTATTCCAATTCTTTTTCAAGTTTCAATAGCAAATAGCTATTTTTACACAAAAGCACCCTCCAGTCTCTCTTGATTTACAGTGATAAACTGACATACTATACATCTTCCAGAGGAAAGCGCAGTTGTTCCTCAGGTTATCATTTTCTTGTCTCCTATGAGAATCGAAGTTTCCTTTAATCTACATTTTTTCACTGGTCAGTCACATTTCCCTTACATGTTAATTCTAGTTCTGCTTATGTATATATCTCAGGGTTGAGCTGAATACAAGGAAAGTTAGTATTATAATATACCTTTTACTAACAAAATCAGATAACTAAGTTGTGAGGCCAGACCCCTTCTGAATTTCATACCTATTTTTATTAAATGATGGCACAAAACATTGTACACTGTCAATCACAAACATCTCAAATAGGATCAGAATTTCTCCTTTGCTGAACATATAAAAGAGTATTATGCTGATTTTTTTTCATCTTCCACCAACTAGATTATAGAAGCCTTGATATTTGTATTGAACATGTCTATCTTTTGCTATCACTTCTGTAAAATCACATGTAAGGAAACCTGATATTATCTGATGCTGTCATGAAAAACTAAATTATAATATATAGATGTAAAGGGAGAGAGAAAGTTATCATAGCTTGAAATTTTTTTCTTGTACCTTAGTGCTAGATTCCTGAATTTTTTAATGCAATCTCCATCTGGCAGTAGAGATAGAGCAACAGGAAAAGTAAGAGAGAGAAAAGGGAGAAAGAATAAAAAGGTAAGAGAAAAAGAAAAAAGGTACGAGAAAGAGGAAGAGAGGAAGAAAGAGAGAGAAAAAGAAAGAGGTAGTTTTGGGTAATACTTGCTGCGCTGCACATGTTTTTGTAGCAATTTACATGTGTGAAGTTGAGTCCAGGAAGAAGGGAGGAGTGAGGGAAAGTGATTTAAGATTTGGTTTTATTTCTAATTATCATACTCTGGTTTTATTTGTAACAAAATACACTAACTTTACACTACCTTCCCCAAGTCAAACCTGTTTTTCCTGTGACTGTAATTGGTGGGTTATCTCTCCCTGTCCTTAACTCACCAGCCTCTCCTTTTCTACCATGTTCATCTGGCAAGGGGTGTGACAGAATGGATTTGGTGGGTACCTGGTGTCCGGCCAGGGTCAGCCACCACATTTATAAACCCTGGGTAGACATTAGTGGAGCGTATCTATTTGTTATTTGTCCAGGAAACCTTTCTAAAAGGAATGAAGATCAGTTCTGGGATTGGGCCATTGCAATTGTTACCCGGCCATGGAAAAGTCAGGTCAATCCAGAGTGAGCTTCTCCCTCCCTGGCTCCCCTTGGGGTGCAGAATACTTAGCCAGCAGCCCCACCTCCAGTCACAGGGCATGGGTGCCCCTTGGGATCCTTTGGTTGCCCCTGGCAAAGGAAGGAATGAATTGTCCTTCAGAATGTGACTCAGAGTGAAGGAGAGGAGACAGCACGTCTCTCTGCCCACTAAGGGGTATTAGCAACTTACCTGTAAATGAGGAGATGAGGTTCTCCAGGACACTATCTTCCACTTTTGAGGGGATGCAGGCAGGAATTTGAGATAATCTTCTGTGAAGGTCTCTTTTTCGCCATGCATCAGAAATAAGGAGTCTTGGGACACAGAAGACTGGCTTTTGTATTCGACCTGTTTAAGACAAATCCATCTCTCAGGCTTAAGTGCCACTCCACAAGTTTGCCTTTCTGGCTCCCACGACAGCTTTCTTCAGTGCTTCTATGGCTAGTAGGAAGGGGAAAGAGGATGTCACTTAAATACAAATAATTTTGAAACAAAAGTGAAAACAAGAGAATGTTGGAAGCAATGAGTGCTTGTGACAGTATGCATAGAACAATGACAAACTTTGACTGGCTGTCTATTACAGGATATCCAACTTCTCCCCTCATTTTCCATAATGTTAGAGATGCCTGGAAGCTTTTATCCCCTCTTTCACCTTGCAATATAAAATTGTCTGACAAGGACTGATAGCCACTATAAAATGTATTAAGCTTCTGCTTAAGATTTCTAATAGCGAATAATTTCATTCAAAATAAAATTAGTTGTCAAAATATAACGAGCATTTCCCATGTGCTTTTATTACTTTGCACAGGGAAACCAGTATTCTATTTTCTGTATTAATTAAAAACATGTCCTTTCACTATGCCATTGTGTTTTAGTAAAGTATGTGAGAAGACTTCTTTTTTGTCGGGGTGGAGTGGGAGGGAGTACATTGTCATCTCAGAAAGCAAGTAGTTTGTGACATTTTCCTGATGATATCTATTTATTTGAAACTCTATGAAAACATGATAAATCAATTTCATGAGGTGGGGCTTAAACAGTAGCTAATATTAAATTATTAAACTACTTTTTGGAATAGCCCATTCCTTATACTCTATGTGGTTTTTCAGAGCTACTATGGAGTCTAAGAGTTAGTCTTTCACCTACCAAATATCTGAAAAGAAAGCAGGTCCTAGCATAGGCTAGTAAAATCAGCTGTCTCGCCTTATGCCTTGTTGCTTTCTTTCTAAACTAATTCCAGTATGAAATAAGAAGTGAATGTGGAGAGATGCAGAGACCTCGCACAGTACCCTCCTTATCTATGGAGAAATGCTTTGTTTTGCTTCAGAAAGGGAGAGCACTGTGCTGTGGCAGCACTGCCATTGTCCTTTGGATCATCATACTGACTCTCTATCACCTAACTGACTGTGAGTCCTGGCATGCTGTCATTTACCTGATTACCAGCACAGCACAGTTGTTACTAAGAGATAACACTGAACATATCTAAGGCTGTAAGGCCTAGAGAGCAAACTAAAAATTCTTGATAATTGAAAGAGAATTTTTTTTATTATGCTATCTAAACAGTAACAGCATTATTTCTCAGCAGACTTTTCCACCTAGCATGAAATGCCATGGATGGTGAAGAGTGAAACAAAAATAATTACTATTGGAGTATCCTGTAGTTACATGTGAGGTGAATTACTGAGCTGTATAGGACAGATAATACAGAGAAACTTGTGGAGGCACTGAAAATTTAACCATAAGAGATCTATGTAAGGTGAATTTGTCACTATCTGCTTTCCCCCAATATTGCTATTTATCTTCATGTCCCCTTACCTCCCAACCTGTCATAAAGTTGTATAAATGATGTGCAGAGAACTACTGTATAGCCACCAATTCTAGAATAAATGAAGATATCTCAGTGCAGTAACATTATTAAAGTATATCATAAGCTAGTATTGTATTATATATAGAAGTATTACATTGCAAAAATAATTATATAAAATATTTTAGAAATTTATAGTATGGCAATATATGTATGCATTGCTTCCTTAGAAGAGACTACTGGAAGGTTATAAATGTATGCAATAAAATTTCATATGGCAAGTCTCTGTAGTCATCTAGTGATTTTCACTTCTTACTTATATTCAAGGTATTAAGATTCACCAAGCAAAATATGTTAAGTAATGAAAGAAAACAACCTCATAAAAATAAGTAGAAGTTGCCTTGTATTTGCTTTGTATAGAAATGGGAGGCAAGTGTGATGTTTCAAGAAGTTGTGGTCTCTCTAATGTAGTAGACTTTGTAATATCCATATAATATAAAGTTAAAATAGCCTGACAAGTCTTTTTTTCTGCTGAAAGGCAGTGTATGGTCCTGAATTTGACCCCTGATGTCACTCTCTGAGGAACCAAATTCCTCTTGGGCATGGTCAGATTATACACTGCTGACGTGAGTCCCCCTCCAGAGAGATAAGATACTTAGGATCTCATCTGATCTCATGCCCACTCCAAACATCAGTAAAAAATAACTAAAAGGGGAGTTATTTATGTGAATTAAGGCACCTGACAGTTATGTTTAAACTTTTAGACTTGTCTGTTGTTGTCAATAAGATGAAATAGATTCAACTTAAAGTAAGCAACTCAGACATACCAAGGGATGCCATGTTAAGAAATAACTCTCATATTAGGGAGCTGAAAACAGACCAGAGAACATAAATTCTAGAGTAAAATGATAATACATGGCTTCTGTTACTCAGGAATTAAGATGCGATTGTCATAAGAGTCTCTTTACCTTTGAAACACACAACCCATTAACTTTAATGTTCCTTCATACAGTGTGTAGCACTAGACAGCATATGTGTTAGTCTTGTTCTCTGCATCATACCTTACAGAGGTAAGATATTTTCATTGCCCTTATTTTCATTCACCTTATGGAAATGTTTTCAATTATAAATTGTATAGCTCTCCACTTTCTATCCATCATGAGCTCTAGTCAGATTGGTCAGAAGCCCAAGATTCACTGACACAAAAGAAGATTTAAAAGAAAACTTGTACATTCTGGTAGCAGATTATATTATCTTTCAGACCTGCTAAAGTATCTCCTTTGCAATTATTTTTTATAACAGAATTTTTATGTTCTATTCTTGTAATTTTAAGTTTTTTCATGTTGTTAATATGTTTGTGAAGGATTTTGTAATACTGTGAGGTTTTGGGAGAAATGTAATTCCTAATCATTGAGAAAGTCCAAACTTGTGGTATGGCCAAAAGAGCTCATTTGAAGAGTTCTTGCACCATTGGAAAGGTGCTTTCAAATTGTTATGCTTCCTTTTCCCATAGTAATAGAGTCTCTGTACATCGTCAGAATAGTTTTGGTTTGCCTCATCAGTGTAGCATTAGCTATTAAAATCGAACACCTGGAACTGTTGCTGCTTTGACCTGCGTTATGGGGAGATCCATGAGTTGTTCTTAGGTCATGATGACTGGAACTGTCCACTGCCTGGCCTGAGTGAAAGGTCATTATTAGGCAGAACTCAGAGTGCAAAACACCGACTGGGTCCTCTTTACACAACCTTGCTCTAGAAACTCTAATTTGCTACTAATAAAACCAAACATTTAACATAATTGACAAGCAACACAGAGCTGTGCTTCAAACCTTGCCTTTGTCCTGCACTCAGCCTTGTCCCTTTAACAAGCCTTTAACTGCCACAAAATGGCAGTACAAGTTATATGCAATATTTAAAGTCAGTCAATGGACGTCTGAAGCAGTAGTAGTATATAATTTAATAATATGTTTGCTCTCCTTGCTCTGCATACCACTGAAGTCACTTTTCAGAGAAAGTCACTGTTAGTCAATGGCCTCACTTTTGTGTTGCTCAACCTGGAATACTCAATCAGGGCCAATATGGATCATAGGTGTGCGCATATGGAGCATTGACGTAATAGGATCTGTTTTACTGAATATCATAAAAGTTATTATTGTACCCTTAAATGTCATTAAGCACACCAAAATATAAAAAGATATGTTTAATTAATGTTTTTCAGAACTATGACTACTTTAGGGAATTGCAGAGTAATGTAATACCAGCCTGACAGTAATTGCACACTTAAAAGTCCACTTAATTTTTCACATGCTTTTTTATTTTGACAATAAGGCTCCATATCTACACACAATCTTCACTAGTTTTATGATGAGGAAGCAAGAAGATGTAAATATTTCATTCAAATCCAAGTGTTAAACCAGTTTATGGAGTAATGTGCCCTCCCCCCCCCCAAGAACAGAGGCAATATGACATAACTCATTTTGGCATTTAAACAATTCAATAAAACCCTTCAGGATTTATCCTTGCATGAACTGGATGTATTTGGAAATTTAATGCTTGACCAATAAGTGAGGTACTTGCCCTAATAGACCTGGATAGCTGGTAAGTAGCTATAAAATCTTAATTAGCAAAATAAAAGAGACATTTCATGCAGCACAGGAAACACAAAGACAAATGATGATAATTAAAATAGACTGGACATTGGAACTTAGGCCATAATGATTAGTCCAAAACACATGCTCCAAAGGCTGTAGACTCAGATGATGTTTTTACAGAATCAGGTAGTCATGGATTTACTGGGAGAAGTTAAGTGGGTGTCCTGGGTTTAAGTAGGCCTAAATTTAGGCTTTAGGTTTTGGAGCAGGCCTTGGATTATAAGTTAACTCGAGTTGGGTCAGGCCAGCTGACACTGACTTCTACTGGCCAATGGTATTCCATACCATATTCTGGCATCACCTCTAATATAAAAGGAATGGGGAGGAGGACCTTCGCTCTCTTTTCTTCATGGCTACTTGACTGGGAAGGATGTGTGTGTTGTTCTGGGGAACTAGGCCTCACTGCCCCTCACTCCTACTTTTGCAGCTGTTTTTGGTTCAGGAAGGTAAACATCTTACTGTCGATTTTCCTCCTGTCATGCTGTGTGTTTCTCAGGAAGAGTCTTTTGGGGTGATTTTGTGGGCTGGGGTGGTGGAATCTGTATTATTGGGTGAGTGACTCGGTGTGGAGTTGTTGTTGTCTCTTTTCACATTTGTATATAAATGTGTTATATTGTATTTTGCTTTTAATTTACCCTCTTTTGTGTAAATATAAAAAACCTTGCCATTTTAAGTTTAATTTTTCAGGTTTTTTTTCTCCTCCCTACCTTTCCCTTGCTGGGGGAGGGCTCTGTCTCTGTGTTGGGTACTTGGCATTGTGCAAGCTCAGCCGAACACAATGGAATAAAGATGGGAGATACACACCTTCCATAAATCTAACTTTGAAAATAATTTCTTCAGAAGATCATGAAAACAGAAACATTGAACAAGAGAAGTAAGTTAAAAAGTTTGGAGGAGAAAGGGTATGAAAATGGAGGCATTGTTTGTGTACTTTTGGGGAAACAAAGGCAATGATGGAGAAGAATCAGTCATAGCTTTGTGCAGAGAATTTTTTCTGCCTTTCTGATCTGTATTCTATGAGGCACTAAAAATTTTATACATGCAAAAACCTGTTAAAAATCATTAATTTTCTTTCACTGGGAATAACAAATCCGTTGGTAGTGGGTAAATATTTTTAAAAATAAATGAATCATAGAATCATAGAATGGATTGTGTTGGAAAAGACCTCTGAGATCATCAAGTCCAACCCCTGGTCCAACTCCAGTCCATTTACCAGATCATGGCACTCAGTGCCACATCCAATCTC
>JAOXXN010000265.1:31395350-31405512 GCA_026770055.1 Myrmophylax atrothorax | reverse complement strand
TCTGAAATTTTAAGCCAGCAGTGTGGGTCACTCTTGTTTTCTCAGAAATCATCCAGAAAACCAGCACTGCATCTACAAAGAAATGCATCAATTTAATATAATGCATATTCCGGTCATTTAGTTTAATTGCTAAAGCTACAAATCTTACTTATGCTTATAAATATGAAGGGTGGATCATAGTGTTCTGCTCTAATTTTAAAATTTTTAAAAACCCCTTGTATTTAAAAGAAATACCTAGGAAGGATTTCAGCAAGAAAATATTATATAAAAATCCCCGTGTGCTGGTTTGCAGGCCACTGTGACAACTGTCTGTATTTTCCTGTTGTTCCTATGCTCAATTTTTGTTAGAATCCAGTGATGGTGTTCTTTCCAGTATTAAGAACGTGGCATCACTGAGAGTCTGACTTACTAATTTTGTACTACTTGCAGACAAACCATGAGATCCTGTCACAATGTGCTATGTAACAAATATTACTGAATTAGCGCTAATATTGTAATTGTTTTTGTAATAATCAAGTAATAAACAATGATTCCTGTACAAAGAAATGGTGGCAAGGGTCAGTGGGAAGACAAGTGTATTCACTTCACCTGCTCATACAAAGGATGTATTAATGAACAATGGAAAATTTCTAATTTTGATGGAAATTTAACAAAGTTGGCAGTGTCCAGAATAAGGTCTATTCTCCTTTCAATACACTATTGGTTACTATGCCCTTAAGTGAAGTACACCCCTTTCTATTGTTTGTCAGCACAGAGTTAAAATTTATTTATTGTACATTTCTTCTGCTCTGTCAGCAACTTGTCAAAGAGAAATAGAGTTTGTGAATGTATATCTTTTGCGAATGTGAATATTAAATGTAAATCATCTTAATGTGCAATGGGAAAAACTTGTCATATAGCAGGATATTTACATAACTTGCATTTGTGATCATTTTAGCATAGAACTGGCAAGTTATCTAAACTCCAAAAAGGTGGTAGTAATTTACTGAAGATGTTACAATTGTTGCATCCCTCTCCTCCTTAATGTAGCCTCAAGAAGTCTTGTGTGAACCTCCTGAGAAAAATGTTTGGCATGAATACAGAGGCGTTGAATACGAACGAGAAAAATAGCCCTCACTCTGTGGATGTAAAATTGCATTCTAGTTAAAGTTCAAACACTGAACCTTTCCTTACCCCTTCTTTTGTTAACTAGCTAGCAAACTGTACATCAAATAACTCTTGGACTAGGGAGGAAATCTCTTCTCCTAAACTTTACACACAGTGGGGCATTTTATAAAGCCTACATAAACAAAATAGCATTATTTTAATGGATATTTATTTGCTAATGCTAGAATATTCCCAAAATGTAATAACTGACTTGAGCTCTAATGACCTTAATGTTCTGTATCCCTCCCTTTATTACTGCAACAAACCAGAAGTAGTGTATAAAATCTGCATTACTACCTATATATCCAAATTAATTTGAAGATATCTGTAATGGGAGTCTGTGAATGGAAATATGCTCAGATAACTTCATGTTCATGTAGCTCTCACATGTATTACAAAGGGGTAGTTTCTGAGCATAGTAAGAAAGACATCACATTTTTCATTTTGTTAAGTAGATATGAAGATATTCTGCGTCATTAGTCAGCCTTTGTTATCCACTATATTTACACTTAAGATAGTGACTGTTGATGATACATCATTTTTAAAACCCCATGGAGAAGAGTGAATATGGATGTCAAAGTGGAAGCTGCTTAGTCTACAGGGTTGCAGCAGGAGGAAGTTGTACTTTAAAGCACCACCTTTTATATCACTTGGAACAGTAGTATGTGAAATGTATACAATGATTTAACATCCATGTAAGCCTTTCTTGCAGTCACTGCATAACATAGTTTCTGGCTGTGAATCATGGTTATTAAAAATCAATTTTCTCATATACTAGCTGTTGTTTGCTGTTTGAATGTATTCTTGCCATATTTCCCTGAAATAGAAATGTTCTAACTTGAAAACTTACCAAAACTTTAGCAGAAATGGAATGCAAAGAAGCCTTTGGTGAAATGCAATAAAAGGCTTTTTGAGCAAACTTACTAGATTTCTGCAAATTATACAAGGGAGGTGTGTCAGAATTCAGCTCCAATGCAAACAAGGGCTTTTTAAAGGAAAGATCATGCTTAAGTACAACAACAGAACTTCTTTCTTAATTACATAATAGTTTATTTGAATAATTAAATATACTCCTTTTGGGAAGTCCATGAATGCTCAACAGAAGGCCACATTCTTTTGTATATAATCATGCTTATATTTTTGGAGTGTGCCTAAGGAAATAATTTTGTCATTTACTTTAAATTCTCAATATAGGTGAATGATTATGTACAGTTGACTTATTAAGAAAAAAAGAATCTGTTTGTAATGTAAATTTTGTTTAATATACCCCTCTTCTGTGTTTAATGAAATGTGAAATGACTTGCTAGCATGATATTAGAATGCCACTAGGACACTTCTCCTATGTATCTGTGTTCACCTGGGTGCATACTCACATATACTGGGGCTAAAGTGAAAAAATGAGAAAAGCCTTCACTTCCAGGCTTCCACTTGCTTGGTCTACAGAGGTATGCCCCAACCTAATTTGATTTACACATATGAAAGGACAACAGAAGTGCCTTGGGGGTATGGACTCCAAGACTCTGTAGGCTACCCTTTCAAAAGCCAGACATTTATTTTTACATCCTAAGATGAATTTTCAGTCATTCTGAAACTATGTGCCTTTTCAGATTGAAGCTGTGAATACTGTTGACTGGAAAAGTATCCAAGCCTCTAAGTTCAGATATCATGAAAAGAATGTTACCTTCTTTCACTTAACAAGAGTTATTTTTAGTCTCATAAGAGCTGAGAGAGCAAGGATTTGATTTTCTTCTTCCTGGGAATTTTTCAATCCACCTCTCTTAGAACTCCATAAATACTGTAATTATTGAGATATCAGGTACCTTAAGAGAAAATATGCATACTTTTTATAAAATATTGAAATAGACTAGTTATCCAGCCTGATGTTCAAATAATTCTTTGTAGCTAGGAAAGGGTTAAAAGTGGAATAATGGACAGGAGGATGATAGATTTGGTAAAGTGACCTTGCAGCTGGGTATGCCAAAGCCTGAAGAATAACATAATGGAAAACTCCATATATTATGCTTATTACTGCTTATCCTTTGTCTGTTTTGAGAAGTAGAATTTCTGTGTAGAGATAATGTAGGTACTGTAAGAGATGTGGAGGCACTCTCACAGACATGCTTGAGCTCCCTCTTTTGGGAGAGAGAAGATCAAAGATCAGAGTTCATAAGAAAAGCACAGAGGAGATCACAGCATGGTGGCAAACTGCACATGCGCAGAGCCTCTATAAATTGGTGCAAACAGCAGGCCCGCTGCCTGCCAGGATGGACTGAGTGAAACAGTGCCTGTGTTCCCGCTCAGGTGTCTCTGCCCAGGTGTTGCTTCAGGATCCTCCAGCTAGTGAGGTAATGAAATAAATTTGCTCTTTGCATTTCAGATACGGTTTTGTGGTTGTTCTGGCTGCCTTACTTCAGACTTACACATCCAAACAAGTGATTATATACTTGCTGATCCTTCTAGGACTTGCTGAAGTAAACAGTGTGAGGCTTTGAGAGAAGAAGGTGAATTCAGGGTTTTTCAAACAAAAGAAGAAAAAAATTGAGTTTTTAAAGCCTGAAGGAATGAGAGGCATTCTCTTAATCGCTGAGCTTCTTGAACAGTGCAGAGTGCAAAACAAATGCTTCTTGTGATTTTTCTTAAAAAATTTGGTAGATAAAATTGCAAGTTTAATCCTGGGTCAGATAGACATTTGAGTACTTCAGAAAGTTCAGCAGCATGGGCTATGTTCAACTTCATTAAGAAGAAATGTAAAAAATTTTTCTTGGTTTGGAATTTTATTTTTTCCACTACTTCTGCTAGGCCTCTGCATCCTTTTTGGATTTGAAACAAGATGGAGATGTCATATATACTCTGAAAGAAAGGAACTTAAATCTCCTTTCATGTTCATATTGATTTGGAGTACATTTGCAAAAGCATTTTTAAGCTTGAGAAAATATTGTAGTATTGTTATACTGTAATCTATTAATTGAGGTTTCTCAACTTGCTTTTGAAAAACTTGAAGGTACATGGCCTATTGGAGTAAATTTAAAGTCATGTGGGTTGGGGTTTTTTCCTTATTACTTTGAATTTCTTGCTCAATTTTGGTAAGAGGACAATATTGGGGACAAAACTGATGACAAATATTATTCCCTCATAAACTTATGGAAGTATAAAATGGTGTTATCAAAGATTAAGAGCTGACACAGAGGGCTAAACTGGGGAAGCAAAGCAAGGAAAAGAAACTAGAGGTGGTTTTATACAGGCAAAGGTGGTATTATGAAGGATGTTATAGGAAACACTGACTTAACCGAGGTTATTATAGCTATCCATGTTCATCGCTATCAGTGCTGACATCCTTTTCTTTACTCAGAGATTCAAAGTCTAGTCCTGAGCCTGTCTTCTGGTCACATTAGCATCCACATAGTTTCACTTTTTGACTTTATGACACATATATCACAAGGTGACAGAAAACTGGAAATGGCTGCAGTTTACTGCTGCATACAGTTTCCTATTGCAATGGCATAAGCTCCTGACCATCCTCACCAGGCTTGGTATTAAAGAGTTCACATCCCTTATTGTCATTCTCTTTGCTAAATAGACTCTTCCAATAAAAGCTGTTTGACTGCAGCCATCCCTTCTCAGTGATGGGCTCATTCTCTCTTTGTCCATAAGCAAAAAATGAGAGCAGGTCTTTTATATTAAATTTTGGTAATTTCTCTTTTCTTTTCATTGCAGAGAGGATGGAAAGGAAACAACGCAGCCAAAAAAGGGAAACAAGACACCATGGGATGCACTTGGCAAAGCATCACTCATCCTGAGCATCTGTGTATGCAATTGTACTAAAGATGTCATCAGCTTTGTAAAAAAAAGTAACAGACATTTTTCTTTGTTGCCAGCTGAAACTTATTTATGGGGAAAGTAGCTGAAAGATACTGACAATAGCAGCCATTTAGCATAGGGAGCAGATTTCTAGGGACCAGTTTTGGCAAGCAACACACCTCATCATCAATCATCTGGAAAATTGTTGCCAGCTGATATCAGGCTTTATCCCAATTGTTGTTTTGTTGGGTTTTTTATTTTTTTGTTTTGTTTTCTGGAGTGGAAGAGGGGAGATGGTGGTGGGTTTTTGGTTGTTTTCTTGTTTGGTTAATTGGTTGGGTTAGGTGTTTTGGCTTGTGTTTTGGTTTGGGTTTTTTTTTTTCATTAGATTTGTATAACTGTTATGCTACAAGGTCCTCTTAAAGTATTTGAAACCTAAACGTCTTATCTGTAGAGAAATTTATGTGTACACCAAGCCACTGTTTGAATTTGCATGTGAGCTCATATTGGAGGTGCACATAAACTGTTTCTCATGCGCTACCTGTTGAGATTTCTTTGGCCTCCCATAGACTTGAAGAAACTGGCTCAATTCAGATCCAGATGAGGGGTTGAAAGAGTTCACTGATATGATTATTATGCTAGTATCAGCTATATGTGAAAAAGCATGAGGACTGAGAATGTTTCCAGAAAAAAAAAAATCTTTAAAAACATGAGGAGTGGAAATTGGGGAACTTCATGATTGGAGAACCTTATGGCTCTACCTAGAAGGATTTTGGAGTGGGCCTGCCCTCTTGGAATGTACTTTCAGGCATGTAAACATAGAACCTGGAAGAGGAAACTGGACTAGCTGACCCTGACAGGTTCTTCATAACCAACAATTCTGTAGTTTGATGATTCTTTGAGTGCAAGAGATGATAGATTTGCCAGGAAATATATGAAAGCTTTCATACATATGTATTTGGGAAACAACTCTTTATATAGTATGGGAAGTTGCAACTATGTGAAAGTACTGGGGTTCAGTCATCTGTCTTTGATCACTTTAACTTGCTCACTGGGTCCTTCTTCCTCAATTCTAATTGACAAGTACATTTAGGAGTGAGAATTTATGATGAATAAAAATGAACATTTGTAATATTTGAGCAAAATGAGCTCATTTTGTTAAGCTTTACACTTCAGTGTGTTATTTGTGACACCACATAGCAATTTCAATGGGAATGCAGGTGCTTAAGAGGGAGTAATATTTTTAAACACTACTGATTTGGATTCTCTGCAACTTTCTTTGTCTTTGGAGACAGAAACATAACTTAAAGAGAGGAAGTCTTAAAGAGGAAATTTGTTTATATTAGTTTGGCTTTAGGATGCAATTTCATGTGATGACACTCAATGTATTGAATTCTGTGACATTTTGAAAGCTTTTTAGAATGTAATTACAAAACCATGTTTGGGTAATTAATCTCTTTATTACATTTTGACTGGTACTGATACCGCACCCTTTTTTGGCATAAGAAGGTAACACAAACAAGCAGCATAATCTGTGGTTAGAAAAGCATTTGAACAACAAGTTACAGTGGCAACATGCGAGAAAGCTCAGGAGTATAACATGTCAGCACCTTACTAACATAAAAAGTAATTAAAAAAAGACTGAGTAAACATTTTTTCATTAATTAACTGAATTATGATTATGAAATAAGGCTTATATTTCCTCTTGGATAATTTATTGAAGAGGAGGGGTTCTTATAACCTGGATGTGCTCTGTGCTGGAATCACAATAGCAGTGAGACTCACTTTGAAGATATGCTTTAGCCATTGCACAGAAAACTCTTCTCATCCTTAACATAGGGAAGTACCTGCTCAACTAGAGCAATACAGATCTTTAGATATTTTTGTACTCAGCAAAATCTGGATAGAGATATATTATTAAGAGCGAAGACATTGTGTCACGACCCTGACCTGAACATAAATGTTTTGCTAGTATATAGCATGGCCACTTTCTCATTGTACAACTAGGATTAGTTAAATGGGTCATTCATATTCCTTAAGAGGGGACAATTACCTTCTTATGCAGGGGCAGACTGTGAACATTTACTCATTCTGATGTACTCTGATGAGTACTTTCTAACATTATTGACTTATGTGAATAATTGCAGAGGTAAAGGTTTCATGGTCCAGTATTTAAGGTATGTTAATTGCCTTTAGTTTCACTTCTGTCTACTAGAGCTGAGATCCCAGATACCATAAAGAGGATATTTTATGATTGGCCTTTACTCTGTTGTAGTTGCTTATAAATGATCCTTCTAAGAAGAAACATATATCCTTTATTTTACTACAAAAAATCCCTGTCAGGCAATTATAGCACATATGCAGGAAAAAAGGATGAAGTTTATGAAGGAGAGTCATTCATATACCTGACCCAATACTAACACTAAAAGCCTATTATTTTAAATGCTGAACCTTAACTCTAGTCAGATTTACAGGGTAACAGCTAAATTCACGTCTTTGACAGGTTTTACATTTTACAACCTTTCTCCACAGTTTTATAAGCAATCTGGTGTGGAAATCATAATTTTATCTTCCTTAGAGCTTTGTTGATAAATTTAAAAAAAAATTAATAATTTCATCTTTATGACCTAAGCTCAGAAACTCTTTATGGAAACAGCTTCCAAGATTTTTATTTTAAGTACTTTTGTAAATCTTCATTTTAACTAAATTTTTACTGAAAAAACCCCCACTGACACTGGTGCCTACAGCATTTTTTTCATTTGTTAATTATCTAAAATATCTACATTTTTTTGTTTGATAATGTAGGCCATTATTTCTAGTGTTTCAGTGTAATATTTCTAAGGATATGTTCCATAGTGTGGGAATCATACCTATATTCTTCAGGGACCTATTTTCATAGTATTATGCACTGTGGTACAAAGAAATATTTATGAATGAACTTACTTAACTTAATGGTGCTAGCTAGTTGAAAGGCACCTTGGGTATGAGGTATGTTCATTTGCCAGAGATTTTTTTGGTATGGGCTTTACAGAAGAATCTTTCTGAAATTGAGGTGACTGACAAAAAATGACATAATAAAAGCTAAAGATTTCTAGTGGATTTTACTCAAAAGTCTCAGGAGGATTCAATAACTGACTTACTAACAGCATCAAACTTCCTTAGCATCTAGTGACTAGCTGGCATCTGGCTGGCAAATGTGTATGCAGGTATTAAGAAATCCTTCACAGAATATCTGTAGAAAAGACTTATAAACTTGATGTATAACAAGACAATTTAGCAAACACTGGAAAAAGATTAAAAATAATTAAGGGACATCTGCATAAAACAGTAATTACTGTGAAAGAACAGCATGGCTCCATGAAGAAAATTCCTGCTTCACAGACCTTTTGGTTGATTTTGGTTTCATTTTGTTTTTTGGTTTTGTTTTTTTTTTTTTTTTAAATTATCAGGAAATGTTATAATGTTCATATACTTGGATTTCAGAGAGCTGGAGGAATTAGGAAATGTGCTTGCTTGGTAAATGGTTGAGTAAAATAAAATGAATGGAAAGCAGGAGTAAACTGTTAGATCTTTCAATGAAGTCATGCGGCAAATCGGATTCAGGGATTAGCAATGGTATAGGTTCTCATACTGCATCATGGATATGTTTCCTAAGTATGTAAATCACAAAGTACTTACTCCATACCATCATGTACTTCAAGTGTAGCCATTCTTTTCTCATGCATTGACTTTTCTAGTGACAGGAATGTTGTCTTCAGACTCCACCTCAATCTGGACTTTGGAAATTATACACCTGTCTATTTGGCTCTGAAAAACCAGCCATATATATATGCAATTCTCTCTACCACTTGCATAGGATTTTCAGGCTGGTTGTGAACCTATAGAGAAGGTTGCAATAATTTGAAAACGTATTACTATGATGTGTTATCTTTCTAATGACGGACATTCAAACATGCATAAATTCAAGTTAGAACACATATGTAAACACAGCAAACTGTATTAAACCAGATAATGAACATGTTCTTATAGTTTAATTCACATCATCCTTACAGGGAGCTGTAACCAACATGGCAAAAAACATGATGAATTGCTCAACAGGCTAAATTTACACCTATCATTTTAAGAATTATCCAACACTGGATAACAATCTGAATTTGGGTATCATTTTATGATATTATCTATGGAGTTGACTAGAAATAATTAATTCATTTCATATCCCTGAATGTTGTAAAGAATCATTATGAACAGAAGTCTTGAAAAACAAGAGTATGATCTTGTCTGGTGCCATTTTGAAATACAGTAGGGGTGAGTGGGAATTGTTTCCATTCAAATGGCAGTAAGCAGCTGAAATTAAATACCCAGACTTAGCAGCTTCTAAGAAAGACTGAAGTTTTAAAAGTGTTCATGCTCTAATGAGAGAAGTTGTAAGTAAACATGAGCATTATGTTCTTCTCTTATGTTAACACAGAAGGCTGTGAGATAGAGGTTTTATTTTATTAATATTCTCATTTTCTTATTACTTCTTCTGCAGTGTCAAAGTTGAACTATTTATGGCAAAAAACTGTGATGCTGCAGTGTGATCACTAAAATACCATTGACCTAAGTCACTAAGTTCACTGATCAAAGCAGAGAATCATGTAAGCAACATGCATGCATCCAGGAGGAGCATAATCATCTTCAGAAAAGCTTGCCAGCTCTGTTTCAGCACTATGCCAGCGTGATCATACTGTTCTCATAGACCCTTCTTGGGAATGTGCATCCTCTACATCTTCTAAAAGATCCAGACCTTGAGTTAGTGTGCAAGAGCCCATCTTGACTGCTTGTGATGCATTCCTTATTGTTGGAAATAAGTCAAATAAACAAGATTTTCCACTTTATGGAATCACTGGTCTTTATGGACCATTGCAGTGCTTGGAGAGTATGACTACAAGAAAATTGTGTAGGGAGAAAATATCCTTGAAAAGTATTTATTAGCATGCTTTGTGAGTGCATTAGATACATAGTATTCTTGCAAGTAAGTTGTTATGGGTTTAGCTAGGCCTAAATTTAGGCTTTAGTTTTCAGAGTAGGCCTTAGATTACCAGCTGACTTGAGCTGGGTCAGGCCAGCTGACAGCTCTGATTTCTACTGGCCAGTGGTATTCCATACCATATTCTGATGTCACCTCAAATATAAAAGCAGGTGTAGGAGGGGCTTAGTTCAGTTCCTTCATGGCTGC
>JAOXXN010000265.1:31382718-31395250 GCA_026770055.1 Myrmophylax atrothorax | reverse complement strand
GCTGGGCAGGGCACGTCTCCAGGATGGAGGATCACCCACTGCCTCCCAAAGATTGTGCTCTATGGAGAACTCGCCACCGGCTGCCGCAAGAGAGGAGCCCCGAAGAGGAGATACAGGGACTCCCTGGAACAACAGCTCAGCCTTGGCCATATTGACTGCCATCAGTGGTCCACTCTGGCCTCCAATCGGGATTCCTGGAGACACGCCATTCACGACGCTGCTGCTTCCTTTGAGAACGCAGCAGAGTCAGTCTTGAGGAGAAAAGACAACACAACCGTTCCTCACCAATATCACCTAAAGAGACATTCCGCTGTGCCTTTTGTGACCGGACTTGCCTATCCCATATCAGCCTTTTTTAGCCACCAGCACACTTGCAGCAAGTGTAGGTAAAGCCCTTCCCAAATCTTTGTTTGCAAAGCCTAGCCATGAATAAGGGAATTAATAAATTAATTAGGGAGGATGTATCGGGGTAGGGATGAGTTATGGTGGACAGGAGAGGTTGAGACAGGTTCAAGCAGCAGCAGAACAAAGAACTAAGAACCTTATTTTTAGTTACAGTTTCATTTATATCTACCCCTTGTCTACACCGTGTCATCACATGATTGGCTATTCAGTCCTGGCAAGCATAGATGAAAAATATTTTATTGGCTACAAGGTCTGCTACATTCTTCAGGTGACTCTTCCTTAAGGGTGCACTCCAAACTACTTTTCTTTCAAGGATATACTACGAACTGTTCAAAATCAATTTCCTTATCAACTACCTCAGACATCAGAGGATTCACAGACTCACTGTCACCCCTACAAGGATGTTTCACATTCTTCACAATTTCAACAGCTCAAGGTAGTGTGATAGTCTGATGGTCCTCAGAATGGACGTGTTGCTGGGTTGGTGACTGGGCTTGGTGATCTTAGAGGTCTTTTCCAAACTTAGTGATTCGAGGAACTAATCCTAGGCTCCGGCTCTGGTCTCCAGCAGGGCCATCCCCATCTCCAGCTCAGGCTCACGTGGCACTCAGGGACTACTTGGATTTCTGTGATTTGTTTAGACCCAAGTCTGGACTCCCCTGATGTCCCTTATTTCTGCAGGATCAAACTTAGTTCTGAGCATCTGGCTTTGTTTTTCCTTCCCTTGTTCCACTTTTCCAGGAAGGCTGATAAAAAGCAATCCAAGGGTGCCCAGTGGATCCAACCTGCCAGCTGTGTCTGTGGCTGGAGATGAAACATGCTCAGCAGCATGAGGTTTGACCAGACTCATCCACATGCAGAGCCAAGGAAACCTCCTTCAAGAACTGAAGTGGTGTTTAGGTCCGGCCTCTCACACTTAGTGTTTTCAACTTTCCTGCCACTTCCTTCCTAGCTCTTTGCAGAGAAATGACACTTTTCTGGCTTGGACATCTGTTCTGCTCTGGGGTCCCGGCAGCGCCAGCAGAGCCTGAGCCCCCGTGCAGTGGGAATGGCATCGCTGGTTTCCATGGAGACAGGAGGACAGGGATAAACAAATGTGGCTGGAAATAGCAACCCTTCACCTGCTGTCACCAGGATGAACAGGGGGAGCCAGGGCCTAGCTGGGGGGTTACACAAGAGAGGAAGGAGAGCCCCTGGTGGTGTCACTGTCTCTGTGTTTGTCCCTGTCTCCATGTCCATCCCCGTCTCCCTGTCCATCCCTGTCTCCGTGTCTGTCCCTGTTTCTGTGTCCATCCCTGTCTCCATGTCCATCTCTGTCTCCACGTCCATCCCTGTCTCCATGTCCATCTCTGTCTCCACGTCCATCTCTGCTTTCGCATCCGTCCCTGTCTCCCTGTCCATCCCTGTCTCCATGTCTGTCCCTGTCTCTGTGTCCCCGGGGCCGTGCCTGGGGCTCTGGGATTTGTGTGGCCTCAGCATCCCAAGGGATGTTGTTCCTCACCACAGCTGCCCCTTGAGAACCAACAAGTTGGGCTTGGAGCAACCTGGTCTAGTGGGAGGTGGCCCTGCCCTTGTGTGGTAGTTTAGGCCTTAATTTTAGTAGGCCTCAGTTTGACAGGCCCAGACAATGTGATGTGGATTGAAGGGGACAAGTGTCACCTCCCCTGAGCAACCAAAGAGATATTTCCTCTCATCTGACATCAAAACAAGTATAAAAAGAGAGGGAGGTGGAGCTTCTGTCCCTTTTTGCTCATCGCCTCGGCCCTGGGAGGACGTGCTGCTGCTGGTTCTGCTGAGATTAGGCCGGGATACCACCCCACTGCCGTGTTGTCTAGGAAGGTGAACATTCTCTTGCCGGCTGTCCTTTGGGGGAGTCTGTCGGGGTGTTCTTGTGGTCTGGGTGTGATGCCTAAGAATTTAATGTCATTTTAGAGGGTTTTAGAATCATATGGACTCTGCTGGTTACTCTGATTTAAGTGTGCATATTGAGTGCCTTTCTCATGAGTTTGGAGCTGCTCTCAGGCTCAACCAAGGCCACGATGTTTTTGAGAAGCCACCTGCAAGATAACAGGAGACAAACAACAGGAGAAGGCCTGACTGCCCCCCCATGAAGAAGGGGGTAGATTGACAGGCCTTTTGGGTGGGCATTCAAGAGAAATAAGAGTACTGATTGGATGTTAATAAAGAGTATAAAACGTGTGAGCTTCCTGATTTCGGGGTCAGACCCCTCTGGGTTTGAACCTCGGAAGCTTCCAATAATAAAACTCTGTCTATCTTTCTCCATTAACTGTTCTCCAGAGTGTCTCTGTTCACAGAGGTATGGGCTCTAGAGGCATCAGGTGGTTGGAATCTGTATAAATTGGGTGGGCAACTTGGTAAAGGTGTTGGTTTTTTCAACATTTGTATATGTAAGTGTTACATTCTGTTTATAATTTTCTTTCTTCTATGCAAAATATAAAAAGCTTGCTATTGCAAGTGTTAGTTCTACGTTTTCCCCCCCTCAGGGTTGTGAGGGAGCACCCTCTCTCTGTGCTGGGCAGCTGGCATTTGCCACCTCAGCTTAGCACACAGGTAACTGGTGGCCCATATGGGGAGTGACCAAGGACCTTGGCAAGTTTCCTGGGAGCTTGGCTGTATTCCCAGGAATTATTTGCATAAACACCTCTGGTTTATCTGTATGTTGTGAGTAAATGGAGAACAAAAACATAAACAATGTTTTCCTGGTGGTTGCTTGTGTTAACCCTTTTTTTTGGCTGTCTTTCTGAGTTCAGATAGCTCCGACTGTCTCTGCTGTGAGTGTACTCACTCCAGGGAGAGGCCTTACAGCCCAAGAGACCTGCCTTGCTCTCCTGCTCCACCACAAGGGAGAGCAAACTCCAAGCATGAGTCACGTGGTAAACTGTGGTCCTTCCTGTGTGACCTGGAGCAAGACACGAAGAAGTGGGATGGTGAGTCCACTTCTACTCTTGAAGCCTGAGTACGAGTATTAAAATGGAAGAAAGCTAGTAAAAAAGCTGTCCACATAGTTGAAGCAGAGACCTTGGAAAAGAGCCAGGAGCAGCAATAAATCTTCCCTGCTTCCATCCAGGTAGAAAAGAGGGACTACTGAGTCTATTGGACGTTGCTGAACTGGAGAGGTGGCCAAGACTTTACCTCTACACTGACTTGTACATCACAGTCAATGCCCTGTGGGGGTGGCTAGACTGATGGGAGAAGACTAACTGGAAGTGTGGAGAGGCCCATGTGGGCTGCTGATATGTGGTGGGACGTTGCCGCTTGAGTAGTGTATGTGCATGGCCAGACTTTGCGAACGAAGCTTTGGGAGGGGCTCTCCACATGTGGGTGAGCCCTTCCAGCCTGAGCAGTGGATTGTTCAGGTGAGGCTCAGCGTGCGCAGAACTGGCCCCACCGTTTAAGTCCCAAGGTCCATCTGCCACGGCCGAGCGAGCTTGGACAGTGACAGGGAAGTCCTCAGGACTGTCACAGCACCCGGAACTAACCGGGGCTGACCCTGCTGAGCACCCGAGATCTGACGGGATGGGATGGCAGGGAGGCTTGAACTGCCCAGGGCATGGTCCGCACTGAGACTCAAACTCAGGTCCTTGAGATTCAGAGTCCAGAGTGCTCTCCTTTACACCACGGGACTGCCCTACTGCTTGAATATAACCTGTAGAGATTGGCTGTGTGGACGATCATGTGCACAAAAGCTGAGCTAATGAGGAACATCACACCTGGGCTAACTCAGAGAGAGTTGTTCCTAGATCAATGGGCCCAGGATGCCTCGGGTCAGCAAGGCAGAGATGCCACTTATAAGTGGGTGCAAGACCAAAGGGTAGATTTAACCATGGACACTATTTCTAAGGTTATCCACAACTGTGAAACGTGCTGCGATTAAATGAGCCAAGAGGGTGAAGCACATGTAGTGTGGTGGGCTGGAGATCCCGGTGAGGAGTATGGTGACCCCTGAGAAGGGGATGGGACAATCCCAGAGTGTGCCTCAAGGACATTTAACCTTGAGAAAACAAAATAATTTGCCTTTTGAGTTGTGTATTGCAGAAAATGAACCATTGGGTGAAGAAGACCTGAGCTGAAACGGTGTTGGCGCCCAATGATAAACTGCTTTTCATGACCAAAGTATCCACCCCATCTTAATGGACTAATGCCTACAATATGGAGGGGTGGAAGACGGCTCTGAAAAGAACAAGAACTGTTTAAGCACGGCAAATAGATAGATTTGCGATATGAGTGATGTAATATGGTATGGATTAAGGGATGGAGTGTTATGGGTTTAGCTAGGCCTGAATTTAGGCTTTAGTGTTTGGAGTAGGCCTTAGATTATCAGCTGACTTCAGCTGGGTCAGGCCAGTTCACAGCTGGCTTCTACTGGCCAATGGTATTCCGTATCGTATTCTGACAGCATCTCAAATATAAAAGCAGGTGTAGAAGGGGCTTAGTTCAGCTCCTTCCTGGCCACTCCTCTGGGAAAGACGTATTGTGTTGTTTCCTTGGACCAGGCACCACCACTGCTTGCTGCTGTGGTATCTTAGGAGAGTAAAATGTTTATTCTTAGTCTTTCTCTCTGCTTGGGTCTGTCCGTCGGGGGATTGAGTTTCCTTGGGTGAATGTGTAGCTAGAATTGTGAGATTTGTGTTCGATGGGGAGGTGAAAGAATTATTTGCAATATCTAACTTGTATAGATGTGTGTTATATTGTAGGGTTTTTTAATTTTCTTTTTTCTGTATAAATATATAAACTTGTTTTAAGTTTTCCATGGTTTTTTTCCCTTTTCTTGGTGGGGTGAGGGGAACTCAGTCTGTGTTTGGGTAGCTGACATTTTGCCAGCTCAACCAAATACACAAGCTCAATAATTAAAGTGAAGTGTTTGGCCTATTATTTGTCCCTTTATAAGCTGATGCAACTAGTTTAACATTTACCTGATTTCCACAGACTTCATTTAGGTCCTTGCTATATAATTGACATTAACTAACTTTAGATGTTTATATTGTAAACACCTACATTTGTTCTAACAGCAATTTATGATCAATTATGCATATTATCATGAGACTAATTCTAATTCAGATGGGCATATTTCTCCATATTGTCAGCCAAAACTCAATTCACCTAATTTGTTTGGATCTATTTTATGAAATCACTAAAACATTGATCACTGTGCTCTGGTAACAAAATGACAATGACTTTCATACAATTAAAGATAATAAATCAGCAAAGTATCACAGTGCAATAATTACTGTTATTTTAAAAGGGAGCCTGAATTCTACCATACTCCTGCAAACGAAATTTAATCAAAGACAAAAGGTGAAACAAAAGCCACAGATTAATAAATCCGAAAATGACATTCCATCATTTGAAAAGTGATTGAAAGTACAGAGATTAAAAATAAATTTCTAATACTATTCATGGGTTAATAGCTTACATTTATTGAAATAACAGTTCATTGACTTACAGTAATGGAAACTTGAAATGAATAATATTGATAACCAGAATATATTTTAGTAATCAAAAAATACCATGTCATGTCCAGCCACCTGCTGTGATGCTAGGATGGGGCTTAGGTCCCTTCCTACACAGCCAAGATACTGTTGTCTCATAGAACATGGATTCTTAGAACTATTAAGGTTGGAAAATACCTCCACTATCATCAAATCCAACCTTTTACCAAATACCATCGTGTCCACTAAACCATATCTTGAAGTAACACCTTCTCTTTTTGAAGGCTTCCAGGGATGGGGACTCAACCACTTCCCTGGAGGGCCTGTTCAAATTTTTTAACCACTCTTTCAGGGCACAGCTTTCTCCTAATATCCAACCTGAACCTCCCCTGGTACAAATTGAAGCCATTTCCCCTAGATACCTGGGAGAAGAAACTGACCCTTCCGTTGCCACAACCTCCTGTCAGTTAGTTGTAGAAAGCAAGAAGGTTTCCCCTGAGGCTTCATTTCTCCAGATGATACCATGAAAGTACCCTCAGCAGCTACTCTTAAGACTGGTGCTCCAGACCCTAACTGATGCCACACCTGAGTGCCAAGGGTCTGTGCCATGGTGCTACAGTGGCATGTTGTGATGGGTTGAGGGCAGGGGATGTGCTCAGGGGTGAACACAGGACAAGGGAACCCATCCTGGGCTTCAGATCTGGTCCTGATAGTGCCAGTGGCCCCAGGTCCCCAGCCACCCCATAAAGTTAGAGGGATGGGTGGGAATTCGGCAATGCTCAGACCCAGATGGCATGGTAGGGTAGGAAGAGAAGACATATGGTTTGGCCTGGTGTAGTAACATAATGGCCACGACAGGGAAATGGACAACTGTCTTACCTTTAGTTTCAAAAATACTGTAATTTTTAACCAGTGTATTTATAAAAAAAAATTTTTACACATTTTAATGTGTGAAGTAATCTGTATGCTGGTGCTGCACAATATACTGGTGTCTCCACACTGAAGTTTCATAAATAAAATATTAATCTTATTTCCTATATGGTATTAAGTAGGATTTCATACTTAAACCAACTCCTTTGTTTCAGACAGAAAGTTGAAATCTTGACTGTGCATTCAGAGAATTTTGATGGATGAAATAATCTATCATGACTGAGTCATATCTTTAATGACAAAAGAATAAGTGCAGAGTGTTTACTTGTTCCTTGTCCTCAGAAAGACAGATATTGACCATGCATTTCTACCATTAAATTTGATTAGGATGGTAGAAGAAATTTAACTGTATTACAGTTGCACATGTAGAGAATGGTTAAACAATCAAAACATAATGCTGTCCTCTCAAATCATTTCAGTGTACAGTTTAGATCCATTTATCCAGAAACTGGAGATAAGTCTTCAGTGTTTGCTTTTCAATATAACAGTTTTGTTATAGATGACAGACTTTCCTTACAACAGTTCTAAGTAGAAGGTCAGTCTTTACCTGACCTTCCACTTTACCATATATGGGATATTATGTTTATTTCCCATTAAGCATAAAAAGAAGTCTACCAGCATCTCTCTATATACACTGATGAGTAGCCACTAATTGTAAAGACAGAGGTTCTAGAACTGGCCACTGGCCTTGTTCTTGAGAAATGAATCATCACATAAATTCAAGTGCGGCACACGTCTTAGACCAGACTTATATCACCTTACTGTACACGTGTTGTTAGCATTTCACTTTGTACTTTGTCAAAAGCTACGTTTGCTGTTTAATCCTGAGCTCTACTCTCAGATCTATCGAGTGCTTTTTATGTTTAATAGAACTGCATCTAAAAATTTGATTTAGAAACGTATACTATGCATCCTGTTTCACAAGTGCAGACATGCTCCAGTACTTACGATTATTTGCCCTCAGTTTTTCCCCTTTTCCTCCAAATATAATGTATCCTATTCCCTGTTAATGAAGTAAATTAGTGAAATAACTATATTGCAAGAAAAAGATATGCTCAATGAACGTTGAACACATTGTTGTGTTTCCATCATGAATCTCATTTCTCATATCTATTGCTTTGTTTTATGAGAGAAGGGTCAACTTTAAAGACTCCCTGAAGGAATGTAAATTAATATTAGTGGAGAAATGTTAGTTTATTCTTGTGAAAGTGCAATGTTATCTCATCCTTTTACAGTTACTTAGGGAACACAAATATTTTGAGCAGTTCTCATTTAACTTGAATAAAGGAGTAGCCTTATTATGCTCCAGTGTTATACAGATGAAGTGTACTTATGTAATACAAATAATGAGAATATTATATGATATCTGGCCATTTGACATGCTTGTTCATAATATTACCTACAAGAAAGAAAAGAGTTTGTGTCTGGATACAAATTATGGGATGGCCCATCCTCCAGTATATCAAGAAAAGTGAGTGTGGGGTAAAGACATAGAAGTGCTGTGATGCTTGGCTTCAATGTGCTTTTCTTCAAAAAGTACCTGCAGAGTGCCTTGAAGGAGTTATATCTCTGAAATGGGAATTCACAAAAAATGCAACCTGAATAGAAATCCATAAATGCTGGTCAATGGAAAGTGAAAGAAGGAATTTACTGGTGAATTCCCACAGTTGGGACAGCATTAAATTCATATTTTTCTATATAATTCTGGGACTAAGCTACTTCATGTAGCTACTTCATGGATTAGAGAATTGACTGTCTTGCAGAGATATGTGGTTGGGTATGAATATCTTAGTGGCAACCCACCACTTTGTTATCAAGAGATGCATCTGAAGAAGCAGGAGTCCTGTTCAAGTTTTGTCCCATGAATAATGTCTACATGATCTAACAGTGAGTAGTAGATGAAAACTACAGGAGATCTTGGCTTACCAAACTGTTTTCCTACTAGCTTTCTAATATGCAGAAAAACACTGAAGCTATTAAGTTTGCTATTGAAAAATGCGTGATAGTTTCAGAAGAAATGTATATATATATCCTATTTATGGATGCAGACTGTGAAAAAACCACAATTAATGTAGTGTGCTTTCTGCACTGTAAGAAAAGATACAGATATGGAAGTATAGAGAAGTTTGAATGACACTTTTAATCACTGAAGACAAAAGGTTCCTAATTAGATTGTAGAAATACCTCTGAGTATGCTCTAAAGGAGAAGTCCTAGCATGGAGACACAATGAACCAGTACATGAAATGATACAGAAGTGGAAAATTATGTAAGGCAGTGGAATGTACAGCAAAGAGGTAGGAAAAAGAGTAAAGAAAGGAATATACAGTAATTTAAGCTTGATATTCACAAAACCCATTTTGTTGAGGAAAACAAATAGTGAAATAAATTAAAATAGAACACAAAGAACACAATGAACTCAGGAGAACAACTGACCAGAAGCTGAATATTTAAAGGAAGGAAGTGAAGGAATGAGTGAACAAAATAACTATGGTGACTTCATTGCAGCTAGATGTCTGAACCTTAGATTAATAAAATAGAATAATATGCTGCCCTCTGCATATTAGCAAAATAATGTCACAGTAATACTTCTGGATATCTGAGAGAAAATACTTGCAATACGTGTGAAGAGCTCAAACAAAAATACCTGATATTATTAAAACCTACTTCTGGACCAAAAAAGGCATTTTTTTTGCTGGGGCAATATAAGTGACCTTCACAGAGATGGTTTTATTGCTTAGAACAAAGAAGGAGAGTGATATGAGGCCTTTGTTGGTACTTATACCAGTGTTGTAAAGAATTTTGTCTTTTTCAAAGAATACAGCAAACGTTTCTCAGATGATAGTTTAGCGTCTTTGCTTTCAACAGTATCCCTGTAAAGAGAAATTCTACATTTTGTTACAGAACTTATAAAGCCAGTAGTATCAGCATGGTAATTTAAAGTTGCTAAGGGAAAGAGGTAAAAGCATATTATGTGAATGAAAAGAAACCATGAATGGCATATCTAATGCACAATGTAAATGAGTATATGGGAAATTTGGTAAAGAAGCATTAGGGTTAGGGTTATGACACTAGGACATTTGCACATGAAAGTAGAAGCATAGAAAAGAAAACTAACTATGGTATTAAATAAAGTTAATTATGATTCTAATGTTCAAAAAAATCACCACAATTCAGATGCAGAGCTCCTACACATGGATTTTTTGGTGATAGTGAAGTCTATGTATGAAGTGGACATTTAATAAAAAGCATAAAATTAAATTTAATGGCAGAAATTTAAATATTAGTGATATGCAGAACAAAAACACGTTGCTGAAGTTGCAAGGGCTCGGGTAAGAACTCTTTCTCCTTTATCATTTAGACCTGAGTATTTGCTAGGTGCTGCTAGAAATAAAAGGCAGATAAAAGTGCTATTTAACAATAGTCAACATAATGCAACAGAAACAAGACCATGACGGAGGAAACATGTTTACTAAAGAGGAAATGCTCAATTTCTTACATATAAATAGGGGAAACATTTTCACTGTCAGAAAGGAGCTGCATTGCTGAGTACAAAATTGTTGGTATGCCCTTTACTCATACAGCAATGGAAAAAAAATGCCTAGAAAGATTAACTCTTGTTTACAACATGAAAATATATAACCTCAAAGTCATCCTGGAAGTTGCTATGAAGATGCCATTTATTCTTTTCAAAACACGGCAGAACTTGTCCATCATTGGTGTATTGATACTTGAATTCTTATTAAGTTATAAATGCAATAATTATTATGAGTTTGAGGTGAAAAAGATCTACAATAGTTCCTCTGTCTATCTTCCCAACTCAGATTTGTTTCTGTGTTATTGTATATGTAGTGCAAAATAAATGATCCTGCCATGGGGGTTTTACTGTCTCTTTGAAAGAATGTCTTCTGATTAATATTCTAGACATTTCAGGTATTTTTAATGGTATTTAGCCCAGATAATCTACATTCAGTTTAATTTGACTGTCTAGGATAACTTAGTTGCACTAACATTTGCACCAATCCTAGACATCCTTCAGTTTTAGAAATCCCACAAATTAACATCCAACAGATAAGAGGAGAGGTAGAGGAGGAGAAAGGAAATTATTCTTTGTGATTATCTGTTATCTGCAGTCTCAGAGAATTAATGATGGCAGATTCCTTTGAAACACTGTTGAGAAGCAGCAGTAGTTGTTTTTTAGCCATGTTTTGGCTGCAGCCCTCTGGATCAGCAAATATCATCTGAGGTTGCAAATTCTACTTTATGCCTTTACTGAAAAGCATGTGGCATAAGCCATGAAATAAAATATAATATTGTAGGGATTATAAGAACTAAAGATGAGAATGCTTTTACTTTCACAAGAGTATTAATATTCTGGAACATACTGAGAGATCTGTGCACTAGAGTGTAAAATCCTGATCTAAGGAAAAGCAATAGCATACTCTAAGCTATTAAAGCCTTTTTTTGTCCTTAAGATAGCTCTTTTAATCTGTTTCCTTTTTGTTCAATGGTGCTAGGATTTTCAAACATGAAGTCAAGAGGTTTAAAGTGTCTTGTCACACTGTCAAGCCTTAATAAAAAGTGTCAAAATATGAGTGTAACTTTTATTGAAAGTGGAGGCAAAAGCGGTGATGGAAATAGTATGAACACTCATTTAGATAGAGTTTATGAACTCTATGTATTTTTATATTATATAACTTTTTAATTTACATTGCCTTACCGGATAACAAGTCATGTTGAGGATATGCAGGTCATATGCTATAACTATTAAGACTCAATACACATGCATAAGAAACATACTTTGAATTGGCATATTGTCCATTTCTGGACTGAATTTTTTCATGATAAATGATTTTTCTCTCCTCCCCAGTATGTTTCACAGTAATATTAAATTTATGTATTTCATGCCAGGTGCTAATTACAAAAACAAACAGTGAAGTTCAGTTCCTCTTTGATACATTTCTGGTAGAACTGATCTGTGGCTTTTGCCTTTAACCATGATGTGATTTCTATTTCAGGGAAATTAAAATTTCCCAACTTCCTTCTACGTGTTCACTGGTACTCAGAATTCAGTCACAGAAGAATTTTAATAGAAAAGGAAAAGGTAAAAATATAGATACCTAGGCCCCTAATCTTAAGTATGTTTGCAATTTTGTGGTGCAATTGGATGCTAGCAGAATGAGGTATGGCTGTGGCTTACAGGAAAGCACTGTTCCAAAACAAACAGCATGCAATTCTCCTCACATAGCTCTGACAGTGAAAATCAGTCCAAATTTCTTGTACTGTTGACATTTGAAGACTTGGGACCCACTTTAAGCAAGGGCTGGAAATTATGTTTAGGTGTTTGGTCATTCAGACAGGTGGAAAATGCTCAAATGCTGTTTCTAAATGTCCCTGTTGAAGTGCTGTATATTCCAGTGCATCATGTCAAGTCATTTTGTAGCACATTGTGTAACAGAATGTGACTGATGCTATGCCTCAGAAATAGAAGTAACTGACAGTGCCTAGTCTAATTCATGAAAACATGACCTTCAGAAGATGTACTTTGTGATATATGACATGCAATATTTTCATATACACTTTCCTTTAATATTTGTTGACCTTACTGCAGATTTTACTCAGGGACTTGTCCCTCATGACAATATATTTGGTGTCACTCCTTTTCAGAAACCTTTTTCAAGTTCCACAGTCTTTGAAACAGGATTAGAATGTTTTTCCATCTTGCAATCACGCATAGAGATTATCTATG
>JAOXXN010000265.1:31369830-31382335 GCA_026770055.1 Myrmophylax atrothorax | reverse complement strand
AATAATGCAAAAACATTAATATATTAATATATATTATAGTAATATATTAATATATTAGCAATATTATACTATTATAATAATATATTAACAAATAATGAAAATAATAAAATATACTATAATAATACATTATAATATTAATAAAATAATACATTATAATATTAATATAATATTAATATATTAATATATATTTTGGACTTTAGTATAAGCTAAATATCAGATAGTGTTAGGAAACTGATAGCTTTCCCTGGTGACAACATGTTACTTTGGTAGTTGCACTGAAATAATAAATTTGAGCACTAAGAGGAAATCTGTGGTTGCTTTGTTGATCTTCCACCGAGAGATTTTCTTTTTTGCTGCATTACTATAATCTGGTGTTGTACATTAGTTAGAACTAAGCTTTGTGAAATATCACCCTGAAGGTCAAAAATAACTGTTATGAATTTAAAAGAAGTGCTTGAAGGGAGGAAAGGAAGTGTTCAAGCATATAGTTCTATCTTCTGCAAATCCCATGGGAATTCTCAGCTGCTGACTCCTTATCTTAACATATAACATAATAACCAATTACTGTCAAAGTTACCAGACCCAACAGACTCCAATTGCATTAACCTTATGCACTGGTTCAAGGAAAATGCAATCAATCCACTGCTAAATTAATTACAAATTTTAAAATTATCATTAAGTAATATGATTTCAAAATTGGCATAAATCATGTGGTTAAGTATCGAATTAGGTTTTAAGAAAGGCAAAGGAGTGGTACATTCTGTTCAAAGGATTTCATTATATCCATTTGTTCAGAGCACTGAGAGGTCATAATTTTAAGCTTATATGGGTGCAAACCATATTAAAATTATTCATGTCACTGAGGGCCAGCAATAATTCCTTTAATTCCCTGGCATACTAATGACCAACAACAAATGAGCCCCTTAAGTGTTCCATTTATTGTCTTAAATATGAAAATGTTTTAGAGATTAGAGGGGAAATTGTTTGAATTAATTAACTAAACTGATGCTCAAGGGAACTGCTACAAGATTTTCAGACAAAGGCTGAGAATTTACAATAATGACATTTCTTTCATAGTTATAAAATATAGTACCAGAGGGACTTTGAGGCACTCTTAACATTTTAGCTGATGTCTGTTGAGGACTTGAGATTCCTTTGAAAGCATCAATTACGGCATGAAAGCCATCACATTAAAATAGTCAAGAGACCCACAAATTTCACCATTGAAATGGGATCAGATAACAGATACAATGAAAATTCAGAGTGTAAATGAAGCCTGTTAAAGAAATAGGATCATTTGTAAAAGAATGTTTTTTTCAAGAAAGGTAATGGGCAAAAGGCAAGAAACAGTAGTGTGTTGAACAAGGCTAACAACCAAACAGTGTTAAATGGCTCTGTATTGCAGAAAACTGAAATATAAATTATTTAATTTAGCATTGTTTGCATAGTCAAAGCCAATGACTGCAAATGTTATATGATAGGTGTACCCACTCACATACTAAATGATGAGGAATACTGCTGATCACGTATGCACAGTGCTTTGCTATGAAGAGTTTAAACTGGGAATATGTTTTGATGAGACTATTGAATCTATTTGTAAGATACAAATTAATAAACCAAAACACTTTGCTGTAAGAAAGAGAAAGGAAGACAGAATCCAGAATAAACTGGAAAAGAACATAATCTGTAACAAACTTTTCGTAGTAAATAATGGTCAGTACAGAAGGTAAAGAAATAATTAATGTAGCATCATTGTTACACTGCCTAGTGTATCAATATGAACATTAAATATTTATACACATTAAGTATATGTGAACATTAACAATTTGATCATTCTCTTACTTTAGTCCTTATGAAAAATTGCTAACGTATATCCATTGTAATGAGGGATACATTGTTACATATCGAGTACCTTACCTATCCACAAAATGATCGGCAAGGAGACCTTTCTACCCCATGAATTTTATCTTGTCATCAAGATTTGGTTGGTCTCATATTTCAGTTGCATGGTCCTCGAATATTGAAATTCCTTATGATCATCACTCAGGTATTATCCATGAAATTCAGCATTCTTTTGATTTCACAGTAACTTTTTGCCAACTTGATAGAAACAAATACATAGAAGATTGAAGTCCGATATATAAATAAATTATTAGACTTGTTTTAGAAATTTTCTTTTCAGACTTCTTTGTTTTTCTTGTAATTTTATGTTTCTTTAACTTTTTTTTTTCCACTGTTATCTAGGACAGTGAGATTTTGAGTTTCTTTTTAAGGATCAAAATACTGGTTATTTCATTTCAGCCACAGTAAATCTTTGCAATGCTATTCATATTACATGAAAACAAAAGTAAAGTAAACATTTAACAGAGAACAGAAAGAAATACCCTCAGATGGATGTATCTCAGGCTTCATCGTTTTCACTAACAGGAAGTAGCATTTTCAAAAGCTGATATGATAAAATTTGTAGTTGGAAAGATCCCATTGTTATCAAATGTTAACAAATTTTTAAGGCTGTGTTACATTGACCTTGGCTGGATACTAGGTACAACCACCAAGCCACTTCTATCACTTCCCTTCCCAGCAGAACAGGGAACAGGGAGAGTGAAAATAAGATGGAAAAAACCCCTTGCAGATCATAATAAAGGCAACTTACTAAAGCAAAAATAAGGGCCATGCATATGCAAGCCAAGGGAAAAATTCAAAATATTTATTTTATACTTCCCATCAGCAAGTGATGTCTGGCCACCTGCGGGGAAGTTGGGCTTTAGCACAAGCCGTGGTTCCTATAGAAGGTAAAAGCAAGTAATATGCTTCCCGTGCCAGCCCCTAACCCCCCATTCCCCTTTCTTCCTTTCTCTTACCCTTTATACCTGAGAAGGCATCATATGATATGGAATATCTATTTTGTCAGTTTGGGTCAGCTGTCTTGCTTTTGTCCCCTCCCAGGATCTGGACCAGTCCCATCCTACCAGTAAGGGGGGAACATTGGAGAGTCAGTGCTGATGCTATGCAACTACTGCTCAGCTGTGGCCAGAGCACTGGTGTGTTGTCAGCACCTTTCTAGCCACCAATGCAAAGCACAGCACTGTGAGGGCTGCTATGGAGAAAATGATCTCCATCTTAGGCAGAACCAATAAAAAGAATAGATTAAAAATCATCATCTGTAAGCATAAAAAGAAAAATTACTTTCCTGCAATTTACTATTCTGAAATAAGAACTGCCCTACTAGGGCTTCTTAAAGAGTCAAATACTGTTCTCATGTTATACCAGCAAGGATCTGGAATGTTGCAGCTAAATACAGCAGGGTTTGTTTTTTGTACACACAAGGTAGGTCATAACAGTTTTCACATAGACTACTACAGATTTGTTGGTAAAATATAGAAAAAACAGTTTTCAGAGTTCTCATTTTAATCTGTCTTCAAGACTCTTGTGACTGTGCAGTATCACACTTTAGACTGAAAATATATTTTGACTGTTGGTAGGGTTGATTGAATGCATTTAAATTTCCAAGATACTGCTGTAATGCCCAGAAGCATGCTATTAATGTGGTGAGTGATATTTTGATCCAGTTATGTTCATCCAGTTTCTCTGTATGTGACATTGATCGTATTATAAGACTGGAAAAAAAAAAGTTCTATTACTCTAAGAACTTGCCTCATTAAAAAAAAAATGTACATCTTGCACAGGAGAACTAAGACCTAGTAACAGAAATGGCA
Source organism: Myrmophylax atrothorax (assembly GCA_026770055.1). Classification (NCBI taxonomy): domain Eukaryota; kingdom Metazoa; phylum Chordata; class Aves; order Passeriformes; family Thamnophilidae; genus Myrmophylax; species Myrmophylax atrothorax. The sequence continues at coordinate 31,378,619 of JAOXXN010000265.1, read as the reverse complement.
ATTTAAAAACCAAACAAATAACCAAAAAAACCCAACAAAAAAACCAAAAAAACCTCAAACCATATACTCCAACTATACATTTCTTACCTGGCCAGAGGAAGAGTTATATTTCTTGTTATCTACACTAGATGTCACAAGATAGGGATTCATAAGTGTAAGTTAGACTGTGAAGTCCATCCTCCAAACACCTGCGCTGCAGCTTGATAATGACCTACTAAAATGTATTCTATAAGAAGTGATGCAACATTTAATGTATCATATGGCTCAGACAAGTCTTTTTATCTTTCCACTGTTAGATTTCTAGAAGTAATTACCCACGTATTATTCAAGTCTTTAATAGGCATTTGTCAGATTCTGTTTGCACTTTAGAGTTTTTCTGTTCTCTGACTGGGAAATATCCCTATGCACATAAGCAATATAAATATCATGTGTCTCCTGAGATTCAAAATTTGAACTTTTGTGCAAAATGTATCATTTTAGGAGCACTGCTATGTTAACTTGCTTCATTTTCAGAATGAAAAAGTTGTTACTTCCAGCTTTTAGAGTACTTAAATATGTCTTGCCAGTGAGAATTTTACTTCATTTTATTTTATAGTTCTATAGTTTTTCTGGTTTATAACTGTTCCAGTTTTAATTTTTGTTTCAGCACTTTGGTTGCTTCAAGATAGAGAAATCTGATGGAAATGGAATAAATGTACTTCATGCTCTTTTTTCTTCTGCTTGCCATGGAAAATAGATACATAAAAAGTGATCTAAATAACAAGAATGAAGGGCTCACATTCAGTTTTATGCACCTAGTCAATGTACAAAAAGTGTTATAGTGCTAGGTACAAAGACACTTTCAAATTACATAGGTATTTCCCATTTTCTTTCTTGAGAACGAACAAAATCACAGTGATTACAGAATTTCTGGTGTAAATTAGTCTGAATACAGACTTAACCCATCTACTGAGATCCAGTTCTGGATCCAGTTCTGGATCTCAGTACTGGATCTCAGTTTGTAAAAGTGTAAATGTATGAAAGACTGAACTGAATTTAAATTTTCTCCATTAGGGTATTTATCCCCTACTTGTATAGAATTAAAAAAATCAATCTGAATGAAATATTTTGGACACAGTAATTGTGGTTTTTTTCACAAATAAATTAAAAACTAAGCTTCATGACCAGAATAACACTGTTTCTGTCAGCAAGTTTGCATATGTGTTTCTGTACATACATATGTATAAATATGTAATCAGCAAAATTGCTTTGTACTTTCTTCAGTTTTTATATCCTTTGATATATGCAAATTCTGTTTCCAGCCTGGGGAGGCTGGTCTGGGAAAAAAAATTTAGAAAGCCTCATGTTGATGATATTTCTTCCATGTAAAACCATGACCCATTTCAGGAACTCAAGATGTGAAGACTCTGGAGCCACAAATGTGTAGGATCTGCATTACCATTGAAATGTACCAAATAATTCGGTTGGCAGTAGACACAAGAAAAGGAAAGAGAATAATTTGCAGATGTTCCTCTTCACAGCTTTATCTGCAGACTTGGGAGGGCAAAAGTAATTCATATGGTTCAACCTGAAACACAAAGTGAAAGTATTATTTGGATTTTTGCATAGCAACTTTCAATGTAAAACCACAGTTTTATCCAAATGGTGATCCAAGAGAGATGTGAAAATTCAATGTCTGGGTCTTGAAGGTGCTAACTATTTGCTCTGGATTTACCTAATATGAAATATTCAAATAAATTAGCTTGAGAGCAATGCATGCAAGATTTTCTGTAGTTATATGCCATTAAAGTACTTCAGTGGAGCAGAGCCATTGGAGTTTAACAGATCTCAGAATCAATATTTTAAACTTTTACATGTAAACCAGTACAAATTGAGAGACTGCTCATTGCTGAACATACTGGGTTTTGTTTTAATAAGTTAAATTGCACACTGCATATCATCTTTAAAGACACAGTGATGGAAATACTTTTTCACCGTGTAATATAACTATTTTTTTAATGCAAGACCATGTTAAAGATCATCATTTTAATGTGCCTTCCATTACATTTTCAATGCTCTTCTTTCCTTAAATATTAATTTATCATGCTTTACAGGTTGCAGCAGAAATTGCACAGATCCATTTTGAGAATTATTAGTCTTCTTTTAAATCCTGCATCTTTCCAATAGACAGGACTAATGCTTGGGGTTTTCTAGGTTAATCCAATTACACCCTAGAATATTTACTGAAGATAAAGGGTCAAGTTATTATTTAAAATTCTTTGTATTGCTACTTTCAGGAAACCTGAATAACAATTTTAGTCCCTGTTACAGCAGTGCAGATAAAATGATTCTTGCTGGAATAGAGCTTTGAATGTCACCTAAAAGCTGAAAACTGCTATTCGGGTTTTGCCTGCAGTTAATTTTTCATTGAAAGTGCCCCACTCACACAAGTCTGCATTTCATAGTGGCTGCCATTTTTTGGAATTAAAAATAAGGAAATCAGACCACTAATATTTGAAGATGAAATCTAGTGGAAATCAACCCATCCCACAAAATCCATTTGGAGCTTATTTACAGAGTTGGCCATGAATTTATGAACATGAAGGAAAAAAAGGATTTTCTTATTGTCCTCAAATGGTAACTGAATGCATATTTGGCAGTCCAACCACATAGCTGTAGTTACAACTGTATTATGAACATGCTAAATAAGGACCTATAATTTATAATAACACCTTACATCTCCTAAAAAATCTAGTTAGCACTTGGGAAAAATCAGGCTTTGTGTTTGCTTTCTCACTTGCCTGATTTGGCAAGATGGAAAACCTGCCAAGCATGACTGGCTTGCCAGAATCTTGGGGCATTCAGTACCAAGCTGAAGCTGGCACTTTGTGAATCAATAAACAGTTGAACAGCTGGCTAGTAGTCAAAGAAGACCACTGTCCCACTACTCAGTTAAAAATTAAGTTTTCTTTATTCTCTATTAATTCTCTGTAGATTTCTAGCTTTTGAAATTAATTGAAAATATATGAGATTGCTACATATGAATGGTAAAATCCTCCTTCAACCCATGTAATAGCATCCCTGTCACTGACTTTAGTGGACTCAGGATTTCGTAGGTAATATACATGAGGCTTTATATTTCATAGGAAATATCTCCAAGTGCTCTGGCCCAGAACAGTCTGCCTGGCTATTGGACTCCAGTCCGCTGCTACAGGAACTGGGACCTCTGAACATCTTTAGGGATGTGACTGCCGTATTCCTATTTGCAGGTCTAACCAGTAACAAAAATGAGCATGTATCCAAAAGACACACATGGTCACAGGTGCACTTGCATCTTTCAGAAAAAGTAAAGAAAGCAGTGGTTTTTTTTTTACTGTAGAGGTAGGAACTGAGGTGCTGAGTGATTTTTTTTGTTTGTCCTGCATTGTTCGCAGTCACAGGACATTGACCATGGACTTCAGCAACTGTCAGGGCATAGAAGATTTAGCCTGTCTTGCTCCAGCAAAAAACCTCAGATCTTCAATAAGGTAGTCCAGGGACCTAACTATATCCTACCTCCCTCAAAAAATAATCTTGATTACACATTTGCATGCCACCATAGTCCTCATCTTTACTTTCCATCTTACAAAATATTGTCATTTTTCTTTTTCTCTGTCAGACATTACTCTGATTACTGTCACTAAGTCACTCTGATTACTGTCACGTATGTCCCACTGTGATCTCCAAAACAAGTTTCAATTAGGGATAATAATGTTTTTTTCACATTATTTTGTTCTGCTGATGCTACAGCTTTACAGTGTTTTATACATGAACATTAATTACTTTTTCATCATGAGAAGTCAGAATGAACCCTTTATTTCAGCCTCTTTCATCCAAATTCCTATTTCTGGGGAAGAAAGAGAATAGAAATCTCTTTACCTGGGTTTTACAGTCCCATAAACCTTCTCCCATGTTATTAACATAGGTCAATATCTCTTGATCTATTTAGCATTGTCTAACTTTGATAATTTTTTACATTGCAGATCCATTGTACTGCACACTCCTGCGTTCTCCTTTGTCCTGTTGTATTGTCTTCTTTTGAACCCCAATTAGATTTTTGTGCTCAGCATTAAAATTACTAAGTTTACTCAGAATATTTTTCTCCACAAATAAATAATATTAGTTGTTTTTCTTTTCCTCAACAGTGCTTAAATGTAAAGGATTCATGACCAATATGTTATCCTTGCACAGTGGAGTCTAACATTTTAAAATTATAGCTTCAATTCAGAGTTAGAGAGCTTCCTCATCATGGCAAGCTAGATGATTCAGGATGTCCAACGGAAAATTATAGCCATTCATCAGCTAAGGCTAGGGAGTCATCTTATATTATAAAAGCTTCAGTTCTTGGATGATTCTAAAGTACAGCAGACAGAAATACTACTATTGTACTCCTAAGGGACTTCTCCATTCAAAGGAAAGAAAAACAAGGATACCAATTCCTTCCTTCCTTTCCTTCCTTCCTTCCTTTCCTTCCTTCCTTTCCTTCCTTCCTTTCCTTCCTTCCTCCCTCCCTTCCTCCCTTCTTCCCTTTCTTTCATCCATCTCTTTCTGTCTCTCCTTTGTCTCTCTCTTTTCTATTTCTCTCCTTTATTTCCTTCTTCCTCTTATTTTTCTTCCTTTCCCCTCTTTTAAATCTCTTCCTGCCTCCATCTCTCTCTCCCTCATTATCTTTCTTTGCCTTTCTCCCTTTCCTTCCTCCCCTCTTTCTTTCTTGTGAGATGATGAGGCAGGAAGTTCACTGGAAGCCACTGGATTTGGCCTGTCCATCATAGTTTCGAACTTCAGTTGAGGGTGTTCTTGTGAAGAGCCCAGAGATGTCCATTTGGATCTTCCTTTTGGAAGTGCTTTCGTTCGTGTCCCCATCCCAGTTTGGTTTCTCCCCTCTTCTGGATTCTCTCTTTCACTGGTGTCTTGCCCACTGTCCTTTTCTCACCATTCACAAACTGAACCCTGGACTTCAAACAGGAAAATGAGTGTTGACCTGTTGTCCCAGGAGGTCATTTGGTGTCTCTCCCACCTTCCAGCAGCCACTTGTCTTCTTCTTCAGACAGGAAAACGCTCCTCGGAGCGGGAGGTCCCGAGGATCCCTGGATCCTTAGTACAGCTTTTCCTCATAACTCCTCTCTGTGTGACTCCATTTGCCCACCCAGGTACAACAATATCTACCTCATGGGGGGTTGGGAGGCTCGTTGCTGAGCCCCTTGTCTGGAAGGTGGGGTAGAAATGCCCACCAGTCATCCCTCAGCTCATCACTGTCTCCTACACAAGCTCTTCCTTGCCACAGCTTGTGGCTCTTTCTTGGCAGAATTCAACGCTGTTGTGAGTTGTATTCATTCCTTTCCTCTGGTTGATGATTTCCATCAAGGGCAAGGCTGGATATGAAATGTGGAGGAGATCAGGAAGGGGAATTTCTGCTCTTATTCCTGAGACATGTGAAATTGCCATCACAATGTGCACAAAGGGTTTGTCCCACTGTCCCACCTCATCAAACTCTTTGCCCCCATGAACCCTCAGCCTCTGAATTCCACAATCTCCCTGAGGAATCAGGCAAGGGCACATTTTGGCTGCCTGGGAGATGCCAGTGCTTTCTGTGCCAACTCCAGGCTGTCCTAGAGCACCACAGGAGCATCCCAGGAAATGGTTGCTGCTTGCTCTTTCAAAGGATGTGCCTGGGAAAGTGATTTTAAAATAATTTCTCAGCTTTGATAGGAGTTTAGCAGCCCCAGACAGACTCTTCCTGGCTGCACACACTTCAGCCAATGGATTCAGGCTCTGGCAGCCAGGATTTGGGATGTGGGTGCCAGCAACTGGCACTGGAGGAGAGGAAAACTTTGCCACAATCCAATCCTACCCCACAGTCAGTGCAGGATGCTGGGTTATCCCAAGTTTTACCTTATCCAGGATGAATGGTTAGCAGGATGAACACCATTCTGTCCCAGTGCCGGAATTTCCCCTTGGAATTTCTGCTACTTTATTCAAGAAAGCCAGACATCAAAGGAGCTCAACTGCAAGAAAATTGGATTAGGACACAAAATGGGAAAAAGAAATCAAAGAAAAAAGAGAAAAATATGCTCTGAGAGGTGGAAAAGGAGTCCATAAAAGACCCTTCTTGTGCATTTGGTGAAGGGAAAACTGTGTGAGAAATGACCTCCTTTCACCCACACTGGTCCATGGAAATTCTTGGAGCAGCTTTGAGTGGGTCCCTCTCACTGGAAAGCAGCACTGAGAGAACTTTGCATTGTTTGCCTCTGAAAACTGAGTCACAAACTCAAAACCAGAGGAAGGGAGAGCTTTAGTTGAGGTGAATTTGAGTTTTCTGCATGGGGGAGTGGGATAGGAAAGAACTGTTCCATCCCTTAAGGATTTCTTTGCATTTATTTTTCCAAACCACATGGAAACCTCAAGGCTAAGAGCAAACATGAAAGAAAAATATGCAAAACAATGCATATGTCAACCAACACAGTTTGGGTTTCTTGGAGGGAGATTGTTTTGATCTTTCCCTGTGTGCATCCTCTTTTTTTTTCTTTTAATACAAATTTTCCTGCATTTTGAAATAAAAGCTGTTCTGAACTGACAAAAAATTTATATTAAAAAAAAAGAAAAACAACTGAAGGAAGATGTCCAAGAAGACATCCAAGAGCTTCAAATCACGTCATTCCTTTCCCAAAGGACGTGGTATTTTTCAACAGGAAAAGGCCTGAAGCTGCCATTTCCCAGGAAGTTTTAACTGTGATGCTCCAGCTTTTTGTGGAGGGAGAGAAAACAATTTTCCCAGAGAATACCCTTCCCATCATCTCTTGACCCTCTAGGCCACCTTAGCGAGCTCTCTTTGCAATGGAATTCCCTTTGATATGGGAGCCCTGCACCTGCAGAACATCCAGAGCATTGCAAACAACTCTTGCCACGAGGTCCTTCCTCACAGGATGGGAACAACCAGCTGTCCAAGTCCCCATCAGCCTGTTCTGGAGCACCAAGAACAGCCCAGGCAGCACCACCTCAAGTCCTGCCTGCCCTTCAACCAAGTCACATGGGGCTGTCCTTCTTTTCTGAGGTGGTAAAGTTTTCTACTGCCTTAAACCCAACGAAACTAAGGAAATCCACTCCCTGGTTTGTGTAGTTTCACTTGCTGGCAGCAACAAAGATTCTCTTTAATACTATTTTTAACATCACCGTGTTTCTTTTGCCCTTTTGAGTGACACTTGAGAAGCTCCTGGAACACTGAAATTTGGAAGACATCCCCCTTATCTATCAGGGAAGCCCATTCTCTCTCCCCCTGCCCCAAACAGCCCCTGCCCATTGCCCAGCAACGATAAGCACATGGTAGAGGTTAGAGGGACCACGACGGCCCACGGCTACAGCGACAAAGAGATAAGCACATTGTTGAGACTAAAGCACACAAAGCAGCCTGCTCCAGATCCTGATAAAACCCACTGCCCAGCAGGGAATTGCCCACTGCCTGTCCTCAAAGGTGCCACAGTCACCCCCACTCCTCCTCCCCTCCCGCTCTGCCACTCCTCGTGTGGACATCACTCCCCACGCCCAGGCCAGGCTTACACCAGGATACTCAGCTCAGCTCTTGCCTTCACCACCAGCGAGGAAGGAGACCCTGCAGAAGGTTCCTGCGTGCCAAGGGGTGGTTTTCCCGGGAGCAGGAGCACCCCTGGGAGCCGCAGGGGAGCACCCAGTGCCATCAGAGCTGGAGAAGAAGACGCTTATCCTGGTCAAAGCTGTTCTGTTAGACCTGGCCTAGAGCTTTGCACCAGATCTGGGCTTGTGCACTCGCCTCTTCCTTGTGCCATTCTTAAGCTTCGGTTTTCTGAGCTGTTTTCTTTTTTGCACCGTCAGGAGGTTGTTTTCTTTCAGGGTGTTAATCGTCGTCAGCTGCATTAATTGTTTGTTAAGCCTCTCCACCAAGCTCTTTAAATGAACGTCAGTGGCTGTCTTCCCTTGGACAATAATGAATGTATATATCGTTAAGTGCAGACTATACAGAAAAGTGGCTAAGTCAAGGATCAGAGGGTTTTGTAAAGCCTGTTTATTTTTTTAAATGAGTTTGAGCATTTATATTTTACCACCATTTACGTGGTTTTGGGGAACCCAGATTGTGTCAAGATCTCATGCCAAAACAAGCCAAAAGTTGTTTGATTTCAACCTTTTCCTCCATGAACCATGTTTTAAATGATGCTTTTGTCATTTTAAATGATGCTTTGTCATTTTAAATGTTTTATTGAAACATGTACTGATGAAAAAAAAAGAAAAAAAACAAAATGTCATCTTGACAAAAGATTTATACATGAATCAGAAAGTATTTATTTCAATTTTGTACCTTTCCATTTTAATACATTATAATGTATTGACTCAACTGAGATAATATAAACAGTTCATTTTAATAACATGTTTGCAGCGTGCTGTGTCTTTTTATTCTTTCCTTTCCACCCCACACTGGGCACTGACCCTGTGAAACCAAAGGCAGATCTGAAATATTTCAGATCCTGGCAACATCAAGTTTCTTTTAAAACAGAACATGAGTGTGTCTTAAGCAAGATGCTCCAGGGAAACCAAAGGGGCCCTGGGTCCAACCATGGGATGAGGTTACCTGTGAGAGCAGAGGACCTGGGGGTGAGGATGGTCCAGGTTTAGAGGGAAACACCACACACATACTGGACATCCAACTGCCTGCTGCTGGCTCAGGGTGGTGACCCCCTGTGGAGTCCCCAGACAAGGAATGTCACAGCCACCCCATGTCTCCTGCTCCAAGGGAAGCAGTTTGC
>JAOXXN010000265.1:31355089-31369730 GCA_026770055.1 Myrmophylax atrothorax | reverse complement strand
TCCTTCCTTCCTTCCTTCCTTCCTTCCTTCCTTCCTTCCTTCCTTCCTTCCTTCCTTCCCTCCCTCCCCTCCCTCCCCTCTCTCCCTCCTCTTCCCTCTGCCTTTTTTTTACTTTGAAACCACAATCTTCCATTATACTTTGATCATAGTAATGTGTCAAGCATATTCCAGATTATAGTCTGTGCTTGTTCAGTGCCTGTTTAAATTTCTGAGAATTTGACAATTATGATGTATATAGGCTTCCAAATGTCCGGGAAGACTGGAAGCTGTGCTCTCTCTACTTTGGAAAGAGATAGAGGCAGAGTTGGATGTAGCTCTTTCCTAGCGGGAGGGTGAAAAACACAGGAAAAGCATTTTTGACAAAACCTTTGGGTTCACTCCAGGACAATGAAAGAGGTTTGATATAGTTGCAAGAAAACATGCAGTTTCAACAGTCATCCTACACAATGTGAGATGATTGTTGTTCTCTTTGCTAAGTCTCTCTGTGTTTAACCTATTTCTTTGGATTCTTTGTATTTATGAAGGAGATCACACAGATAAATGGGAAAGCAGACTTTCATGAATTGAGGTGAAGCAGCAGTTACTTTTAGCTTTTGTCAGTCTGTTATCCACTTGGACAGTTTTTGAAAAAGTATTTTAAGCAAATAGAATGTTGTTCTAGTTCTAAGCATTGTGTGTAGAAATTACAGGATTTGTTCCTTGCACTGAGCAGGACCTCAAGTACTTATCCAGGTGTAAAAGAAGAATTCTCAAACTAAAGTCAGTAGAGTAGGAGATACGGACTTATATCAGCTTATCAGAAGGAGCGCAGGCCAATAGTCCTTGCTGCTGAGGCAAAAGCAGAATTATCTCCAACTTGGGCCATGTAGCTGGCAGGGCGGAGAGAGAGACACAGACACATGGACTGTTGGACCCACCACCAGGAGCCTCTGCCACACTGGCACTCTACCCTGCACCCCCTCTGGGAAATTCTCAAAAGGGAGTTGCCCAGGGCTGCCTCCACTGCAGCCAGAGAGAAAAAAAAAGTAAAACTAACTCTGCGGTCATGGTACCATTTTGCAGTCCCTGCTGTGGGGCACACACTGCACAGCTCGACACCCCTTAGCCACTGTCAGGGACAGGAGTCACCCCCAAGCTGACACAGAGCTGAGCCCAGACAAGCAGTACAGCAAAGCAGCCACTGCCACCTCACAAACCACACTCCATGAAATCTCGCTGCAGAGTCCCAGCTGAGGGGAAGCTGCCTGGAGCTGTCTGCTGCTCTAGGGCCTTGGCCCCAATGTTTGCCATTTCTGAAGTCCCTGTCTGTTGTTAATGTTACCACCTGCCCCTGGAGAGAGGCAGAGAAAAGGAGAGAGTCTGCACCTGTACTAACTACTTTCATTGTTCTCCCAGGGAGAAGGGAGATGGGGGGCAGATAGCTATGTTGGCCACCATCTTGTGGCCAAGAAGGAAGAGACCAGGAATGATTTCTATTACTGGCTTAAACTGTTTTGTTTGTATTGTTATGGCTGTATTTCCAGTAAACTTTTATTTTTTTACTTATATCTCCTTGTATTTTTTCTCTCTATATTGGTGAAAGGGAGTGAGGTTTTAATAAAAGGGGGTGGGAGGGCCCCAGCATTTGTCTTAAACCAAGACAGCACCACAGAGCTTGTGAATTAAGGAAATTCAGACTTAAGCCGTGCATATGAGAAATCCTAGTATTGTGATGTGGAAAAGAACATCATTAGGGCATTGCACACAAGACATCAGAGACTTCAATAGTCATGTAACTATGATGAATGTATTGGCTCTTTAAAAAACCTTAAAGGTTGGGCTTTGACTTTCCTGTGTCTATGCTTAGCCCATTACATGAAAAATTGTAACTTTTATCCAGTAAAAATCCAGTTTTTGCTACCATTAGTGTTATTTTTCTTAAAATGCAAAACCTTTAAAGACATGTCTGTTTGTGTACATGAAAATGGACTTGCAATTCTTTTTTCTCTCTCCCACTTTTCCACCCCCACCCCAGTGGAACTATGTAAAGCCAAAATATTATTTTCATTTCCCACTCATTTTCTTTTTATCCCAGGTTTCATTTGCAGCTTTATTCAAAAACTGTTCTTTGCTGATGTCACATAAAATTATTTAAGAAAGAACCAGAACAACAACAAAAAACCTCCCCTAAAGCATGGATGGGGTTTGAAATATAAATTGCAGCTTTAAAGTTCTTTTAGACACATATTAAACCTGTTTCTTTTGCTTTGTAATTATAAACTATACATGTCTCTTATTTAGGTGCAATGAAAACTTCCCATTTTTCTTTGCAACTCTGAAATAAAGCCACTCAATATATGTTTAAAGGTATTTTTCGCTCAAACTATATTTGGATGCTTATGTTGTGACAGTGTATCTTTCCTCTAAGGCATGATGATTGTAAGACAAGTGAAAAAATGATCAAAGCATCACTGAGATATCTCTGAGATGAATTTCCTAGAAACCAAATTGTATAAGTAATGTACATATGTCCTAATTCTTTTTTTATTAATGGGTAAGTAAGACAGTCAAATGCCATCCTGACATCCAATCCCGTCAGATCTCAGAAGCTAAGCAGGGTCAGGCCCGGTTAGTACACAGATGGGAGACCTCCTGGCAATACCAGAAGCTGTAGGTTCTAGTCCTGAGGACTTCACTGTCACCATCCGAGCTCGCTGGGCCGTGGCAGATGAACCTGAGGAGTTAAAGGATGGGGCCAGTTTTGCGCACGCTGTGCCTCACCTAAAAAATCCACTGCACAGGCTCAAAGGACACACCCACATGGGTAAAACCCTTCTCAAATCTTCGTTTGTGCAGCCTATCCATGACTGAATGGGTAAGTAGTAGGTATTTATCTTCAGCTTTAGTAAAGACATTGTTTAGACACAAGTTTTTATGCTGAAAAATTTTTTATAGGCAAAGAGGTGGCACACCTTATATATTTGAACAATGGCAATAATTTATTATTCATCAAATGGAAATCCTTAATATCTAATAATTCTTAGTCCAGACTAAGTTGTTATGGAATAAAGAAACATTAATAATGTACTTACAATTGTCATACGCACATTTAGGTTTTGTGTTTTTCCCTGATGAGCTCCCTCTTCTTCTCTGGGCTGTGAGGTTGGAGATTTAATTCTAGCAGTGAGGCAGAAGTGAGTCATTAGCATCCAAGTCTTTCATCAGCAGGAGAAATGTGGTGTTCTTGTTGATGATTATTCCTTTCTCACTCTAGGATTCCCTAGGGGTCATTTCTGTAAGCTTGCCTTGACTCTTTCACATATTTCTCTTTCTTCTTTAATCTGAAACTCCAGGTTACATCCAGATTTGCCGTATATATTGAGTTTTAGTATGTTTGACATCAGTTTTGTGTTCTGCTTGCAACTCCTAAATGCAGTTCTGTGCAGTTCCAAGTCTGCACTTCTGTAACTGACAAGGCTGAGTTTTTTATAACTATGTGGTCTCGAATGTCAGACTGTGCCCACCTCTTACCTCTTACTTATATGAAATAACTGCTTCTTACTGTTATCTATATAAAAATTATATCATGATTCTATGGTTCTACCATACAAGATAGAGCAAAGTAAAACAAATGAGCCATAGACACCTGCTCAATCAGGGAAACTACAATTATAGGTAAACCACAATTACAGGTAAACCAAAGAAAATAAAGTTGCAGGCAGGTCAGGAAAAGTTTAGACAGAGAAAGTCTGGCAAACCACAGTCCTGGAGTCTTGTATATTAAGTACAAAGCTTGTAACCTGTTATTAACTTTGACAATACTGTATTACACTCTATGTTGTTAAAAATGAATGGTACTTGGTGTTGGCATCCAGATCAGGAACAATGCACTACACACAATACAATATACATAGATCACTAGAGTACAAAATGAATGAAACAAACACTTGCAATAAAACTACAGAGGCACTATAGGAAAGCAAAATATTTTTTTTTTCTCCTAATATTTGGAAACAGTAGAAATATACTTTAAATTCTCACAAATGAACCCAACCCAAATCTTATATGTTGTTCAAAAGGATGGGAATTTCAGAAAGAGTGCTCTTAAATGTCATCATAGAGGATGGATCAGTGCTGAATAATAAAGTGACATAGCAGCACCATTTAGTTTAATATAGTTAATATCCCTGTTACATGAGTATAAGCCAAATTATGTTTAATTAAACAAGGTCTGATAAGTAAGCAGATGATGAAACACAGTGTTCTTTCTGTAACTTCTGGTGTAATAAGCAAAAAACCTGTAGGATAAGGTGATCTTTTGATGAAAATTTTGAAATTGGTCAGTAGAAGAAAATTTGAGCCTTCCTTCCAGCAATAAAATGCAGTGGTAATATGTACATAATTTGTTTTTCCTGTTATTCAACAAATTATTAAGAACATGTCAGCAACAAATGATCAAAAACTCCTTAACGCCAATGTAGTATTAGGTGGCAGGCATTCTTTATTCAGTGCTGGATGCACAAGGGGATATTTCCTCCAAAATATTGTGCATACTGAGTACAGAAAAGGCTCCTGTTTATATACTATAGTCTACATACACATTCCTTGATTTTTCCCCAAAGAAACATACATGTGATAATTATTTCCCCAAAGTCATTAACATATGTTCCCTCCGCTCTGCATTTGCTTTCTCCTGTCCCAGGGGCTCCTCTGGTGGTCTCTGGGAGTCGTAGACCCCAAAGTTGTAATTGAATGCTCAGTGAACTGGTGTTACTTCCAAAATATGGAGCTGAGTTGGTACACTTTGGTTTGTTACTTCCCCCCTTTTTTTTCTTTTGTTAGTGTTTAACATTATCCTACAAAATAAGCATTGTGCAGTTCCATAGGCTAGTGATTTTTAAGGATAAGCTTTGTATTATCCTACCAGCTGAGCAAACATTTCTTCATCAGACAAGCAGCTTTCCTTTTCAACAGTCTCTCTAATTTGATTTGCTCAGAAGACATGGTCTACAAAATATGCCTTGCTGTAGTGCACACAACCATGCAGGAGAAAGACCACTCGATAGTAACAGTTTTGTGAATGTAAGAAGACTGAACAAGGTGAGTTACATTGGTACTGATGACTCATACTAAACCTTCATTGTTTGCTTCCTTGCCATATGCCAGCATGACTAACCCAAGGGTGCCAAAAATTACCACTGATCAATAATTTGAAATTGCAGCACTTGAACTTTCACCTTTAATTCTGCTGTGCTGTAATATGTGTTCAAACATCAGCCTTTTGGAATTATTCATTCTGGCTGCAGATCAGCATTGTATAGACATCTGCAGAATGTTAAAAATACATTTCTTTCTAGCATGGAATAGCAAAGCAAATTTCAGTAAAGAGACATGGTGGAGCTCATATATTCTCAGTGTAAGCAGACAGTGTGGGGACATTTAATATATCTTAGCAGTCAATTTAAATTTTCCTTTAATTCTGATATTACAAAACTCTTTTTGAAATAAGCATAGTTATGTATATGAGAGGTGGAGTGGATATGATTTGATCCAGAGCCTTTTGAAGTATATGCAAAGATTTCCAGTGACCCCAGTAGGCTCTGGAAAGCTCCATGAGTTGTATGAGTATTAAGTAGTTATTAAGTAGTTGTTTCACTGCTATTGTAGCATAGAGCCATAATGAATTGTGTTAAAGAACACTGGGAGAAAAATAAAAATAAAGAAAGATATAAATGTAGCTTTTTGTACATTTGTGGATACCATTTTTCAGGTAAGAAATAACATGGATGTCAGACTAACCTTATGTTCTAGTCTATCTGATAGTTTTCCTCTCTTTCCTTCTTTAAGATAAAGCAACTGACACAGCATTTCGTTCAGGACACTGTAGTAGAACTGACAATCACAAATGCTGTCTGTGAAATTTCATGATAAAGACATAAACAACTTTGTTCCTCTGTTGCTTTAATCCTCTTGTGTTTATCTCATACATTCCCATATGAAGCTAATTCTATATGTGGACACAATGCAACACATTAGAAGCAAGAATTACTGGCAAGAAAATGGTATTCACGTCCAGTGGGATGGTCTGATAGTTAATAACATTGCCTTAGTCAGAAACTGAGGCTAGTAATGAATATTATCTATGAAACATATTTGGAAATGCTTTTATTTCTCTGTAATGTGTGGACACCATGTAGGGTTCAGTTAATTTGAAGAAGTGGCAAGAGTGAGATTCACATGCCTCTTATGAGCCAACGAACTAGCTTCCCTCTAGTGTCAGTAAGGACACAGAAAGAGAGAGAGAATCATAGAATAACAGAATCCCAGAATATGCTGAGTTGGAAGGGACCCATAAGGATCATCAAGTCCAACTCATAACCCTGCATAGGACCATCCCCAAGAGTAATAGCATGTGCCTGAAAGTATCATCCAAACGCTTCTTGAACTCTATCAGGCTTGGTGCTGTGATCACTTCCCTGGGGAGCCTGTTCCAGCATCCAGCCACCCTCTGGATGAAGAATCTCTGTATAATATCCAACCTAAACTTGCCCTAACACAACTCCAGGTCATTCTCTTGGGTCCTGTCTGGTAACCACAGGGAAAAGATCAGTGCCTGTTCCTCCTCTTCCCCTCTAAGTTGTGGACTGCAACAAGGTCTTCCCTCAATCCCCTCTTTTCCACACTGAACAGAGCAAGTGACCCCAGTTGCTTCTCATACGGCTTCCCCTCTAGGCCCTTCACTATCTTTGTTGCCCCTCTTTGGATGTTCTCTAATAGCTTAATATCCTTCTTATATTGCAGTGCCCCAAACCACATACAATATTCAAGGTGAGGCTGAAATCTTAGGACAATCACCTCACTTGACTGGCTGGCGATGCTTTGCCTGATAGTCCCCAGGACATGGTTGGCCCTCTGGGCTGCCAGGCCATGCTGACTCATATTGAACTTGCCATTGACCAGGATATCCAGATTTCTTTCTGTTGCACTGCTTTCCAGCATCTCATTCCCCAGACTATACAAACCTCTGATGTTGAACCATCTCAGATGCAGAATCCAGTACTTCCCCTTGTTGAACTTCATATGGTTGGGGATTGCCCAGCCCCCTAACTTTTCCAGGTGTTTCTGCAGGGCCTCCTTAGCTTCAAGAGAGAAAACAGCTCCTCTGCATTTTGTTTCATCTGGAAACTTGCTCAGTATCCTGTCCAGTCCTGCATCCAAGCAATTTATGAAGATATTGAAGAGCACAAGGCCCAAGATGGAACCATGTGGAACCCCACTAGTGACAAGTTATCAGTCTTATGTCAGCCCATTCACTATTACCCTCTGTGCTTGATCTGTAAGCCAATTGCTCACCCACTGCATGATGTGTTTATCCAGCTGTGTGCTAGACATTTTGTCCAGAAGGATCCTGTGAGAGACAGTATTGAAAGTTTTACTGAAATCCAAAAAGATTACATCAACTGGTTTCCCTTGATCAGTTATGTGGGCTACCATAAAAGGATATCAGATTTGATAAGTAGAACTTTCCTTTCATGAAGCTCTCTTGTATGTGACAAATGACAGTGCTTTCAGGTGTTTTTCAATACCTCCTAGAATAATCTTCTCCATAACTTTACCAGGCACTGAAATGAGACTGACAGGCTTGTAGTTTCTGGGCTCCTCCTTCTCACCTTCCTGAAAACTGGGACAACATTGGCCAGCTTCCAGTCAGCTGGGACCTCTCTGAATTGTTGAGTGCTCAAAAATCATCAAGAAGGGGTTTGCAATGACATCAGCCAGCTCTTTGAGGATTTTGGGATGAATCCCAATCCACCCCATCGATTTGCAGAGATCCAGCTGGAGCAGCAGATCCTGCATAATTTCAGGGTTGACTGGCAGTTGGTCATTCTCACAGTCATGGTCCTCCAGCTCAGGACACCCCTTGGTCCATCATCCACATTGAAGACAGAAGAAAAGAGAGTGTTAAATACCTCCATCTTGTCTCTGTTCCTGTTTTTGAGGTGACCATCCTCATCCTGAAATGAGCCAATGTTATTTTGATATTACCTATTGCCATTAATGTATTTGAAGAAACTCTTTATTGTCCCCCACATTTCGGGCCAGCTTCAACTCCAGTTGAACTTTGGCTGCACAAATTTTCTCCCTATAGTGGCAAGCAGAATCTCTGAAGTCTTCCCATATCACTTGACCTTGCTTCCATTGGGCATACACTTTCCTTTTTTACCCTATCTCCAAGAGGAGATCCCTGCTCAGCCAAGCTGGCCTTCTGCCTCGCCTGCTTGACTTTCCACCTTTGACAATTGCCTGCTCCTGTGCCCTTGAGAGATAATGTTTAAAAAGTGACCAGCACTGATGGACTCTAGAACCTTCAAAAACATTTTCCCAGGGGACCATACTAATTCCCTGAGCAGCCTGAAGTCTGCTCTCCTCATATTCAGAGTTGAGGTTTTGCTGGCACTTTTCCTCCTGTCAACAGAGATTTTAAACTCAATCACTTTGTGGTCACTGTGGCCAGGATGGCCACTGATCTTCACTTCGCTCACGAGATTCACTCTGTTGACAAGCAGTAGATCAGGGAGGGCATCTTTCTGACTCCCTTAGAACCTGTTCCATAAGGTTGTCATAAAAGTTTTTAGTAATTTTCTGGCCCATATTGTACCAGCTGCGTGATGCTCCCAGTTAATTTCTGGCAAGTTTAAGTCCCCCATAAGGACAAAGGCAATTGATTTGGAAGTGCCCCTTAGTTCCTCAAAGAGTAATTTGTTGGTGTCATCATCATGTCTGGGAGGTCTATAGTAGACTCCCACACTAATGACATCTGCATTATTTGTTCCTTTCATTCTTACCCAGCAGCTCTCAACTGTGCCATTGCCAGCTGTGAGCTTTATACATTCTAACCATTCTGTTAAACACAGTGCCACTCCTTCTCCTCTTCTGCCCTGCCTATCCCCCTTTAATAGACTGTAACCATCCATCAAGGCACTCCAGTCACAGGACTTACCCTACCAGGTTCCATTTATGCCAGTGATGTCAAATCTCCAGAACAGGGCCAAAGCTTCGAGCTCCTGTTACTTGTTCCTCATGCTGCGTGCATTGGTGTAGAAACACTTCAGGTGTGGTACATTTGTAGCCAACATCTCCTGAGGCAGATTGAGGAATGTTCATTTCTTCAAGTTTTGGCAAACCATCCCATCGCTCATCACTGGCATGCCTGGTTTTATCCCTTTCCTCCTTCCAAGCCAGTTTAATGCTCTGTCAACAAGCTTCACTAGCTCCTGTGCTAGAATTCCTTTTCTCCTCTGAGACAGGTGTATAGACAATAAAATTCTTGCTCGATCCTCTTTGTTGCGCTCCAGGTCACTCGCACTCCTTGGAGTCATTTAAAAGTTCCTTGATTGCTCTCAGCACTGCTCCCTCCTTGCTGGGTTGCTTGCCACAGACCTCCAGGTCCTCAGAAGGCTGCCACTTGTTTGTCCGTGCTCTTGGGAACTCCTGCACAGCCCAAACTCTCTTTCAGTGAATGGAGCTTCCAAGATTGCCTCTGCTATTGCAACTTGCTAGAATGTGCTGAAATTGCCCCACCTGTGGCTCAGCTGCCCAGGAGGCCTACCTGGCTATCTTAGACTGAATGATTAACTTTTAGACAGTCAGACATTAGGCCTGCCCTCTCTAAACTAGTACTTCTCTGGATGATGCAGAAGGAAGGAGGAGGTGAAGTAAATGTGTGCTTGGGAGAGATGTAGCCTCTCTTTGGAAGCATTTCTCATCTGTGGGAGTAAAGCAAAATATCTCTCTCTGTATCCACAGTGATGGGAGACCATGAGGTCAAAATGAAGTCTACAAAGTGTCAGTGTTTTGTCCCAGGAAAGTACTAGAGATGCTGACAATGTGCTAATGTCTCAAGGGCCTGTGTTAAATAGTCTCCCCTGAGGCTCATCTGCCACTCCAACTCTTGTGTTACTATACTCTTCTGTACTTATCAATGTAAGTACTTAATTACTGATGTCAAAAGCAGCCAAATAAAAATGCTACTACAGATAATTGTTGTCATACCATTTCTCAGTAGTTATTTGATACTAGTATAGGTTGATGCTATTCTTGGAAAAAGCTCTTCTGATGCAGTGTTCACAATATACAATTTGCATTATTTATGGATCGCAGTATTATCTATTTTGTCTTTATAGAGATATAATTATATGACTGTTATATTTTATTGCAAATAATATATTGGTATGCTATCACAAAATACAACATTTTTTCAATGGCATGGTAAAATAACAATTGATTATTTCTCAAACTTTCTAAACTGCCAAGAAATCGTTTTAATATATACTTCTATCAGTGTCCAGTTTTCTAACCGAATGTGATTTTTAAAGTCTTTTACATCTCAAAGCAGTCATAACTAGACAAAACAACTTAAATTCTCAGAACTTTAAGATTGTGTGCATTCCATGATTGTAAAATAAAGCACAAAAAGAAGTTGAATTATTCTATGTATAAGAAAATATATATTATTTGTTGCTGTATTTCAGTTATTATGTCCCACAAAGCTGGAAAATAACATGAAAACTTTTGCTCTGTTAGTGATGTCTTTATCATGCAATGTTCTTCTCAGGAACCCTCTTACATCTTGTCTCTCTAAACCTTGCTGTGTTTCATTCTGTGGGTTTTCAGGAAGTGCTTTCAGAGACTAACATTTGGGTATCTGTGTGTGATGAAGTTTCTAAGTTTCTAAAATTGTCAAATACTATGCTGGTGTTTCCATGTCAGAAAATACACTTCATACTGAAGACATTAGAAGACTTACCCATACCATTTATAGGGAATTAATGGGATCTCTCAGAATTCCTCCTTTACTACAGTCTCTTATGATACATTATAGGAGGAAAGACGTGAAGTACATGTTTACAATTATCTCAGCTGGAGGTCCAGCTCCTAGTGGTCTGTTCTTCCCCCTCTATAGTTCCCTGGCAGGCCGATTTTTTTAAGCTGCTTTGTATGTTTCTGTATTAGCCAATCATGCTTTCCTAGAATTAAGGCAAGGGTAAACCTGATTAGGATCTCTGAATTAGATATTATCATAGGAAAAGAAGATGAGCACCCTTGCAGTTAACTTATCAAATAGAACATTTCACAGGCAAAAGTGAAGTTCATGGACTGAACAACCAGAATACTTCTACTAATCCAATTCAATGGAATAATAGTCTAGACATAGATATGTGTTGAGATTTGTTATTCAATCTATTTTATTAGAACTTCATAGATATGCATTCTGGAAGTTCACTCTATATTTAGACTTAGGCAAATTTCTTGCATTTTCCTCTGTTTTTCTTCTCCATTTATATACCTTTATTTTCCCCCTCTTAATAATATGCATTAAACATCAAATACAAAAATTTTCAGCATAGATCTTTTTTGTCAAATTATGTAAAACAATGCTACTTACAAATCATGTAGACTCTAAATAATCAAACACCTTATTTAAAATTACATATTTTGAAGTATTCCCGCCCTTTTCAAATATTTATAAAGATAATAGTATTTTACAATCATTCTGTAATAAAGTTTTCATAATATCTATTTGTTTTATTCAAACTCATTTTCCAGCTCCTAGATATACATGGGTTCCTGTTCAGATCACTTTGCAACTCAAAGATTAATCTTTATTGCATCACTAATTCGGGTAACATTTGGTAGAGAAATTGACATAAATGCCAACCAAAACACATAACCACCAGTCTCCACTGAAAAATAAAACAGGCAGGTGTCAAGCTGATATTTTTAAAACAACATAAAAACATCTTTCCTTTTAGAGACCTTGGTTTTTCCTTTTGAATATCATATTTGTGTTTCTTTTTTTCCCAGCTGTCTGTTTTCTCTGGGTGTTATTTTACAGTGTGGATTTATTTTCATTGCTTCACCATATGTTTTGTTTTTTTTCTTTTTCTGTGCCTATACACTTATTTATTCTTCCCCTTTCTGAAACCCTTTCACCTCTATCATCTCCAGAGACTGGCTGGTAAGCAAAAAGTATAGACAGTATATGTGATACCTTTTGACTTCCTTAAGAGCCTCTTGCTTCTCAGGCTTCAGGCTAGTTTTTATGGTACAAATCCATCCTAAGATTCAGTTGGATTATCCATTTTCTATTTTTCTGCTTGCTGTAGTTGCTGTATGTTCAGCTTAGGTGAATAAGAACTGCAGCTCTAGATTTGCACAAGTAGTGACCAGTCAGAAATAATAGTGATTGAATGTTTACATACACACACAAACATGTACATACACAAAATTTACCCCACCCCTGCTGTTTTTTCTGAATAATTTTTATTTAAAGATAAAAACAATTAGCAATTCTTGTCATGCCTAGATTCCCTGGCCTCTCTTTATCTTTGTTGTTCACATGGAACTTAATACCTGCAGGGCCCTGCCAGCTCTAGGATGTGGGTGGCATAATAATGAAGAACAAATCAGTTTTATTTCAGAAAGAATTTTTAAATACATATATTTAAAAAATTTTTTTTTTTCAGTTTTCCTTCTTCCCAGATAACAATTCAAATATTTGTTAGACCTTTGACATACCATTTCCACATGCTGGAATGCTGGAGAAAAAGATGCTCAGGTTGGAGTAGACTGTTTTTGAAAATCTCAAAGCAAATTATTTTCATCATTTTTCTGCAAGTATCACTCAGGATGTCCTCCACTATGAGTTGATTTTTTGTTTTATTTTGCTTTCTCTGTTTGTTTCTTTATTTTATTTTTTTTTTATGTAGAAAATCTACTAGAGATTCCTAAAGGCCTTTTCATTAATTGGTCAAACATACAACAAACATATAATTCACATATGACAACTCTGTCTTCACTGTGATATGTATTTAGCCACATTTTGCTCTATTTTCTGATAATTTACAGCTCTTTCACAGCCTAGCTAGCTAATAATTTTCTCTTTGTGGATGTAGAGTTACTTTTTCTGTTGCACCTGGCTTCTCCAGTCCAGGCCTCTCAAACTCACCATGTTCAGGGGTGCTGCCAACTCTTCTTTATAGACCTCACTCTTTTTAGAGAGGGAAAAGACTGATGACACACTGCCTAGAGAACCTTCCTGACAGAGATAAGCACCATCTGTTGCATTACTCCACTGGGACATTTTTTAAAAGGTTACCTCTGCTGGAGAGCTCAGAAGCTGACTAGAAAATATTGAAAGGAGTAATGATTCTGTCAGAGTCTGTCTTGCATAAGGAGCTAGTGTAAACAGAGAGCTTGCTCTTGCATATTTTATCTATCTCAGTGGTAATACCCTTTCTGACCTAATCAAATACTGAACTCACACTAAATCACTCTATTAAGGACATGATTTCAGGAAGTTTCAAGATAGACTACTAAGTTATTTTATATTTCTTACAAATCATGAGCGTATTCACTATTGTAAGAGGAAAATGGAAAAAATATCATGGAAAAATATGTCACAATTGCTTGCAATTGAAAATTTAAATGTCACTAATCTACTGGGAATTCATTTGGCTGCAGTGCAAGGTCTTGACATTTTAATATATAGAACCATCACTTTGGCAGGTAAATTTAATGTATCTCTTAGCATTGGCCTCCTTCCCTAAAACACTTAGTAGTGGTATATTATGGCATCATTCCTACAAGTGTAGAAAAGTGACAGAGGATGCCAGAAAGAGGTGATGTTCTCTGTGGATGCAAGTTTCCATTCCCTTTTGACAGATGAGACAGAGACATTTTTAAAAATTTTAAAAATGTGTCAAGATATAGCTCCAATTTGTTTTTACTTATCTAATTTACTATTCTAGATTTTTTTCCTTTCACAATTTTATTCTGATTTTGTTTAGTGATTTGTTTTTTTCATCAATGCAGTTGCTAACCATATTACATGTCCAAGATGTGAATTTAAGTCTGTTCAGCATACTTCATATTCACACACTTTGTCCTATTTCTATCAAAGTGTGGTTATGCATATGAGAGGCTAATTTGTTCATGCTTCTATTCATGATAGAATCCAGAAAATTCTCTTTACTGGAATGAAGGTATTTTGAGCAATGAGAAATTGGAAGCTTGTGATCCATATGGCATTCCTATTGGGTCCAAAGCCCAAATACTCTTACCAGCTGATATGACAAGGAAAGAATGTTCACAGCCAAAAAGAATATGAACTATCTCCATGCTCCCTGTTGTTTTGTGCTGAAACTCTTCCTGATTGAAGTGATCCTAGCTGCTGAAAGGTGTGGTTTGATTCTGACAATTTACCCTGCAGGCATGCACATACTTCTCTTCCTGTTGCTATAAAGAAAATACTTTCTTTATTTTTCTATTTATTTATTATGCTGTGATTGTCTACACCTCCAACTTTTGTCTTACTATGTTCCCAGAAATGAAACAGTAAAAGAAACAGCAACCAACAAGCACATTTCTATAAGGTGTGGTTTAGGGCTTATAGCAGTGAATACATATGTAGACATGCTGCCCCTGGTATGTCCAGGAGTTGTCAAGACAAGGTTCCTGGTGTTACAATTGATCTGCTCATCTGTAGCAACTCCCACCTAGGCAGGACATCTGTAAATCCAGTATATGGTTGCTCAGCACTTACCTGCTTTGGCAATTTCTTTAACAATTTGATAGCTCCCAGTCTGACAGGAAAAAGAAT
>JAOXXN010000265.1:31334598-31354989 GCA_026770055.1 Myrmophylax atrothorax | reverse complement strand
CAAAATGTATCAGTGCCCACTACTGTTTAAGAAAGTCAGGTTTTCATATGAATTCTACACATTCTAATTCAGATTGCTCAGCTGATGTGGTCAGTTGTGACTATAGCTGTGCTCGATGATGGCATAAAATGAAGACATTTCTCCTACGCAAAGCCTAAAGTTGTAGATTCCATAGTAGTTAGAAAAAGGTCATGACCAAAAAAATTCAGGGCTGGAAATTCATTTAAAAGCTTAACTTGAAAGACCTGAATCACTGAACCTCAACTAGTTATTTCTCCTTGGGACCTTCTTCATGTATTTTCCACTAATGATGACACTCAGTTTATGACCTAATTTAATAAAATGAGTGCCAGAAATCTGTAAGCATAACAACTATTCACGATTGTTGTCAAATGAGAGACATGAGTATCTTGATGCCCATGATGCCTAAAATGGAAGAAAAGAACTTTCCAGACAATATTAGTATAGAGAAAATAGAGAGGAGGTCCTTCAATTAAAGCACTTTAAGGTAAACTGAATACACAGGTGCATGGTACAGTATAAGGTTCCTACCAATTTATAATGTTAATTAATTAACATAGCTAATGGTACATCCAATTCAGGAATTGTCTGTCCCCCAAAACCTCCCTCAGGTCTGCCCTTTGGCATGCCACCCCAGAATTGATTTGGAAGTCTCAAGATCTCTTACTTCTTCACCACCATCATCTTCACATCACGTTCCTTCTTTGAAGCTTTTCCAAGGTTTCTGAGCCTTTTGCTTTGACTACAATGATATCATATTATGTCCTTCTATATATGTGTCCCAAATGAGATGTCCTTGCTAGAATCTTTTTCCTTCAAAAGAACATTAAAGTCAAGAATTTCAAGAATTTTATATAAACCATGAGAAAAGGGTTTAGTAACTGTTAACTGCTATTCTAAAGTATTAGAAACTATACAGCTATATTATTAAAAATCTACATGCTATAAATCATTAAGGATCTTAAGGCATCACTTCCACAAGGTACTCCTGCTGCTAGTTGTGCCAGTTCTATACATATCATTTAATATGCTGTTCCAGGAAATTTTTCAAACTTCATTGGCTCAAGAACTTGCCCTGTTAAGTTTCAATGGAATGTAGTTCTAGGAATATCATTAGGTATTCTGCAGTTGTTCATTTGTGGCATCTTTCGATACAGAAATATCATCACTTAGCAATCAAATAACGAGTTTTCACCACCACCTCCTTCCACCCCCATTTTCTTCTTGAACTTCTTCCTCACATTTTTCTATTAAGATCTTCTCAATAAGTATAAATATGAAACAATAGTTCAGTGACCTAGTTTTTTGGAGTTTTCTCTGTTATGAAAGAATAAATTTTTTCTGCTTTGCTAGTGAATGTTTTACATGCATTAAAAGGCAGTTTTGATGTACAAGATAGAAAGGTAATGCATGGAAAGGGTAAAAAAAAGTTTGATTCTCCTAATTTAGTGGTTTTGGTTTAGGGTCACAAATAAGACTGGTATCTAGAAGCCACTAAGGTAAGGCAGAGAGGAGCAGGGGGATACCATCTCTGGTGTCTACTTACCTTCTAAATATTGTAAGACTTTATGCTTGATCAAAGACAATTACAATTTTTTATCTTTTACTTGCCAGCTGATGGTGTAGGAGAACATGTATAAGTAATACAATGCAGTTCTGAAACAAGTTTAGCAATGCAGACTTCCTATTTGATGACCATGGTGCTAGAAAAGTGTACATTGTGTCATACAGCATCTGGCAAGTGTGTTGGCTGATTCTTCTTTTCTTTTTTTTCCTTTTTTTTAGGTGACTTTGCAGTTTTTAACCAATGAAATACCCAAATATCCATACATTTTGCACTAAATGACTTTATGTAGGACCTAGTTTATCTCAAATATGCCAAGCTGCTT
Organism: Myrmophylax atrothorax; assembly: GCA_026770055.1. Classification (NCBI taxonomy): domain Eukaryota; kingdom Metazoa; phylum Chordata; class Aves; order Passeriformes; family Thamnophilidae; genus Myrmophylax; species Myrmophylax atrothorax. The sequence continues at coordinate 31,353,079 of JAOXXN010000265.1, read as the reverse complement.
TGGGATATACTCAATGCATGCAAAGATACCTTACGCACTAAACATGAATATAGGAGGACAATGTTATTATAATTATGTATATCCCTATAGAAGAATTGCATGGATATGACTACATTTGACACTGATTTGACATTGACTGCATAGAGATCACACACTGATTTACAAAAATTTGCAATAGTATGCAATAGTGAATTTTACCCACTTTAAGACCTTGGCTATAGAAAATATAGGAAGATATAGGTTGACGTCATTTCATGTGAACAGATCTATATGAACAGAATCTTGGAAAATTCCTATTTTTATCATAAAAGATTTCCCAGGTATCAAAATTATAACTTGCCGTTGTTATGTCTAGATGGTTATCAAGAAAATGAAAAAAAAATATAACTCTCATAAATTGGTTTGAAAATATCTACTGCCATATAAAATGGATAGGCATGACGTTGTGTGAAATATCACTACTAGGACCCTTTTAATTTTTCAGATATGGGGCATTATTTGGAACTTAAGACACAATACAATGACTCTGTCCAAGCTTCTTAAGCAAATTTCTGTAGCGGTTGAAAGGTAATTATTTTGATGACATACAGTAGAGTCACTTGTTAATCTGTTGTCAAAGACCTCATAAGTTCATAAAAGGCAGCATGACATGGTGGTTCTGCAGATTTGATCTAAAATCTGACAAGCATCACATTGTTCTGCAGCTTGAATAACCTTTCTGAGCTGAGATGGTGACATTCTGAAGGGTGAATAAGAAGTGCAAGATCCTTCACAATGCAACGTCTGCTGAAATTTAGTACACATAGTCAGCTAGTACTCATGGATTTGAACATGATTTACGCTTTCTGGTCACAGTGCAACAACCATGTTTTGAAATATGTTGATTATAATTTTATCATATTTTCTGATTCCACCTCCAAGGGATAAAAACTGTCTACAAAGAGGCAGGTGCGGTGAAGAACACAAGAAGGCAAGAACAAAAGTTCCTGAAATGATTCTGTCTGGTCCTTTATGTAAGATTCTCAGTAGAATTTGCATTCTGCAAGTTAGAAAAGCAAATGACTTGTCCACTGCTCTGACTTTTTGTTTGTTTTGGTTTGTTTTGTTTTGAGGGTTTTTGTTGTTTGTTTGTTTTTTTTTACTAGAAGAAGTCAGCTGTTAGCTAGCTCAACCCAGCTCAAGTCAGCCGACAGCCTCACTTTTTTGATCCATTTTGGTACCAAGAAAGGCATCAAGAGGTCACAGTGCCTGAGACATCCCAGAGGAGGATTGCCCATTATAAATTGACTTAAAGTAGCATTGCTATTGTAAAGATTGTGTCAGCAGCTTCATTATAATGCCATTCTTCAAGAAGTGATAACTCAACTGTAAAAGTTGCTATAAAATCAACAAGATCACAGTTTTCAAAGCCAGATTATCTAAATAATCAAAATATTTGACAAATTAAAGAAAGCAATACAAATTATGTAAATGTATTTGCTCATTAAAATGCATAGTTAGAAATTAAAAAAAATATCTATTGTACTTTCTTCTTCCTTTTGTATCTAATCACTTTTCAAATGTCTTTCATAACTGTGATATTGTTACATATTTTAATTCCAGAGCCATGCAGGAAAGTTCACTTGTTATTCTTAGTAACACCACTTACAAAACTTCTAAACAAAACCCAATTCTGAATGGAAGTTCGTATTTGGACTCATCTTTTCATGTAGTGAACCATCACTATCTGGTACTTGCTAAATATATAATCTTTCTGTGTGCTTTAACCTCTCAAATGTAAAACCAGAATATTTTGGGAGTATAGTGAAGACTTGTTTTAAAAGTTAAAGTTTATCTAGTCATTGTTGATTAGGAATCAAGTGTCCTGCATCAGACTCTAGTGGCAATATTAGTAGAATATGATACTTGAGGATTTGTTTAATAAACATCAAGAGAGAGCCAATAAAAAGGTTTAAGCATTGAACTCAGTTAAACCTGAAGTACTTCCATGTGGCTCTAAAAAGCTTGGAACTGTACCTCCTTTTGTAAGTTACTTTGATGAATAATGTTTGACACCTGGAAGAATTTTATGTTATCCAGGTGTATTAGTTTTTATTCTTGGCTCATCTCTGAACTGATCTTCAAAGTACCAGTTAAATCTACCATCTGTTCTCTGACTAACATTGAGTAGGTCATACCTTGCATTTCAAATATGCTTCTGAAAATTAATACAGCTTTTTATAATGTCTCAGTTGGTCTGTTGTAACATTCTCAGGAGCTCTGCTTGACAAAATGATCAATAGGCTTTGGATAGTTTGGGGGTCTCATTACATTCACTTCCATATGAGTATGGCATACACTTTGAAATTTTATTGCCCATGTTAGAAGTATTCGGCATGTTTTCTCTAGAGAAAAGGCCCAAATTGACCTTCCACTAGTCTCATGTGACCAGAGACTATAGGTAAATGGTGTAGGAAAATGAACTCTTATTTTTTTTTATTAAACATCAACCCCTGTAAAATAAGCTTTGTATCATGCAAGAGAAATCTTGACTCATTATATCTATGTAGTAAATTTGACTGACTTTTAAATCAGTTTAACTGCTCCATTTCCTAGAACTGATTGCATGTGGTCACATCCTTTTCCTGTGTTTAAGGTCTTACTTGATTTTAATGTGTGTTCATTATCTCTACATCTTTTCTATAACCTATTTTTCGTGAATTTTTTAATAGTTCTCAAGTTACAGAGTACCTCCACCTCCACACTTGCAGAATTATCTGTCAGTGATGCTCAGATATCAGGGGCCTATGTTGAAGTGTTGGAAGGATGTAGATGGACTTGAAGCCACAGGTGGAGATGACATGGAAGTAGCTTAGCAGAGATTATGCAGACTTTATCTGTAAAATATTTTATGGATTTAAGTGGATGAATAAATCGGGCTGACAGTTTAGGTAGTTTAACACTGTTAGGGCACTGAATCCTAGTTAAGAAGATCAGCATACCTGCTTGATGTGGCCTAGCCTCCTTATTTAGGACAACTCCTGTGAAGGATTCTTTGCCAGGTCAGCTTGGAGGAACTTCCCTGAGCCTGGTGAATGCTGGGCTTATAGTGCTGAAACTGCCAGAGACACATTAAAAGAAGAAATGTGAATCAATTCAGGCAAGGTAATGACCAAGTGAATTAAATATTTGTTTTTGGTTTTTTATACCATCTAATAGATGTGATGGAAATATTGATAGGTTCATTGTAGCCTGGCTATCCCTTCAAAGAAGCTCAGAATATGAACATGAGCATACTGTATATACTTTTCAATCAATAAAAATTATTTTTAGAGGTAAGCAACTGACCCATTGAAAGCCATTAGGTCCAGCTGCCTCACTTCCAGTTAAATCACCAGGATTCCACCTCACAGAGCATTTTCCACTCAGAAATAGGCAGAGACAAGGAAAATTTTTTAATCCAAAAATCCTCATTGCCTTCACTTCCATTTATGACTAATGCCCTTACCTTCCATCAGTTTTTATTAACTGCTTCAGCCAAGACATTTCATTATGTTATTAGAGTATTTCACAGATACAGAGGTCACAACATGTAAATTTTAAACAAAGCTTTGAGTGTGTTGTATGTTTTATTTTTTCTAGCAGTACCTCAATGGCCCTGCCCAGCTGTGCTAGACAGTGCCACTGACAATATTACCTTTTACCCTTGCCCTTATTGATTACACATCAGAACTTACAGCATCCATAATATGAAAAAAGCTGAGTCTTTCATAAAGACAGTCAATTGTTTTCTGAAGTTATGACCCTTTTAGAATAATCTGCTGCATATACACTTTGGCATTTGGGGATAGCCATAAAGCATGGCACAAGGTATAATGAACCCCTTAGAACAACTCTGATGTTTGCAAACCTCAGTGTCTGTATACATACTTGGTATATACAAAATGCTTACTTCTCTGAATGCTCAAGTTAATCTTTCTTCAAGGTTGGGTTTTTTTTCATTTCTGTTGGATTATTTAGTTTGAACGAATCATGTAATAACATTATTATCATGATCATCATCATGATTATCATCATTACCATTGCTATAATTTGAAAGTTATTTCACTGCATTCAGGGGAAAATGTATTTTTGTTTGAGGACTTTTTCTTAATATTTATCTTACCTCAAACAATACTATTTCAAATTGTATTTAAAGGGATCATTTTAAAAGGAAGTATATATATCATCTAGCCTGCATGTTCATTTAACATAAAAACATGTTTTATTTTTAACTCTAAAAACTATTTCTTTAGGGAAAAGGGAAAATGAATTAAAAGTTACAGATTTTAATAACAGTACATTTTAAAATAATACTACTTTATACACAGTATATTCATGGTCTAACAATATACTAAAATAACCAATTTTTTTATTTCTTCTACTTGGTCCAACACAATGTCCATTCTATATATTTCCATTTGAAAAACTTTCAGACAAAATTATGTAATCAGATTTTTCCTATTGGATGCAATATTGTTAAAAAATTGTTTAACAAGAAGAAAATTTTGCCAGTTATGAATTTTTCAATCAGGGAACAATAGTTAAACAGAATGTAAATGAAAAATAAGAAGTTTAACATAACTGAACTAGGCCTTTGTTTCTGTACTACAGTAACACTGGTCATTATATTCAGAACAAATATTTTGTATTTTGTTTCTCCTGATTTGATAGTGTCCAAATAGCTAATGATCAACCAGTATATTTTCAAATGAGAAGTATGATAATTTAATTAATGTTTAATGTCTAGGAGCTGCTGAAGATCATGCATAATCCAATTACTTCTTATTCAATTAGTTTAATAGCAAACCACTTTGCTATAATTACACTTAATCCCCTGATCTCTCTTTTCAGCTGTTTATCAAGGGTCTGTGTGATATCTTTGAGGAAATCATATTGGAATATAATTATCAACAATCCCGAATGGAATTAATGCACTAGATAGTACTCAATTGTGAGCAGCATTTTGTTACTGGATCGGTTAGTTTGGTAGACGGTAAAAAGACATTACATAGTTTGAAGTTTCTGAGCCACTTTCCCTAGAGTTTTTGGGGAAGAGGAGACAATGCAGTTATTTCTTCTGCTAGCTGATATGAACAAACAAGTGCCAAGTTAGAAGCTAAAACTGAATCAAAGAAAAGGATAATTGCAACCAGGCCCTTCCGAGCACTGTAGCTGTTTACTGAATTGTAAATATTAGAAATTACTTTCAGCAGTATCATAGTCTTGTATACATACATCAGATTGGTATTAGTATCTGTAAGTTGGAATTCTGACAAGTTGAAGCCTAATTTCATTGTTTTATTGGCAAAAGTAGAAGCACATTCATGATTGTGTCAGACTCTTGGAATTTGTCAAAGAAATTAGCCAAATCTACTTTTCTCATTGTGTGTTCTTTATAAGCAGAAATAGGTTCATCACAAGCAGGATGCTGTATTTGCAGGACTTTCTTTAAATCCCTCACCTATTTACAGAAATTCAACATTGAGTATGGCATTAGACAATTAGGGACATCCATCCCACTGACAAGTTAAATACTGGCTTCCTCCTCAGTTCCATACAAACCCAGCATCTTAGCAGATTTTGAGTCATAAAATGCAGAGAATAAAAAAAGCAAAGTTCCAGACAAAACTTCTGAAGAAGTGCTGGTTGTTGAGATCCTCACATTGCTACAAAAATGTATTATTTTGAAATGGTTCTCATCAAATCTTAAAAGAAGCTATACTTCTCCCTGTCTCAATTGAAGTTTCTTTCTTTTTAGAAGTGCAATTCTTGCCCAGTCATGTAAAAAAACGTGCAATACAAATGCCTAATGATCCCTAAATAAAAAAGTGAAGAAAGCAAATTGCTTTGTAAGCTTATTTGCAAAGTCAAAAATTTAAGGAAGAAGTCACATAATTTTCTTTTCAATCTGATAGCCTAAATGCAGTGTTGGGATGTATCAGGAAGAAACATTTTTGTTCTTTTAAATGTGACACTGTAACATATACCTATTTTTACATGTTATTTTTCATAGCTGTAAGTAAAGTAGCCTGGAAGATCAGATCACATGGAGGGTTTTGAATCTGTTCCCTGTTCTAGAAGTAACATGTAGGGAAGGACGGAGTAAGTTCACTGCTGATTTTATTTTCATAACCTTAGATAATCCTTCCTAAGTTGAAATACAGACACAAGATCTCCTGATCCCATCCAAATTTGCAATTGATGCAATGAAAAAGCCTAGATTCACCCATCCTTGTCTGAAGTAGGGTAAATGTAAAGGTGGGCTCCTTTACTAGTCAAGACAGTTAAAAGACATGGGTATCTGGAGCAAAACATCATTCTCTATTGACTCCAGTGAGAGCTAAGTATGAGGGAATCATTACTTTAGGCTTCAGCCTTAGATATGTTCAGGTCAAATGTGGAGACAAAGGTCCTGATTCATCCATCAATCTGTCAGAAGTGTTTCAGATCAAAAGCTTAGAATTTGCTAGGTTGTATGCCCTGCCATGTTGTTTTTTAGCCTTTGTCTTTCTGATGGATAGTAGACAGGCAGGGTGCTATGGGTTCATTTCACTACTTTTATTTCAGGGACATAATTTTCCTTCTAAAGCATGCTTAGAAACAAGTGTGTTTGTGCCTGAATTTCAAGTTCAGCTCTGGAGACAGAACATGAAATCCTGAAGAGAAAATGATTTTTTGAATACATAAAATAATAGACATTTACTGAAAAAAATTTTGGAATAATTTCTCACATATAAAAATACCAGTTTTATGCCAATATCTATCCTGGAAAAAAAGTTTGGACACTTTGTTTTCCTCCCTTTTATTCATAAAGACATTTGACTTCTTCATGAGAACCCTCTTACTACTTTAGCTCCCCAAATAACTATATCTGCGTTTAAAGTCCATTACCACTTAGTGTAGTATAGTCTTTTATTTGTTCTTCATTGTGGAAAGATGCCAAACTACCACTAATTTTACTGTTTTATATTTTACTGTTGAAGCTGCTTTCTCCCACTGTTTCAAAAGAGGAAAAGTAAAATCAAGTGATTTGCTGAGATTTAAAATAAAATCAATTTAGGATATCAAACAACATTCAGGGTAAAAGATAAAACTTTCACTGAGCTAAAAAAATGAAGCTGATATAAAGGAAAAGAAGCACTTGTCACTTCAAATTTCAAACTTCCTAATGAGGTGATATGAGGGTCTGACTGTCAAAGTGGAAATAATATCACCTGCCAGTTTGATGTCATCCATGTCCATATTTTACTGAAGGAAATTTAAGCGTGAAAGAAGTAGACTCAGTATTGATTATGATCAAAAAGCTTCTGGCCAGAGTGGTGTTGGCTGACTGTGTCACAGCAGCAGTTACACAGCACTGGTCCCTGAAGACTCTTACCTACTTGTTAGATGAAATCAATAAAACCCAGACAAGCACTGAAATGACAGTTTAATGTTCACAAAGAACATTTACACTTCAGGGATGCTTTTGAAAAAGTTTCTAACAGTGATGAAGGGAGGCAAATGGAGGATTCTGTGTAGCAGGCAAAGATGGTTGTTTTGAAACCAAGGTATTAGCTGTCATTCAAGGGAACTTTGCAAAGTCTACATGTAGCTACTTAGGATAAGAGTTAATTTTGACAGAAACAAACTGCTAGTAGTTTTGGAGAAGGCATTACACACAGCAGTGGGATGATAATGAATAGAGTTGAGAAAGGAGACGAGTTGGAGGAGGCATTTGCATCTTCTCACCCCAAGAAATGGCACAACCCAACATGATGGGGCCAAAATATAAAACGGGGCAAGTGGAAGAAATTAGCTACATTTTTATAAATGCTCTCTCTTCGTGCCTTCATACACAAGATGATTCAAAGGAAGTTGCAACTGTGGCAGCACTGGAGCAAAAATATTGTTTTACTTGGGTTTTGCATGAGTTATTTGTGATTTTGTCTCAGAAAAGTCCAAGTGTATGTGCTATACATATTGTTCACACAGGGCAAGGAAGGGACAATGGGGTTCTTCCATCAGTGAGGCCTTATGAGCCATTCCCAGTTGGCTTTTCCTTTGATCCTTGCCCTTGCTGACACCACAGCAGTAACACACAGAGGAAAAAAAACATGTGTGAATGCACTTGATGTCTTCTTGCTGTGAATTACTTCAGGAAGAACTGGGGCCAGAGCTTCTCATGGGCAGTGTATTTGGCTTGGTGGACCATAGGCCTGTGACAGTATAGCAGTGGTGTCAGGGAATCTAACCTGTAATGGTTCGCACCAGTAACTACTGCTTTCTAAAGTAGACAACATAACTGGAAAACTGAAGAAATTGTAACAGAAAATACCGGTTTGTAATTCACTAAGCTGTCATTCAGGACAGGAAGAGCGTGATAAAAAAATAAATTAAAATTCCCAATGAACTCTCTATTCTTTACAGACTCTGTCTGTTCTTTACTCTTTACTCTGTTTAAGCTAGCCATAACGTTTTGAACAGAGGAAGTGAACGGATTAAGTTAAAAAATCTTAAAATTCAATTTTGATTAAATTATTACTAAAAAAAGGAACATTTGAATATACTTCTACTTCCTTTATAAAAAGATTTAGGGGAAGATGCAGAGTGCAATTTGGCAGATAAAATCTGATTTAGGTTGCTTTTAATGCCTCTATGTCAAGACAGCTGTGATTTCTGATGGAGATTAGCTCAAATGATAGAACATGATGTTAATAAAACCCAGACTGTGGGTTTGATCCCTGTATGGGCCATTCACTTAAGAGTTGGACTTGACGATCCTTGTGAGTCCCTTCCAACCAGAGTGCGATTCTAATTCGGATAGTGGAGATTCAAAGTCGTAGTTCCAGCCTCATGTTGTTTTTTTCTGAAAATTCCCCAAAGCCCAGTGTTAGATAATGATACTTAGGCATCCAGTCATGCCAATCAAGGCACTTACTTGACAGGACTTAAAGAATGTGATTAATCATCTCAAAACACTGTCAAAGAAGGATATTCCCATAAGACAAGCCACCAAGACAGGAACTTGTGATAAAACCAGATGAAAACAACAGGAATCAGGCCTGATAAGACAAATGTGGGTACCACAGTGGAAAACTGTGAGAAAGGAAAGTGTTAATTCCAGATCTAAATGAAGGTGAAGGTTTGAAATCAGCACACCGAACAAAATTCCACTCTACAAGCTATGGGAAAGAAAACAACTGCTTACGCTCATGCCATCCCAAATTATGGGAACAACTGAAATGCCCCGTGAATATCCAGGACTTGAACGGCATAAACGTGGTACCTCAGAAGCATGACTTCGGGACCTCACCACTGAGCAGACCAGAAGAAGAACCTGATGGGATGCTGTTGGAATCCATGTAATGGTGATATCTTTATCTATTTACTTAATCTCTGTCTCTTACTCTCTTTTTCGCCAACCCCTTCTCTCTCTCTGTCTTTCTCTCTCTACCTTTTATTTACTGTTAAACAAAAACCATACTATTGACTTTGGCTTATGGTCTCGTTTGCACCTTAATTTGGGCAGAGGCATCTTTTTATAATTGGATTCCAACATCACTTTACCCCTGTTGTGGTTTAACTCCAGTATCATCTAAGCCCCACAAAAGCACTTGCTGACTTCCCCTCAAATAGTTGTGTTGAGAACTGGAAGGGAAGTAGTAAGAAAACTCATGGGTTGACATAAAGACAGTTATATAAGTAAAGCAAAACAACTTCTACTTGTGAGCAAAGCAAAATAAAGAATTCATTCACTACTTCCCATCAGTAGGCAGGTGTTCAGCCATCTCCACTCAACTACTGTAAAGAAAATTATCCTATCTAAACCCACTAAGTATATCCCCTTCAATTTCATCGGGGCTGAGGAAAAAGGTGGCTAAATCCTTCTATTTTCTCTCAGTGCCTGTATACTGCAGGAAGTAAGAGATTCTTGCAACCTGGAATCAACTGCCTGTTCAGACATGATTTAAATCCATATTTCTCATTTTTCTTATGAAAATTTTTAAGTATCAGTCTAATGCTAAAACCCAGCTCAACCTTCATATTGAATCTAGACCAATAAGGCCACTCAAATTTTTTGGCATTCCTGATGTGAAAATAAGATAATTGCAGTTTATTTTGATTGTTGTAGTTAAAATATTTCTCTACTTAGTTCTCTTTGGGAAAAAAAAAGATAAAATGAAATCTGAAAAGAACAGAATTAGGATTAGAAGAAACTTTCTTGTTGCAATATAATGTTACATATGTAATTTCATTCCTCAACATGAGGATAATACCAAGTTAAACTATCTCTTTTCATATTTATACATGAGTATGTACTCTGGAGTACATTTTGCAGAGAAGTTTTCCTCTGATGGTTTCTTTTCCTTCTTCTGGTGGAAAAATACACTGAGAAACAATATAAAATACATACATTCAGTCAGCAGTAATTCAGATCTATAACAGTGTTTCTCAAATGTTGTTAGCTTAACAAATCAACCTTTACAAAATACAAGCAGAAATTTGAATTTATGACTTTTAAATGAATCTGATTAGATGGACAAGTGATATGAAAAATGTCTAATACCTTAGTGAACTATGGGAGATATGTCACAGTTCTGACAGTGTGAACTAAAAAGAGCCATTAATGATCAACCTCATGCAATATTTACTGCTGCTACATCAAATGGGTCTGCTCGTTATACTAACACAGCCAGCGCCAAGAATGCTGCTGTCTTACAGATCAGTGAACAATAGTAAATTAGTCAACAACTGCCCTCTGGAACTACTGCATCTACTAAAAACTTCTCAAGCATCAACAGAATCCCAACTTTTCTAGCTTCTCTAAGGAAGTGCTGTGGAACAAAGAAAAACAGAATTTCTGCTTGGTTTTCAACAAGAAGTTGAGAAGGTGGGAAATAAATTTGTTCATTTTCTTCTTCACTTTCATAACTAACAAAGAAAGTCTGAAAGGAGATCTCTGAAATTAAATTTGCTTTTCCCTCCGAAATGTTTAATCAACTGTGGGAGACTTAATATACTGATGCCGTGAGAGACCCCAAAAACTGGACTCCAAGCCAAGTTAGTATGGGATAAGATAAAAAGGTAGATTTTTTTAATGTCTGGGCTTAGGGCTTTCAGGAATACAGGATGACGCACACCTGAACACTGATTTCTATGGTTTTTATAATATTGTCCACCCAATCCCTGGTTCACACATCTCTTGGTCCAGCTCTGTCCCACCCCTGGTCACACCTCCTCAGGGTTTGAGTCAGAGGTCAGTGAGACTCCTCCATCATTTTCGTCTTCCTCAGCATACATAGGGCTCTTGGAGCTTTTCCAGTGTTCTTAGACCCAAGGTTGTTGGCTCATGTTTATGTGTCTTTCTGCAAGCCTTCTGATATTCTTCAGCCTTCTATCTTGAAGAGAAGTCTAAACAGCTAAAAGACTTTGAGCTATTGATATGGGGTAGTGGTTGGCATGTAAAAACACTGAACTTAAGCTGCCAGAAATATTAACACGCTAAATATGCGTTTTTCACTACAGTTGCAAATACATCTAAAATCTATAAAAATGAAAAAAAATCAAAAAATCAAAACCCCCTATGGCATCAATAATTATGCTTAAGAATTCAGTTCATCTCCTTCACAGAAACATTGGTATAGGCCTTATAAATAAAGATATCTGAAGTTTGCATGGACATAAGCACATTTGTATCTTTGAGATCCATTTTGAGCATGCCCAGTTTCAATGTTGCAGTTGGTCTTGTGGTCTCCAAATCGCCAGCCTCCACCACCGCAGCCTCCCTTGGGAGCACGTCTGTAATGGAGTCGTCTGTCAAATTAGTTACAATGAAACAAATGCTAAAAAAATCCCTCAAACCAACAACTTAAAAATTGTGTGTAGAATTAGTAGATTTTTTTTTTAACTACAGGTTTTAAACTGCATTTTATCTTTAATTGGCACTTTGAAGAAAGAAATTATTTATTAATGGAGTAACAACAAAGACTTTAAATTAGTTGTTAAATGTAACACTCTGCATTCTCTCTGACCTGTTGAGTAACCAGGGAAGACAAGAGTTGATATTTACTTTGGAAAGCACAGTGAATAAAACACATTAAACCTCACTCCCCTCCAAAAGTAAGCAATTCTACTGTTTTCTTCATAAAGAATAAAGACTTTATAAAAGTTACTTTAAAAGGTGTCCTTTTGACAGTCACCTTTATGAATGATAGTATGCCATGTTTATTTTAAACCTCTTTGTAGCAAACATATTTCTTTTTTTATTGAAAAAGAACTTCTCTTGAAGTCTCTTGTCCTTCTGCTTTGCGTCTCCAAGTACAGTCTTTCTCTGCCTCTTTGCAACTCCCATTTAAACATAATGTTAATATCTTTTAACTTTCCGATTTCCAAACTCAATAAACCTGGCTTCCTCAGCTTCTTCTTTTGTGTCATGTGCTCCAGCCTTCTTCCCATCTTGGGGATTTTCCTCTGTACATGGTGCAGTTTTTCAATGTCTTTACTGTACTGGATACAGTTGCAGAAGGATAGCAGAACGCCATTACAGAGATGCTGAATGCATTAATGCAAAGATAACATTACACTTTAAATTGTCCATGACAGAGTTGCATCAGCAGGCCAAAAATTATTCACATATGACTTAGTTACTCAAAAATGAGACAAAAATATATTGTATATATTGCTCTTTTGAAGCTCCAAATCATAAATAAAATCTGAGAAAATAACATTCAAGTGAGCTTAATTTCTGATTCTTCTGAGCCCATAAAAGCAAAACAAATCTTAACCTGATACATGATCAGGAAGACAGAATATGTGGCTGTTACCTCTTGTGATGCGTGATCAGCAATTGTTTGCTTTCATCTGATTCTCTGTCTTATCTACATTAACTCCGAAGATAATGACAGAATGGAACTATAGATAAAAGCCTCCATTGCCAGTCAGAAATACAGTGTGGTGAAAGACATTCTCCTGCTTCTTAAAAATGTAGATGCATAGTAAATCAGATTAAATTAAATCACTGGGGGACTTTAAAATATTGCTCAGATGCTCACTGTTTGACCTTTTCTTTTTCAGAATCTCTTCAGGAAATTTATTAGGATGTATGGTTGGTTCTGCCCTCTTCTCCAACTCTTGCTCTTCCTCTGGCAGTACAGTGTTTGAAATACATGGTCATGACCAAGAGAAGAACAGCTTATCTGAAGAAAACAAATAAAGCATTAGTATTTTCCTTCACCAGATCACAGAGCCAGAAAAAAGTTAGTTTCTGTCAGTCATCTCCTGCTGTCATCCATCTCCTGCTGTTTGAGTGGTGAATCATTGCTCTGTGACTGAAAAGAACTATGTGTGTGCATCACTGAGAGATGGAGAAGAAAAAGGCATTGCATACTTTATACTTTCCAAATGACTTTTAATTATTATTTAAATGATAAACTAAATGATCTTTTATTCAATCTTTCCATAATTCTCACATTACCTTTATGCCACTGAAAGCTTGACTCCATTTCCACACAGTCATCATCTGAGAACTTGGGATATCAGTTTGGACTGTTTGAAAGTTAATCCTCAGAACCTATTTTCAGCCGTGATATTTACTCCCTGCTCACACCAACATATAGCTTTATGAGCAGGCATGTTGCCAAAACTAACAGACAAGCAAGAATACATTTCTAAATGTAAACCAGCAGGTGTCTCAGATAAAAGGTACAAGAACCAGTTCAGTAACAAGACAACAGCACTTCCTGAATATCTGCCTCTACAGGAAGAATTATGGTCTCCAACAATAATGAGGAGCTATTTTTAAAAAATGCGCAACTACAGAGAACACATTAGTTTCCTACTACAAAAAACCTGCTACATCTTGAAAGAAAACCAGAATGCCATATCTAAGTCTTAAAAATTATATCAAAGGGAGGTCACACAATTCTAGAATATAACTGCATATGTTAATCAGACACGATTAGCTGCTGATGTTCTAGTAATAGCCATTCTGCTTATCTTTTAGGCACAAAGCTTTGCTAAAAGGTGAAAATAATCAGAAAGGAAAATGAACTTTCCTTTTATGTTCTTCCTTCCCAAACAAATATCACAGGTAAATCCCATTAGAATTTTAGCTCCTTGGGTCAGGAATAACATTTTCCTAAATATCTGATACAGCGCTGGACACAGGAAAACTTAATCCTGTTACATTAAAACAATAAAATACTCACAAGCAAAAAAATTCACTGAGAGATTTAGGAATAAGTAATTTACAATAATGGCTCTTCAAATCGATATCTTTGTTTGTTTGTTTTGTTTGTTTGTTTGTTTTGTTTGTTTGTTTGTTTTTCCACAGAATATTCAATGTTAGGGCAGAATGCATACATGAAATAAATAGTTTTCTAGTGTGAAAGTGTAGATGCTGTATACTAATAATATAACCAGTATCTGATAATAATGGTAGCAATAATATGACTGATTAAAGTCTTCATAACAGTCTAGACATCTGATAAAAGCAAAGTAATTTGAAACTGTGTAGAGTGTTTTCTTCCATTACATCCTCATTATTAGATAGGATTAATGTTGTTTGGACATCTTCTCATGTATTGATCCTGGAATACATTTAAATTTCCATTAATTTTCACAACAATAAGATGCTGGAATAAAACACAGGAATTCTCTCCGTTTCTAGGAGCCAGAGAAAGACCCTGTTATATTTAAGTGAATGGTCAGTTTTGTAACTGAAAATAATTGGAAATTTGGGACATTCAGACAGAAGCACCTTAATTGCAAGCAGCTAAACTGTAGTAATATTTTGAATGTGGCCAGTGCTTTACTGATGTCTCCCATGACATTATATATGTTGATAAATCCGCTTTGTGTATGAATTACATCTCTACTAAGTGGTCATAAATCTAAAAATATATAGTATGCAAGCAAGATCTCAGGGAAATTTAACAGTGTGTGGGAATTGTGAGTTACTTCTTATTCTGTTCTTATTTTCACTGTCTATCTGTTTAGCCTAAAAGAAGATTTTTATTAAGAGGTTTTGCATTAGCTGTTACGCAACCTAAGTGAAGATACCTAACTGTGACAGAGATGTTAAACTGTGATTCAATCCTCATAAATCAAGAATACGAATGAAAAGATTAATAGACAGTTAAAAACCTTCCAATTTATTAAAATAGTAAATATAACATTGAATCATGAAGCATGTCCAATAAAAGTCCCTATTGATGCCTTCACCAGTGGCATTCCTTTGCATCAGTGTTAGTCAAGCTACCCAGAACTGAAGGTGCAACTCTCTACATCTCTGTCATTTTTGATTTAAGGTATAAATGCACTGCTAAAAGATAAGCTGATTTGGCGTCAAATATGCATAGTAAAGTCTTAAAATACAATACTTGAGTGCAATCCTTTTACTCTTTTTCCATTAAGGCTAAAATTAAAAAGAAGCAGCAGAATAGTTCATCTGTATAACACTACACCACTCCAGCAATATTGTTACTATGTACTTTACTATTCAGACTTTGGAAGACCCAAGCCATCTAAAATGTTATTGCTTTGGGTAAGACAGATGTTTCTGTTGATGTTTATGTGCATTTTCAGTTTTTATTAAGAGAGACAGAACTCCATTTCTGAAACACTCATAAATTTGATTATTATCAAATTCCACTTTGTTTTAATTTTTATCTACCTGTTATTGTCAAGGCAAAGTAAGAAGTTAAAAAATAAAGACTGAATTTGTTTGAATAGGCCAAGCAAGGGCATAAGACTGAGAAATAAATAAAATAAAAATAAAAATAATACATTAGGTATATATCAGAGTTGATAAATTTTGTATTGTCAAAACTAGAAGTGATTAAGTTTCAATTTACTCTTGTCTATAAAAATATATTTAATCCTGGCCAAATGCACTGGCTTCTAACCCAGGTAAACTCCCTATTTACCAGTTTCGTAAAATGAGGAATAAGGAAAATACTGATGAGAGCTTGACTGCATGAAAGAGGAAAAAAACTCATTAACTTCTCCATGATTTTGCCATCTTTAAAGTGTGTTAAAGATGATCCATGTTAAGATTTCTCTGCTCAAAACTGTTTGTCAGGCATCATGTTATAAGAAATCACTGACATGACTGGCATTTGCTTTTAATTTGGCAATTATAAAAGAGTATCTTAAAATCGCTCTTTAGTATAATTATTTTCCTGAATTGCTAAAGCTTTATTTTTCCTTTGAAATCCTTGCAAGTAGAGATAATTAATTCAAACAAGCAATCCTCTCTTTCAGTTTTGAGCAATGTAATTGAGAATGGACAACAAAATTAACTAGCTGTCACAGTTTCCTCAGCTATTGGCATTGGAATTCAGAAGATGTGCAGGTTATAATTTCTGTGCTACCTGCTGCTTCTATGACCAAGTAATATTAAGTTTGGTGAATAATGCAACTTGCTAATTATGTAAACAGGATTGTATAAGGAAATAAAGATATTAAGGTTTGGGGTTGTTTCTTTTTTGTTTGGTTTGTTGTTGGGTTTTTTTTTTCTGGTAATCCAGAAGTTTTCCCCTGGTATCTCTAGGTGTATTATCAGCATTTTTAATCCTGTACATCTTTACACATTCTCTTCTACTCACAATATTGCTGGTTTTTTAACACTGAGGTATTTTGTCCATAGCATTTACATAGAGAATTATTTTTTACTCATTCATAAAAAGCAATGAGCCAATGATACTGTGGTTGTCTAAAAATTTGTTTACAGTGAAGGCTTACACAGTGAAGGACTGAAAAAAGAGAGAGCTATAGATCCATGTGTAAAACTCTTGAGCTTGAAGAGTGATGCAAAGTGCTCTGATTCTTACAGGTCAGAATTTTCTACTCATTCCTTTTATTGTAAGTTATGAATAGAATGTTTCACCTTCATTAGTGCCTTCCAAGGGGCTTCAGGATGATCCTCATCTCTGGTTATTTGGCCAGCAGGTATATGTGACATCTGTTGTTCTCCTCATCCACAATTATCTTTCTAAAATTAATTAAATACTTTCTTTTCTGTTATGGTTTCTTTGCTTTAAATTGTATAAAAAGCGATTGTAGAGGACAAATTTAGTAATTTCAAGTGGATCATGTAAAATAATTTCAAACCTAGTGTACGACTAATAACATGTTTGTGAAAGGATAAACCCAGGTAGTCTATTTTTGATTCTTCCTGTAGGTTTCTAGGGCTAGCATTTTCAAGATGTATGTAGCTGTATTGTGTTTGGAGGGCAAATTTATCTGCCATCTCTGTTTCTCAGAACTTACATTGTTGACATCTCTTTTTGTCTCAAATATTGTCAGTATTAAAACCATTATCTTACTTTAGATAGTGTAAAATTCTATTTTTTTCTGATTTTACCCTTGCCATAGGCAACTTAGTAGTAGGGTGGATGAAATTATAAATACTGGATTAAAAATAGCAGCAGCCAAATCCTATAACAAGAGTTTACCTTTCTGATTACATACAATTAGAGCAGCAATTATTTTCACTATGATGGAACAACTTTGTATTAAATGTATTAATTTTTTTGTACCTTTGTAAAAACTGGACATGGTCACTGCACTAAAAAACCTGATCTGTATAGATTGTATATGATCGTAAGATATGAAGGACATAGTATTTGTGCTGACTGCTCTGCCGTCTTGCAGTCAGCAAAGTCCTGGGGGTGGTCCCTGCTTCCTGTAAAAAGGAAAACATATCTGGTGGAGAGCCTCTATAGCTCAGTGGGATTTCAAAACATTGCACTACCTACCTGCTCCAGAGTAGCTCAGATCTGGTGACTTTCTGCCATGACAAGAGGGACATACATGATATTTATGGAAAGAGTAGGGTAAATAACCCAAATTTTGAGGGAAATGAAAATGAGTTTTTGTAGGTGTTTGGTAGACAAAATTCCTGAGAAAATAATTTGAACACTGATTAATTAATTAAAGCAGTGTTTTGATACTAAGAGTTTTGGTTTCCATACAGTATTTTTTTTAAAGACAAGTAAGAGATTCATATCCCTTATCTTACAGAAGTGTCTAATTTTAGAGGCTTCCATTTTACTAATGTCCTTGGGGTAGGATGGATTTCTAAAATGCCAGAAAGTCTGATTTCTGTCATATACCATGAATGCTATTTCAATGCATGTAGGAGGTTTACTTACACATGACTTCAGCAAGCAATATTTGGAGGGAATTAGGGAAGGGGAGGAATTTTCAGAATTATAACTGTGAATTGCAGCTGCTAACGTAGATAAGATTTTGGTGACTAGAGCTGTTGCAGTCTTGATCTTCGTGGGACGAGGATCAGACCGGCGACGGGGGTTCTTGCGCTGCCTGCTGAATACGTTGTTAAGCAGCTGCGTGGGCTTTAGGTTAAGTCCACCTTCCCCTACAACCCCTATGGAGACGCAGAGACGAAGCAGACACCTTGAAAGCCAGAGCCGATCCACTTTATTAACAAAATGGAGGGTCTTTTATACCCTCT
>JAOXXN010000265.1:31288800-31299710 GCA_026770055.1 Myrmophylax atrothorax | reverse complement strand
CACCCCCACCCCTTTAGGTGCTTAATTCCCCTCTGAGATTTTGAAAATACGCTTTTGGATGCTGCACCTTATCTCAGTATAAGGAGGTTCCCTGAAAGGTTTATTGGAATATCCCAACAGTAATCTACTCTTTTCTCAGTTACCCAGGAACATATCTAACATTTGATGAACTACCATTTGGCAAAAAAATCCAAGAAAATTGAAGCCAGTGCCCATGTTCCTGGATTACAGAACTGTGAAAGCTTTTGACTGAATTCGCAGCTGGTGTTCAGTGAAGCCATTTTGGTCAAGAAAGCGTAACTGAGACCATTCATTGCAATTCTGTCCCCACCACAGTGTGATTCACATATCAGCGTGCTGAGATCTACACTGTTTTGTTGAATGATTGGGACTACTTCTGGAAACAGAGTAGTCATATACAAAGGATATGGAGTACATTGCAGTTCAGATCCCCAGTTTATCAACCACTCTGAATTGACCTTGAGACTATTATATCTCATCAAGTATCTATTTTCTATTGCCTTTCTTATCACTTAAGATGCAAATTAATAGAATCTTATAATATGTTTGTACAACACTTCACATAAGCTAGCACAAATCCAGAAAAGGGATGCCAAAACTTGTTCTAGCCTGTATTGTCTATTCATTCCTGTTAAATGCAGTATAAAATGACCATAACTATCTGTGGACAAAGATGATGCAGACAAAAATGGTAACACCACCACACTTTCACATATAAATTCAATTGTTTCTTAGTCCTTAATTTCACAACTCTTTTCTTTCTTCTTCTTCTTTTTTTTTTACTGTATGCAAAACAGAGTTCAAAGATTTCTCATTTTATTGTATTGAACCAACAAATAATTCTGTGTGTACTCTTTATCAATGATCTGTGCTTATATTTGAATCTAAAAATATAAAGGAAAGAGGAATGATTAATTATTACAAATGTAATTAAATTTTTTTTTTAAAATTCTGTTCTTCAGTTGCTGGCCCTGACTTTGTATCTAATACTATTGCTGCCTACTGACTTAAAATCCTAGTTATGCTCTCTTATTTGAACACTTTAAATTATTTAATGCATTTCTAACTAATCCACAAATTATTTGCTATTAAAATATAACCTGATCTCAAGTACTCAATTTCACAGAATAATAAATATGCTGAGTTGGAAGAGACCCATAAAGATCATTAAGTCCAACTCCTGGCACTGCACAAGACACTCCAAGAATCACAACATGTGCCTAAGACTGTTGTCCAAATGTTTTTGAACTCAGACAGGCTTGTTGCTGTGATCACCTCCCTGAGGAGCCTGTTCTGGTGCTCAACCACTCTTTGTGTGAAAACCATTATTCCTGATATCCAACCTAAACCTCCCCTGACTCAGCTTTATGCCATTTCCTTGTGTCCTGTCACTGGTGTCTTGGTTTGAGGGAAAAACCAAAATGTTTACCAAAAAACAGAGGAGAGGATTCCTCCACAATAATCACTTCACTCTTTCTTAAATTTAAGAAAAAGAACTTTAATTATAAAATGGATATAAGAAGGATAACTCTTCTTAACTACTATATGTATACATATAACTGTAAACAGACCAGAGCAAACTATTCCCCCAGCACCAAAAGTAAAAAAAAAACCAAACAAACAAAAACAAAACAGAACAACCCCCCAAATGGTAGATTCCTCCGGGAATATTTATGGACAGTATCAATGTCACACCTTGGCTAGCTGCAGGGTGAATCCTCAGTCTTTTTCCCAGCAAGGCAGAGACGAATGGTGCTCTCTTTGTCCTTTGTCCCAAATGAAAAAAAAAGAAGAGACTGAGAGTGAAGGAATGATGATAGTTCCCAGGAAAGCAGATGTGACTCCTCTCTTTCTCTCTCTCTGTCTGCATGTGTTGGCCATGTAGTCTAGGACTCACTGACCAACCAAAGTAGGAGGCCACAGACTGTGTTGAATAGCTGTGAAAGATTTAAGATGCTCATCTGAGACAGGATCTTCTAGTCCTGCAGACTTTCCTTCCTGCTTTTTAACATCTCCCCTGGTTTTTGCCTAGTGTCTGCTTACATAGAATACAATCAGACCAGCGGATGATCTAGGGAACAATTACAAATGAAGGAAAATTAATTACAGCATGAGGAAAAAAAAATGACAGAGAATATGGAAAACATGTTTGAATCCTTGCTTGTATGAAAGCCTACCCTTTCTTTGACAAAGATTTTCTCAATGCAAGTTCTTGCCAGGTAATTTTATACAATATTCCTCACTTGGCTGCTCTTTAAACAGAAATGCGTTTTCAGGCACTTAAGATCATTAGTTCATCTTTCTGTTTAAGCAGATATACATTCAACAAAGTGCAAAGTGTTCAGTTGCCAGTCTTTCTGTGGAAATGCACAGATGCGCTTCTGCACATTGGCATGATACTGTACCCATGGGAATGTAAATTTTCTACCAGATTTTTTATTATTTTAGCCCACTTCTATCCTTTGCAATGCCATAGATTTAGGAAGCAATACCATGGAACATTTGTAGAGCCAGTCTAGTTAAAAACAACATATATTGTCACTTCTTTTCTATCAGTATAATTAAACAGGAGTTAGAATTTAGAAAGTGTTGACATTTTATCAATTAAAGATAGACAGGGGAGAGATGAAAAAAAAAACCACAATAAAAGTGGCTTAGTGATGGCAGTTAACTAAGGATGTTGCTTAGTACATGCAAGATATAAGGAATTTAGTGCCTTTTCTCCCCCTGATTTTAATATATGAAGTTCAGTAGATCTTTATTTTCCATTATATATTTTCATTTTATTTCTTGGTTCACTGCTATGCTTTTCTTGTTGTTACTTTGGAAAAATAATTATAATTCAGTCAAGCAAATTCACAGTGGTGGGTTCTACAGTTTGGTAAATTCTCTAGCACAGCTTTTGAAAAAAGATTTCCAGCTTATTTAGACAGGATTAGATTCTCTTCCTGCTTTATTCTTCCTGAGAGTCAGTTTGATATGCTTTACAGCCTAAATACTGGGAGACAATCTCTCTGCAGGATTTGCCACAGCGAGGACACATTCTACTCTTGGCAAGTGACACTGTGGGGATGACATATTTTCCACCAGCAAACACCTAAGGGAAACTAATAATTAACTAGCCTTCCATGATCTGCATGGCAGCTATAGTTTAGTTACAGTTTAGTTTTGCATTTCTCAGCAGTATCCTGCAGTCAAACAGGAGTAGTGATTAAAAATAGGTTTTGCCTTATCTGAAAGGTTAATCAAACTGAAAGCTGATAGGTTGTATTTCAAATCAAATATTAAAATGTCAATGCAAACATTCAACCTATAATTTTGAAGTCAGTGACAATTGAACCAATTAAAATAGGAATCTGTTCTGAGGAACATGTTAAAAATAAGAAGTGAATACAATAAATAATTCACAGATCTAGAATACAAAGGCCAGCCTCACTGATTTAACACTTTCTATTATTTGATGCAGAAAGAAGAAAAGATGTTTTAAAAAGGTGCTTCTAGACATTAAGCTGTCTTATTGGTGCAGAGAATAGGATGATAGACAATTTAGAAGATATTTTCAAGAAAAAGAAGTCAAAGCAAGCCCCTAGACTAGTGAAAAATTTTAAGTGGTAGACAAAGAGGGGTCTAGAAAGCCACAGACAATGGATCCCAGTCTAGGACCCACATTAGAGTAAATGTGATCCTCACCAACTCATGTGTCAGCAGACATGAATCATGTTATAAAAAGTATGCAGGTTGACAACAGTTCTCAATTCATATATCTTCAAATCACTTGTGCTGGTTTAAAGATAAACTGGAAGAAGAAATGAACCAGAGTCAAAGAGAGATTACAAGTCAGAGTCACAATTTAATAAAAAGATTACAACAAATACACTTATACAGAGTTACAATTTAATGAAAAGATTACAATAAATATAATTATACAGAGAAAAAGTTAGCTTCAACCCACAAAAACCAGATGTATAACCCAGCAGGCTGGGGCATGAACAAAATGGTGTTCATTAGCCCCTGTGCTGAGCACCACATGGACCCCCTGAATAGAAAGTAAAAGGAAAGGAAAACCTGTTGGTGAGGATGATAGTTGCAGTCTGGTCGACAGTGGCAGTTGCAGTCCTGTTGAGGTTCTGGTCCTCCTCTGGATGCTCACGTTCAGGTGGGAATGCTCAGTACTTCAAGGTAATTCGGGTACTCAGTCTGCTTTAGTGTGCAGCTGCCAGCCCGGTCATGCAATCACTGAGAAAGTGGCATTTTACAACGTTATGCTCCATGCTGTGATGGTCTCTGACTTCTTAACAGACCAAACTTAATCTCTTAATCTTTTTTTGTCTTGTGAGAGAAAATGATCTGTACAGTCCAATCTTTGGCAAAAGACAATGCCACCCAAAAAGTAGCTAAGTGTAACCTGATTCGAGAAGACTTCACTAAGGTGGCAGTTATATTCTTAGCAGAAGAAAGACTGTTTAAATCAAATACATATTTAAAAAAAAATCTTAGAGATATTAAAACAAGTTAGAATGACAGCAACTTTGGGAAAGCTGTCAATTACAAGACTATGGAAAAGCAGAACAGCATTCATATAGTCTTTATGGAATAGTGTCAAAGTAGTCCCAGTTCAAAATTTTGCCTTCCTAAAGAGTTATATGAAAGTTGTATTCAGATCAAATATTGTATTTTTTTTCTAAAGTGCTAAATTATAATGAAAATAGAAAATACAAGCAGCAGAATACTCTTCCATAATTAGAATCTGAGGATCAGATTTTTTTTTTACCTCTTTTTACCCACCCACATAAGCAAGCTAAATTCTTTTTCTCTTACATTTGTGATAAGCAAACAGGTTCACATTCAGAGAAAAAAGACTGGTTAAGTTATGTACTATTCTCTGGAGCATAAACATTTTCAAGAGTGTCTGTGTAAAGCAGTGATTAGTCCAAGAATAAGAAAATTTAGCAAGATAAAGTTTAAAATGAAAGAACACCCAACACAGCCACTAGTGATCCAGCTGAAAAGCAGCAGCACTCAAGAATTTAGTGTTTCAGTTTTGTTGTTACTCATTTTGTTGGCAAGATTGCAATGAAAATTTTTATTAATTTTAGATCTTAAGTTTCAAAGTTTAATCAGAAGGAACATATATATTTTGCAGAAGTGCTTAAAGTATCCATGATACATGAATGGGGATGCTGCCCCAAGTCTATTCCCAAAAGAATTTATCACTATGCAAGGTATTATGGCCCATTTTTTTCAAAAGACAAAACCAGATTCCTCTAATCCAGTCTTGTCATGCCAAATCTACTATGGTCTAGAAAAGCTTTTCTGATATTTATCAGGAAGTCTTCTTTGGCATAGAGACTCAGATTCATTGCACTAACTTCACTCAGTCAGCAGCTAAATTAGCAACATTATACTACTAAGTTTTCCATAATTAGCACAGTACACCCCAAAGCATGATTCACCTCTTAGATGAAGTAACCTTTTCATGGGGAAATTATTCTCTCTTGTTTCTTAAATGTCACTTTCTAAACTTTGTAATAAAAAATATATCTTTGTACCCTTATTGACACTGTTTTCTTTGTCCTGAAACAGACAACACTTAGACCAAAGATTGGAGTTATGAGACTTTATGAACACTACCACATACAAGAAAGGTCCCATATAACTCTCAGACATAGCTGACTCAGTTTTTGAGATTGCAGCCTCCTGTTTATGTGTCCTAAAATTGTATTCTAGCATTCTATTTTTATATTGTAAATGGCCCTTTGTGTTGTGAAGAATACCACCTGGTATTCTTTTTGCAGGCCAAATTTGCCCTAAACACAATGCAATTTTCCTTGGTTATTATCATGGATATGCCTAAATCTGACTAAATTGTAGTAGTTCTCCATTCATTTACAAAAATAATGTTTCTGGAGGTTCCGTCCAGTTAAGATCACTGTAAAATAGAATCTTATTGCCTGAAATATTTGGTTTCTATGATTCACTAAAAAAAAGTCTACAGGCCTTTGTGTATTACAGTACTAGCTTGCTTGTAATTTGCTAGGTAAGAGCCAAAAATTTATTATTATTAATCATACATAGAATAGAGGAAGAAGAAGAAAAATAGAGAATGTAACTAAAATGTGAATTTCAACATGTCACTTATGAGGTAATAAATAATATCTTCAACTTTTTTTTTTAAGAGATAGCTATGAGCCTACTTTATATAGGTTTTTTTTTAATTTTTCAAATACAAACACCATATTCAGATGTCTAAATTAAATTTGAAAATAAATATGTCTGAAATGCAGACAGAATATTTTAAATTAGCAGTAAGTACAATTAAAATAATTACTTTGACTATGTTTACTGGCAGTGTGAGCTTCTTAGTTACTGAATAAACTGAAATTAGATTAACAATGAACATTCAAATTTGATCTTGTAATTACACCTGTCATTTTTGAGAAAACCAAATCTTTTAGTGATACATTAATTTAAAATAGTAAGGTAAAATTAATGTGAAATACAATATAACATATTAGAATGAAACAAAAATGTTCCAAGTTTATTCAAAAATTTTTGGAAAATATTTTCAGGAACAGAAAATGTTATTCCTTCTTTAACTGGTCTTCAGTGGAATGCCATCTTTGAAAATAGCACTGATAGAAGTAGTATCATAATGCAACAGCCCAGTAAATGACAGTAATAAGTCAGCATTCACAGGCTATCAGTCATCATTTATTCTCTGTTTCAACCACAGGATATATCTTTCATTCTATCTTTAGAAAATACCATACTGGCAAACAAGTAGACTATATTTAGATTTTATACCCCTGATTTCATTTTGATTACTGTGAGGTTTTAAGCATTGAAGCTGCTTGCAGATTTGTTACGTCTCATAGTACTTGCATTGTATTTCAACAAGACCTCAAAGATGTCTGGATTTTGCTTCAATTTGCATTAAGTATTTTCTCAACCTGAGCATAGTGCTTTTGCTTTTGCAGGAGACTAGATTATTTTCAGCAATTGCAGGTCTACATCACCTTGTTGCTTGCAGGAAAGTTTCTTGATTCATAAATGTTTCCTAACAGTAGTTTGTGTGAATTTGCCATCACAGGAAAAAGGCTGAATTAATTAATTTGCAACTGCAGAACACGAAACTGACTTTTATCATGTCCTTCAGAAAAAAAATAGGAATAATACCTTTTTCTGGCATAATTTTGAAAAACACCTGACACATCTTCCAATGTCTTTGATATGAATACAGAGATATCCCAGATACCCATGTTGCATAATATAAATATTTCTGACTTAAATGTGCCTTTTTTGGGTTTTCATAAAGCTTTGCTTTTTCTATTAAGAATTTATCACACTCACTCTATACTAATTTTATTTTCAAAATCTTTCAAGTTTTTCTTGCCCTCTCATGCTTTTCCCTTTTGTCTAGAACAATTTTGAAAGTGATGACCATCATCAACAAAGACTGCTAAATCATGATTATGTATTTTAGTGGACTAAACTCAGCAATGTAACTCAACAAGTCCCATTTTATAGCAGTTACATTAACACTAAAGTACTTCTCTCGAATGCCATAGCAGAGGTGCCACTTCTTCAGTCTGTATTTCATGTCAATTATTTCCTCTATTGCAATATTCCTAAAAGAGAAAATTGCTGCCTTTCTTTTCCATTATTTCTAACTTTAAGCATAGAAGGTAAAGAAGTCCCCATTTAATTTTCTAATTCTAACCTTGCCTTCCATAACTATTAAAGCAACTTCCTTGAAGTTATCTATTTGAAGTAGCTTATCAGTTATCATGAATAAGTTTATAATTGGGTCAGATCTCATTAGATATGAACTAAAACCTGCAGGAATCCGTTACATACAACCTTATTGATGTTACAAAAATGAGAAAATTTTTAACAGATTGGAAATAAGTGTCCTTTGCCATGATGGGAGCAAAATAAAGCCTGTGGTTGATTAAGGAACTTAATATATTTCAGAAAAACTGGTGTTTTCAAGCATTTTTTGGATTTTTTTTTTTTTTTTACTACTCATCCATATCTCAATAAGGCTTTTTCTGTTTGCTAACATAGTTCCATTTTTCCTTGGTTTTATACATAGAAATATTTGTTTTTCTTACTGAAAGCCAACATGAAAGAAAGGGTTAATTCTAGAAGCGGATAGCAAAAAATTTAATAGCTTTTTTAACAAGTTATTTTTTTCATAGTCCTGTAGAATAGAACCCGATTCTGTGACTAAAGCATTGAGTTGGCTTTCTAAAATCATGTAAATTTTTCCACTTCAGGAAACCTGATTGCCTTCTATGATGAAACAAATACCTGAATGAGTGAGATACCTGACTTCAGCAAGGCTTTTGACACTGTCTCTCACAACATCCTCAAAGGCAAACTCAGGAAGTGTGGAATGGATGAGTGGACAGTGACATGGATTGACAACTGGCTGAACAGCAGATCCCAGAGGGTCATAATCAGTGGTACAAGGCCTTCTTGGTGCATATGTTGAATGAGATGGTATTGTAAAATAGAGGTACCGAATTCTTCCTTGAACTTCCATGTCAGAGTAGGAACCCTAGCTCCTTGCAGTTAACACTAGGTTCTTTAACTTCTGTGACAAACTCCCATAGAAGACTCAACACTACTTCATGTCATTGGGTGATGAATAAGACCGGAGTTCTGTAGGAAAAGGAATCTATAACCATGTCTGCAGTTCTGTATGCAATACTACTTCGTTAGTTAATTTTCACAACTCATCTTTATGCAGATATATTTAAACTTTTAAGTGCTTCATTTTCAAATGCCCCAAATGGTGTCATTTTGGATGGGGTTTTTTTCCCTTTCTCTTTAAAAAAATTAGGCTGAAGAAACAGTTTGTCATGTAAGATCTTACTCAACACTTTTTATGGAACTGCCTTATCAGTGTCAAGGAAATGTTAAGAAGCATTATCAAAAATTATATTACATAGTTCCTTCTGTTATTTCACTACAATACTAAGATGCTAGATCAATTCAGAACACTAAACAGTATCTGCTAGACCATATATTTTCAGAGAGGAGATGTGACCCAACCTTGGTTATCAAAGAGAAATAGTAGGATTTGATTCTGATTTTAAGATTATTTAGAATCATTAACTGAAACAACTTTTCTACAGAAACTGATTTGTATGCTTTCTTTGGTTTAAAAAGTTTTAGATAGGATTATACACATTTGATAATTTGTGAAATGCTTTCATTCTTACTCGATATACTAAGCAGGTGGTTTATTAAATACTTTAATTTTTCTCCGAGATGCTAAGCAGATTTCATTCATACTCATGAAGTAGCAGTATAACTAGCTGTATTATGCTTGGAGATATTTTTGTTCCCCGAAATACACTCTGTAAATACATGATAATTACTCAACTTTTACATGAAAAGATAGAATATTTGACTTAATATTGTTAAAATATAAGTATGTTTTCTCTTTACATAAACTTGTGGAAGTTCTGATTAGGCCACAAGTGGTGTTTTAATCTCCTTGAAACTTTCAAACAGTAATTACATCTGGTAGGTGTCAGAAATACTATAGGAGTGTAGATCCTGATTGGCAGCCTCTTCCCAGAGCTGCAATATCATCAATAATTTTTTTTAATAACTGCTGTTTGCTCTAATGCCATGGTAATGTTTTCTCCTCACTATATGTTGGTTTCTTGTTTACTTTCTCTTTTAGAATTCAATTAGATTTGAAAAAAATTTGTTTGTTCCACATGAAAAGTGTCTCCATGTGAAAACAACCTCATTGACCACCTCTAGAATTTTCAGCTCAATGAAAACATAAAAATGAATACTCAGTCTCACAATTGCACAGGAAAATTTCACACACCTAGAGGCATGGTCCTGGTATCACACTGAATTCAAGAACTATGCATGCAGGTTCCAGAAATCATGACAACACTAAACATGTCATTCCTCTAAAACCCTCAGATGAGATCATGTCTGTATCATTAACCATAGTGCTTACCTTAGCTTGATAATTTCACTGGAATGATTAATAAAGGCATGGTGATGCATTTGATAGTCAGCACATTAGTCACATTGAAAGATCTTTATATTAAACATGTTAAAACATCAAACATCTTTTCTTTAGTTTTAAAATCTTAGCTCATGCATATCCTACCTACTTCCCTCTCAAGAGGTAAGGCTGCTACACAAAACCCAGAAATATTCTTGTGGATTAGGTTGACAACTCTATGTCAAAGAGGGTTATTGAAGGAAAGGTGGATAAAATAATCTGTTTCATTGAGAGACAGCCAAGAGCCCAACCCAAAAATAAGGGAAAAGGAAACTATAAAAAAAAGGCATTAATCAAGACACGTCAGCTCACATTCAGCAAGGGTGTATGCATACCCTTCAACACAGTTCTTACCTGTGTGAGTAGTAAAAGTCACACATATCCTCAGTTCCTTTCTGCATAGGTGTTGTCACTGGGAAGCATACTGTGCTGTTGGCAGCAACATTTTACAGTCAAAAAAGGGAAGTCCCCATTACAATTTGAAAATTTGCTAGAGATGGAAGACTTTGAGGGTCCTCCGGATTATTACTCAGCAAGATCAGAAAAAAAATTTTCATGCAGAGGGTGGTTGAGCACTGGACCAGGTTTCCCAGGAAAATAGTCACAGCACCAAACCTGTTTGAGTTCAAGAAGTGTTTGGACAACAGTCTCAGGCATGTGGTGTGACTCTCGGGGTGTCCTGCGCAGGACTGTGAATTTGTCTCAATGATCCTGATGGGTCTCTTCCAACTCAGCATATTCTAAAATAGGAATCAGATTTTGACTGTAGTGGAAAAGAAAAAATGATGTTAAAAATGTATGAAAAGATTACATATACATGTATATATGTATATATATATGAAGGTTA
>JAOXXN010000265.1:31268886-31287567 GCA_026770055.1 Myrmophylax atrothorax | reverse complement strand
CAAGGACTCCCTGAAACAACACCTCAGCCTTGGCCATATTGACTGCCACCAATGGTCCACTCTGGCCTCCAATCGGGGTTCATGGAGCCACAGCATTCACGATGCTGCTGCTTCCTTTGAGAATGCTCACAGAGTCAGTCTCGAGGAGAAAACACAATGTAGAAAGAACCGTGCGTCACCAATATTGCCTGAGGAGACTTGCCACTGTGCCTTTTGTGACCAGACTTGCCTATCCCGCATGGGTCTCTTTAGCCACCAGCACACTTGCAACAAGAGTGGGTAGAGCCCTTCCTAAATCTTCGTTCATAAAACCTAGCCACGATGGTATGGCAGGATGTGTTGTGAAAGGAAAGAACGTATTTGGAGTGGATATCCAGCAATACTACAAGAGCCCATCAGATGATCATAGATATCCATGAGCCCTTCATCCATTGCCACTAAATGCAGTAATCAGCACCTGTGCCAGACTCAAAGAATATGCTTCCAAAATTCACAAACAATGTATTCCTACAAAAATCAGACAGCACCAAATACTTTTGTTCAAATAATTAAAACCTTGTGAAGATACTTTTATGTAAACTTGCATTATTAAAATAGGATATATATTTATCTTTTCTTTAAATTGTTGCTCTCATCTGCATCTGTGGTTTTTTTTCAATTACATACAGTTTCCTACCTTTTTGCTAAGTACAGTTCTCTTGGAAACAGTATTTTTTTTTTTACTGGTTTACCGTCTAGCAAATCATCTTATCATCTAGTTCCAGGAAAAGGAAGCATCAGTCATGGATTTTCTTACTGATATTTTCTAGGCAAGAAGAAGAAAAGGCTTCTGTATATTGAGCTGAAGACTAAGTGTATTCTAGAGCTCTAATCTAAAATGTGATGGACAAGAGATGACTATAAAGAAAGTGACACTTTCTGTATTCAAGATACAGTGATAGAACAACCATACTCTGTTCTGGTCCTAGAACACCTGTCAATAATCAGATGAAATCTTTTCAAGGAGAAAAAACCCCACAAAAACAAATCAAAAGCAACCAAGCCACTCTCTTTGACATAGTTTTGCATCTATAACAGCAGTGGATCAATGTCCCAGGACAGTGACAGTCACAATGCTGGAAAATCCTTTAAAAATTGAAAATTAATGCAAAAAAAGTCTCCTAGTCTGCCATTTATTACAGGAAATATAAAATATCCTCAGACACTTTCAGGCTTAAAGCAACATGTTAAATAATGACATAGTATAAATCTGGACAATAAATGATCATTAAAAAATATCTTTTTGCTATCTCAAATTAGTACAGTAGTATTTTTCCTGAGCAAGCATTTTTTTAGCATGCTTTGTACACACATCTAAGAGACTTCTCAACATAGTTGCTCTACTTTAGTAGTGGGTAGATTGATCTTGTATTTTCATTGTACCTATTGGTTTATGATGCAGTTTGGTTCTTTAGAAACAAAAATAACTTATGCTCTTTTAAGAGATCATTTGAAATCCCATGCTTCCCCCTACATACCTGTGGTGTTTTTTAAGCTTTAGCTTTTCGTTTGGTTGGAAAAATTTTTAATTTTTGAAATTTTTGATTGCTGTAGCAGTATTGCAGTGTTGTCACATACCTAATATGTATTTATTCTCCTTGTATAAGGTTAATTTCTTTCATTCACTTTCTCCTCCCCTTCTGTAGTTGCCTTCATCAGACACTTCATTGATGTCACTTCTTAGTGCAACTTTCTCACTGATGATATGAATACATTTTCTTGGTCAATAAAATGCCAAAACACACACATGACATCCTTCTTAAAGCAAAATACAAAATAAACAGTCTCGCTGAGTTGGCACTTCAGATTTCAACAAGGTTGACAAAGAATTGAGGTAAGCATAACTGCTTAGATAATAAGAATTTGATGGACTGATGCAGAAATAAATGTTCTGGGGGACTTTGGAGCATTCAAGGTCTTTCCAGGTGGCATGCTTGTAATTTAGGCATGTGGGATATAAATGAAGTTGTCAGCTCTATCCTGTCAGGATCACATGCTCTGGATGTCAAGGATGGGGAGCTCAGAAAAAAAGATTTAACAGCTGAACCTTGCTATCTGCACCAGCTATGTGCACCATGAAAATTTGGTCTCTTAATGAACAAAACAAAGGTGCCTTTTCTACCTTTTTCCTGCTGTAATTTCATGTTCATCTGTTCAATGCAGTTTTAAGGACAACAGCAGTGAAACATTTCCTGCGTTCTGGAATTGTTATTTGTAGTTAAGCATTCACATTATTTTTTAGCAGCTCCACTTCATCCATCAGAGACATTTCTTAGATGAGTAAGATTTGAATAATAAATTAGCTGAAGGTTTATGACTGTGTAAGTTCATTTCATTGGTGATCATAGTGAGCCTAAATCTTGTCACCTTTAAAACACAAGATCCATCTCTTAATTCAAGTTTTCCTTTAATGTCAGAGCATGACCACAAGGCTTTTGTCAGAAAGGTAGATGACCAAATGAACTTCCAGATTTAAAAAAATTAGAAGCATAATATTAGAGAAAATA
Source organism: Myrmophylax atrothorax (assembly GCA_026770055.1). Classification (NCBI taxonomy): domain Eukaryota; kingdom Metazoa; phylum Chordata; class Aves; order Passeriformes; family Thamnophilidae; genus Myrmophylax; species Myrmophylax atrothorax. The sequence continues at coordinate 31,285,021 of JAOXXN010000265.1, read as the reverse complement.
GATTGTCTTTCTTGACAGCAATTAGACATTCTCATTTGGAAGAACTGTAAATCACCAAATGAAGTAATGTAATTTTCTTAAGGAGAGAACCCTTACACAGCAAAAATCTTATTTATTATGAAACACTATACAGAAATGCACAGTTCCTGCATTTCACCTTTCTATCAGAGGTTATCAAGAGGTCTTCAGTCTCTCTTGTTATATTTCCCCCCATTCAAGTGCCCTTTTGAGCTCCTGTCTTGAAATTTAGGACATTCATTAGGCATAGACTGTTGACTGCAGAATAGCAGAAACACAACATTTGAACTTTTTATCATAGGTCGCTAAAGGTCTTTCCTCTAGCAATGTTCAATATCGAGCAGAAAATAGTCATATGCAGAAAGTCCTTAGCCTGCAGTTATGAGCTCATTTACTATCAACAAATAATTTTAATAGACTGAGCAACTGTGTCACTGATAATCACATTCTGTCTACTCAGTATCAAAGGCAATTGCAAACTAATTTTCCAAACAATGTATGACAGGCATTTATTCACGGAAGTAAAATTTGCCATTCTGTTATCAAACACAATATTGTTTATGTAAATGTGCTCTAGGTATATTGCAGAATGAAGTTTGGGTGGATCAGAGCAAACCCTGATTTTTAAGACTTGCAAGGGTATATCTCATTCTTTACCGAGAGCGTTTCCTTGGCCATATGCACAGTATTGGTAGAGTTTTGGAGTGACCTTGCCATCTACACAAAATTACCCTGATTTCACTGCTTTCTTATGAGATGAGAGACCAATAATTTAGTTATTATGTAAGTGCAAAATTATTAAAAATGTAAGGTATATGATGTTTATAACAGTAAGATCTAATACATTTTCAAAGCCACCTTTTCAAAGAAGCCCACAGCTCTCATGTTGTAATCCTGATTTTACATTTATTTTTATTTCAACATTCATTTTATCTAAATAGGTTGTCATCCAGGTTAAAAAGGGTCTTACAGTTTGGATAACTATAGAAAAGAGGTCTGCCTTTTCCTTTTTTCTTTCAGTCAAAGTGTCACAGCAATCAAGGCATGCTCCACTGCTATTCTGAGCACAAAGAAGTTTTGGCACACTTCCCTTCCACCTCACAGGCCTTTGCTTTTACCAGTGGCTTCATTGGTGAGAAGATGGAAGCACCTGCAGACAAAAGGAGTAGTGAGATGAGGTGACAGAGAAGGCTTCTCTCAGGTTGGGCAAGTGATATTCAAATTCTTGGTCCCAGGAGGGAATTCTATTCATGGAATATCTGTAAAAAGGAAATGGAAAATTTAACTGATATTCAATGAAGCTTGAATTCAGGTATTATTAAGTGGTCTTAAAGGACATATTTATTACTTTCCATAAAAAAGAGGTTTTGGTGAAAATGAAGAAGAGGTTTGCTTTCCATAAACTCTATTTATAGAACTCTAAATTTTATCTGATTAGGCAGAATATTTATTGTGCACACCATCTTTACTGTATAAGGACCTGTGGTATTTCTTTTATGTGTTTCTTTGATTAAGCATCTTTCAGCTAGGTTAACAGAAGACATTTTCACTCACAGCCTCAGAAATGTGATAATTTATATGTAAATTATTATTTATACAACGTTATTTATGATAAGTGGGATTCAGAAATTGAGAAGACTAGCTGGAGTCCAAATTTCTGACTGTCACCTTGGAAATGACAACACATGCATAGAAATGACTTTGTTGGTAGCTAAAGAGCAACTGGAGAGATGGAAGGTGGTTTTATTATTATTCTGCCTATGGCAGCATTACTGTAACTGACTCTTTCTAAATGGAACAAATATTTTATTGTGTTTGCTAGTGCCCTGGCCCCACAAAAGAAAGATGTAGTAACTGCAGCAGCAGATGGCTAAGCCTGTGTGACTTGCAGTACTTTTGTGTTATTATCTCTATCAATCAATGATAACTTTTAACTTTGTGTAGTGCTATTTTGGTCGTGCCTATTCTTACTGTGCTGCTACATTGGATCATTCTATGACATTCTGTTTCATGATAAGTGGCAATTTAAAGGCTATAACAGTAGAAGGTCAGGTGTTTGTTTCCTGTGCTATTACTGAAAATGAGGATTCTTCTCTTACGCCTAAAACACATACACCATTGCATTTTTGTTTAATTTTGGTAGTAGAAACGGCATGGTGTTTGTGGGGAGCACAGGCAGATGTTCTTCCTCACCTCCTGCTCAGTGAACACTGTATATTAGTCTAACTACAGTACTACCTGAAAGGAGATTGTAACAAAGTGGCCGTTGGCCTCCTCTCCCAGGCAACCAGTGACAACACAAGAGGGAATGGTCTCAAGCTGCACCAGGGGAGGTTCAGGTTGGACATCAGGAAGAATTGTTTCACTGAAAGGATTGTCAAGCATTGGAATAGGCTGTCCAGGGAGGTGGTGGAGTCACCATCCCTGGAATTGTTCAAGAAATGGCTGGACATGACACTTAGTGCTATGGGTTAATTGACAAGGTGTTGTTTGGTCAAAGGTTGAACTGAATGATCTTGAAGCTCTTTTCCAACTTTAATGATTCTATGATTTTTTTATCTGATCCATAGACATGGAAACCTCTTTGCACCTACTTCTCTCTTATCTCTTCTCCTCATTTTCCTCTCACCTCTTCATTAATAAGCCTGACCACCTACCCCCTCCAAAAAAGGGCCCATATTGAGCTCCATGCAAGCCTTGTCCTATTCCCCAGTCAGGTATCTATGTGATATTTTCAGCAATCTGATGTTTAAACTTCTATAGCTTTTGTGACACTAATGATCAACTCTTCATATGAACTCCTCAGTAGCTGAGAAATAAATCAACAGTTTACACCCCTCTTGGCTCATGTAAATTTAATAATGTGAATGTTAAGTTGCTACACAATAGCATAATCATTAAGAAAACTAGTGTCCCCTGGCATGAATTACACTCAGATGATCTTCTACTTGTTAACATTTCCGTTCTGATAAGTTGGTATTGAAAAAATACTTGTAGCAGAGTGTGCTATTTGATTTTTCCTTACAATGAGCTTTCCTAGGCTGCAAAGTCTTAAAGAAAATACCCAGGTGTAATGCACTGTTTCATCAGACTTTGAGGTTGAGTTCTACTCTTTGTCCACATCACTGCACTAGGCTGTTCAGAGCTATTTCTAATGGATTAGAACTAATTTGAGATGGATTTTCCCTGCACCAACAGTGGGTTTGTTCATTTGTTGTATAAAATAAAAAAAGGAAAGACAGTGTCTATAGGTTTGATAATGTCCTGTCACTGAATGTTGATGAACATAGTGATTTTTTTTCCATTGAAGGATATAAATTTCCTTCCCTGAAAATTCTTTCTGTTGTTTACAAAAAAAAAAAAAAGTATTTCTTTTTTGCTGATATGTATGTATCTGCTTTTTCTTGGTGCTCAATAGCCTGTCACAGGTGCAGGTGATGTGGCCTGTGCAGGACCTTCATAATAGGTACGATACTCTGAACAATACATTGGTTCTTGTAAATAAGAGCAATTCATGGTCATAACAATGCTACATATTTGAGGTCTAAAACCAGCTTTCAAGCATTAGTAATAAAGACTTTAAGTCTGACATTTTGCTTATTTTTTATGGAGACAAAGTGCTAACATCTGAAAAGACCTTTGGAAAAAATTACAATATGTAGTGAAAATGTAACTTTTATCCTGAATATCCAAGAGTTCTTGACTTATTAAAAAATGCAAATCACTCTAGCACTTTGTTTAATTGCTGTTCCCTTAAACCCATCAAATCTTCTTAATTCTTCTTTTCTTTGTCCTTAATTAATAACCATTCCCTATTGGCTAAAATCTAACCCAGAAGACCTAAGCTTATGAAATTCCCAACTTAGTAAGCCTAATTGCTATAATAATTAGCAACCATTGGCAAAAAATCATCACACAAAAAGCAGGAAGGCATCTAATTAACAATCTCAAAATGCTAAGCTTTAGATACTTGATATTTTACCTGCCATTTCACGTCTGTTTCTGGAGATATAGGAACTTTTTTTAGAAATATCAATTTGCCAATACTGAAACTTTTTGCTCCAACAACCAATTATTATTTTAAAAACTTCATTTAAATTTAATTTCTCAGGGCCCTAATAGAATTCCCCAACAAAGAAGAAATTCATAAAGTGAGACTAGCTCAGTAGCTCAGATATTCTGCAGAACACGGGAGACAGATGTGGTCCAAAAAGGAACATCCCATAATCAATGTGAAAACCATCTTCACAAAGCTGGTATTTAGTCAGAAGTTTTTTCTCCTGGATTTTGTCTGGTTTAATTTATTCTGAAAGGAAAAACAATGTTGAATCACAATTTAATACTGGTATTAAAATGCTGAGTTTATCTGAGGTGGAACAGAAACATCATGGAAATCTCAGAGGTGTTTATATGTTAGGTGGAAATTGTTTTCCAGTGGTCTCAAATTTATGGTTTGATACAACTGACATCTGATAAAGTTTCTGCATCTGGTTTCATGCTCATACAAAATAGAATTCCATAATGGAGTCACTTACATAATGTATTGAAAAGACATTATGCAGAAAAAAGATTTTATAGCTTTTGTGTGACAAAAGTTCTTTCCTGAGTAGAAATATTCAAAAGGTTAAAACAGTTTCAACTGTAGATGGTGTTGTATTTAAATTTATTTTTTATGTAGCAAAACATACAGTTATTGTATGAGGCAAAACACTTCCACAGTAATTTCTCATCTGAAATTCCTATCTTTAGGAATTTGTGTTGCATGAGAAATAGAAAATATAGATATTTTATTTACATTTTAAATGCCAAACTCATAAAATAAAACTGTGATTTTAGGGGAATTTTTTTTCCTGTTCATTATGCAGTTTTGTCTTCTGAGACTCATAGTCCCTTATGCAAGGCCTCATATTTGTCATGCACTGAGCCTCGCTCTCTTCTCATGACTGTCCTGACACTCTTGTGGTTTATCACTGTCATGTTGCTTCTGCAGTAAGTGTAACACCACAGTTAGTAAGATGGGAGATAGAAAGATATATCAGTGCAAGTGCAGCCTGATTAAAAAACTTGATATTGAGGATGGAAACATGAAGCAGCAGTAGTGCAGTCTGGGGGGATGAGGTTATATATATAATAGGTTGACTTTACCTATAGTCAAACTGTTTCAAAACAAACATTAAATAGTGTTCATAAACAAAGTATTTTGGGTGGCTTTGACTTGTATCAGAATATTAGACTTCACGTTCCCTGGTGGAAATTAGACTTTTTTTTTTTACAGAAGTTTTCAGATTTTTTTAAAAATTGCAGTTCTTTCTGTGGATAAAAATAATGAGGAATGTTTTGGATTTATGTCTTCTTTTTACTTTTGAGATGGCAAAATAAACACATCTATCTGAAAACCCACACAGTTTGTCAGAGAATAACACCAAAGAGAGTATCTGGATAGTAGTGGGATGGCAATAGTCTAAGTAGATTTTGTGGTTATAAAATGCATTAACGTAATGAATTGATTATATTGCAAATAGGTGTCAGTCTGATCTTATCTTCCTTTAAGTACAAGCAGTTGCTAGATGTTGCTACTGTTGGTAAAAATGAGTATTAAGAATAATATTAAATTATATATTATAAATTTTTGTAAAATTTAATTATAAAATTGAAAATAGCAACCACTCTCTGTGGAGGAAAGAAAGAAAAATATGGGAGAAAATTCTTAGCAAAGGTCAAAAGATAAGTTGGGTAAAGCTCACTTACCTGTATTCTTGCAGTGATTCCTGTCATAATGTCTGATCTTTTCCCACAAAATAACCACAAATACAATTTACTTTTGGTCCACTCCTTTTGCCTGTTCTCTAGATACATTTTGGACTATAGATGGGTGTCTAGTAAGATACAGCCTGCTTAGTAAAGAAAAAGGGATGTGATTCACCAGCCTCTGAGATGCATAGAGAAATACAAGAGAATAGCATATGCATAACTATTTACTTTTTGCAGAATAATGACAAAAAAGAATTTTAATGTGGATATTTATTGGAAAAGAGATGGAACTGCTAGTAAAGTAACATAAACATCTTTCCACATGTCTTGAATTTAATAACAAATATAGCGGTGTGTAGTCACTGACCAGTTACTGAGACTATAATCAAAAATTTTATTGGCTTAGTCTAGCAATTTGGGTGCAACAGCATGTCATGTGAAAATTCAGCTCCAGCATAAACTTTGATGAAGAACATTAAGAGTCAGGAGGGTAATACTGATGGCTACTCACAGAGTTTTAGCCCCACTTCCCAGAATAGCGTAGAGTCCAGAAAATGGGTGTGACACTCCATTTTGGGAATGTCTCATACAGTGATAATCACAATATGGGAGGAATAGATAACGGTTAAAATCCCTTCATGGCAGAAGAAACAAAGCTGAATCAATTTCCTATATCTTAAATGACTTTATTTTTTAATAAATAATTTTGAAATCAGTATGTGTCTTGTGTACATTTTCTTTGCATCTTTGCAGTAGAAAAATCTGAGATTTTTCCCAGTGCAGATGAAAACTAAGCCTGACACATTATGTTTTGGCAAAATGGAATCCTTGCTGATGTCTACATTTGTACATTTGGTTTATAAAATGTACTCAGACACATATGCATGCAGTTTTAGTATATTTCAGGAGTCTCATCATCTGAGACAGAAACAAATTGTGGAGACTGGTGAAAAATAGAACATGAATCACAGTACCTGAATGAGATCAAACAGAAAATTAAACTGAACTACTTCCCTGATTAGATCCTTATTTTTAACACATGCTGGAAAACAAAAACTTATTTTCTTCCACATAGGCTGAAAATCAGAATATATAGTAGGTAGATCTCATGCTGTTTGAATTTGCTTCACTGCATTTCTTGAATATTGCCCTTTCTGGGCTATTCCATTTGTGGTTTCTGTCCTGGTTTCAAATCATACATATTTGTAAGAGCTGGAAAATATACAAGTAAATTTAAAATTTATGCACACACAAAAACAATAATAAAAAAACCCCTATGAATCACAATAAAGGAGAACAGTTGAGTGGTGAATCTGGATATGAGTTCGTGGAACTTAGATTCCAGAAGAGTTATCTACATTTGAAACATAATACACTTCAAATTAATATTTGTTCAAGCCATTATTATGTATTATACAGTGTATTATGTTCAAACTATTTTGGTCAAAGGATTGAACAGATCCTGTCGTCACTTGACTTTGATAATATTGTGTAGATAGACTGATTATTATTTTCTTAGAAATCACGATCCATGAAGGTAAAACAATGTTTTTACACCTGAAGAGTTAAATTGAGAAGTTTAAATTTTAATTTAATAAAATTGAAATCATGAAGTTTAATATTAATATCAAAAGCAGGTTTTAGAACAGATAAATCATGACCTTCTGACAGCCATCAGGGCTACCATATTGTAAGAAATAAGTTTTATGGCATAATGTAACAGTCAATTTATAGTGTCTGCATAGTTTGTCCTGGGGTATGTCTGATATTGTTTCTTTGACTTCAAACCAGCCAAACGTGTATAATGCCCACTTGTGTACATATACACACATACAAAAAATCTGATCTTTAAAATGTACATCCTAAATTCTTATAAGCTATGAAGTATCTTTAGTATATGTTACAATACTTAGGTTTAATTTAACATAGGAGCATTTGAAAAATAGTCATTCTTAAACTCAGTTCAGTATCCTAAAATAGTTGCAGAGATGTTCAAGAAACATTACTAGGACTTACATTCAGCATTTTTAGTACATGGTTTTCCCTCTTAAGAAATTAAATTTCAGTAGATTATTATGCATTTCTCACATTATGCCATTCCCTCATCCTCTCAGCTCTTTGAATTTGCAGACATCCTCAAGACTTAGTTGGTTAGAACATGGTACTAATAATGCCAAGGTTGTGGGTTCAGTCCCTGCATAGGCCAGGAGTGGGACTCGATAATCCTTAAGGGTCCCTTCTTTCTCAGAATATTTTGTGATTCTGTAAAACTTTCTGTTTTCATCACCTGCTCTGAAAGATTTTTCTTTACATGTGTGCAGACATAGAAGATTGGAAGTTGTGCATTTAACAGGCTCCACTCTGTACCATATCAATGCTTTCTTATGATTCCTCTATCTGTATAATATTGCAGCCTTTCTTTTATATTATTTCAACATATCATTTATCATGTGACAGAAATTCATTGGTAATGTGAATTCAACCAGACATTTACAACTAGATGTTCTTTGACCATCAACAACTGACTCTGAATCCTCAAGGCTGAATCCTTCTTTGTATCTTTGTGCCTTCAATAGTCTTACTTTTCAAGACTCATTCACTGCAAACTCTTACTCCAAAAAAATTGTGGTTCTTGTACAGCCAGTGAGAATAACTGGAGAGGTTTATTTTGGTAAATTGCTTTTATAGTTGTAACCTTACAATAACTAGCAAATCCCTTAAAAATCTATTTTAAAGAGTAAGTTTCAAGTTGTAAAATAAACTACATCAATTGTGTTTGAAAAGATTCAATTTAACAGTCCAAGGGCTCATCTTTATACAATTCCTCTGCAACATATGCTGAGATCCCTTTCTAACAATATCTTTTACCTCCATAGAGACTGGAGACTCTCTGCAGCTAGCAAGAGTTTCAAATGCTGTTGAAAAGACTGAACTCAGAATCATTCTTCAAACCAAATATTATAATAGTGTTTTATAACAAAAACATGCACTGTAAAATGGAACTAGGAAAAGGGTTAAGACAGATTCTAACAAAAGAATATTTTGTAGAAAATATTGAAAATATTTTCTGTGTATCTGATAAGCAGCATCTTATTATAGACAGAAGAATAATGAGACTCCCAGCCAAGTAAGAGTAAAAAATAAAAACAACTTCTGATTATTAATGCAGTTACAGCTTTATTTGCAGACTTAGCCCAGCAGTAATATCTGAAATAAATGTTTATAATGGCTTTAATTTAATAGGGACAACACGACCTACATTTGTCAAGACATCATCTTGAAGTACTTTACATTGGGTTAAGTCTTGAATTTAGGAACCTCTATGACCTGTCAAATTAAGTGATTAGTAAGTATTTAAAAATCAAGTAACTGGAAAACATGAATATTTATGTCAAGTATTTTAATATAGATACAAATCCTGCAGACCATAAGTTAAAAGTTTCAGAGTTAAAATACACTAAGTGGTAGAAAGATTGTATTTCTTTTGTGTTTGTTACTATAATATATGCCACATGGAAATGTTACTGCACCAAGAAAAAAAAGTAATACAACAAATCCTAAACACTCTCCACAGTGTAATTTGGTACAATATTTCTGCACTGAAGGGTAAAACAATGTAAGTGTTCACAAATGTTTCATAGATCTCAAGGTTATTGGTAGTTACAATTTCCTTTTAAACATTGAATACTCTGCTTTCAAGGTGACCACATGAACTTTCTTCTTATTATAGATTATGTTAATTATATTTAATGGTCTTCCACTAGGTAAGTACAGATGAATAAAAAAACCAAAATAAATGTTCAATGTCTATTAATTTTGGCATACTTACAGGAAAAAAAAAAGACATCAATTTAGCAATATAAGACCCAGAAAAATATAGGACAGTCTCTTCTTCCTAATGCAATGTTTCCACGTCAGCTATAAATATCCCTATGTGAAAACCCAATCTCCAGAACAAATGTTTTTATCCACATCAATCTGAAAGTAAAGTTTTGAAGATACATAGCTTCTGAACAGCACAGCTGACTCTCTTTAGATTCTGTTCCCACCATTCAACTGGCTTTGTTCACATAATCTGGCTTTGCTAAACTCACTCTAGAGTCTCTTCTGGGAAAATATTGCTATTTTTCTCTTTGCAAAACTTTTCAAAGGCTCATCTTATCCTCTCCAATGAGCAACAATTGTTAAAGGATAATTTATTTAAGAAGAGGATCAGTAGGTTGGCTGGGGAAAAACAAAAGAGAGATTTGCATTTAATTTAAAAATTACAACTGCAGATTTGGTTGCAGGTAGTGGAGGAGAGAATGGTGAATAAGTAAGTGTTTAGCTGAGTCCCTTGGATGGTGAGATTCAGATCTCTGCTCTGAGTTTGAATAGATCAGCATTTGAGTCACTGTTTTTAGCTAATGTTCTGATTTTTGGATATGGCTACATTTTGTGAGGAATTCACTTTTTACCAGAAATTACATCCCAAGCATAGGAGGCCTCCCCAGTGCATAGTTTGGCAGTAGAAATGCCCTAGTTAGACACTGCTTCTTCCCACACATGCTATCCCTTCTCATTCCAAATACTGCAAAATCAGTTCTGTGATCACTCCAAACCACGTTATCTCCTTCTCATTCTTGGTTAGTTAAACATTACCATTGGGTTGCAACAGTGGGAATACAATGAAATGTATCATGGTTGACTACTGGGCTTTGGGGTTTTTTATTTGATTGTTTTACCTTTTTTTTTTTCACCTGCTTGTGTGCTGAATGTAGGCCTACTAGATATCCCATGCATCTTTATGGTGTTTAGCTCCTGAAAGCCAGGGCTTGATTTTTTGCCTAATCACAAGTGCAATGTGTTTTGAGATGTCATGGGTACTGTGTTATGGCTTCCAAATGCCTACCTGGGAGAGCACAGGTCTTCCAAGATCCTTTATCACCTTTCACAGTAGTCCCATCTCTTAGATCTCTTACAAACATAGATATCTTTGGGTACATAAATGAACCAAGTCCCCAGAGGGAATCAAGTGAAGAATAAGACATTTAGACTGAGGTGCCTGTTAATGACCTTAAAGTTCATTTTCAATCAGTGGGGTCTGGTCAGTGGAGTTTAAATAGTTGTTTAGATTACCAGAAAAATACTTCTTGTGACTGATCACTCAAATTCCTTTCTACACTCTTTTGACTATATTTTTGATTATATTTTTGGAATAGGGCCCATACTAAACCACTTACATGTAGACATCTGAATTTAGTTATTTTAACTGAATCTGTATTCTACTCAGACACTTCAACAACTCACTGTCTAGATGAACCTCATATTAGACTCTTTCATTTCAAGAGAGTATATCAACATTCATGTAGAAATCGGTGCTTCTTGCTTTGGAAAGCAACATTTGAACATTTGGGAGCAACTTACCAGCTTAATATACCTTGAGCATTTTTGGCAATTACTGTGTTTCAATTTTTTCTTACTGCCATTTCACCTTCAAGGATGAGTCATACTATCTCCTGTAATGTGGTGAAACCAAGAAGGACTAGTAACTATGGATCAAAACTGCTTTATGGACACAAATTCAGGTTTTGGGCTTGATGTTTGTCCCTTCAAAAATTACCCTCTTTACTCTTGTTCTGCACAACATTGTATATTATCCTGATCTCCCACACATTTCACATCTTCTGTGAAAAATGGGGAATTTGTTCTGTAATAATCGTACTAAATGTGTCTGGACATACAAGGCTCCATTTTCCGTCTTATGCCACTGCAATAAGGGATCCTGATTCTCAGTTGGAAGGTATAGCAGTGAGGCCTAATTAGCATAGCTGTTAACATAACATAAAACTGTACCAACTTTTTCATAGCTTCAGTAGATGAAATATGATGGACCATCTTTCCCAAACAGAATAATTTTGGTGTGCTCAAGCGAGTAGGGAGCCATGCACTGCAAGCAAGCCTATCTGAACATCAGAAAACAGAAAAGTATCTGGAAGTACCCAGAAACAAAATAAAGTCACCATAGTGATGAATCTTGACTGCAATGTTTGGACTTAATATCATAAGCACCAACAAGGCTAACAAAATATCAGAAAACAACTTTATGGTTTGAAATGATTAGGCACTAGCAAAGTGTATCTACCTAGTCTTTATAACTGAGGAAAATTAATGCTACTGAGGTGACAGTTTCTGGAAAGACTCTGAGAAGGGTAGACCCATGCCTCTGCATCAGGATCTGAGACTGTCTCTCTGATCTCCAGGGAGGTCAGGGAGTGGAAACAAGCCTAGATAAATATCATCGGTGGTCATCTAAGAAACTGTCATGCTAAAACACCTGGCTTCTCTCCCTCACTGCACCATCTCCTGCACAGGACAGGAACATTATGTGATTAGTAAAACTGGATAAATCCTTGATCACTTATTTACACGTTCAGTGGGCTAGCGATGGCGAACATAATCCTTTTGACCTTCAGCCCCCTAAATAAAATCCATCAAGACAGAGACTTGAGCTAAAACCATTTTTGAGCTCAAAACATTTTTGAGCTCAAAACATTTTCAAGCTTATGACTGAATTTATTTACAGGTAGTTCAGAAGAATTGAAAAAAAATGCTGGCATTTGCCTGTAAGTTGAACCAATATGGAAGCCAGCATGTGGGCAGTCTAGATTCAATTGGGACTTTGAGTAACAATAAATACACAGCCATTGTGTCCTAATGTGATAAGAAGATAATGAGTCAGATTGCAAGCGACTGTAGAAAGGACTTTTTTTTTTTATATGTAATCCTGAGCATGTAGTATTGATCACTTTAACTTTATTAAATTTCTATTCCATTATAGTTAGATTGTTCATAAAACCTGTGGCAGTCTAAAAAAGAATCTCATGTTGTAAATGTACCACTGTGCATCAAAATGAATTACTATTGTTCTTTATATAATATATATATGTATTTGTGTGATGACAAAAAGAGGACTGAATTCTAAAAGTAATACATTCATCAGACTCTGTAAAAAAGGCCAATAACTGGCTCAGACATAGGCAATACATCTCTGGTTAATTTATGCTGATATAGTCTTTTAATAAAAGTGCCAAGATATTCTTTCCCTTCAGGAAAAGGGAATATATTTGCAAATATTTGGTCATACTTTTTCAAATTCACTTAAAAATAAATGTGACTGCTTTCCATTTTATAAATATAAAGTATCTGTGTTATTTTGTGTAGTGTTGCAGCTGTTTGTGTTGAAGAAGTGAAAGGATACATGGATAAAAAGATCTATTAAAATAACTACTCAAATGATTTACCTGTGTTTTGAAAAGGATAAATATTTTTCCTGAGGGTTCATTGGAAGTCTCACCCATAGAGTTGAAAAAAAAAAGGATAAAATCTTGGAAGGTAAACCTGATTATAATGAGTTATTTGGAAAGATGATGGAAGCATAGATCAGGATTCACTTTGTTATGATGAATGAAATAAACTAAAGATCATACATATCAGTAATCAAGATATTTCCATCAGAAACTGGGCTTTTAAAAATTTAATACATAAATAGGCTGCAACCGAAGCTTGAAAATATTGAAGGTTGGAGTTGTTGAAGTTAGCCCTGTAAGGAGCTACCATTTAAAGTGGGCAGGGAACTGGTTTCATACTGAAGAGCTGGGGAAAATTGCTCTCTTCTTCATTTTTCTGTTATCGCCTGGTTATGCCTTGAGCTAATCGTTTCATGTTTCAGTTTTCTCAGTCTTTCCCTTTAGTAAGGGGGAGTATTTGTATGCTATAGCTTAGCATACGTTTTCAAACTGAGTTAAACCATTCAACTTCTTACCTCCAGAGATATTCAATTCAAAACATGGTTATTTGATTTTTAAACCTTATGAATACCCTTAGCATGATCGTTTAAAATAAACACTAAACAGGTTGCATGAAGAGGTGATGAATGTCTGATCCCTAGAAACATTTTATCCTGGGTAGGGCAAGGCTCTGAGGAGCTTTATCTAGTTGAAGATGCCCCTGCTTATTGCAGGGGTGTTGAATTAAATCACCTTTGAAGATTCCTTCCAACCCAAACTATTCTACAATTCTAAATTTTTCATGAACAAGGTCTAAAAAACTCCTCCAGTCTGTCATTTCTGCTTTCACCTGTCCTTCAGCTGGGCTATCCTATCCTTCACTTATGATGGCAAGAACTATCTTCATGCTTATCCAGCTTTGTAATGAAACTTTTGATGGAGCCAAACTGCATGACTGGATGACTATCTGGAAACTGCATACAGGACAGAGCCTCAGAAGAACTGAATTAGATTGACTTAAACTGCCATGGCTAAATTTAATCAACTCTTTTATCATCCTTAGAAAGTTATAATGATCTACATGTCCAAGGAATTGCTAAAATTATATACACATCATCACAATTGACATTTATAAGCAGCAAATTCTAAAGTTCTGTGATCCTCTGACAAGTACCAGCTGGAGGAAGATTCTTATCTTAAACAGACTGGAAAATATCTGCCACAAACAGCCATGTCATTCATAATACAAACACTCACAAAACATTTTTAGCACCTTGTTTTCTCTGTTGGTTTACCATAGCTGACACATTTAATCTCACCTGGGGATTCTGAACACTACATAACAAGGTTATTGAAGCAAATGAGAGTTTATGAGGTACAAACATGTCCACATATATCCAAGAGTAACTCCATGTCCTGTTAGAAAAGCTGTTCAGAAAACTTCTTTTCATGCAATGATAAAATAGCATATTTCTAGCTTTTGGTCTGGTGCCAAAAAAACCCTCAAAAATGTTTTGAAACACTTTTTTTCCTTTCAATATCAGAATGTCCTTAAGATGTTGACCTTTTTCATAATAAATTCTTTCCATTCCACTTGTAATGAATTTCATAACGATTCTTTCAATTTTCTGAATTTTAGTACATTCATGGTTCTATTTGGAAAATGTTCAGATGAAATTAACAAAGCAAATACATTGCTTATGTATTTTGGCAAAATTTTATTCAGTGGTGAATATGAATGGTGAATATGAATATTTATTTTGTGAAATATGAGGCCCAGTGGATCCTATCAAGCCTATCAATTCCTAGTACAGTGTAATATCTAGTGTCTAGTGCACAAAGTTGCAAGTCCCTTTCCTGACTACTTCTTTATACTTATTGTCTCATTAAAACTATATACTTGCAAAGATTTTGGTTTTAGATGTGTTTTCCTTCCAGCCTTGATGCACACTTCAGTGTCTCAAGGTAGATTTTGCTCTGGATTCATTCAAATGAAGCAGAATTTATTTCAAATTTGTGGACGAGATTTTAAATAAAATTATATCCATTACACAAACCCCTTCAATTTGGTTAATCTAATTAAATGAATCCATAGCATAATATGATTTTAACATGGTCAAGAATTTCAGGGCAATCATAAATCAAATGTGAATTTCTAACTGGACCTGAAGTCCAACAAATTCTTTCTACATTACTTATTTTAAACTTTGTAAACTGAACCAAGTTAACAATGTTAGCTAAGAACATTACTTTTTTCCAGACTGCTGCAGAATAACCTGAATTGTACAATGTCAGTGGTGCTTCTCATATTGGAAAGAGGAAATTCTCTACTATGTATCATTGAAGCACAAGTTAAACCTACATTAACTTAAAGACATAGTAGATTTAGGTAAAATGTAGAATAAATTATTTTGGATAAATTATTTTACTTGATAGACCAGTGCATAAGAGCAATAAGTAAACTCCATGATTCATAAACTAGGTGGCACATACTGCATGTGTGGAATCACAGACAAAATGCCAATCATATGACAGTCATGAAGTTTGAATTGTACTCTATAAAAAGACAAACAATGTTTGAAAAGTTTTGAGTAAATACCATAATCAATGTCAAGAAGCACCAGCAGAGACTTCAGAGTACTTGTCTTATATCATGGGAACCTATTCTAGGTAGGCCAAATTTATGTCCATTCTGCTCCTCGGCAGTCAATATATTCATATTTCTCCCTGATTGCAATAGCTTCTGATGGAAGAGACTGTTTTCAAATGTTTATGTGAGTAATTCCACCTCTTACAAGAAACAGATTAGGTGAAGATCTTTCATTGTTCACATACAAACTACCAGCTGAATTTTCTTCTCTTTCTTCTCCTGTCTGTATCTCATCTTTTTAAGCCTTTCTTGTTCACAGCATAGGTTCTAACAAAACCTTGTGGTACTAATCAGTAAACGGATTTTTTTTTACCTGTAGATTTTGGTGAATAATAGAAATTAATTACCTTGATGAACATCATATTACATCTAATACAGTAACAGAATCCCAGGTTGGGGTTTCTTGTGATTGGCATATTTATGCAAAATAAATATTATTTTAATGGTA
>JAOXXN010000265.1:31229237-31249583 GCA_026770055.1 Myrmophylax atrothorax | reverse complement strand
ACAAGTCCAATGTTTAGATGAACTCATCCTAGATGTTTTCAGGTACATCTCTGGGGTCCTGTGGGAAGCTTGAAGAGTTCTCATGAGAAACTTCTGGGGAGTTGCTGAGGATTCCCAGGGACTGATTTCTCTTTTACCAGTCAACAGCAGCTGTGGCCTTGTTTATTCTTAGCTGGTAGCTGCTTCAGTCTCACAGGGTCCATATAGACCTGAATTGCTCACCTTTCATTTTTCTGTACCAACAACTATACAAAGTTGTAGGGAGAAAGGATTATATTAGAATACTTGTGCTACCTGATGAATAAATGTTAGAATGAAATACATGTTGGTTTTATATAAATGTATATGTGTGTGTATATATATATATGCAGTGAATATATGTATTTTATTTATTTCATTGCTGGCTTACAGCTTTGCTTTTCCACTACATATGACTCCAAGAAGATGCATTCACCGACATCTTCAAAGTTTGAATATAATTCAATATTTCATTATAATCTTTTTTTTTAACTGTAAAATACAGTGCCTGCTATACAACACCAGCCATTGGCCTATTACAGCAACTTTTCTGGTTCATATAATTTGTGCTTTCTCAAGGCTAATGGTAATTTTCACTTACATAAAAGGGAAATAGGCAGTAAGTCACATTAATACTCTGCTATTTTCCCTTTAGAAACACTTGTAGCCATCATCCCAGTACACTGTTTTTCAGCATCATATTGAAATAATCCTTCCAAACATCTCTGTACAAGGGACTACAGACTAACATCTTGGTTTGTATTGCTTGGTGATAAAAGTGCCTTCTTTCAAAGAATGGGAATGCTTTATTGGGCTGCTTGATGACAACGAAAAAAAAGAACTAGATACCTGTTCTGTTCAAATGCTGTCTTGTGAAAGTGGAGGTTCTTTGAACCCTTTATATTTGATATCTGGTCAATCTATCTACCAGTCTGAAGGAGGGGCAAAGGTAAAGTTACAGGTGACATAATTTCATGGTCAGGTGGAATTTGAGTGACTTTAGTCATTAGCATGTATAGGAACCTGAGAAGTAATATGTATTTTCGAGTTAGTGAAGCAAAGTTCAGGTTTTGATTACCATCTAAATCACTCCTTTGGCTTAATTCCATTAGCTGCATTGTTTAAGGCGGAGCATAACCTCAAAACTGCTGTGTTGCTCCACCCTTTTTTTCATATCTGCATGGATCTCCACAGAATGTGACTGCAAAACCTTGGTGCCACTCCATTTTTTGTTTCATGTTTCCCTTAGAGTGAAGGTCCCTCAGCATTTCTGCACTGAAGGTGTGAAAACACTCTCCCTCATGAACTATAGCCAATGCACTCCTTCTTGCTGAACTTTGTTTTTCAGTCTTCTCCCTGCAAATGCTATAGCTGAAAATGCAGGTTTTGTGAATATGCAGCATTCTTGAAAGCCCTTTTAACTGATTTTACACTTGATCAGCAAACAGAAGAAATCACATTTTTCTCTTTCTTTTCTGTTTCTGTTACACTCCCATGGGGTAAAGTGGCTGGTGTTATTTGGAGCAATAGACCCTTCAGGTACAGTAATATGTGGTTAATATATAAGGTTGCTGCCCAAAGATCTATGACTTCTTACTTCAATACATTTCACTTCAATGGGAACAGTGGTGTCTTGTTCAGTTTCTAATTAGAGAAGCTACTTGACATGTTGTGTCACACACTTCCCTAGATATTCAAGGAATTCTTTGACCTTCAAAAAGGCAGATAATTATTAAAAACATTTCTTTTGGTATCTTCAACACTTGTTTTTTGTCTGTGACTAGGAAGCAAGAAATAGATGTTTTCCCCGCAGCTACATAAAATCATTAGGATAAGTAATGAACATCAGTACTGAAGTGAGACTTCCAGGTGTTTCAGAACTTTAAGATATAAATGAAGTTACATTTCCAAAGCTTTCCTTTGTCTAGTCACTGGTTTAATGCATACACATTTTCCCTTCTTTCATCATTCATTTGTGCTGAGGAAAATGTTAATATTGATCTCTCTCTTAAAAATGCTTAAAGAACAGTTAACGCTGTTAGATATAAAAATGCATGCCTGAAGTGAGTTAGTTTTTTTTACTTCAGGATTATGGAAATACTTTCCCTTGCTCTTTTAAAAACAACAACTGAGGCAATTAAAAAAATAACAAACTGAAAACAGCATCTAAACAGATGGACTACACCTAAAGGAAATGCTTTCCCTATGTATTTATAAACAATGTAGGTAAGTAAGATCAAATATTTAAGTGCCAATTAATTCTAGATTTGCAGCTGTTGAAAATATAAGTGCATACTAATAAATCTAAGAGTCCTTAGAGATGATGAAAGAATAATTCCTCTGATAAGGAGAGCTTCTTTCCAGGATCATGATTTGTTTTTTTTCTTTTTTGCTTTGCAATCAAATGTAGCATGTGTCACATTACTTTTCTAAGAGTTTGGCTATCTGATTAACCAGATCCTGAGGTTGGTGAGTTGTTTTTTGTCTTGTTTTGTTTTTAAAGGTACCAGTTTTCAGCTGCAAATAAATGCTTGGTGCAAGATTTGGAATACAAAGCAAAATACCTATGAAACTAGAAACCTAGTGTCATTTCACTTGTTTTCTCGAAACAGGAGTGAGTGAGTGGGCTAGTTGATTGGATGTTGTTTTTAAAAGGAATTTACTTTGTAATTACATTAATTTATCTATTGAATGGTAAAAACATATTTAAAACTACAGTTTAATCTTCAATTGGTCATAGCAGCTAAGCTTGGACTAATGAGTATTACTGCTTGCTTAGTAGGAAAACTGAGGTTTCTGTTGAAAAAAATCTCAGACCATTTTGCCAAAATTTCACTAACTTGCTCTAGTAATTTGTTTCTTTACTCAGTTCATTAAAATCCAAAAAACCTGGGAAAAGTAAAAAAAAAAAATCTATTTTGCCAGAAGAGACTTCATCATTGCTTATTTACCTGAAAAATATCTTCCAAGTATCAGATTTTCAGTAGACAGAGAATAAATCCAAAGTTTTGGACTTCATGTCAAATCCTCAAAACTGCCCATATTAGAACTATTTCATCACACACACAGGCACTGCACAGTTTTTATAATCACTCTTTGAGAGTTGAGCAAAATGGCTATGTCAACATTAGCAAATTTTATGGTGTCATTAGGGCCAATTTGTAAAACGAATTAGTTTGTGTTGGAGACCCAGAATCTGCTCTACATGGGTTTTGGTGTGAATCTAGTTTAGATTATCCCTAGCCTGAAGCCCTTAGAAGAATGTCCATTAGTGTTCTTGAGCTGATCTTTCAGTTTACTCTCAGCAAAAATAGTTCTGTTTACATGCTTCAGAGTATGAACCAAAGCAGAGTAAATAGTGATACCTGAAAAACCAAGTTCAAAGGTGTAATTCCTTGTCTTAGATTTTAGAGCTAACATAGATGTGTTCTGTGGCAGAACATATATTTCAATCATGTTCTAGCATTATTTATTGGTACTCTGGTGTCTGGAAAGCTTCCATAGAAAATAGTAGGGTTCTTGTAAAGGATCTGAATAGAATTAGAAACAATAGAAAAAAAACCTTTAGGAGAAAATGAAAGAAACAAACAAAGCCTTATGCAAATAACACCCCCATTTCTATTTTATGGTCCATCTATTCCATCTCTGACAAAGACCAGAACCTGGAAAAGGCAACTAAAGGAATAAGGACTGAGCTCTTTTCTCACCTTCTCAGTGAGGATAAGCCTTTTTTTTTTTTTTTTTGCATGTATAGCTGTTGCTGCTTTAGATATTAATTACAAGCAAATTTTCTTTCTAAAATAAGATATTTTGGTTTCTGTTAACCTGTAGCTGTAAAAATCTTACATATTTTCCTTAAAGGCACTCTGTTACTGATAAAAGCAAAACAATTTAAATTTGAGTGTCAGTGTTTCTGAATATGACTCATCCTTGTATAAGAGAATGACAAATAAGGATGTAATTCTTTGGCTCCTTTTGTTTCTTCTTTATAACTAAATTATTTCCCCACTTGTCTCTCTTATAAGCAAAATTTGGATTTCATGAACATATGGAAACAAGCTTGTGTATTGTTTGTTCAGCTATAATCTCTCACGCATGTTAGTAAAATGTGAATTTGAAGAAGAAAAGTGCTCCATTCCTGCTATCAGGAAGAAGAGAAGAATTGTAAGAAACACCTAAAGGCAGATTTTCCAAAGTGGAACTTTAAATCAGGAAATTTTATTTTAAACTGAAGGACTATTTCATGGAACCAGAGTGACTCAGATTCAGAGGAACACTGTAAAGGACCAAAATAAATAGATTTATATTTTTTAAAAGGTGCATAATAGTCTTTTATTTAAGAGTATATTGACAAAAATATAGGACTTCTTGATTAAGATTGAAAAAGTTAAGTAACTTTCGTATATTTTCAGATATGAAAATATTTTTAAATTAAATGAGGAATATTTTAAAATATAAAAAGATGTAAGCCTGTTAATAATTTTCTTTAATGATAAAGTACATTTAAATGTACAAAGAAATGAAAGAATAATAAAGCAAAGAAATCTGTAGTTACATTGTGTTAATGATTCACAGTGGTAATAAGAAGTAATACCATACCTAATTTGATTAAACTAAATGTTGTTATCTAAATTTATCTGGCTATTTCAATTTAATCACTGTTCCATGGGAATCATAATTTAATTAAAATTGAGACTAATTAATAGTTTCAGTTGTTGTTTCTATGAAAGATGTTGTTTTTCATGGAAAAAGCACAAAACCTTTTATGAGGTAAAGAAACCACTTATATTGCCTTAGGAACATTTCATTCCAATTAAAGCTTTCACAATACTATGAAAATGTAGTATTATGTTACCATGCACATAGAGACAGAAAGAAAGAACCAGCAGTGTCTGGCATTGAATTTACACTCAGGGTATCTTCTCACTCCATTTCACTTATCTTGGTATTCACTAGGTAATTTTGTGCAGGTGCTGAGGAAAGGATTAGACTTTGTACACTGCAGAAGATTTTGTGAAGTCCATGAGAGAGAGGAGAGAAAGTGTGCTGTTTCTTATTCCAAAAGATGGATATATTGAGTCCCAATATATTTTTCAAAAAAAAAAAACCAAAACAAAAAATGTGCTCCACTGGGACTGAGGAACTAGAGGGTTATTACATACCTGGAACAGAATTTTATTTTATTAGAAATTTCTCTGGATATGTATTGAAGGATGGGGAGAAGAGAGGACTAACATGAAATTCAGTCTTTGTCAACCTTTCTTCATGATTTTCAGTCATCTAAAATTTCAGATATGTTTTGAAAACTCACTATGAGAGAAAATAAGTGAAAAAGTCTATATCTGAAAAGCAAACTTTAAAAAAACCCCAAAAAATTTAAAATTCCAAATGCGTCCATGGTGATTCTTTTGTAAAGTAATATTAAAACCTGATTTGAATTAAAAAAAAAAAGTAAAAATTATTTCAAGGTAGAAAAAGAGTAATGTTGAAAAATGAAAGAAGAAACAACTGAAGATAAGAGAATATTTAAAACTAGTCATTTAACATTTTCTAAGCAACCTTGAAATCTGAACCTGAAAATAGCTGAAAATTTTTAATAGGTCTGAATAACTGCCAGTCTTTTCCTTGATGTTTCCTTGATTCAGATAAAATAATATAGATATATGAGAAAATGAGTTTTTTATCCTTCACTGATGAAACTGATAATTACCTGCTGAAAACTCCAGCAGCTTGTTGTAAAATAAGAAATGGAAATTGTATGTATTTTAGAAATTAAATTAAAGTATTTCTTTGCTATTTTGCAGGTAAACTTCTAATTCTTTAAAAGCTGGATTTCCTCATCTTCTGTGACCAGTACCTGTGATATATCAGTGAAACTAGAATGTTACACAAATATTTATTGAGTGTTCTATCAAACATTTGGTAAAACTGAACACTATAATATGAAATATATGAACTGCTCCTCAACATCCAGACTTTGTAAAGATTTTGTAATCTCCTGGAGTGCTTCTCAGCTGGCTATGAGGCACAAAGAGGATATTTTCCATTATTTTCAGTGGGATTGTATTTCCTAACTGCTAATGTTTTGAAGCTGCTTTTTTTTTTTCTGTAGAAGACATAAAGGTACAATTTGCCTGTCTGATGAAGTTACACATAGCATCACAGGCTCTTCTGACTTATTACAAGGGTTGACTTTTTTCTATATTCTAGCTATTTGATTTACTTTATATGCATACAACCGTAAGGAGAGAGTATCAAAGGGTGTAATGAAAGATGTCCCTCTTCCATATTATTTATTTTTTTAAAAGCATAACTTTACATTAGTTAGTATATCAGAAATAGTTCCTGCTTCATTAAAGCTGGTTGATAAAGGGATTATGATTTGCTTGCATTAGTTTTCCTTTGAACTGAGAAATAAATTTTTAGAGGGTTTTTTTCTTCTTAAGAGCAGAAAAGAAGACAAATTTGTATATCAATAGAAGGTATTTCAGTCATTATGAAATACTAAAAATATAATTTTAAAACAGTTTCCTTTTCAGAAAGTGTCAAAACACTTCACAGACAGTTTTCAAATTTCACTCTTTTCTACACCAGCTATTTCATTATTGAAACATAAATTGCAAATAATTTTGAATCTCCTACAGCTGCTTTTACAAGTTCATTACCTATCTGCTTTAAATACTATATCAAAGCATAGTCTTATGTATCTGGTAAAGGCTTTTATTTATCTAATTTGGATTTTAACTACTTTCAGCCAAGCCAAACTTCATAATTTCGTGGGTTGTTTCTGCCCCAGAAAAGATCATCCACAAGCTAAAAATAAACTAAACATACAACTTCTCTTTTAGCTCTTCCCCTGTTATGTAGGTGCACCCCAAATCTTCTGAAGTATGACGATACAATATGGTTACTAAGAATAGCATGTTTTCACAGACTATTGGTCTTCTTAAATACAGAAGATTTTTTTCAGGGACTTTTATAGCAAAGAAACACTGAACTTTGACAACATAAATATTTGTATATATGCATACATAGATACATGTGTAATTTCCATTCCATGTAAAGCACACATCTCAGTATATCAAGGAAACTCTAATGGAACCGATAAAGCACATAATACACTTCATCATAGGAAATGATCTAAGGGCTCTTCTGCTTTAGTAGACCAACACTAGGGGAGGATCTGTTATTTCAGTAATAACATGACTATGAAATTAAGAGGTTTCAGTGCTAGTATAGTCTAATGGTATTCATGATATGTATAATAATGGAGCATGAAAGCCTTTAATCTGTTAAATTTAAGTTGTAAAACCTCCTCTTTTCTTACATAAAGAGGCAAGAGAACATTGGGGGTTAAAAGGAAAATAAAATGAAAAAGAGAATATAGCCAATAGAAGACAAAAAATAGCAAGGACAAGCAATATAATAAAATAGATTGACAAGTACCTGTAAAACTGCTGCCTACACAGTACATTGCAAATTACAAGTCATGGTCTATAGACAAAGCATTTGCAAGAGCTGAGTTATCAAAAGGATTTAGTCCAAGGCTTTAAGGGGCTATTTTGTCATGTTATCAAAGAAAAAAAGGAAAGAAAAACCGGTTTGCAAGGAATCACAAGTCAAAGTCATGAAATACCCAAAGTCTGCAAAAAAATATACAAAACTGCAGTGGGGCAGAAGCTACTTAGGTGATGTGAGGATGAGCAATGCGGAAAGAAATGCTACCATTTAAAGTGAAAAAATAGGGACAAAATGGCTCAGACAAGCTAGATAACACACCCTGTATGCATCTTGCAAGAGATCATATTATATATGGAAATCCAACAATTCATGGCAATTCTTCTGTGGCAACAAGCTAGTACTTCCAGAGAGACTGTTGAAAGGCAAACAATACAGGGTTCCTTAAGAGTTAAACTGTAAAGTTCTAAATAGATATTTAAGATTGAGAATACATGATTTTGACTGTTAAGAAAATGTGAATTTTGGTGGGTTGATCTTGGCTGGACACCAGGTGTCCACTAAACTACTCTGGCACTCCACTCCTTGGCAGAATGGGGAGGGGAGAAAAGAAGATTAAAAAAATCATTGGTCAAGAGAAATACAGTTTAATAAAGCAAAGACCTCATGCAGAAGCAAATGAAAACTAATATTCATTCTCTGCTTCCTATCAGCCGGTAAAGTCCAGCCACTTCCTCGGAAGTAGGGTTTCAGTACATGTAACTTTTGCTCTGGAATTAAAACAATGCAATAATGAATGTCCCCCTCTTTCTCCTTTCTCTTAGCTTTTATTGTTGAGCAAACATTGTATGGAACACATTTTGATCAGTTTGATCAGCTGTCCTGGCTTTGTCCCCTCCCAAGATTTCACACACCTCCAGCCTACTGGGGGCAGGGGTAACATTGACAGTGCACAGGTGCTGTGCCAGCACTACCCAGTGTAACCAGAGCACTGCTGGGTTAGCAATACCCCTCTAGCTACCAATACAAAGCACAGCACTGTGAGGGCTGCTATAGGAAAAATTAACTACATCTCAGCCAGATCCAGTAGAGGGTTCATAACTGTACTGGTAAAGTTGATTGTGTCTGGAACAAATCTCAGTGTCTGAGATCAGGTTACACAGAATGGCTTGTGTCCACAGTATTAAATTATCCTATTTCCTGGAGCACAGCAATTGGATGCAAATCCTTATTTTATATTAATCTTGAGTTGTATTTTAGGAGCTGTTTTAAAGGATTTTTTTTTGTCCTAGGCCAAAACTATTTCATAGACTGCGGTTATGTTTCACAAATATGGGAGATCACAGAACAGTGTACTACTGTCAGGCTTATTAATCTTATTCATGTATACACATTCATAAATTTTCAGAAAGCAAAAATATATTACAAAGACAGATCACTAATACATACTACATCAATAGTTTTTATCCCTTACACAGGGACTGTTAAGGTCCACATTAATTCAGAGCACACTAGTTCCTCTCAGATCCAGTTTTGCGTTTGCTTTCTATGTCATAATTTTTTCATTTTTGACAGAAAATGACTTCACTGAAATTTAGTAGGAAACAGAAAATTGTTTTACTCTTTAGGCAGTTAGACAAGGCCTTTGAAGAGCCTCCTGACTTTTCTGGGTCACTTTACTGAAACACTGACAATGAGCTTCTCATAGGGACTCTCAAGCTCTTGAGCAAAAACCTCTTTCAACTTTAGCTTCTTCAACTATTGCTGGACAACCAGTCTCAGCTGATTTGTTTTTAGTCCCTCACTAGGTGAATTGATTATGGAAAATACGCAGTATTATTTTAAATTATGCAGCTAGATGGCTCAAAACAGGACAGAGTCAAGATGAAAAACAATTTTCATTTTCCTAAAAGTATTTTCAAAGGGGACGTGTAAGTTCCTCCCCTTTGGCGCTTCTATGGCTCCTTCAAGAATTCACCTCTTAACAATGATACTTGCAAAAAAAGCTTAGCTTTTCCCTTACTGTTAAAACCGCTCAACAGATCTTAAAATTCTCCCACTACTCTCACAGTACGATGTACCAAAATTCCTTTTACAGCTTCTAGGCTCCATCACCTGTTTTCTTTTTCTCTATCCTTGTCAAGTCAATGTTCTTTAGATTGAATTTCCAAACCTCTGCAGAGTCATGAGCTCTTTATTATCCTTCCTTGCAGTACTATTGAACATAAGCCTTCAATCCATGTCTTTTTAGGAACGTTAAAGAGTCAAAAAATCATCCAACAGTGTAGCTATACTGCTATGCCAGAGGTTGTATAGCTCACCAAACAGTAACTATTAGCAGAGGATCTTCTTATTGTAAGTACAGAAGGGTGAAAATTGATTTAGTAGTATCTACTTGTCATCATTTGTGCATAGGAAAAAAATACTGAAATAAGAAATTTTAAAATCAACAGAAATCAAGTGATGTCAAATATTAGCAATGGGGTAGGTCAAGAGAGGTAAAAACTTTCTGTGTGGTGTGCTGGGAGTCTTAAATTTATAGAACAGCACTCTCATAGAATTCAATGGTATTGCTCTGAGAAAGAGACACTTAAAAGGTAGGTTGGGTTGTATTAGAAAAATATCTCTGTTCAATTTTCTCACTATAGAAAAAATACCAAATTGCAAAGCTCTGAACTGTTTCGTCAAAAGGAGCAGCAATGCCACCTAAAAGAAACTCACTCAGCACATTTTAACAGTATCTTATTCAGGTAATGTAAGTGCCTACTCTACCTTAAAATATTAGATCGTGTTT
Organism: Myrmophylax atrothorax; assembly: GCA_026770055.1. Taxonomy (NCBI): domain Eukaryota; kingdom Metazoa; phylum Chordata; class Aves; order Passeriformes; family Thamnophilidae; genus Myrmophylax; species Myrmophylax atrothorax. Next base: position 31,239,313 of record JAOXXN010000265.1, on the reverse strand, counting down.
CAGTTGAGTCATTATCATTGATAAGCAGATTTTTAATCAAGGAAATAAGGCATAGTTAATTATGTGCATGGGTTGTGCTTTAAATTAGATTTTATTAGCTGTGCTCATCACCTTCCAGCCCACAAACCAGGTGTGGCATCACAGTTCTTTCTTTAACTACTGCTTGCAGAGATTACAGCCAGAAGCAGACTTAATCCAATTAGCAAACAGTGTCCTCAGTGAAAAGTGAGAAACTGCTGACAGTTGCAATGACTGCTATTAGCGCTCTTCAGTTAAGAGATTCTCTAATTACAGAGTTTGACATCCTCCAAGGTAGAATGATAGACTGAAGATACATCCAAAAAAAAAAAAAAAGAAAAGAAGTAATTAAAGAAATAATTAAAGGTGTACACAAGGTCTGTTAATAAAAAAGGAAACCACCAGTCACTATGATGGAAAAGAAAATGTTAGAAAACCTGAAACATCTGTAACTGTCAATGTGATATGATAAAATGTCTTCTTTAAAGTAGGAAAATTAGTAGCATTATTTGATAGAGATTAATTTATATGAAATATCTAAATTGTAACAAATCAAATACAACATACTTCCATGAATTTACAAGTGCATTTGCTTTGCTGGCCAGAAATACTTGTTCTCAGTATGGCACATTGAATGCTGATTTTTGGATGCTGGAATGCAGATCTACAGTACAAGATTTAGAATGGCCTTTTTTTGTTGGTTTTGTTGTTATTGTTGTTGTTTTTTTATTTAGACCACACACCTTTTTTAAACTCATGAAAATCTGTGAAATAATAATGACTATTTTGATCTTTATGAGAAATCTTCCATGCTGAAGCTGCTCTAGCATGTGGCCTTTATAAAGGTTCATCCACACTGGTTGTTGTGTGGCCCAGCCTATCATCTGTATTTCATTCTCAGTGAGCATTCTTTGCAACTTAGGTTTTGTCCCAGATAGCTCATATTTTTTTCCAGTGTTTTCCCTTTTTATGTATATCTTATGTTTCATCTTTAGCTGAGACCTTTCCTATGATGCAGAAATCCAAATTTAACAAGTATTCCACTGTTTTGATGCATTTCACTCTTCACCAAAAACTTTACAGGAGGTCTTCTGCATACTATTTAGCAAAAAAATAAAGTATGGGCAACACATAGAACAATTTGAAGAGCAGAGAAATTTCCAGAAACAACGTATTTTTCAAGAAATATAATGCCCTGATGCTGGGAAAGAACAAACAAACAGCCCCTCAGCTAAGCACAAGATGAACATGAAGAAGAACAGCATGAAAACTACTTAAGAATACACTGAGAGTATTTCTTTTTCTAGATAAAACTGAGACACATGAGATCAATGTCTCCCTATTGACTTCTGAAGTTTTATCAGACTGATACAGCTGTAGTATGGTCACTACTATGTAATGAGAGAGATGAAGCAACGTTTAAGAAATATAAAAGATACTGCAGAGCATGAACAGCAACAATAGAAATGCTTGTATTATCGTAAAATGCAATACAAATACTTCTGGGTAGATAAGAAACAAATGCTAATGAGTCTAAAACATATATATATATATACATATGCTCTTCTTGGAACTTGTTAGCATGGTTTAGATGTTTCATGGGCCTATCCTCAAGTGATCCAGAGAATCACATAGAGTTATTACCTAATCAAAATGCAAAATTCATTGATATGTGATGTAATTAAGCAATCAAGTTTGAATGTGTTCATTAAAATGGAATTCAAAATAGATGAGACCTTAGGGTCAAGGTCCTTCTACAGCTAACTTTTACCCTAAAGTCCAATCTGGTACAGATGCAATTATTAGTTTAGTAATTTAATGAAACCTCATGACGTCTGAAAAGGTTAATTGGTTCTTTTCATTGGACTAAACATGCATGAAAAGAAAGTCAGGTTTGGACAATGTTATGAGATGAGATACGTGCAGCACTCTGTCCAGCATTTCCTCCAAAAGCCGGTGGAAGTATGAACGTGGCACGGTTCAGTTAGGATATCAGTTTGAAAAAAAAAAACCAGCAAAAAACCTTGCATAGAGAAAATATAATTTCCTTTGGAATGAATATATCAATCATCAGTAGAAAGATAGCATGTTTTCTGTTATGATTTACACAGGTTTGATGAAATCTCACTTGAGCTTGCTTGAAGTTGCCTAATAGAAGTGAGATTTCAGGCTTGAAATTTGTGAGTAATCTTCTCATGCATAGGCAGAATTTATACTGCTATGGATAATTACTGGTAATTAGGCACATGGGTTAGTAGCTTTATATATACATATAGGGAAAATATGCATTTTTGTGGAGATATGGTGTTAGGAATTGTTCCACTTAGCTATCTTCTAATAACGAAGAATCAGATTTTGAGTAATGAAATGTCCCCTATGCAAGCCATTGTGGAGACCAATGTCATTGTCATTGCTAAGAGCAATTGCCATTGGGCTAATTGTCATTGGAAGTGTAAAATTGCAAGCCAATCTATTTGGATAGCCTTACTTCTTATGTTGAAGTAATTCTTTCCACAAAAAATTGCTGTGTAGATGGATGAAGACAATTCTGTATTTCTCTGTCCAGTTTGAATCTGATGCTCTGAACATGCAAAGACTATGCAAATTGGAAGAACGTTTAACTCAGTTAATCAAACAGGCATAGGTAAAGCAGTAGTTACAAATTTACTAGATAAATGGTAATATGAGGGTTGTTGGGTCTTTCTTTATCTTCCTTATCCACAACCCCATTTACACTTCAGGTGATCCCACATAACTGTACACAACCACCTGAATGTATTAACTAAAAATCAGAGTCATCTTGTGTGGCTTCCAGACTGAAAAGTGCCTGCATTCAGTAGCAAAAAATAAGCATAAATCATCTGTAACACATAGGCCCATCACAGACTCTTCAAATTACTAGAAAAAAATTGTTGATGTTACTTTCCCTTCATAAACGTAGCACATTTTCATAAACATGTATTGTCAGTGTCTGTCTGTCAGCAACCAAGGTCTACTTATAAAACAGCATGGTCACTGGAGGTCAGTTCTGAAGTGTTGAAGGGTGAGGCAAACTGAAAAATTACCTTTTGCATAAATGTTGTATTTTGTTAAGCACGGTTAAGTCAAAACTACATGATCAATCTTTCTAAGTGCAACCAAATGAACAGAGCAAGGTGTCTTGGTTTAAGCTAGCAAACTGCCAACTCCCCCAAGTACAGAGAGAAAAGCCTCTTTCTGCCCACTAAAGAAAGGAAGAAGAAGGAGAGGGGGAAAAAATAACTTCAAACCACGTTTATACTAACACTACATGCATTTTTACAGAAAGAAAGAGAAAATTAGAAGAGAGTACAATACATGCTCACACAAGTTATAAACAACAAGAAACAATTCCCCACTTCCCAATGAACACATAAACTCTACTATTTCAACCACGCATTACTTTAAAAAACTTAGTCCCCAGGGAGACAAACCCAAGCAGAAAGGAGAGAACCAAAACAACACAATTTACTTCCCTGAGATAACTGGTGAGACAGTGGTGGGCCTGGCCCTCTCCATCCCCCCCGGGACAGCATTGTGCATCCTCCCAAGAGGAAGGCTAAGAAGAAACTGACCTAACCACTCCCACACTGGTTCCTACTTCCCTGGAGATGATGTCGTAATATGGTATGGAATACAAGATTACTGGCTAGAAGAAGTCAGGTGTTAGCTCAGCCCAGCTCAAGTCAGCTGACAGCTTCAGGCCTAGTCTGAACTTTAAAACCTAAATTTAGGCCCACCTAGGTGAACCCATAACACAAGACGAGGAAGAGGAACTCATAAACATTTTTCTCTAGTTTGCTTCATTCCTAGCCTGTAGGCACATAGGCCAGATTTTCAGTACCTTAGTATTTACATGGAAGTTTCCTCTAGGAAAGCAATCCTTCAGAAGCCTAAAACATGTGTAGACTTCCTAATTTCTTTTCTTAACTATCCTGTGACCTCTGCAAACAAGACTTCTGGATTATATGAATGTTGTTGTCAATATTGTCCTACACAAATTGCACTGAAATGATTAAGAAGGAATTGCACCTCAGAGCTATGTACCGCTGGTGACATTCACAACAGCTTTTAGGGAGCCTAAGGTTACAGGAGAAATAGGTTATGGGCTGGCATATAATCTCAGGATATGAAGGTATACAAAGTTTGCTGATGATGCTAAATTGGGAGGAGCTGTTGACTTCCTTGAAGGTGGGAAGGCCCTGCAGAGACACCTGAATACAAATTATGCTGAGCAATCAGCAATCATATGAAAATTAATAATGACAAGTTCCAGATTCTGCACCTGGGGCAGGACAAGCCTGCACGTACAGGCAGACTGGGAAACAAGAGGCTGTAGAGCAGTGCTGCAGAAAGGGACCTGGTGGTCCTGGTCGATGGCAAGTTGAATATGAGCCAGCAGTGCCCTGGCAGCCAGAAGGGCCAACTGTATCCTGGGCGGCATCAGGCACAGCATCACCAGCCGGTCGAGGGAAGGGATTGTCCTGCTCTGCTCTGCACTGGGGCAGCCACACCTTGGATATTGTGCGCAGTTTGGGGCACTAAAAGAAGGATATAAAGCTACTAAAGAGCATCCAGGGGAGGCCATGAAGATGGTGAAGGGCCTTGAGGGAAAGCAGTACAAGGAGTGTCTGAGGTTTTTTGGTTTGTTCAGTCTGGAGAAGAGGCAACTGAGGGGAGACCTCATTGCAGTCTACAGTTTCCTCACAAGGGAAGGAGAAAGGGTAGGTGCTCATGTCTTCATTCTGTGACCAGCAGGAGAGGTATGTTTAGGTTTGATATTGGGACAAGGTTCTTCACCCAGTGGGTGGTCAAGTACTGGAACAAGCTCCCCAGGGAAGTGGTTATGGCACTAAGCCTCCCAGGGTTCAAGAAACATTTGGACAATGCTCACAGGCACATGATGTGGTTCTTGAGGCTATCCTGTGCAGGGCAAGGAGTTGGACTGGATGATCCTTGTAGTTCCCTTTCAACTCAGGATATTCTATGATTATCAACTGTTCCTCTCTTTCTCACTGTTAGTGCTGTTTTCCATCTTGCTCGCTAATTAAAATTATTTAGGAACTTTCTTGTTTTCTTAATATATACGTTTATCACAGTGATGTTTTCCATTGTCAACTGAGACCAATATGCTTTATTGTAGCATAGATATTTCACTGTAATTACAAATACCAGCAAGTTAATGCTGTTCTACATTCTAGGACTTACTGAGGAAGAAATATTGAATATAAAATTAAGGAGAAAAATATAACTGTGAATAGAATGCTTTATTAAAACATTCTTTTTTTTTCTGTTGCAAAACAATTACTAATGTAATATGTTTTCATATCTAATCCATTAATTTACAATATAACTATTGTAAAGAGAAAAGAGGGGGTTATAGAGGTCAACAGCAAGGCTAGGAGGTCTGGGAACTATTGCTACTTATTGTGACTCCTCAATCATTTAATTTTGAAGATTTCTGTTATGATTTCTCTTACTGCAACCACATCCTTATTCATAACATGCTTTAACCTTGCACAGAGATGAGGTGCAAATATTATTTCTATTTGAAACTGAAGAATTAAGGCAGAATTAAGGCACAGAGTGAATGAATCCTGCCTCTTCAGGACGTTTATATAGTAAGTGGGGGTACTTTCGCAAAGCAATTAGCCTTTCAGAAGCACTGTACGATCAAAATGAATTCTCCAAACTCATTTCAAGTTGAAGTATTTTTTAATAGTTGAGGGTTTTTTAACCCGACTGTGAATCAGGCTCCTGATTTGATATCAGCCAATAATGAACATATAGGTATTGCTGAAGAAGTTTTAAATCTTACAGAGCACAGATGCTAGAAACGAAAGAATGGTTCTATTACATAAACCTTTGTTAATCTTGTTTTATTAAAAACCTGTGTCATCCAGCCACTAAGAAAATTAAACAGCCAGAAGTGATCAGCCATTAAACTCTGGGCAGACCAGACTCTCAGTTCCTTGACCTTCTTCATCTCTTTGCACGTTTCAAGTGTAGTCACAAAAACAAAGTAAACAGCACTGCTCTTTAAGAGATACTTTTCGTGTGACGAATCTTAATCACCTTGACCTACTTGTTACACTAGTATGGAAAATAAACCACAAAAAAAAAGTCACTTGCTCTTATATTACAGATTTCAGTAACAGGCTTTTATTAACAGAAAAATCTCCACCCAACTCTGAGCTATTTACAGACAAGTTAAGCCCTCAGCAAAACTTACGTGTGCTTAAATGTCACTTTTCCAGTTAAATGTTATACTCAGTATTCTAGTTGACTGCATCATGTGGAAGCTATGATGCTGTTCTATAAAATTTTGGGAGAGAAAAAAATGGTGACTTAGACTTATGAGCAGACTTGAGGAAATTTTCTTGCATTTGACATCAAAAATATTTAGTGGATATTTAAGATACAGAGCCCTACTTAGATGCATTTTATAGAACTGAAGCACTAATAACCCTAAAACAAAGTTGCTTGTCGGTATAGATTTATGGTAGATGAAGTTTAGTACACATTATTTTTGCTGGATTTTACTTCTGCCTGTCATACCAGGTACTTAGGAAAATTCTGAAGTATGGAGTTAACAATTTTATTTTTTAAGTCAAAGAGTCTTATGAACAAAAGAAGTTCTTGTTGTTTTCATAACCCTTATCTGGCAAAGCAATGTGATCAAAGTATGTAGAGAGTATATAGAATCATAGAATCACACATTTTGCTGTCGAAAACCACATCTGACTTGCATGCCATTTGCAAGTATCCTGCAGTATAAATATGGTAGTTTATTCATGGATGCAAAATCAGTGCAATTTATTTTTGCACCTTATAATTTTGCAAGTTCATTAGAAATTCACACAGGTCCTATATTGGCAAGGACCATGGTATCAGAACAGCTTAACCCTTCAAATATTTGTATGCAGTTAACTGAAGAGAAACATTTTCTTCTATGTCAAAGGCAATTACACCTTACTGTTTACCAAACTCAATTTTCAGTGTGCTGGCTTCTCATATTTTCAGTTATTTTCTCCCTCACATTTAGTGAAAACTTTCATACAGTTATTATATTCACAACTAAAGATTAAAAGAGTAGGGCAAACTTTCTACAATGAAAGGCTGGGCTGCATAAATGAATAGCAGAAGATGGTGCTGCATCTCCTCTCACCGTGGCCCCTTCCTACTTTTAGACAGGTGTTGCAGGCTCACATTTTTTTGCTCCTTTTATGAGTTGTATTTCTGAAATTATTATTTCACTTCTCTGTCTGTGATCTTTTAAACAAAAAGATGTGTTTATACAGCTTTTATGTATCACTTCAACAGCATACATTAACCAGTAAAAAAAGGTATATACTTTTAGCCAAAATTCCATTTGAAAACCACATTTGACTGAGGAAAGAAGAATTTAATGATTAATTATGACTGCAAAACCACTTAAATTGGTTTAATTTATTATTTTAATAATTCAAATATTTGTGTGTATGTTATTCCAAGCTTTTTAAATACCTTCTAAAAAGAAATTCTGTTACAAATAAACCATCATGTCAAATTATATTCAACAATAGTAATTTTCCTATTAACAAATTCTAAGTCAATAGTAAAGATTAGTTGACACTCAGATCTCACTGACATTTTTCAATATTACTGTAGAGATGGAAGTGGAGGTCCTTCTTAAGGAAAATTCAGTGGTAATATTGAAACTAGCACACAAAAGAATAAACTTCTTGAAGAACTCCTTAATGGCAACAGAAATTTGTGATTCTATTTCAGACATTTAATGGAAATGGAATCATCTCCAAAACCTGCAATTCATTTCTGATCACACACCATTCTCCAGTAATATAGTAACAGTTATCTTAAGTGCTTCAGCGACCTGTGGGCATTCCCTGTTTTTACACGTTTGCAACTCTGTATTTTTAAGCCAAAGATTCAGAACTGCTGTAACACTAGTATAAGGCAAACAACCAAGAGCAAAAACCTATTGGCACAATGCCTTTCCTACTAAGTAGCAACTAATGTTATCTCCCTTTCCCCTTTCCTTCATTCCTTTAATTTCCTCTCCTCTTTTTTCTTTGAAAAGCTAGCTCTTCAGAAAATCATCTTTCTCATCATACAACAAAGTCAGAACCTATCATAAATTTTTCTGACCATTTGTTATACTAGTCTGTTTTAAAAATTGGCAATGTTTAACACAGTTTTGACATTTCCTCCAGGACATACAGTCTATCCCACAAAACCAGGGTATGGTGAATCCCTGATACTTAATGACTGCTTAATTTTAAAGAAATGTGACCAACTTCCATTAAGTGCATTCAGCTTTCTGTTTCAAGTCAAAAGCATCCAAATCAATATTGCAAAGAACTTCCATTTAAACTTATAATCAATACTTGCCAATGTTGAATGAACATCAATTATTAATAATGGATATGGTTTAGGTTGTTTTACTTATGTCTGCTTTTAGAGTATTATACAGGACTGTTCCTGCCAAGTGCATCCATTACAGAGATACGACAGCTCTGAACATAAGAAAAAAAAATAGTAACAGTTACTGACAGGTAATGCTTACTAGCTACACATACCTGTCACTGGGATCTAAATTTTTACCTAAACCCCAATGTCTCTTCTGTTAAATCTAAACATTATAGTCACTGAATGCAGGGACCATGGGAGACAGGGAGCAACACATGAACAAATCACAAAAAGCAGTATCAGCATCCTGAGAAAGCTGTAAAGCAGCATGGCTTCATTTGCCTCAGTGACTACACCACACAGAAGGGGAGTGTCTGCTTACTGATTTTAAACCTCCACATTCCTTTGTTGTGCCATGATGTCAGGGACTTTTCGTTAGTCATTCAGATTAACATGGTATGAATTATCCCCACAAAGATCTACTTTGTCCTTTAGTTGAGAAAAGAAATCAGAAAGAGGGAACTAAAAGAGCAAGTAAACTTCCAAGACTGATAAATCTATGAGAGAATATCCTTTGTTGTAAGAGGAATTGAGAATTTGATACATGAAAGGAAACAAAGTGATTTACTGTATTAATATTGAAACCACTTTCATAATATTTTAAAGATTAAAGTCAGGCTTAGACTTTTAGTTTTAAAATGCAGGCAGACCCAGGCCACCTTCCAGTTTTCCCACCTTGACAGTCTGTCCTAGCGTCCTGCCTGTAATCTCCCTTCTCCTCTTGCCTCCAACTTAGTGTTAACTTCTCATTTCCAACACTGTTGATTGTGCTTGTCCTCCGATCTTTCTTTTGCCTCCATTCAAATTGTTCATCCCTTTATCTTGTATTGGTTGTGCACTGGCAAATGAATCAATGCAGGGTAGAAAAGTTACCTGCCTTCAGTTCAGTGACCTGGTTGTAGGTCCAAGACTAGGGCACAGAAATGCAATTACAGAAAAGTTGCTGAAAGTTCATAGAATAGTTGGGATTGGAACAACTTTGAAAGATTTTGCCCAGTCTCTTAGTCCTCTGAAGCTGCATGTTGTCAGGAGGACAGAGCACCGGAAAGACAGAAGATATATTCCTAACAAAAATATTCTGATGCAAATCTTTGAGGCTTAGCTTAAAAAGATTGAAAACACTTGAGTAAAAGTTTACAAAAAAATTAATTAGGGCAGAATAGTGTTTTAAAAACATATGAGGTTTTTGGGTTATAGTTGTGAAAGATCAGCCGAAGCTAGACATCCTCAAATGCAAATAATACCAAAACTAATTGAATAACTTACTTTGATGAACAATATGGTCAGATCTCAAAGCTAGCTATTGAGTAGACAGGTTGAATATTTTTTAATGAAACTTGACAAAATATGCAATGAAAAATGGAGATGTCAAAGAATAACATTCAAAAAGACTCATCTTGCTCCATATGAATGAAATAACCTTGGATATAATACAGATATCTATCAGTCAGAGGCCATAGATTGTGAAAAAATGTCCAGGAATATCTCAACCTCCCAAGACAAAGTTATCACTACATGACATCAACAGTAGGTGTGAAGTAAATGCCTCCTTCAGTGATTTCAGTCACTTA
>JAOXXN010000265.1:31198183-31216997 GCA_026770055.1 Myrmophylax atrothorax | reverse complement strand
AACCTTGGGGTGCTGGTAGACAGCTGCTGAGCATGAGCCAGTAGTGTGCCCAGCTGGTCAAGAAGGCCAATGGCATCCTGGCCTGCAGGACCAGGAAGTGATTCCCCCCATGTACTCAGTATTAGTGAGGCCACACCTCGAGTCCTGTGTCCAGTTCCAGGCCCCTCAGATCAAGAAGGACATTGGCGTGCTGGGGTGCGTACAGAGAAGGGCAACAGAGCTGATGAAAGGGCTGGAGAACAAATCTTATGAAGAGCAGCTGAGGGAGTTGGGCTTGTCTAGCTTGGAGGAAAGGAGGTTTGGGGGAGACCTTATCACGCTCTACAACTACCTTCTCCCAGGTAACTAGTGACAGGATGAAAAGACACAGCCTCAAGCTGCCCTAGGGGAGGTTTAGATTGGACATTAGGAGGAACTTCTTCCACAGAAAGAATTATTAAATGTTGGAATGGGCTGCTCAGGGAGGTGGTGAAGCCACTGTCCCTGGAACTGTTTAAGAAAAGACTGAAAGTGCCATGACCTAGTTGACAAGGGGGTGTTTGGTCATAGTTTGGACTCAATGACCTCAGAGGTCTTTTCTAGCCTAATTGCTTCTGTGAAGGACATTTAAATCTATAGTATCTATAAGGAAACTGACATTCAAATACAAAGTCCTTGGGATTCAAATTAAATTTTGTATTAATCTTTCAACTGGGTGAAACACATCAGCCTTGTCTCTTACATCTGTTGTATGCCACTGCTGGCTATAGTACAATCTTCTGTGCAATGGCAGATGATACATTTTATATTTCTTTTTTAGTTTTTATTTGGAATATCTTGGTTTCCACATCAGAAACCACGGTGTTACACTTACTGTTGCATATTGTAGATTTAAAGTGAAATAGAATTTAGATAATTTCTCATTTATTTTTCTATTTGGGAATCTAAAAGGATGCACCATTTATCTAAAAAATTACTAAACTTGCCATCATTCTCTCTCTGAGTCACAAACTCAGCATAATGCAAGTAAAACTGTTTCTATTTTCAAAATTGCAACATGAACTTTTAGGGTTTTTTCCTCCTTTTTTTCCCCCTCCCTTTACTGAAAGCACCGTGAATGTACAGTATTCTAAAAGTGGACCTAAAAGCATACACTTACTTAGACAAACCAACCAGAAATTTTGCAAGTGCTCCTACTCGATTTAGATGAAAAGTAACTTTAAAAAGACAAATAAAGAAGTTTTTGCTGGCTTTTTATTTTCCCTAGAAATTCATAAAATCTTGGGTTTACATTTTTAATGGGACAAATTTGTTTATAAATAATTTCTACAGCCAGACTAGATCAGCATTTTAAGCCACTAAGTTTAATATATAATTTTTTATCTTTATTGTTATCTATAAATCTGAAGTATTCTGGAAATTATAACTACTAGACACATAAATTAATTTTGTCAGAAGAATTCCTGAGGTTTATCTTTTGAAACAGAGAGAAGAAGAAATGGATACCATATCACATGTAAATACTTGTGCTTCTGTAAGGCTGCTGGATGTTCTCAGCTAGTGTATTACTTTTTAGTTACATTATACCTAGCAGTCTGACGAGGCAAAACCAGTTTCTTCCTGTAGACCTCTAAATAGCAATCAAATTGGAAAAGGCCAGAGAATTACATGGTCTTTTATCAGTCTAGTTTATACTGCCTTTATTCCCTATATTTAAATTGCTATCTAATCCATTCTTAAATGCTATATCTACTTGCTAATGTTCTAATCAAGCAAGTTCAATGCCAGCCCAACTTGTTCTTGCTTAATCTTATATGCTGCACAGCAATAAAACAGTACAGACAGGTAGATAAGGGGGGCATGTTCTCTGAGGAATACAGCAGATTAGAATCCATTTCAGGATGTCTTTCAGTTCATGCTGTTTTCAGGTTCTCTAATTTTTCATTCATATAATGTTCCAGATACCAAACAAGTTTATTCTTATGAGACAGAATATGCAAAATGTAACATTAATTCACTGCCAAACTGAAACACCTATAAAACAATTAATGGAGAGATAGTGGAGCAAATGTATTCACATTGAGGGAATTATTCCAAAGCACAGGATTGTTGATGTGAAATTTAAAAATCCTACTAAAAGCTACAAAAGTCATTTTATCAGTGATTTCATAAGCATTTACAAAGACATGCCAGATCGAGTGGTATGACCCCAGCTGGACACCAGTCACCCACCAAAGCTGTATCACTCCCCCCATGCAACTGGACAGGGGAGAGAAAACGTAATGAAAAATTTACAAGCTGAGATAAGGGCTGGGAGAGACCACTCACTAAATACTGTCATGGGCAACACAGATTCAAATTGGGAATAGTAATTGAATTTATTACGAACAAAATTAGAGCAGGATAATGAGAAGTAAAATAAGTCTGAAAAATGTATTCCCATCACCCCTCCATCCTTCCCAGCTCTACCCACTCCCTTCCAGTGGTTCAGGAAGACAGGGAATGGGGTTACAGTCTGTTTGTCACATGTTGTCCCTGCTACTGCTCAGAGAAAGACCTTCCACTGCTACACCGCAGGTCCCTCCCACAGGAGACAGTTCTTCATGAACTTTTCCAGTGTGAGTCCATCCCACAGGCAACAGTTCTCCACAAACTGCTGCAGCATGAATCACTCTTCTACAGGGCACAGTCCTTTAGACACAGCCTGTTCCATCGTGGGTGCCCATAGGACCACAAGTCCTCCCAGGAAACCTGCTCCAACATGGGCTCCTCTCCCCAAAGGTCTGCAGATCCCTGCCAGGACCCTGTTCCAGCATGGGCCTCCCACGGGTTCACAACTTCCTTTCAGGCATCAACTTGCTCCAGTGTGGATCTCTTCCATGGGCTGCAGGTGGATCTCTGCACTCCTGTTGTCCTCCATGGTATGCAGGGGGACAGCTGCTGCACCATGGTCTTCATCACAGGCTGCAGGGGAACCCCTGCTCCGGCACGCAGAGCACCTCCTCCCCCTCCTTCTCCATTGCCCTTGGTGTCTGCAGAGTTGTTCCTCTCACATATTCTCACTCTGCTCTTCTCTGGCCACAGCTATGTCTGTGCCATAACTTTTTTTTTCTTCCCTAAATATGTTGTCACAAAGGTATTGCCACCATCTCTGATTGGTCCAGCCTTGGCCAGCAGCACATCTGTCTCAGAGCCAGCTGGCATTGGCTGTGCCAGACATGGAGGAAGCTTCTAGAAGCTTCTCACAGAAGCTAGACCTATACCCACTCTGCTATCAAAACCTGTCTACACACCCAATACACTCAGGTAAAGTATCTGTCTTAATCAGACAATAGAACTGATTGCCATCAACCGTAATGTTAACCAAATATGTTTTGCCAGACAGGGGCCAACAATATTATCTTAAATGTGGGGAGGTGAAACTGGATATTCTTATACTGAAAAAATATCTCAAATAACTTGAACTGATAATTATATTGCTGAAATAAACTTATAAATGCCTATGGAGAATTCAGATAGTAGAGTGTTGAAAACCCTATGGCTATGAGAAAATTGATAGTTTTTTCTTAGGGAAAGGAGTCGTATGGTATGCAATAAATAAAACACAGAACCTTACACTGAAAAAGAGAAAAGAAAAACATTTTGAGTAGCTGTTCATTATTGAACAGTGTCCTTTCAGCTCATTGAATCAGCTATGAGACATATAGGGAAAAAAACAACATTTCATTATAAAACAAAGAATATGCAAACTAAAAACAATCCTAATTCTGTCTGCCTTCATCCTGCATTTTCAGGACTTCTTGCATCAGATTTGTGAGACTAATAATGTTCTTCTCAAACGTGTCTTAATGTTAAATATAAAATGTAGAATGGGAGTTGATGGTGATATTTTCTAACAATGCCTTTACAGATAGAACACAATAAAGGATCTCTAATTATTTTATTATTCCTTAATAATCTATGCACAGTGTATAAACTTGATTGTCATATTGATTCTTCATAATTATATATTTCAGTTAATAAGGATTGGAACAGGCTTTAAATACTCATGCATTAATCCAAGATTATGTTACAATATTACTGCATTGGCTTACCTGACCAACGCATCACAACATTTAAAATAAAGTTGAAATCTAGTAATGGATATTCACAGAATTTTTTCTTATATAGGAAGCATGACAGAAATAACAGAACAATTCAGTTCTTGCATGTCAGAGATGGTCATAAGCATGGATTTTATGATTTAAATGAGCCATTAAATTCTCTATTTTTGATATGTCGTATGTTAGTGATATAAAAATTGATTATGAACATCCATCTACACATATATGAAACAGAATTCCATGTCTACATAACAGAAATACAATGAAATTTAAGAAAAAAAAAGGTAAATTGAAATATATAGCTAGACTATTACAGGGTGCTGTGTTTAAAGATCAGTTGCCAAAGTAATTAAATACATAAATAAGCAAAAATAATTCATTAATAATATTCAGTTTTGTCCTGCGTGTTGCTTTTTGTGATTATCCCTGCTGAGTTTTAATATTCTGCTTGATTTTGAAAGTCATGTCGTATTCGTTACTGATAGCATATCTTAAAATGTCTGCTGATTAGAAAAGTCTTCTGAATTGCACTTGGGCTTCATCAGGGACTGATCACATACAGAAACTTATCTGTATAAGCAATTTCTTCTTTTTTAATGATTTCTTAATTTTTTTTCCCCTATGAAATGGAATCCTGCAATTTATTATTCTATTCTGCTTTTTTATTTCTTAAAGTAATCAAGTCAGGCACCTATTTCAGCAAAAGTTAACGTTACCTATTCATGCCTGTAAGGTAAGCAGATGAAAAAAATTCTGAGGGTTCTTATTGGATGCCATTTTAATACTTTTTATTATTAATTCTTAGAATTCTTTAAGTAGAAAATAATTTAAGCATGCTACTTCCATCACCTTATATAACAGTTCACCTTTTCCTACACTTAAGATGTTCCCGACTTTGAAGTAAAATATTTCATGAGTACAATGACCACAACTACTATTTCTGCAATTATGTAATGTTGCATCTTACCTTGCTCTGACATTCTTTTATTGTGTGTCAAATACATAATATTCTGCTTTCCACTAAAGAACCATCTAGAAAAGTAGTAACAGTATCTATTTCTAAAATACTAACATTCTTGGCAAGATGCAAAAAATTGCATACATGTATTCATATGCATATAAACTTATGCATATATTTCTAGATCTAAATATAATAAACATATAGATATTATTATATAGATATTCATGAAGGGAAAATGGTGCTTAAACAACTGAATTGCCTTCTAAAATGGAGAACTCGGTGGACAGATGAGGGAAGAGCAGTGAGTGTTGTCTACCTGGGCTTCAGCCAGGCTTTTGATGCTGTGTACAATGACAACCTCATAGGAAGTCTCAGGAAGTGCAGGCTGGATGAGTGGATGGTGAGGTGAATTGAGAACTGGCTTAAGGGTAATTCTCAGAAGATTGTGATCACTGAGTATCATGGGGTCTAATTGGAAGCCTGTAACTAGTGGTATCCCCCAAAGTTCAATACTGGGCTCAGTATTGTTTAACTTATTCATCAATGACTTGCATGAAGGGGCAGATACCTCACGAGTGAGTTCACTGGTGGCACAGAGATGGGAGGAGTGGCTGGTACCCCAGAATGCTGTGTAGCCCTTCAGAAGGACCTTGATAGGTTGGATAGATGGGCAGAGAACTGACTGAAATTCAACAGTGGCAAATGCAGGGTCCTGCACCTGGGGAAGAAAAACCCCATACACCAGGATGGGCTAGGAGCTGACCTGCTGGAGAACAGCTCTGTGGAGAAGGATCTGGAAGTCCTGGTGGACAGCAAGCTGTCCATGAGCCAGCAGTGTGACCTTGTGGCCAAGAGGGCTAATGGTATCCCAGAGTGCATTAGGGAGGGAGGTGATCCTGCCCCTCTACTCAGCCTTAGTGAAGCCACATCTGGAGTGCTGTCCAGTTCTGGGTTCCTTTGTATAAGAGAGACATGGAGCTCCTGCAGTGGGTCCAGCAGAGGGCTACAAAGATGATTAGGGCACTTGAGCATCTCTCTTATGAGGATAGGCTGAGAGAGTTGAGCCTGTTCAGGCTCAAGAAGAGGCAACTGAGAGGGGATCTTATCAATATATCTAAAGGAAGGTGTCAAGAGGATGAAGCCAGGCTCTTCTTGATTGGGCCGAGTAACAGGACAAGGTGCAGGGGGAAGAAACTGATGCACAGGAAGTTCTATCTGAACATGAGGAAAAACTTCTTACCTGGAACAAGTTTCCCAGAGAGGTTGTGGAGACTCCTTCTCTAGACATAACTCAAAAATTGTCTGGACGCAATCCTGAGTAACATGTTCCAGGAGAGCATGCTTGAGCAGGGAGGTGGACTAGAGAGCTCCAGTGGTCTTTTCCAACCTTAACTTGTGATTCTGTATGATTCTGTGATTATAATGCGCATTTGCAAAATAATACTGTGTATGGCACAATATGTGATACTATAATATGATACCATGAGAATGCATTATTGTTGCTTAATGTATTACATTATATATATATACAGTTATGGATAAAACTGCTGAATATACTACATGCAGTGCATTCATTTATTGCAAAAAACCTGAATCAAACATTAAATAAATCTTTGGAGCCCAATATGTAAACTTCAATAAGAATGTATGATCCTAGAAATCTATAATTATTCCTGAAAAATTTGATCCCTATGTAATAAAATGAGCTTCTCATCAGTTTACTATTGTAGTACTTCTGCTTTCAAAATGTTATTGATCTGTAGAACTATGAGAAACTTTATTGGTATAGATTTCCATGGTAAACAAAAATTCTTCTATCTGTTATTATTTCACATCAAGATCTCTCCCTGCAAGTACAGTGCAATTGTGCAGTGAAATCTCTAATATCCGTGTTTTGACTCCACTGCCTTTTAAAATAAACCATAAACATTTCTATTTTTAAGTGTCTCTGGAATTATGCATAAGAGAAAAATATTTACTGTATACAAACATTTCAGCTTTTTCATTTTTTAATAAAAGAGGAAAAAAATGTATTAAACAAGAATATTTTTAGTTACCTTTTTTTACTTTAGCTGATACATGTTTCCATGTAGATATGTTTCCCACAAAGATACATGATACTTGCATAGTTAAGCAGTTTTTCACAACCAAATTCCCACTGATGCCTGTGGCCAAAGAAGTGTAAAAATACACTACAGAAGTCCATCTCAGGCAATCAGATACAATTTCTCCTCATGTTATTACATTGGGAATAGCTTATGTAGCAAACAAAATCAGACAAAATACTTACATTTATTTGAGCTTTCTTATTCCTAACCAGTGCATTCAGAATATTAAATATTCTAGTGAGATCTACTTCTTTATTGAAAAGAGTTAGATGCATCTTGTGAAGGTTTCTGGGATAAAGGAGGAAAGTGGGTTTTGGAATAATGAAGAGAAAAAGGATTCCTGCATCCACAGGTATTTTCCTAATGGAAAAACAGCAAAAAGTTAAATGCAAGCAACGAAGCTGTAGAAAGATGAGGCAAGATATCAAAAATATCAAGGATTGCAAGTCAATATTATTTTTAAAAAATATTTGCAAAGTTACCAAAATTTCTTTTGTTCAATTTTTATAAAACCATACAGTTTCAAAAAGCCAGATTGGTCACTGTTACAAATTGTGAGAACCTTGGAAGATCAAGAACTCTTCTTTGCTCAGCTGTATGTCAGGGATAAATCTACTGACACTTGCTACTGGAGTGTGTCTTTTTTCCTTAATATTATCCCATGTTATCAGCACTAAATAAAATTGTATATACCATGTATCTCACTGTGAAACCTTCTGCATACTGAGTAACTTAAAATTCTTGTGCTGACAAATAATGTGAGAATTGTTTATTGCTTGTTGAAGTGTTGGAAACAGGACACATTGTATTCTGATGGTTATCCTTATCTCTCTCTTCAGTACAGCTGAATATTAGTATAAAAAAAAAGTACTTCTAAAAAGCAAATATCACATCTCCTACTGTTTCATGATGGTTCTTTTCTGTTTCAGCTAACAGCTGTGAGGATGCCTATACAGTTTGATCCAAGATCTTCATACTAGATCTTGCTATCATCAAAGAGGATCATGGTGTGATGATATATGCAACCTTACATTTGAAACACTCCCTATGATGTTTCTCAGAATCAGACAGTTCGGCTAGAATTTTCTGTCCAACCTGAAAATCTGTTTTATTGCTTTTAATCTAGATTTATTAAATGAATGAGAATAATGCATGGTTATCATTGTCTTTGTCCTTCTCAGATGACAGGGGCACTCCACTCCTTGTCTGTTATTCATCCTGGCACTGATTCCCAGATCCAGTGTGTTGAGGAATACTGTGCCATTCACTATTATGAAACACTTTTTAAATGTTGACTTCCTAATGAAAATACAAAACTTTCAAAATACTAAATCCTAAAGTTCTTTTTCACAATGAATATTCTGCCATCAGCCATAGAATTTCTGATGGACACTTTCTGTGGTAGGGTACTATTTAGTATAAGTTGAGTCAGCATTTACATTGTCTAGAAGAATTTAGCAGAGATTCCTGTCACATTATATAGAAGAGACCAATGTAGCTTTAAATTTTCCAAATGTGAGATTATATGAAGTTTGTAATTTTCCAGCCTTAGCTATAGGTGAATGACATTTTTGCACAGGCAATAATGCTCTTCATAGAAATGATTATATGCCTCCATAAATCTTTGTAAAAGCCCATTAGTGGTATTTTCAAGAATAATCTAAGTAGAAAAGCATCTAGAGTAAGTGGAAGCATTAGTCCAGTTATGTCTAAAATTATTCTATTGATTATGAGCCAAAATTGAGCAACACAATGATAATGCCACCACATATGGATGAGAATTTTTTCCTTGGCAGTCTACCTCAGAGTTTGCTGAAATAAAGTCATTAATCTTGTTTAATCTTATGGATGTCATATACTTGCCAATTTTTTTTTTAATGGGAGTAAGGAACCAGAGCAGTGGGGCATACAATTCTAGCACATTGAATAATTCTTTTCTGATACATTGTGACATACATCTTTTTGCCAGAATTTAACATATAAAGCTTATCCCCTCAAAAAAGGTTTTGGGAACCTCACTTCAACAGTTTGGCACTTTTGTAGAGTGAAGAAGAAAGAGGCCAGAATCTATTTGATATGTGAGATAAAGAACATTATCTTTAGAATTTGTTCTCCATAAAATCATGAACATCTGATTAAGAGGCATTGTCACCTTTTATCTATCTGTGTCACCAGTGAGAGGCGTCTGCCAGGAGACTAAATAACTGAAAGGGCTGGGCACGTGAAATAAGTCAATGATATTAAATAATGTAGTAGCTACATTTATAGAGAATCAATGCCTTATCCAGTGGAATTTATCAGGCAGAACAAGACCTCCTCCACAGAATAATCCTTTAGGGACTCTGATTTGAGGAAGTTTTCTATGACTGTGGTAGAAGGATCAAATATAATCAGTGAGGCTGAATCAGATGAAGAGATTTCTGGGACACTAAGGGTGTTTTCTGCACAGTAAGATCATGGTAAGATTATAGACATGTTGATCTGAAAGTGCCTCTGCAGACTGTCAAGTAAACACTCTTGATCCATACAGAGCTGTCTTCAGTTCCAGACCAGTCAGCTATGGCTTTGTCTAGCTAAATGTTAATATAGTGTAAATGCCACAAAAATAACTGCTGAGAGAAGGTTTTGTATTCTATTAGCAGCAGATATTTATTTCTGTGCAGGGAAATGAGGCAGGTAATGCCACACAAACTCACTTCCAAGCACAAGTGCAAAAACAGGTTAATTTATAAATATGAATCTAAGTGATTACAATATCTCATTGCATATTGATTATAGGCAGAGTCTGGGACGAGTCTGGACTGAGTTGGGGCAGTGTCTCCTTCTGGCATCAGTTCTGGGTAGGGGTTTTTGTTCTTCATCTCCACTTTCAGGGGTCTCAGTTGGTCTTCCTCAGATTGACCTAGCCTATTCCTTTTCATAAGTGACCCAGTCAAATTCTGTGCAAAATTCTTGGCTTGTTACCATTTTGCCCTATGAGGAGGCACACACAAGTTCTCCATCTGGCCTGCTCTCCTCAAAGCCATCAACATCTGACTTACCAAGTGGTAACTATATTTTGTTCTCTTTCTCTCTTAATTCTTTCTTCTCTTAATCTCTCTTCCTTTATTCTTTTCTTCCTCTTCTGGGTAATCTAAACACCTATTTTCTGTATTTCACTTAAGTTGTGGATACCTCACTAAAGTTGCAGAGTTTTTATTTGCTGGGTGGAACAAAAGGTCCTTACTATAGCAATACCTGCTAGTCTCAGTAATCTGTTATAATGCTTTTGTGAAGTTGCATGTTATTTCTGTAAAAATGTTCTTGCCAAAATGCCTATTTTCTCACCAAATCAAAAGAAATCTCTTAGAAAAAATTGTGTAGCTTTTCTCCAGATGTGAACTCAAGTTATCAAAGAATCAAAAGGCTTTGCAATAGTTTGTGTAAGCAAAATCTCTTGAAGGCTGAAATTTAAGTGAATACCTGGTAAAAGCTTGGATCTTCTGGACCGGGTTGTAACATAAGTGTCCAGGCTTTGCATTTTGCACTCTTCTGTTTTAGGCTTTTCCTTGCCATGGCAGAACCTGGTGCTGAGTTAAGTGACTGGGCTTCATAGGGTATTTGTGAGGAGGGAAAGCAAAAACAAGACATAAAAGTTTGCATGGCAATTATTCGAAAATTTCAAATGCAAACCTTCTTCTGAAATACTACTTTTCTTCAGACTGTGAACCTGTGACTCTGGGCTCTAAAAGACACTTTGCTGTGTAAAAGTGTTAGAGCCTAGATTCTGGAAGCCATGCATAAATTATGTATAAACCTTTTATTTAAAAAAAATGAAAAGCTGTCAGATTTTAAGCAATGAAGCAGTGGCAACAATATACAACTTTATACTATAACCTAGGATAGAAACTAGGCTTTAAGTTCTCTTTAGCCAGAGAGAATCTGAGTCCTCTCCCATAGTAACCTGATCAGAGACATCTGCATGACCTTCTCCTGCCCCATGACTCCAAGGGATGAGAAAATTTAAGTCATCAGATTTCTAACTTACTCCTAACTATAAGAATGTGAATTGAACCACTGGCATTCTTCATATTGCAGCTGTCTGACCAAACTTGACTGAGAGAAATTATGCAAATTTTTTGATGCGGACAGCAGAAGCACATATTTGCTGCTACAATAGGTACATCATCAGTGTGGAGGTATTACTAAGCTTATAATTTTGCAAGCAGAGAAACTTGAGCCAAGTATTATCTGCTTTGAGCAGATGAGTGAGATTCTAGTAAATTAATTGTTATAATTATTTTTTACTTAGTTATCACCACAGTCATATTCTTATAATCAAAATTCCTTTCTCAGAGACCTTTTTTTTGCACTTAAGTGAGCTAGTTGAAAAAGTGCCTTTGTTGAAAGAACCCCTTAGAAGAACTCATCTGAAAAATATTGCTCTATTCTACAAGACTCTCTAAACAAAGCTGAGGCAACAGAAGAGTAAGTAATTAAGTCCATCCAGATACATTCTTAACATAAGGGACCAAAGATATTTGATATAACATAATTTCACTGGGGGTAATGACAATAATAGAAATAGTAAATTGATAGCGTTCTTTAAAGTGTTTACAAAAATGAGGGGCAGTTAGAAACGAAAGCAATATCTCTCTGCTGCTAGTGTTCAATTGAATCAAAAGTGCTCTTATGTCTAAAACTGAAAGTAAGTAATGGTGCATGAAAAATTTCCTGATGAAATGCATCTTTTAGTTTCCTCCAAGTAAAATGGAAATAAGGAAGAGATTCTTTGCACATGTTGGAGTGTCAGTTTAAAATTTCTCCAATCTTCTTTATCTGCTTGCTACAATGATCAGTTTTAAAAATCATACATGCAGCTGATTAGACTGGCATATGTTTCACATTGTGGAGCATCATGTAAAAATTCTTTGATATTTAGTATTTCTATAATGAAATTTAAATTATTGCCTCAGGTTAATAATGAGAATATGATCGTAATTCTCAATAGGATTTTCCTAGCAAACAATTTTTGATGACATATTAAACACCTTAAATAAGAACTTGATTGCTCTTAAATGAACACTCCTTTTTAATTTATAGTAATTTGATACCAATTAAGATACATGCATGATGATTTAGATACATGTCTGCTGTTGTATAGTGCAGTTAAATAAATTGATGTTTTTATAACAAATTGGTAATTAGTTATATTTGGATAACAAATATAGAAAGAGATAGCTTTTGAGATTAAGAAGTGTGCTCTTAAAGGACAAAATATTTCAAATAATCAATTAAAAAATTTAAAGATGGTCATTGTGATGGATTCTTTCGACCCCTTAAACTAACCAAGTTTGGGACAGTTCCCAAAGAAGATGAAGGCCTGGGTCTTAGCTGGGCCAAGAACTCTAGGAAACTCACAGAGGAACAGAGTGACACAAGAAGCATTGATGTATATGAGCTTGGAACACTGATCTTATGATTAACACATAAATAACAAGTGATTTTTCCAAGAGTCATTTATCAAGGGCCAAAGAAATTTATAGGAACAAGGAGTCTCATGCAGGCTTTTTCCACTTCATGCAATCTGATCTCAAGACAGTCACTGTATTCCATAAATACAGCAGCTTCATCAGGAGTTTAGAAAGCAGAGAGACCCACTCTGGATTTCATGACTCAGTGGAATGGTCTCCCTTACCCTTTTGAGCCTACTGCCTGTGTAAATCATTCTACCTTTAGTCTAACTCAATTTTCCTTTCTATGTTTCTTCCATGTAGTAAGTAATAGAGTGAACCTTGCCATTGAACTTCGTTGAATGGCACTTTAATAAGTTCATGTGAAAACCTCTTTTCTAGTAACCTTGACAGTGATTGTTTGAGTGATTTAAATCTATCTTTCATGACAATCATGGGCAAAACCTGAAATACTACAGAGAAATGTAAAATATTTAATTTGAAAAAACCCAATCAATTTCTGCAGTCTTTTTTTCCCAGGTTTTACTGATAACAAAACTGATAGTACCTCATCTGAACTTTCTTTACTGTTATGGTCAGCTAAGGCCTGACAGACCAGTGTTCAAAGACTTTCTCTTCATGACCATCTCAAATCTGAGCTCAAAAGGAGAACAAATCTTCACTTTACATAGATTTCTGCAGTCTCCTTGAACATTTACAAAATTCCCTTATGTCCAAAAAATGCTGCAGGTCAAATTGTCTCATATCGTACTGGCTATGACCATTGAAGATAAATACAAATACAGTCCAGAATTGTGCTATTTAATCCCTAACTTAAAATCCTTCCAAGGAGACAAGTAACCCCCTCCAACTGAAAACATCCTTGGGCATGCTTTTCCTTAATTAAAACCTTGATATTTAAAACAGAACAGAAAAAAAAAATTATTACTTTTTGTCTCTATGGACAGGTAAAAAAGTGGAGAAATATAATGTGTTTGCACTTCTGGTTGAGAGAAGAAAAACCACCAGCTACAGTCTGCAAAGTTATTGTGAATGCAACTCAAATAACCAGCAGCTCTGGGAAAAGGAAATAAGAGCACAAAGATGTCTGAGCAGGAATTATTGCTTCTTGGGAAGAGAATTAAAGGAAATAGCTGGGAAAAATATAAATGAAGAACAACAAAAACCCTGAAACCTTCTTCTGCCCACAAGTTTACAGGAATCACTTGCAGAATATATATGGCTATATCACAGGAATTAATTAGCCTAATGGACCCAATGGGAAGCAGTAAAAAAGCCCATGATATCACTGATACTTCTCCAGTTTCTTTTATTGAATTTCACACTCTAAGCGCAAAGCATAAAGATAGAAAATGCATCTCCAGAAATACACAGGGCTCAAGAAGAGCAGCAGTCACATGGATAATTGGTGCTGTTAATATGTATGCTGCAGATCCTACATTCTACTCCTCTGGAAACATTGAAAAATAAAGCTAATTTTGGGCATTTGGGTGCAGTGCTACCGGTGCATTCAGCTAAAAAATAATCATTTCCTCTTCTGTGCTGCCTCACTGGATGCCTGAATAAAAACCATTAATGTCCCCCCTCTCTCCTCACAAGTCTAGACAACTCTAGAGAGGGATGATCAGAGGAAAAGGACACTATTTCATGGTGATACAGCAGAGAGAGGAGTTACTTATAATAAATCACCTGTATAAACTGTCTAGTTGTAACTTTGCTAATTATAATCAGTAACTAGTTCTAATAGCATTGAAGTCCATTATTGCACACATGCACACACACACATACTTCCTTGTAGATACATATTTTTCCAGTCACTTGGTCTGCAGAGAACTAACAGCACCATTTCATATCCAAAACACAACAGAGTGACTTCAGGTTCTTTCCAATGTTAGTTTATGAATAGACTTCACCTGCAAATTTGTACTTATTCCGTCTTTGAAGGCTTATCACTCCCCTCCTCTGTTTGTGTTCACAATAACTGGTACTTCATGACATACCTCAGAGAAAAAGAAAAGTTAGTGATTTATTGAGGTCACCCTTTGTAGGGTCAAGGGGGCTGTGATAATGACGGTCAGAAGAGCTCAGGCTCAGCAGGCATCAGAGGGCTTGATCAGAAGGCTTACAACTAAGAGTTTATTTATAGTTACAGCTGCACTTTTTATATACTTTTATATCCAACGCGTCATGACACTATTGGTTAGCTATTCCACCTAACATACATGCAAGCATCATACTGGTTGCAAGGCACCACACACTCCACAGGTAGCTCTCTGCTCCTTAAGGGTGCATTCATTAATTACTTCACATCTTAGGACATCCACACACTGTCACCCTTACAGTGATTCAAATGTAATCTCAGGAGAAAAAAGGTTCCTG
The DNA here is from genome assembly GCA_026770055.1 of Myrmophylax atrothorax. Classification (NCBI taxonomy): domain Eukaryota; kingdom Metazoa; phylum Chordata; class Aves; order Passeriformes; family Thamnophilidae; genus Myrmophylax; species Myrmophylax atrothorax. Next base: position 31,202,014 of record JAOXXN010000265.1, on the reverse strand, counting down.
CAAAGAGCTAATATCTCCCAAGTGTTTTCAGAGCAAGATATGGAAAAGAAAAAGTAGAAGAAAACAAATATTTGTGCTCCTGGTACACATATTTACTTCTTATCAAGATTTCCTGATCCAAGAGAAATGAGAAATATATGCATTCATATAGTCTGACCAACACCCAAAAATTTTTTGTAAGAAGTGCATCTTTATTTATATTTCCCCAGATAATGAGGAAGCAATGCAAGTAATTCACGTTGCCTCCCAGGGCACATGGACTAAGAAAGAGCATTCAATACAACATTCCTTATCAGCAAGAACCTAAAAAGAACAAAAAAAAAACAAAAGTGAGAGTCTAGAGCATTGGTTTTGGAGGAAATTTTAAAAAATTGTCATGTGTTCTGTGGTAGTTTTCACTGGGCCTCAAATTAGCTGGCTCAGAGAATCTATGTAGATTAAGAGAGACAAGTATCACCTGACTTAAGCAACCAAAGAAATATTTCATACCAGATGATGTAAACCTGAGGTAGGTAGGAGTTGTTTCTCAGTTGCCATCGTGTCTGCAGTGGAGGCAGGACATGCTACAGCTGTCCTGCTGTCCTGGGCCTTGCTCCTGCTGCCCCTACATCGTATTTTGCTTTAGTTTCAGGGTAGTAGAAACATTTTATTGTTATACTCTCTCTTTTGTCTTGCTGGGTGTCCTCTATTGTTCTTTTAATTTTCTCTTTTCTGTATAAATATACATAATTAGTTTGGATTTAAACCTGGTCTGAGTTTACGGTTTTTTCCTTCCTCCCTTTTCTCTGTGGGAGAGGGAGGGAAGCTTTGACTCTGTGCTGGGCAGTTGGCATTTTGCCAGCTCAACCCATGACATGTTCCTCTCTCATAGAATTTCCTCTGTTGTGCCATTAACATACTTTTATCTCTGACACTTGTCCAAATAAAGTGTGAGAATGAACATAATTTTTAACCATCTGGTTTTTCCACACATACTTGAAGAAAATATTTTTTTTCTGTAATTTTAAATGCATCTGTGCATCAACCTTGACAGTGTTAGTTTTAGAGTTGGACTCAATGATCCCAAGGGTCTATGATTTGTGAACCTCTTAATAGTCATGAATGTCTGGGCACTGTGTATGTAACATTATCAAAAACATTGCTAATGCAAATGATGCAACACAAAAATTTGTACTTTGATAGATGTTCCACAACTTTGAATTTTAAAACATTTGCCTTGATTTGAAATTTGTCAGAGGACTAGTGTAAACTCCAGAAGCTGGCCTGTACAGCAAATGTCTTTAACACAGTTTGTTAACAAACCATAACACCTAATCCTCTTTTTCTACTTATTCACTAAGTTTTAAAGGAGATTGAAAGTATCAACTGAAGTTCAAAAACCCTTTGAGACAGAAATTCTGTCATTCTGTATAAATTCTGTATAAATTCTGTATAAATTCTGTCATTCTGTCATATCTGTAATATCAATAACATCAATACCATCCAGAGTATTGCTAAATAAATAACAATTATCAACAATAATTATTAACTTATTTGTTTTAAAAATATCTGGATGCTTATTCACTAAATCACCACTTTTCTTGGTGTAGTTTGGGCAAATAAGTTGAAAAGAACTTCATGATGTGAAAGATTTTGCCTTTGATATTCATTTACAGGTGAAAAGTTCTCATCAAATTTCCCACTCTCTCATCAAGTTATATTCTGCTTCTCCTCTGCTGGTCTGTTGATTGTTTTAAATGTTTGGATTTCTGGCTGTAAGAGATTTGAATAAGAATTAAAAACAATTTTCTCAATTTTATAAGTGACCTATCAGAAGCAGAATTTCATTATGGGCAAATGATTTCCCATGTAACATTTCACTTTCATGACTATAGTTTTCATTTAAATGTGACTGATTCTTTCCTGGCCCTCATCCTATGGGTGGAACTGGGAGAAGTTTTCCAGCCATTTTCTCCAGTCTGGCCAGTTAAATGAATAATCTTGGTTGCCACTCTGGTAAAGCTGAATATTACCAGTAGCCTTAATGTATCCTGCTCCCTTCCTACTGTGTACTATTGCTACCTAGACCTGTATTGGTTTATTCTTATGGAGTTTGGATTTGCTACAGGGTTCTGAAAGATTTCTGGTGTGTGATTAAAATAGTCTGTTACTTTTTCTGCTATAATAACGGAAAAAAGACCTGATCTTCCCCTCTTGTCATGAAGTCCTATCCAAACTAAAATTGGCCTAATTTGATGAGATTTTTTCCTGAAGATGAAGATTCAAAAACAAACAAGCAAACAAAAAATCCTGCAGGATAAGGATTTAAAGTCGTAATTTGAATGCTCAGTGGATACTGTCCTAACAGCTGTGCAAAGGAAGGAGATGGATGGTCCAATAAACCATGAATTAAAATATTTCAGGCAGGCTTAAATGAAGGAAGTGCATTTGAAACATATGTATGTAGTAAAAAAAAACCATATCAGATTTTATTTATTTACTGTTATGATATTCAGTAGGAACATCACATGCATTCCTCTGCAAAAATGTCAGCTATGGCACTTCCCTAATGCATATGCATTATGTATCTTAAATAAACAACCATCTGATCCAGCCATCTGAATGTGACTTAGTCCTAATAGACTTTCTAGGCACTCTGACACATATTTTCTGCTCTGTTGGATAAAATTCAAGATGATTGATCTTTTGATGGTGACCTTTAATTTGAATGTGTCTACCATACTCATGCTGTTCCGTAATCATTGTATCTTTGCAAGCTTACTAAGTATTCTTATTTCCATCTTTAATAAAATGAGGGGAAAAATAATCTCTGAAATATTAACATCCCTTCATGTTTCTATCATCTGAAATATTACTGTACTTTAATTGCCAGGCTGAGAGGAATGGGATTTTTTCACATTAGCAGAACAGCAGCTACATATTTAAGACAGAAGATACAGAAAGCAACAGAACTGGAAAATGTCACAACATATTTATCCTTTGTAATACTCCCCACTGACCAGAGTGAAACTTCCTTCTCTGGGGTGGAGATTATTGTGAAAAGGCATAACATTTGTTTCTTCCCTTCTCTCCTCATTTTCATTGAACTAATAAACTCATCATTGCATTATTACTCTTTAGAATGCATGTGTATAAAGCTTCTAAGACTCTGAAAATAGTATTTTCAATAACTCATTTATAGAAGCTGAATAACACTTCCAAGTCAATGTGAATTTGTTTTCAAAACCACCACATATGAAGGGTAACATTCTGGACTCTGGCCTGAAAAATCTTTTGTGAAGTTTGTTGGTCTGGTTTCCTGCTTGTAGCTTTCAATCCTTCCTGTAAAATATTTTAAATTTAATTTGGTTTGATTGCTTACAAAATTTATGAAATAGAATTTAATATGATAAAGGGTTGTGGTATTTTTTTTTAATTTTAATAGCATGAGAATACAACATGACATGCTGTCTTTTTTTTGTACTAGCAGTGATGATCATACAAGAAATTACTTTTTCAAGAAGAATTTACCTTAAATCTAGATTCCAAAAAAATAAAACATCAACCCAGATTATAAAATCTGATGATTTCAGAAGGAAATTGGAAAACATTAGCGAGGTTTTGACTACTGGAATTTTTTCTATTGGAAATTTAGTTTTAATTGAAAAAAGGTAATATTGAATTTCACTACAGGCTTTTCAGAAAAAATATCATAGAAAGTGTGAAGGTCAAATAAAACTACAACGATCCCAGCTATGGGAACAAAACTGGAATGCTTTATTGAACATTTGATCACAATTTAAGGGCTTTAGGGCAGCATATGCTAATAGGGAGGATGGGTTATGGTAACAT
>JAOXXN010000265.1:31161019-31198083 GCA_026770055.1 Myrmophylax atrothorax | reverse complement strand
TAGTGATGGGATTTTGTCTCAGCCTCTGTTGACCGTGGCTTACTGCTTAAGCTTGTCAGGCTTCTCTCTGCTGGAAGCTGAATTTTGACCCTGACAAGAAAGTACCATGCTTCTGGATTATAAATTACTTATTCATACACAGAATGGTTTTGAAAAAACTACGTAATTTTCACTGAATTTATTCTGCTCTTTATAATTCTCTGAGACAATTTACATTGTGGCCTTTTACCTTACTGGGGGGAAAGATTGCTGAAGTTAGGAATGCTTTCTATGGGTAGATTTGCCCTGAACTGACTAAACATCTGCACTTTGGTGATGCGGTACATGGAAGAAGAATTCTTCATGACAGTGGCTCAAATGAAATGAATTGTAGTTCATTCAAAGTTGTACGGATGTTCTTCAGACTGTATGGAGGTTAGTATTACATTCTGCAACATGGAAAAGTTTGATACCACTGATTCACAGAGTAGCTGAGGTTGAAAGGCACCTTTGAAGATTATCTAGTCCAAAGCCCTGCTTAAGACAGAAGTGTGAGTTAGCAGGTTGCCCAGAACTGTGTTAAGTCAGTTCTTGAATACTTTCATAGATGGGGACTCTACGACCTCCCTGGGCAACCTGTGTCAGTGTTTGGCCTCCTTCACATTATAAAATTTGTTTTCTTATGTCTTCCTTCAATGAGTCCCTGCCTTTCTTGTATTGGAGAGCCCAGGATTAAACAGAGGTATGAATCATGTTATATGTTAAGATCATGTATGTGGATATGGAAGTTCTTTCTGTTCCTCTGAACAGGAGTGAGTTACTTAGCACAAAATGTTATTTTATGTTGAAATTATAGGAGTAGGTTGGTCTTTGGAGATAGGATCATTGACTCAGCAGGGAGGTTTGCTGTAACAAGGTTGATCACAAGCATCTACCTGCCTTATGGCATGTCATTGCATCCAGGATGGTAGAATTGATCCAGGAAAACTGTCAATCCTGTTCTGGAGAGTACAAGGCAAGACTAGAAGACTAAGAACAGATACTGCATTCAGCTATATTAAAATCATAGCGTGCTACTTTTAGATTCAGGAGTTTTGTTGATCCCATTCTGAAGAATATTACTACAGTTTTTATGAATGCCATTTTCCTTCTACCATAGAGAAAGTATTTGAATATTTGTGTAGGAAGTGTTTCAGGAGGTGTTTATGAGTCTGAGAATAACATAGTTTATTATAAGACTGATATTGATATCTCTATTCCCAACTGCTGGATCATGTTAGAGAAATAGAGCGCCACATACTGTACTTTAACTATTCAACTTGACAATACTTCAGAAACAGTAAGTATATTCATATAGGGCAAAAATAACTTCCAGAAAGGCCTAAAGTTCAAGACACTGTAGGAAATAGATTTATAAAATTCCTAATATCAAACAGAATTCAATTAAGCAGACAAAGAAAAGGATGATAGGGGAATTATGACTAAGATGTCTTGCTGACCATAAACAACAGTTGAACAGGCTACATTACCTAATGGCTTAGTAGAATATAAACTTTTGTAATCTTATCTGAGAAACTGAAAAGCTTCAACATTGCATGCAATCAATATTGTAAAAACACCTTGCATGAAAAAGGTTGAGTAGCATCTGCTGCCTTCTCCCTTATGTTTGTTTATCATATGCTATCTTGGAGCAATTGCAAAAGTTTTGATTCTCTGGTATACAATAAAAAAATTATCCTGTGTCCCTTTCTTGTTCAGTCACACCTTCTTGCCTGCTTTTGGATGTCACAGGCAAGGACCTTGCCGATGGAGTGATTAAATGATGTGCAGTTTGTCCTTAGAAGTGAAGGTGATAATTACACAGAGAACAGCATCTGTGGAGTAAGGATGTTCCCCTGGAACAGGTCTTAGAATAAAAACATCAGCTGTGTGCTGCTCTCAGTAGCACTGGGCCCTTCTTCATTACTGCCCCATCACTCTTCTGAAATTGATCCCATTTCATCCACTTTAATGAAGTTTAACAAAAAATGTCACTGAAGAATTTCAATGTCGTCTTCTCTTTCAGTAGCTGACTTTCTCCCGAGCACTGAAAATAGCACCTTCTGTTCAACAGAGTAAGTAAAGTGAACCAGTTACCGACAGTTAAGTTCTAGAGTTTTCTTTTGTTAATCAGAATGTTTATAAATATTTTTAATTACTTTTCTTTCACAATAAAAGCTTTTTTATTCTACTTTGTAATTCTAATATCTCATGCTGCATAATATGAAATAACATTTATGGCCTAGTCACATGCTTCATTGAGTATAGAATATTTTATCTTTTCCTGTATTGATTATCTTTGCTGTAGGAAAGGTAATGCTATCTGCATGTTAAAAAGAAAAGCAAAGCTGTGCTAATGTTTAACAGTTTTTCTTTTATTTGGATTGTATTTTTGAGCCCTCCTCTTCAAAATGGAAGAAATAAAATGCAAGAAAACTTCAAAATACCAAAGTAACATCTTCAAAAAACTAAGAATTCTTAAGGACTATATATTAAGTCAGAAAAGGGAATAGCCCCAAAGATTTGACCTGATTTTCTCAAATAGCAACATTTTCCTAAACAAACTGTTAGTGTGGAAATTTCTTTCAGACAGAAACCCAATACCTGCATGAGCTACAGCCCAGTCTGCAGGGCAGAGAATTACAAATTGTTCAATACAGTGCAAATGCGACAATGCTCAAAGGAAAATCACTTGATTAGTTCCCAGTGTTATTCAGCTCATCTTCTACAGTACCATATGCTGGACAGAAAACAGTATTCAATGCATCTGTTAAACCATACACCGATACCAACTATCTCTTTCCCACTTCTTATACAGAATGAATGCTATTATAAATAGTTACTATTAGTTGGTATAATTTTAGTAGATACCATATTTGTGTCACATAAACCTAAAACTAGAAATAGAAATTCTAAAACTGCTGAAATATCTTTATTAATTATCCAGCAAAATTATTAGTACACTACTCATATGACAATAGCCTTATTATGTCCACACATTTTTATACCATAAATGAGAAAACAGGGAAATAAGAATTAACATATAATTTCTGGACTCGTAAATACTTGCTAATGAACTGAAGAACCCTATAAACCATGTAGGCAGGGTACAGATTCTAATGCTATATTCCCTTTCTTTAGGAAACCTAAATTATGTTTAGCAAGAACAATAGTAGTTTTCACAAAGGAAAGGAGAGATAAATTTTTTTTGGTCGGTTTCAAATCATCCTTTCTTTTTTTTGTTTCCCCTTACTGTTCTTAAAACCCTAGAACTAGGCTAGGTGCTTTATAAAGACATAAGATTTTGAAAAGTACAAACAAGCAACTTTGTATGTTTAGTTAAGACAATAAGGACAGACTTATCCTAGAAAATCTTGGTATATGTAGAATCTGTCTGGTGAGAGAAGTTTTCAAATCCAAATAGTCTCATGTTGATTCTTCATTACCTCTATTAGGCTATAGGAAAAAAAAATAAGGAAGAAAATCAGAAAATAGAAAAATAAAAGCCTCTTACTCACTGCAAATATGATCTGTCCTTTAGACATATATTGTATAAAATATTTATAATCAGTTCTGTCCTGGGATCTTGAGATTTGCTCTCTTCCAGTGATATTTGATAAGAGCCATTGTGTCATTGCAGCATTATCTCCAAGGATCAGATGGGGATAGCAGTATTTGCAAAAATACAGTTCAAGTATCTACAAATCATTTTACACCAGAAATCCACCACAGAATAGATACAGAACAGAACAAGTAAGCCTGAGTAAACATAAAAATACACATAAAGCATGATCTTCCCTCCCTGGCATTGCTGAATATTTCCTTTAGTGTTAGGAATTATATGGAGTAAAAACTGGCTCATGAGGTTTTTCAATAATGGCAACTACCTTTGAAAGAAAACCTGTTGCATTATATTATAATACTAAAATTGCTGTTTATGGCAAAGAAATACTACATGTCTTGCAGTCCCACCAACAGTCATAATCAAGTCAGTGCAGTGTGAGAGACTGAAATGGCTAATGGCAATGGCTGTGTAAAGAAGCAACTGCTCACTGAAACCCATCCCTTCCCAATATTTGAACGGTGATGGAACTTGAGATAAGATAAAGGGGGTACTATCGTTCAGCTGTCCCAGGAGAAAAATGTATCCACAAGTGTGAGAGACTGGAATGCTAATGCCTCAAACTATCAGGCTACAAGCTGGATGTTTAACTAGAAAAGAGTCAAATTCTGTGAGGCAGGGTGGTGTTTCTTTGCCCTTACACAAGTGACTCAGTTGTGATGACTCCTCTTCCCTCTGGGGAAGTACCAGGACATTCATATGTAGCCTGAAGAGATTCCTCTCTTCTGATGGGCCATAATAATAGGCTGTCATTGACCCAACTGCACTAATGTAACAGGCAGCTGTAACATCTTAGAAGGTGTCAAAGTCTCATGAAATGTCTTGTGATCCAGTATTACACTCCCTGCCTGAGGAGCAGTGCTTCCACCTAACATGAGCATAATAAAAGCCACATGGACTCTGTGTTTTGTTGGGCTTACCTCAATGGATCCAGACTGCAACCATCACAACCGAGAAGATCAGAAGTAGAGGACCAACGGAGTAGTGATATTTTTCTACTTCATCTGTCTCTCTGTCAACTCTGCTTCTCTATCTCCACCTCTTTTTCCTATTTCTTTCTCTCTACATCACATTTACTGTTAAATAAAAACCTATACTGTTGACTTCGACATCTAGTCTCATCTGTACTTTAATTTGTGCAGAGACATTTCTCTAATAATTTTAATAACCAGATCAAAACTTGCAGTTAAATGTATTTCCCTGGCCAGACAAAAATTTTGGTTCCATCAGTAGCTATAAATCAGGGTTTAGACATGCAATGGCTAAACTGCAACAGAAGTTCTCTGCACATGTATTTTTCCTGAAAGGTACATGCAGGGGCGCTTGGGTTAGCTTGATCTGTTGATGGTATTCCGCACTGAAATTAAATCTCTTGAGAGGACTTCAATGGTGTGAGTTTCTGGGTTTGGTCCTTCAGTCTGTTATTTCAGCGAACAAAAAAGGAATAAGGCATATACAGGCAAAAATAAATTTGTTTTGATTGCAAAGATAAGATTTGTTATTACATAAAGCCCTTAAAATTGATCCTGGATTTGGGCTGAAAGTTCTTTATATGGAACTTATAATCTTCATGGTATGTCATGAATTTAAATTCCTGCTTTATCTTTACAAATATGATGACTATAACAACAATTGGAACAAAAAAATATTTAATTGAAACTGGTGGCTATGGCCTGTGAAGAGGTAATGTAATTTCATATTTAGCAGAATTTCCATGTTATTTGTTTGGATTAGCTATCTATCTTCTTCACTACAAAGATTTTAACTGTAGTGGAAGTCTATGAAATCTTAGCATTCAAATTCTGTGTAATGGCATCAACTTTTTTTTAGATTCAAATATTTTCTGTCCAGATAATTCCCTGATATACTTTCGATTATTCTGAATATTCTTTTTTTCCACCCCTGTGGAATAATTTTTTTCTGAAGACTTCAACCAGCCTACAAACTATAAGAAATCATCCTTAAACAAAGCAAATGGTAAAAGTTTTAGAATGCCTGCAGGCCCTGCAGGTCATGCCAGAGTTTTATTGCTTCTTTGGACGTATCATTTTCTAAATCCAAATGAGGAGATACAGAGTCCATTTCCAATTCTGACTCTAATACAAGAACTATAATAGTCTGAAGCAATATTCCACAGAGCCACAACACAGGAAAAGAAATTCCTAGCTGCTGTGAAAACCTGTACCTCATAGAACAACCCACATTTTTATGCAGTGTTGTTCTCTTTTCCAATTTAAAGTGACATCCTCTGAGGGCTGTGTTAGAAAGCAGCAGTGGGAGCAAATGCCATTACGAGAGAAATCCTTCCCTGAATTGCATTGACATTGTCTGAAAAAGGCAGCAGGCCAGCAATCCCACACTGTTAGTTGAAACTCACAGCTTTCTCTTATTCTTGAAGCATAGGGAGCAGGGTAAGCTGAAGCAGTATAAATCATAAATACATATTTTGAAAATGAAACTCAAATAACTAAGACAAAACCAATCTTTCTTAATATTATTCCTGGTTTTCTCATATGGTTTATGTTTTAAGTTTTAGAAAGCTCTTTATGAAAAAAGTTTGTCAGACATAGCAGTCATAGAGAGTCCCTGAATGGTTTCTGTCTTCTGTCTTTGGTGCTGGAGTCTTCAGAGAGAGTCTTAGTCTTACCCCAGAACACATTTAAATTGTCTTCATGTCCAGGGATATTTTTGGACCCATAGCTGAAAATAAACAAATTACCTCTCCCTATTTCCTGAACTCTTCTACATGCTGAGCTACTGCTCAAGGTTATTGCAGCTCTTCATTCAGTAGAAATTTGCAGATATCCTACAGGATGAAAAAGATCAAACTCAGGAAGACTTGACTGAATTCCTAAGTGACCTCGTGAATTTACAGCAGCAAGTTCCTGGGGAAAATCTGAACTAAAGATAAAAAGTTAAGTCCAATACCAACAGTACAGAAACAACAGCTTTATTTTTCATTTTAAAAACAAGTAATTATTTTTTTATCTGAGTGGAATAGTGGAATATAGTGGAAAATGGTGGCATTTTCCTCCTTAATCACCTGCCACACAGGTGATGACAAAGAAAAACCTAAAGAACTTTCTTAGCAAAGGTTTCCTTCAGTCTGAACAGGTCGATCTTCAATGCTTTTGTTATTTGTGAACTAGTTGTCTGAGAGCCAAGGACACTTTAGCAGTTAGATAAAATCAAAACAAATCAAATCAAATCCTACCATAGCTTAAGTACACACAAACAAAAACTCACCTATTAGAGAAGTCACAAAAACATTTAATTATCACTGAGCTGAATTTCACTATTTTGATTCAGGTTTGTGCTTTTGTCAGAATCCAAAGTTTAGATTTGTGTCTTGTGGAAAGTAAATCCTCATATTTCTTTTTAAAAGAAGAGGTTTCAGGATTTTTGACAGTCTTTGACTGTACATTTGCACTGGAAGAAGAAAATTTTATTGGTCCTTTTGGTAGTTTCAAAATTAATCTTTTGCTGAAAATACATGTTGCATAAACAACCTTAAAATTGGGCTGTTGACTCTATTGTCTTCATAATTAAAAGCCCTGTTTGACCCCTTTGCTAATACAAATTTATAAATGTATATATGTAATAGATTTTTCACTAGAGTACCTTAATAAAAAAGAGTCTAATAAATAGGGCACATTTCTGAGAAATTTAGCAGGAAGATAAGCAGTGGCAGTGCAGTTTTCATTTAAGTTTGTTTATTGTATACATAAAATCCTTCTGCCATTGTTGATGGTATCAAGAAATTGGTTCAAACAGTTTATGATATTTTTTTAAATAGTGTACCACATTGCATTAGTCCTCTATTATGATGCTGAGATCCCTACAAACAACCCTTCTGCAGGCTGTTCATTCCCCTTTGCCTCTATGTAAGAGACAAACAAGCAAGAATTTCAGTAAGAGGAAAGAGACCATAGTGTCAATGTGGCAAAGTAGAATAGCAAGCAGTCTGTGCAAACAACTCATGAAAAATTACCCTTGAGGTCCCACACTGGTGTTCAGAAATTGCTCAGATCCAGCGATGTGCCAAGGACTGCTTCACTGGCCTATTTTGGACTGTGGAAACAACCAACCCTGAGTTAAAGACAGGCCTGTGAGACACCGCAGTTCCTTTCAAAAACATGCTTTCATGTTTACATTGTTTTGTACAGCTCAGATATACTCGAACTTGAGCCTTAAAGCTAGAATATTTAAGTGTGTATTTTTCATATACAACCTATCCCAGCTTCCAAGTTTTTATTGCTGCAACTTTTTTATAGACACCTATATCTGTCACACAGATGGTGTCCAAGTCAGTGTTTCCATTTGTAGACTTCTTAATCTGTGACAAATTAAAGCAATGTAAGATTTCAGTCTATCAGGGTTATCATTCTGCAGAACAGGGAAGTGGATATACTTTATTGTTGTTCTAATTTTATCATTGATTGGACTTTAAGTGTTCAAATACACACAAAAAGATTAACATAACAGTGCAAAATGTGCCAGTTTCATTTTACTATCTGCATTACAGTAACAACTAAATGCTTTATTGTCAATGCCTGTACTAGTAAATTAATAAGCACAGGGGTATGGTAATAGGCAATGCCACAGAGTCATTGCTATTACCTTGGTAACACAGATGTTTGCACAGACAAGTCCTGGGCACAGTTCAGGGGACAGCACTGACTAAGCCAATCCCAAAAGACAGTCTGAAGGCACTGTTTTTTCAGAGATTTAGGCATCTGGATATGAGCTGTGCCATGACACTTGCTCTCAGAGCTAGAGAGGAGTAGCTGTAGTTTTCTTTCTTTAATAGTATCATTGTTACAGACTTGTATATTGATGCAGCTAAAATAAATTGCACCTATCTCAAGAAGACAAAGGTCCCAGTATAAAAGGAAAGTAATAAAAGGAATCTCAGAAAAGAACATTGAAACTTGTGCCAACACATCAGGGTCCTGCTGCCTCCTGTTGTCTGGACATGGTAGAGACTTACAACATTTCTAATGCTAATAGTGGGCCATTAGCCTAAATAGTTATGCTTATATCCTCTGGTTCCAGACTCACTTTCCATAACTGATCTAACTGGGAGTACTTTTACATACCATTTGCTCCACAGTACGTTTTTTCTTTTTTTCACATTTGTACTATGAAGGATAAGCACAGTGCACACAACAAAACCAAATCAAAACAAACACCAAACAATAACACAACATACAAATAATAACAAACACACCAAACAAAACCAAAAAACAACCCGCAATAAGGAAGTGGGATGTGAAGTAAGAAAAGCTTATTCTGAGGAAAAAAGGTGAAGAGGAAAAGCAATGAAGGACTGACAGGAAAAAGTACTGGACTAAAATCAAATAATAAAAAACTACACCTGAGGAAAAGAAAACTCTCTTAACAACAAATTTTTCAAGAGGTTTTTAATCCTTTGCTTTTCCTACAGGAGACTGTAGAGCAGCAAAAAATGTGTGAAAAGATCTCTTCTCCTAGGGAAGTCCTTCTGTAAAAAGGCTCTTGCCCCTGCTGAATGTTTTCTTTGTTGAAGAGGGAAATGTCATGGGGACTTATATCTGCCAAGGTGAGTGTATAACACTTCTAGAGAAAAGTACACTGGACAGTCCATAAAAAGAGAAATTGAAAATTTATATAGGTCATACATCAATATTTGCTGGAAAAAAGTCTGTTTTAAAAGCACAGACACTCTAAATTCTCTTGCTACTCTGGTTATTTAAGAGGTTTAGCCTACAGTTTTTGTACTGTGGTTTATATTTAGGTTTCACTTCTAAATGCCCTAAATAAAAAATATTCCACTGTATGCTTCCATGTAGGTGTGATGCTTCTCGGGGAAAAAATATAGCTAAAAGGCCCCAAAAGCAACAACAACAAAAAAATCCCAACAAAAAAACTCCCAAAAGACCAAATAAAATCTTTTTTAAAGACTACTCCATTATTCTCCTCACTGTTCTGTTTTCTGTACTTTCTTTTCCTTATCTCATTGGATTTTTGGTTTCTCTTCCCATTGTCCTTGTGTATCCTCAGTGAGAACAAAATATTTCATTCTTTTTCAGTTTTATTTCTTTTCCTGGACTTCCATAATAACTAGTTTTCTACAGTTAGTATTCCCTCAGTATTATACTTCCCATATTGATCTGTATCCTCCTCTGTTACAACCCACCTGGTCCCGAAGCTCCAAGCTTTACTGGGTGTAGATTTTAATTTCAGGCTTCAAGAGATTTCAACCGCACGAGCTTTCGTAAAGCTATTGGTTCTATGGTACCTTGAGTTCATGCCTGAAGGATAACTACACATTTTTCTTTAAGAGATTTCACTAATTTGGTGAGAAAATAGCCGTTTTGGCAAAAAGGGTTTTACAACGATAACATTCAACTTCACAAAAGCATTATAACAGATTATCACGACTAACAAACATTGCTATAGTAAGGAACTTTTGTTACGCCTAGCAAACACAAACTCCATGGAACTTAAGTGAAGTACAGAAAGTAGGGTTTTAGCTTACCCACAAGAGGAAGAAATGAATAAAAAAAAGAGATTAAGAGAAGAAAGAATGAAGAGAGGAAAAGAAAAAATAGTTATCACTTCACAGATTGATGGGTCAGGAGAGCAGGTTGAGAGGCAAAATGGAGACCTCATGCGTGTCTGTTTATAGACTTTGGTTACTGTGGCCACTCCCTCTAGACAGGGCCTTTGGTTCACTGACCACTCACTGTCCCTCTAGTCAAAGTGAGGGGTGCCCCAGCCATTCAGAGGCTCTGGGGGGTATGGTGTGGGTGGACTACCAGGCGGACCTTATTGATTGACAGCCCAGCCACATGGCTCCCATCGCCGTGTTAGCCACAGGCCCTGTGCTTGCCAGTTCTGCCATTTCTCTCAGCGGGCCTTGTCTTGTGCCTGCTGGCCTAGACCCAGCCCCCATACCCCACATAAACTCGCAGTGAGTAGGCTCCGACCCATATAAATACACAATTCAGTGGGATTCAAATCCAGTATCTCACATCCCGCCCTGAGGGTCAGGACAACCACTAGAATTATATTCAATTGGACAGCAACCAGGCAGAAAGGGGCCTGGGGGTCCTGACTGACAACAGGCTGAAGATGAGCCAGCAGTGTGCCCAGGTGGCCAAGAAGGCCAATGGCATCCTGGCCTTTATCAGGAATAGTCTGGCCAGCAGGACTGGGGGAGTGATTGGACAGGGATAATGGCTTTAAACTGAAGGACAGTCAATTTAGATTGGATATATAAAAGAGAGTGGTAAAACACTGGCACAGGTTGCCCAGAAAGGAGGTGGTTGTCCTGCCACTAGAAACGTTCAAGGTCAGGTTGGAAAGGCTCTCAGCAACCTGATCTAGTTGAATTCCATGTTTATTGCAAGGAGGATGGACTACATGACCTTATAAGATCTCTACAAACTCAAACGATTCTATGATTCTTTGATCATCAAGGACACTTTGGCTTTCATAAGTAAAATCTAAACACAATACTACTTTTATTCATCAGCATTTACATTTAATTAAGAGTCTTAAAAGGCAGAGCATCATGATATTACTTTAAGTTATATTACTTTAAGATTGCAGTAGGTTTATAAATGGCTGATTTTCCTCTTCTTCAAGAGGAAACACTTTATATTCTAGGCTATTATTTTTTTTCTTATTTTTCTTTTGCTAACCAAACATCATATGTGATTATTAAAGACAAAAATTCACTTTGAAGTCACCCAGAAATAATTTCTATAAAATGATCTTGTAAGAAGTATAACATATTGATTTTCAGTCAAAATCTTCCAGCAGTGTCAAACTGACTAGTTATTGTTAGTCCTAGACTTGCCTCCACAATGATTAACATACAGCCTGCAGACTCTGCTCCAATCTGCAACTCTATTATCTTGTTTAAGGTGTTTGGGATAGAGAATATGATAAAAAGAATATGTGGGAGCACAAGGTTACTTCCATGTGTCTTTATTGTGTGAAGTCCTTACATTTATTACCTGTTCCATATTCAAATATTAAATAGACTTGTCTTTCCTAGGCTTCTTGTTAAATAGAATGTCAAAGGCTTATGTGAAATTCTTCCACAACTGCGAAAAGTAAAACTCAGGTACTATTTGTAAAGGCAAAAGAGAGATTTTTTTTAATCCTTACCCCTTTTAGTTCAATTGGTTAAAAGTTGGTCATGGGTTCAATCCCCTGTGTGGGCCATTGACTTTAAGAGTTGGACTCGATGATCCTTGTGGGTCCCTTCCAACTCAGAATAGTCTGTGATTCTGTGAATGGGGTGACAAAGTTTTTTTTCAGGGTTTCCTTCAGTACCAGATGTGACACCAGAAATCATGTCAGTGCAGTTTTGTGCTACATTAGCACACCAACCTCCTAATGGATAGAAAGTTTGCCTTTGATGTTTAAAGGTCATTAGCTTCCTTCTAAGTTTCTGGGGTTTTTTCCCATACTGCTCTTTTACATAAATGTTTAACCTTGCATTCATAGGTTGCTTTTTCATCATGCATGCATGTTGAACATTGAATTCAGTGCCTGTCATTTAATAACTAGAAGAAAGATTTTCAGCTATCAACTTTATCTAATGCAAGGACAAGTTTTTTCTGCATTTATCAAAGCTTCAGTGATCCCTCACATTTTAATTGGGAAATGGCATTTTATTGTTAAATAAAAATAAAAGTGTAAAGTATCCGAATAGTAAGGGCTAATAGAGAATAGTGAAGTTGTTCCCTGTAGGGCAACTTGGCAAACCCTTCCAGAAATATACTTTTACTCAGATCTCAAATAAAACAACAGTCAGCACTTAATGAATTTATATTGCATTTTATGTCTTTCTACACATCACTTCATGTTTTGTTGTCTGCTGTTGCTTTTAGAGATTTCCCTTGTTGATAATGTTTTTGTGTTGCTACCAGGTCTAATTTGGCTTTCAGCTAAGCTTTTGAATTTTTTATAATAAAGTAATTTACAGATGATAGAAGATAAATTAGCACTGCAAATGCAGTTAAATTGCATAATCACACAGATTGATTTTGTGTTAGCCTTTGAGATGTATAGATACCTTGTGGCATCTCTGTCAAGAAAAGGCAGTGAATGCAAAAACCTTTGAATTTCTTTGGAAAAAAAAAGGAAAACATGTCAAAGGACAAGAGAAATAGTACAGCTGTTTGACTGAAATGCCTAGTGGTTTATAATGTTCAATATACAGGTAGCATTTAATGTTGACATTAACTGTCTCCCTACACAGCATACACCGCAAAATACTCTTGCACATAAAGCTCATTTGTATGTACAGCAAAGAGTGGGATTTATTTGTTTGTTGGGTTGGTTTGGTTTGGCATTGGCATTGATTTTCAAGGAAAAAAATAGTAATAATGAAGACTTCAGTGACTTTTGCAGATATTTTTATGTTCAGAAGAGACTTCTTGACACAATTAGGGCATCCCAGAGTTAATGTGATCAGGAGAATATGTCCAAGAACACACACAGAATACAAAATTATCCCTCTAGTGGATAAAAACAAGGAGCTTTGAAGTTTAGCATGAGAGTAAGTGCATCTTGGCTGCTAACATCTTATGAGCAGAACACTTTCACTTGCAGGAACACTCCGGTAACCATAGCTTTGTTTCAGAATGTTCTAACTTGCAGTCATGGGGATAGATGTGCCAAGAATTTTAATTCATGAGGTGGGACTTTTACAGATTCTATGTACCAAATGTGTGATCTAAACACATTGTCCTCAGCTGCTGGCTAAGGCAGCAGACATCCCTGTATTTATCACTGGAGTCAAGAGAATAAACTACACTGATGTGCAAGGAAAAGTTTTGAAATAATTTTACTGCATTCAGAAAAGCAGGGCTTTTTGTTGTGTACGCACAGTCATAAAGTCATAAGGATATATGCAGGACAAGCTCTGGTGATGTAGAAACTTGAACAACACATAAGCGATGTGCAAACTGCTTGCAATTAATAACTTACTAATTCTCACTGTAAGTCACTGTCTCTGGTGACACTCAAATGCACTCATCTAGCAATCTTTTGAGCTTATGTTTTCTTAATGTTTTCCTTTCAAAAGAAAATGTACCAGTTCATCATCAGAGGCAGATAAATCACAACCTGGTATAGCGCCCATAGCAGTGAACAACACAGAAACAGGATAAAAAAAGTGGGAAAAGAGCCTTCAGGGCAAATATATAGACCTGGTCAAAAAACTTGTAAAAACTAAATTAAAAAATAAATAATATGGTAAACGTATCTTCAAAAACAGGAAAGTAGAAACAATCAAATGAATGACGCAATGGGAATTGGAGAAATGCCTATGTACTGTAACTTACAGAATTAGGTTAATTCCGCTTTCTCCTGGAACTATAATAAAGTTTATATATAGAAATAACATTTTTTAGATGGACATTTTATGGTTGGAAGAGAATTAGATTTTGTCACCTATTTGCATTGATTTATTTTGTTGCTGTTTTTTTTTTTTTTAAGATTGTCTTTATTTCTTGGTCTCCTATTTAATTCACTAACACTTAAGTAGCAGAAATTCAGTTAATAAAATATAAACATTCACTATTGACATTTGTGTTTAATAATACTTTTATGGATAATTGACAGCAATATACCTTGTGTAAGATGTGTTAACAAGATTCAACAAAACTCATCTCAAAATAAATAAAAAGCAATGTGCATTTGTACCTCTAACATTCTTATATTGAATATGTTGATGACTATGATGAATGCTGTAGGTGTTTCTGAGAACACACTGAGAAATAAATTACTTATAATTGAAATTATAGGGCAAAAGGAACATGTTCTCTGCTATGTTATGTGAAATATAGTTTAAAAAAAAACCAACACAAAACCCCAAACACCTGAAATGTCAATTTTTCTCTCAAGAAATAAAGAAACAAAGAATATTTTGTCTAATTTAACTAATTTTTACATCAAAAAAGGAGGCAAGATTTAATAAAATACTAAATATACATGAACTACCTAGTACCATTTTAGGTAACATTAAGATATAGATACATGTATTAGTATTCTGACTTAGGGCCTGAAATGTAATTGGAAAATTTGCTGCATGTTCAAGGGCAGCTTTAAAAGGATTCCTTTGGAGTCAAAACCTCTGCTGGGCAGATTTTGCATATGGGGAAAAGGACAATTATTAATGGAAACATTAGCAGTTTATATGAAAGTTGCTTTGTAATATATGGATATAGGTTAGTGAGATACATTTTTGTCAGTGAAGAGACTCATCATTTGACTAGAAAAGTTAGAGGGTTTTGTTTGGTTTTTGGGTTTTGTTGTTTGTTTTGTTTTGTTGGTTTTTTTTCCTATATGTAACAATCTAATTTAATGCATCTACCTTTGTTAAAAGAGATAGAACCTATGGTCAGATTGTTGTGCTGCAGGGAAACACTGATACAGACAAAACTGAACACAGCCAAAAAGGGGGAGAGGCAGTCACAGCCTCTGTGACTGAACACAGCAATGAAAGGAAATGAAAAAAATTGAGAATGAAAATACTACCTTTTGGGGTTAGTCTTTCATTGTTTCCCTAGACTGTGTGGAAATGACTAATTCTCTGAAAACAAGAGTTTCCTGAAAAGGAAACTGAAGTTCAGCTAGAGTGAGTGGAACCATAAAAATGTATAATCATAAATCATTTAGGCTAGAAAAGACCTCTAAGATCATCAAGTCCAACTATTAACCCAGTACTGCTAAGTCCACCACTAAACCATGTCCCTGCGTGCCACATCTACACATCTTTTAAATACCTCCAAGGATACTGACTCACACTTATAAAATCACAGAATCACAGAAATTTTGGGGTGTCAAGGGTCATTCAACTATTACCTAGTAAACACATCTCTGCTATGAGCAGGGGCATCTTTCACTAGATCAAGTTGTTAAAACCCCATCCTCCATGAGTTTGAACACTACCAACTACAGGGAAACAGTCACAACATCTCTGAGCCACCTGTCCCATTGTAGGAATCACCATCCTCATTGTAAAGATTCTTTCCTTTCACTAAATCTAAACCTACCCTCTTTCAGTTTAAAATCACTGCCTCTAGTCCTGTCACTTCAGACCTTTATAAAAAGTCTCTCTTTAACTAATGAAAGGCCATAACAAGTTCTGTTATTCTTCCTCCCATCTCTCTCAGTCTTTCTTCATGGTAGAGGTGTTTCAGTCCTCTGTTTTTGTGGCCTGTTCCAGACCTGCTCTAACAGGTCCGTGTCTTTCTTCTGCTGGGGGCCCCAGAGCTGGATGCAGTGGTCCAGATGGGATTTCATGAAAGCATAGTAGAGCAGGAGAATTATCTCATCCCACTTCCCGGCCACAATTCTTTTTATGCAGTCCAGAATATGGTTGACTTTCTGAGTTGTAACTGCAATGTGCATCAGCAAGGAAGAGACAACTTTGAACAGCTGATGAAAATGGTTTTTGAAAGAAAGTTATAAAAGGAAACTAAAAAGGGTTTAAAAAGGTAGAAAAAATATTTTACTGCTTTTGAGGCAGGAAGGAATCACCTCTTCAGACTTTTTATTTGCAGCAGTTAACTGTTCAGGGCTAAGCATCTAGGACTATCAGTTCTAAGTGCAGATTGGCAGGCGTCCTCCAGAGAGCTCATTACTCCTTTCATCTTGACCAGTTTTCTTAGGCTAGCATGAATTGCCTCTCTTCACTGAGTACAAGGGTCTTGAATAACTAATTTTAGGTAATAAGAGGCATGTCTGTACATTGGATTCATCCACTCTTTATTTCTGACAAAGCAAAAATTTATGCAAAATTATATAGCTCACCATTATAATGGGATAGACTTATGTCCTTATAACGAAAACGGCATTAAGCCACCTTTTAACATGATGCCTTGTCACTGACAGCATATTCTACTTTTTTTGAAAAAAGTTTCCAGCTCAAGCAGGAATACAGTGTTTAGTGAATATGCAATTGCAAAGAAAGTTCACAGAGTACATGAGGGATAAAAACTCTTAAATAAGATGCCAAAAAAAGTTATCCTCCACTAAACCCGACAACAATCCATTAAGGCATTTTGAAAAGCAGGTCTCCTTAGAAATATTTCATATCAGAGTGGGTTTGTAATGTATTTAGCACTATTGTATCAGAAATATTGCATCTCACTGTAGCAGGCTACCAATTGCTTAAATATAAATCAAGCACTTACTGAAAGGAATAGAGAAAAACTGATTAGTGTATGTAAATGAAAACTCCAAATACCATTTTGTTTCATCTCCTTTGTACAGAGCATGTGACATCACAAATATATGCACTGGTTTATTACAGGGTAGTTTTTCAAACTCATTTCTTTAACAAATTTCATGAAGAGTTTGACTTTTGGGAAAAAGAGTAAGTTTTTTTGCTTGTTTTTTTTTTATGATAATCAACCTGACCTGCCAGGCATAAATACAGCTTTGATTATTTAATCCACAGAAAGCTGTATATTAAGAAAGCTAAAATATAGAGAACATGGATTGGTTCACCAAGAGGACAGAGAGTAGAGGACAAAGCACATTCATTTAACAGTAGTTTGTGGGATATAAAAGCTAAATAGAAAGAGAGACCAGGACAACTGACAGTCTTCTCTGTCACAAGCCCCTTTGAGTTTACAGAAACTGATCACGTATTTCCAAAAATTGCAGGTTTGGAGTGAGGCTAATATTATATGTTCCTCCATGTTATTTTAAATATTGGAAAGCTAACATTTGTGCTGTGAGTTGTCAGATTGTGCCATCAGTTCTTTATGAAACAGGACCCTTGGACAAGCTACTTAACATACTACTCAATTCATCTCTGGAGCCAGAATTTGATGCAAAACCAAGAACTTAATGGACAACAAGAGAAAAGACATGCCTGAAATATTCTGGAACCACCTAGGGAGACACTTGAGCAATTCAGAGGAAAATCTTGCAAGTCTGAAGGATAGTACCAGTTAGAATCTAAACTAGAGAAACAGGTCCTACTTATCACATGACAGGAAGGAAAATGGTGTGAGGAAGCAGAGAAAATTTAGCAGTCTCAGTAAAAACAGTGAAATGGATTTAGTTGGAAAACTTAGAGGCTACCAAAGGGAAAATATCTGTTCTACTTTTCCTCTTTATGAGGCAGCCACTTTTGGCCATTTTTTGGAAACAGAATGGAAAACTTAATACCAAAATTTGGGGGAAAAATGCTGAATTAGCTGACTTAAAAATCACTAAAAATACTTTTATGCATAAGTAGCAATGTAACTTTAAATTGAACTATTAACATCAAATATTGTATAACTTGCAGAAAATCTGCAAGAATTAACATTGTTGCTTTCTTCATATGAGATCAGAACTTAATCCCTGCAATGTTAATTAGTTAATTAAGTGTTTAAAAAGTCATACAGATACTAGGATAAGAAAACACTCTGAAAGTATCAAGAAATATTATACTTCTATGGAAAAAATATTTGGATTCTGACAGAGCTGTAAGATCTTTTCATTTATTTTACAAAGGTCAGAATTGCGTGGTTGATATTAGCAAAAAAGCCCTTATCCTTTGTTTTACTTGTCCAATCTGAACAGTTGCTTTCAATTAAGTTCACATGTAACAGGTAAGATTGTTTGTTCACCCAGTATTTAGAAACTGCTGTAAGAAGACATTAGATGAGTAGAGAAGAAGATAATCTACTGTTCAAAAGACCTTTCTAGTCATATTGTCTGAATATAAGAAAGAACATTAAAATGACTAAAAAATTCTCATTTTCTGTTAGCGGATTGTGAGAGCCCAATATCATTTGACAAGGTTCTTTTTTGATATTCCACATGAAGACAGTTTAACGTTTAATACCAAGTCCACTTCCTTGTATTATATTTGACATTACACAGGATTTTGACTTATGAGAAAGATGCATCAGTATACTGAAATCACAATACAAGAACACTGAGCAGACTATAGCAATTGCAATATGCACAATATAATTCCTCTTAAGGGTCTTTGCTCACTGTCATGACATTGGGCGTCCCCAGCCACCAAGAAGAAATGGACTGAAGCCAGCTCAAGCCAATTGCTCTCTTCAAAGTCCATTTCCTTGGTTCACTGTTTTTTTGCCCTGGGTTGAGCTGAGCCACATATCCTCTTCCCCCAGGCTCTTCTGGCTAGCCCAAGAAAACATTCACAGCCTTTTGATTAATTCTGGGAAAAACACTTGCACGACTGATACACCCACTCAACTGTTACAGCTCATTGACCCAGTCAACTGATACAGCCATTTATCTAGAACAAAGGTCACTCCGTGGTTCCATTTGTGTTAAGCTAAATTCAGCTTTCCCCACAGTAGTTCTGAGGTTTCTTCAGAGTGTTTGTTTTTTTTTCCTAAGCTAAACAAAGCCTTACCATATGTCCTTACAAAGTCAAAGATTTGCTGACATCAGAAATGGGAAAAAAATTACTTATCAGCATAAAATTTCTTAGCCATAAAGCTACAAGCTTAAACAACTTGGGGAGTAGAGTAGGATTACAGAACCGAATTTTCATCAATATGACACCAAGTGACACCAATATAAATTAGAATAACTCTAAAGTTCCCCTGTGGAGTTGTGCCAGATGTTCACCAGAGAAACTGTGATCAGAATCCACTCTTAAGACTTTAATAGAAATATTAAGGGAATATATCACCTACCACCAAACGTATGATTTAAAATGAGTAGCCTTAGTTGCATACAGAGCAAAAATCTGTTACTCTGCAATGCTAGCACAGTCTTCAATAGTATTTAGAGATACACTGCATAGACTGGCTTTTTTCATGCTTATTTTTGGTATTTCATAACAATAGTTCAAAGCTGTATTGATTTCTATTCTTTCTATGGTTGGTTATATTACAGGAAGTCATCAAGTGTGTTTATAAAGAACTGAACAGAAATATCAGTGCTTTTCCACAAAAACAGACAAACAAACAAGTCCTTTGTGTTTTCATCTAGGAATGTAAGTATGCATAAAGTTTTACCGCTGAAATATCATAGCAGTTACACACCTGTTAAAGAAATATCAGAAATTACTAATACCTAATAAAACTGCTGCTTTACAGTTAGAGAATTAATGGGCTGTGTTGGTGTGGGCCCTTTTCCCCCTAACATTTCATCTCCAGGTTAAGTGTTTTCACATTATAAACTTCCAATATGGGCTTTATATTCTTTAGTAGTTGTGTTTGGGTTGATAGGAACTCAGTGCTCATTATAATCTGAGAATATAAGAGTTAGTGAAGAGAACATTCCTCATGAAGCATTTTTTTCAACTGTCCCTGTTCCCAAGACATAAAATTTCTTAGGATGTTAAACTTGCACTTGGCACCTATGGGGTTTTTTGGTGTTAGTAGCTCATTTTGAACATTTTTGCTCATCATCACCTCAATTCCTATCAACCATATCAGTTCTGTTCTTATAAAACGTCAATAGCATGGTATGACAGATAATGCTGAAGCTACCAACATGCTCAGAATATTAGTAACCAGAAAAATCACATTCAATTAAAGTAAATGCAGCTCTCAGGCTCTAGCAAGAATACAGGACGATGTCTAAAAATAAACAATCATTATTCTAACCCAATGCCTATCTTTCTGCCTGAATGAATTACATTTTATAAATAGCTGGTGTATGAGGCAGAAATAGGAATATTTAAGTTATTTCTGTCTGCTGAAATTTATGAAATAAGGGTTTGTGTGATGGACAAAAAGTCATCTTATATCAAATGTATGCACTTTAATATTGAAGGACATTCCATTTCTCTGTGGAGTGGCTGTTTTGATTAGCTGAATGTCTATGTCATGTGAGCACTTGCAAAAAAAATACTATTTCAGGATTATTAGTAGGAGATGTGGGGAAAACCCAGCAATTTACCCAAGAAAACTTCCAGTTACCTATTTATATATTTTAAATTATGTGTTTCAGCTACACTGCAGTGGACAAAAGCAAGTAGTCTGAAGGAAAATCTGATGCTGAAGTCAGGAAAGGCAGGTTGCAAGGAATGTTTGCTTATTGACTGTTTTGCTGAATCAGAATCATTCAATGGCCTGTGTTGAAAGACCATCTTAAAGATCATCTAGTTCCAATGCCCTACCATGGGCAAGGACACTTTCCATTGGATCAAGTTGCTCAAAGGCCCATCAAGCCTGGTCTTGAACACTTCCAGGGATGTGACATTCACAGCTTCTTTGGGCAACCTGTGCCTGTTCCTATGCCTCACTACCCTCAGAATAAAGAATTTCTTCATAACATCTAATTAAACCTCCTCTCTTTCAGTTTGAAGCCATTCCACCTTGTCCTGTCACTTCAGGCCCTTATAAAAGGGTTCTCTCCATTTTTCTTGTAGTATCCCTTCAGGTACTGGAAGGCTGCAACAAGGTCAGCTCAAAGCCTTGTCTTTTACAAGCTGAATAAACAAAATTCTCTAAACCTCTATTCCTACAATCAACTCTGTGGCCCTTCTCTGGACTTGCTTGAATAGATTCATGTCCTTCCTTTGCTGGGGACCCCAGAGCTGTATGCAGTGCTCTAGGTGGGGTCTCATGAGAGTGGAGTAGAGGGTGAGAATCACCTCCCTTGGCCTGCTGGACATGCAAATATTGCTATATGTAGAAGGTAGCACTAGACAACAGGTGGTCAGGATTCTTGTTTAGCTGGTGTCAGTTTCTGACAGGCTTTTGTAAAGTTTTAATGGGATAATCCTCTAGAGGCAAAAAAACCCCCAAACATTCACAAGGGAGAAACTTTCCTAATGTGCACAGCACAGACAGAAAAAAAGGGAGAAGTTTGTAAGCTGGAATCATAATTAGACAAGAAGGACTGAAGTTCTTGTGTACACAGTGAGGTCTCAGATGTGGCAGAAAAAAAGATTTCTTATGGACTTCAGTTGAGACTGTGAAGTTGACTGTAACCTAACAAACTGCTTAAAACTGATGGTTGAGATCCAAATTGAAAGGAGGCCATTCTGTCAGGATACATGGACAAGAGGGAAATTAATTTATAAGTACTCTTACTTTAATCTTTTTCTTCCAATAGGTCATTTTCTCAGTTTTTGGTCACATATAAACTTGATGCTGCTGAAAACTCTCAGGTTTTTCAGGTGTGTTAAAGGAAATGGGCAGGTGGATCTTTAAAATGCTGGCCACATCAGGTGTCTATCCTCAGGGATGGAAGAACCTTTCAATCTGGCTGCACCAAATGCATTGAGAAGATTATGGTACATCAATGTGCCATCTCCTTGTAGTTTCCAAGACTGCAGACTGACATAACTTTCTCCAAGATAGCTACTGGATTGGAGCCTGGCAATAGGCAACGAGCTCCTGTTTTCACAGCTTGAAGCAAACAAGCTCAAAGTAATCCAGACCCCCACACACTGCTGAGAAACTAGCTAGAATAATTAATATAAACTCAAGACTGCTTTACCTCAGAACTCCAATGCAGTATTAAGATATGAAGATTTTGACACTAGCTTTCTCTACAGCTTTGCAGATTTGCAGTGTAGATTTCTATCATATTAAACCTCGTGATAACATTATCTCTGTTTTCTGCTTTGTGTTTTTTTGTTCAGTGGTAGGTGATACTGGAATTTCCTTGCTTCCTGCTGGGAAATATAATGACTACAGGAAGCAAAGAGTCTCACTAAGGTTTCAAAGAAAAGCAACTAGAAAATGGAGGAATCTGTGTGTGGCAGAGGAATCAGCATTAGCTGTTTTTCATTATATCAGAATTTCTATTAAACAAACAATAACAAATAACCACATTTATCTCTGCTCTTCTCACTGTTTCATGTAAATATTTGAGTAATAATATAAATGTATTTTAATAAATAAATCAACAATAAAAGTTGTGTGTTGCTGTTCTTGGGTGTCACTACTTCAGGGCACAAGATCTGTAAGACTATGAACCTGAATACAGCATTAAGCACAAAGCTGTCAGAGCAGAACTTTCTTTCAGTGACTGGCACCATCTCCATGGATATATCTTTTGCTCTATCACAAACAGATCTTTGGGTATGGGCTTGCCTTCTCACATAATTCTCTGCTTGGCTCTTACAAAGAATGTGTGTGTCTGTGTTCAGGAGTGGATTCAAGAGGAAATAATTCATCAGGTAGACTTCTAGCAAGGTATTGATAGGTCTTTGGAGCCATTACCTATATTGACCATGCACAGGGAATTTGTATAACACAAATCTGAGTACTTGTATCTGTGTCACAAAAACAAAGATCAAAAATAGATGCCAAACACAACTATTACATGTCAGTTTAACTGCAATGATCCTTGAATTTCATTAACTTTTACACATTTTTCACATATTTCCTTCTCCATGAAAGTTCATTCCACTAGATGGAAAAAGAAATCAGTTTCTTGAACACATAAGTCATCCCTGGAAAGAAATTATCAGTGAAGGGTATTTTCAAATGGTTCATAGGGCCTACATCTTACTAAGAAAAATTATTGTCTTAATATCATTGCAAATTACAACAGAAATATTATGCCTACTAGAATTGTGCTTAATGTTATATTTAGGAAAACACAGAATCTAAAAAAACATATCATCATTTAAAAATTACACCAGAGTGTTCCATACATTCATAAAAATTAAAGCTGTCTGCCCTGGCTATATTTGCTTATGAAAAATAGCTCAGTTTTAAATAAAGTCATAAAAATTGCATTCTTCTCATTTCTAGAGGTAATCATCTATGACATTCAATGACATAAATCTTTGCTCTATTCATTTTCTTCTTCTAGGAAAATAAAAATGAAATGTTAATAAAGGTGATGATCAGAGCAATTGTAATGCCACCTTCACCCCTTCTTCAGCCATTTTAAAGCTGAATACACACTGCTAAAGTTTGGAGGGTCTTTATAAAATATTCTGATGAGTTTATGAAAACTTATTTTACTCTTCCTTCCTTTGTTCACCTGTTGTTTTCCATTCTCTTTTTTGTTTGTTTGTTTTTTTCTTGCTTTCAGCTGTATTGAATGATTTTCTGAAAAACATTGTCTCAAGTTTTCACAACATTTATTAGATCCAATCCCTACTCCAGCTGTACCCTTTTGCTCTCAGTGGAGAAAGGCTCTTTGGAGAGGATTTTAGTACACTGGCATTGACCTAATAAAATGTTTAAGCTTGAGAAGGAAGACTTTAATATTAGGTCACTTTGAGGTATGGTGATGTTTCTATGCTTCTTAATGATAAATAAAAAACATACACGCCATGTGTATATCTTCTACAAGATATATAGGGAAAAGCAAATCCACATATAAAGCTTTGTTTATTTCAATTTAAAAAAACTCATGGCTTTTCAGTCTGGAGAATGAAGGGATTATTGATGGTTACTTTAACAAATAAGTTAATATTTTTATCTCTACATAGTTGTATGAACTTATTACCAAATATATTTATACAGAAGTTCTACAATGTAAAAGTTGACTATCATCACTAGATTATGTTCCTTTCTTGAATCTGATGTTATGCTCACAGCCTTCAAACACAAACTCCACTAACTTTGACTCTTTTGTGAAGACATTACAGCAAACTGAAATGAAATGCAATTTATGACTTTTCTTCCACCACAAAGGTATTTAACCTTGAAAACAGGTATGGAAGCATAGTTAAAAATACTGACCCTGCTGAGGAGTCATGGGGAAAAAAAAGGTAAGGATATTACATTTACTTTAAAGCTACTTGAACGTAGGCAGACAAAATACATCACATAAAGTAAGAGACTAAAAATTTACAACTTCAATGAAATCTCCAGGGATATGTTTATTTTTGACATGCAGAAATCTGGAATTCTTCTTCATTTATATGGCATAATTCATTCATTCATTTTTTTTTTCCATGACAGTGGTAGAGGTGAGCCCTGTCAATCAACAGAGGAGAAATGACTCTGAATTTGGATAATAACATAGACTTACTTAGAAACACCACCATCAGAACCTCACTCTCCATTTTCATTTTTATATATTGTGTCATGTTTTAAAGCTCTAATGAACGATGCCTAGGTCATGTTTTATACATTGTAGCTCTGCCTGGTTGAAGGGAAGTACTTCAAAGCAAAGCAAAGCACTGGTAGATTTGTCTCTCTCCTTCTGCATATACATTGAATAATTTGCTTATAGTTAGTCCAACTTATCTGTGTAAATCTTAGGCAGCTCTATCAAGCAACTCAGCTACATTTCCTCAATGATCAGAACAGACAGAAAACTTGTATCCTGGATATATGTCTTACAATGAAAAAATCACCCAGAAAATCTACCTTTGTTATTGACTAGCTAGAAAAGCTAAACCATATTTTAGATGCTTAATGTAGGGGACAATGAAACCCCCTCCATTGGGTTAAGTACTAGAGAGAGACTGGTGAATGCTTCTGTCTGTGTAAGAAGGCTTCAGGTGAGAAATCTTGCTCTGAAATAGTTCTGGGCTCAGCTCACCTGCATATGTATGTTCCAGACTCTCCGAGTGAGGAAAGCAGCAAGTATAATCACATACAGCCCCAAATAATCACAGTTTTCACTAGAAATTGCTTTAGACTTGCTAACAGATGCTACTGTAATTAAAAAATATAAATCTTTACTTCTTATATTTTGAGTGAGGTTCCTAATGCAGTTTTTTTCAGCACATGCAAGTGCAAAATTTGTGATTCCTACATACTAGCACAAGTAATATGTCTATAAAAACTAAGTTTGAATTGCCATGGGCTGCACAAGGCCACACAGAGTGAGAATTGTGAAAACTGTGTCTCCAAAGAGTAGAGAACCTGTGAGCCTTGGCACACACTGCTGAGGTGCTGGGAGCCCCTCCTCTGCTCCCCCATCAGCCAGAAGGGACTGACTAGGGTCACCTGCTCCAGACTGCTGCTCCTGCCTCAGAGCAGAGGAACTCCTTCCCCCTAACCCCCATTCCCAGGCAGAGAGATAGTCTGACAGTGTTTGGGCGGTGCCTGGGCTCGCTGGGGACAGGAACCCCTCTGCACTATCACTTTCCTACCCACCTCCCCCTGGCCACTCTCAGGTGGGACGTGCTTAAAGCTTAATAAGGTGATCTTTCCCTTTGATCTAATAAATATGAGAAACTGGAAAAGTCCATTGTAATACAATTTTAATGCTCCAAACTCATTTGCATACACATTTATTGTTCTTGCAATCAAATCTCTGAGTTCCTTTCTCAAAGTATTAGAACACAAGGAGGGTGTTTTGGTGAACACTAAAGAAAAAGATCCCTTGTAGTTTGAATTCGGTAGGTTCTGAGAATGTTGATTCAGATGAACTTATACTTTGTATTTATTGCTATTTTTTAAATTTTATTCTCCAGTGTTGACCTACAACATGCTTTAATTTTCAAATTATGTTAGAATTATTAGCAGGTATTCTTACTCAGTGCGTGCTTTGACTAATTATCAGCAGACAGCCTTAAACTTCAGCAAAGATTTCTGGCATCTCTGAGAAAATTAAATAAGTCTGTGCTACAGAAGCCAATAGATAATTAGTATGAAAGTAGAATTTCTGAATGCACATTTACAGATTTTTTTTACCCTAATTACAGATGAAAAATTGTATACTGACTTCATTCTCTACATGCCTGGGATTCATCTCTCCCAACTTTACTGAATGATGCAGAATCTCTTTCTGCTATTAAGACTTCTCCAGCTGATGGGCAATTTATAAACAAGGGCCTTATCTGTGGTGTTTTATGATATACCTCTGATTCTACTGCTTCTGTGTCATTTTTACATTGTCTTGAATTTCTCCCACTTATTCAACCAAGGCTGACACAAAATCAGGAACCCAGTTTATATCCAATGATTCTGAAAAGGGTCACTGTTTAGAAGGTCTGTGTAGACCTGCAGATCACCCATCATATTCATTATCTATAAAGCAGGAAAGAAAGAAGCTAGAACTAAACAAAAAATTGTTTAGAATGTCAAACTTCATGAGCTCTTCCTAGATGAAGATGAAACGATAACAGAAGGCTTAAAGACCCTCATTAAAGCACCTCAAAAATAGCTGAATTTTTTTGTTCACTCCTACAGACTCATGCAAATTTAATCTATCTGTAAGTGCACGTATTCTGAAGAAGGCTTAACAGTACATTATAATGCTAATAACATTAGTACCACCACTCATTTTAGTACCAAGGACCACAGGAGTTACTTTAAAAACAACAGTCTGGTGAACATCTGGAGTTAGAACATTGAGGGATTCCCTTTGATTACTTTGATTTACATCCCAGCTGCTCATCCTAAATGTCACAGTCAAGTACCAGAAGATTCAAATTAGAATGCTGCAGTCAGTACTTTTATCCTGACTCAGTATTTTTTCCAAAATAATCTAAAATTTAATAATCTCTGAGATCCAAAGTCTTTATGGAAATTCATTGATCTAATAAAG
This sequence comes from Myrmophylax atrothorax, assembly GCA_026770055.1. Lineage (NCBI taxonomy): Eukaryota > Metazoa > Chordata > Aves > Passeriformes > Thamnophilidae > Myrmophylax > Myrmophylax atrothorax. The sequence continues at coordinate 31,171,028 of JAOXXN010000265.1, read as the reverse complement.
TGGAACTAGTTTTCCAGAGTGTCCAGTCATGTCAAACATAACTGACATGGACTCTGCAGAAAGTTTAGCCTGTGTTTTCCCCAATCGAGGAGTCTTCATCTCTCTTGGTTCCTAGTTGCCAAGCAGCACCAGGACAGAGTTTGTGCTAGAGCTGGAAAGTCTGGAATTTGTACAGGCTTTAAGGAAATCATGTTTAACTTCTGGAAATCCATTTTTACAAAGAATTCAGCTTATTTGAAAATCTCCATTCCATGGTTGCCAGCTTTAAAGACAGCAACTGAGATTCCTCTTCATTGGAAAGCCTTTGAATAGCAGCTCTGCTTACCTCTGTGCCAAAAGGGGCAACTGAGTGGAATGAAGCTGAGGAAGACAAGACACAAAATGACAATTTAAAAGGCAGCTAAAGGTTCTTTCATGCACATCCAGTGGCTATACCAGGATTTGAACCCTTGGAAATCTACAGGAAAAGACAATCTTTTCCATATAAATGGCAATAGGAATATCGGTCATTTCAGTCGCAATCAAGAGCAAATAAAAGAAGAAAACAATGATCCATTCATGTTGCTGTGCAAAAAGTATCAGAGAGAAAGACGGCCTGCAGATGGTGATATCAGTGTTCTGTGATGCACTACACAGTACAGGTTAGACTTAGATTCTTTTATGTAGTTAAAAAAAAAGTCCATCTATACAAATCCTTCATGGCACTAATCACTTAAAGTCTGTGTAAAATGAGTCCTTTTTATTTTACCATGGCTTTTCCTGCCATCTCTTAAAAATGCTCATCTCTCTTCCAGTGAAGCTGTGCTATCAAATGATATGTGGTAAAGGCGTGCGTTTATTTTACAGAAAATAGGAAAGATGGAAGCACTGGAATGCCATGGTAATTAACAGCATAAAGGAATCTATGGACGTAATAAAGTATAAATAAGATTAGATAACACCATGGAGGAATTAAGAAAGCATCTGTTTACAAGGTTTATTATACATATTTAGAAAAAATGCTGTCTCTTCTGAAAGCAAGATGTCTCCCTTTACAACAACCTATTCTGTATTTTCTGTGAATTTCCATTAACTGAAGGGTAAGGATAGGTGAGTAGTGAATAATAAAGTATTTAATTTTGCAAGAAAAGACAGAGATTATTCAATCCTTAAGATGCAATTTACATAAAATTCCTATACAAATCACTATTACTGCTTTGTCTGCCAATTTCAGATGAGGGATATGCACTGGAAAATTAGGCCAAATTGTTTAAGATCAATTTTCATGCGTTGCTTGAGGCTCACAGCTAAAAAAATATGGAATCTTCTTTGCTACTTTTATATTGCAAAAGATTTTTATGAGAAATAAAGTATGTAAACCAGAAAGTTTACATGTTTGTATTTTATATATTACAGTAAACTTTAACAACTAATTACCATGCCATGCCCTTTGGAACAGCTGAGGGCAGCCATATTTCCTCACTCAAGAACAGATACACTATATACTAGTGTCCTTTTTGTAATAAGTGGATATATGAATGCAACATTGAAGGTGCATCAGGTTAGAAACAATCATCTCTATTGTGATGCTTTTTGACTCTTCCAGTGGCATTGCTTCCTGGTGGATTGTTATCTTGAATTTACAGATCAGAAAGCATAAGACTCCTGCTAGAAATATATCTACCAAGTCCATCGGCTTGGCTGTAGTATGTGATCTGTCTTATTTCTGTGCTGACACAGTTCTTTTAAGCTATTCACATTTTTTTATCTGCACAGCTGCTGCTTCACTTATTAGTATTCTACAGAGGAGCTCATTCCAGGATACTTCACTTCAAGACTGCTCTCAAAGGCAATCTGGATGAAACTGCATAGTGTACACTCCTCCAATACTATTCCAGTTGACTGTATTTTCACATGACCATATGCACCTATCAGGGCATGTACCACATACATTTCACCTCATGCTACAAAATTACTTCTCTAGTGAGTTGAAATACACTTCAGGATGTCAGACAGACAAAAAAAATCATCATCTTGTTTTCAGTTGCAATTGTTTTCTATCAACACTGTCTCTAAGCTTCACTTCTAAAGACTAAATTTCCCAGTGTTTCATAGTTCTTCTCTGCACTTTGTCTTATCAGTAATCTACAGTAGAAAAAAAAAGTTTCCCTACTGCACAGCTTTCACTGCTACCTCCAGATATTTGACTCTTTTTCTGTGTGTTTCTCTCATTCGTAATAAAAGGGATTTCCTCTGGCTTTCAATGCTGGACAGTATCCCCATCATAAATAAGGTCTTCATTTGAAATTCACATTTAAAATCATCCTTTTTCTTGCAAGTAAAGGTCACTGCATTTTTTGAAAAGAACAGATTTAGGAGTGTATTTGTTCAGAAATATATTGTACAGTGGTCTCATCTAGACATTTAGATTGCCCAATGTTAGATAAGCAACACAAGATTTTGGAACAAAAAAAAAAAAAAATCAGATATTCCTAACCATCCTGCACAATTATATGTGCATTGTGAAAAAAAAGAAAAAAATTTGTACACAAAATATTGTTATATTGTTTATATATATATATATAGTGATGTATTTTAAAACTATGTTCTATCAGCTCTAATTAATGCTAATGACATGTCAGAGAATGCATTCCTGCCTATGCTGGAGCAAGTTTGTGCATTAGAGACACAAGGACATATAAATTCTCTTTTAAAACTTACTCTAAAATTTCCAAAACTTAAGTTACCATATTAAGGAAACTTCACTGTCTGACCATCCAGGAGCCACTCTGGCAGTCACACCTCACACCACCTGAGCTGGGGTCAAAGCACCTCCACAGCTACGCAACCCACCCTCTTACAGTCAGACCAGGTGTCCTTACTGGCTTGACCTCAGGTTTCCCATAGTAGAATCTAAGACGTCCAGATCCTTAAAATAATTTAATCATGATGCAATAAGTAAATACCAAAATAACAGCTCGAGCTGGGTACATCTGAGGAGAGTCCCAGATCAAAGGAAACCGTGGGCTTTTATACCTTTACAATCTAAGTGCAGGAAAATCTGGTGGTTCTTGGTTCCTTCTGCATCTCTGAGTATCCAGTCACCTCGCTGGGCCACAGGTCCCTGTGCCCTTTTATGCAAAGGGTTGGCGGTTCACAGCCTCTTGCTGGGGCTCTAGCCACTCGGGGCTCAACCTTCAGCTGGCACTCCAGCTTGTACCTGCACTAAATGTATTCCTCAACAACCATATGTGCTAATCTTTCCCGAGTCCTCTGCCCAAGTAGGCATTTGCTTAATGTCCCATGGATATTAAAAAAAACAACCAAACAAAAACGAAACTCTAACAAGTATAGAAAATATTCTTCTAATTTCTCTGAAACCGTAGTTGTGAATTTTTCATCTCACCAGTCAAATATAAGGAAAAGAGTTCTAAACCTTCCACTAGTAAGGCAAATGAAAACCTTACTCTTAAAGGGCCATGCAGAATTCAGCTGGTGAAAATCAATAGATAAAATAAGCTTACTTAGGGTAGGTCACTGTCTGTATAATAGATTGCTTGCATGCAATCTTCTTTCACAGATTTGTCAGTTTTATGAACCTATTTGTATTTTTGTCATCTATGACATCCTGCAGCAACAAATTTTATGATTTAGCTGATTTGTGTAGAAAATGTTGCCTTTTGTTTTCTTCAAGATCTGGTTCCCAGGAAGTTCTTTGGATGTGCTTTTGCACATCTTCCAGTCCAGTGATGATTTATTGACTAATTAATTCCAGTTACCTCTTTTTCTAGCTATATACACTGTACTTGCACAAAAATACCTACTCCATAAGTTTCATTATTTTTTTCTACCATATTCTATTTTTCCTGTGTTCTACCTGAGATTAGAACAAGAAACAGAACAGCAAAGTATTTACCCATTTCTGTAAATATATTCTTATTTTCTTGTTTATTCCTTTCCTAATCATTCAAAATGCCATATTCAGGGTTTTTGAGCACTTCTTTGGATGGGTCTGATATTTTTGTAGAATTGCCTACAAGAAGTCCAGAATCTCTTTCCTGAATACTAATATGTTATTCAGGCTCTCTCATTGTTTATCTACATAATTGTTATTCTATCTACTCATTATTCTACATTTGTCACCACTGAATTTCATCTTTTACTGCTCTTTCAGTTTTGTAAACTTGTGCAAGTTTTCACTGCCAGATTTTGCTTTTATTACCCTGAATAATTTAATGTTACCAGAAAACTTTGTTACCTCATTACTCACTTCTTTTTCAGCAAGCTTATGAATATGTGCAATATATGAGCATGTGAGAAAATGCAGTGGACAATGAATTTACCAAAGTGCCTGGCTCTGGCTTCCCCTGTTTTTCCCATTTTTACATTGCGACTGCATGTTGTCCAAGGACTATATAGGATTACAGAGACAAAGGCTAATTATTCATCAAGTTAGCAGTGGGAAGGCAGTGCTAGAAACAAAAGTGAACATATCGAAAAAGTTTTCCAACATTTCCAGTGGAAATAGTTGCTCCTTAAAAGTAGGTCATGTGGAGGCAGTAGCCCATAAAAACCCCAGATGAATGACTGTTCTTTAATTTAACATCCAGGTGTTTTTTTACAGAATGAATTTTGTTTCTTTCTAGGCCTTTTCTATCAATGTAATGTCTGAAAGTTACACTGTCATTTTCATATTTCCAGCACTAAAGCACTATCTGAGAGAGGTAAAGTATGCTAGTACCAAAAAAGTTTTTCTTTTTCCATTATAATTTTTGGATTGGTGATTGCTGGTTTTGGAAAATCACCAGAACCTCAAATGTACCAGTAAGTGCAGTTGTTCCTAAACTGAGCATTGTGACCCTGTAAGTGTCAGTGGATAAGAAGGTAGTCCTTGCAAACAATAAAACTACTTTAAAGGGGTACACTGTTACTAGAAAGGTGATCAAAAGCATGTTCTAGTTTTAGCTGCATTTATCTATTGCAACTTAAGGGCTTGGCTTGTTCTATTTTAGTTTTTTGCTTGGTTTGTTATTGAACAGTTTTTTAATTGAATGTGGTCTATAATCAGTTTTATTGCCTATGTAGACACATGTACTTCTAGAAACAAAGCAAATACATGAGAGAATAATAACTTTTTATTTCTATTTTTGATGAAGGGAAAAATCTATTGTTTACTGCTCTCTTCTGAGGTAATGATAATTCAAAGTGGTATCGAACTAGGGAGAATCTTTCAATCTGGAATTTTATATAGACTGTATGTAGCTTATTGCTGAATTGAACTTATGAATAAATTGACTTAAAATTCACAATTTCTATCTCCAGCTTAGTTAAGATCATGTGTTGTAATTCCTCAGATATTTTTCTTATTACATTACAAAACTTTACTTATAGCTTGCATTTAAAAATGAAACTAAGGAAAGTTTCCTAGCAAGAAGTAGCAATGTTCTACTTGAGTTCAGCCAAGTGAGAGGCAGAGGAAGACTTACCCCTTTCTATATTTTTTTATAATTTTGGAAAATTATTAAAAATTGGGGTTAAGGAAAACAGAAATGAATGATTACCCAACATGCATATAAACTACACACATAGGAAAATAAAGATGTGGTATGGAAAACATAAAATTAGCACCAAGTGGATCCTAGAGTGAATGAAAAGAACATAACAACAGTGTCATGGTTATGGTGACAGTTTTGGGATATTGATGTCTCACTCTAAAGCTAGACCACCTCTTTCTAGGAAGACTGACACCATCAACCCAAGGGCCCACAGAAGTACTGCAAGACTGAGCACACCACTGAAAAAAACTATTAGATCCTAAAAAGTTTGTGCCCTGAAGCTCTGGTAGGAGTTTGGAAGCAACCATTGAAGACAGTCCTGAATTTGAGTATAGAGATAGACCAATGAGAGTTTTTAAATTTGGTGTATAATATGCCTAGTACTGCCTATACCAGACACTTTTTCAATGGACTTTTTTTAATTCCATTGGTTATATCTGCAACAAAAGGTATGAAGGAGCTTAATACAAAAATCTGAAAATGGCACTGCCAGTTATCTATTGAGGACCATGATGGTCCATAAAAGAGTCTCTATACAGATATGTTACATATTCTGCATTTTTAGAATTGAGGGTGTTTGTTTGTTGTTGGGTTTTTTTGTTTTGGTTTGGTTTTTGTTGGTTTGGTTTGGTTTGGTTTGGTTTGGTTTATTCTAGATTCTTACTGTCCAGCTGATTTTCCCAAAGCAGATAATGAGCATTCAATAGGAGATGTCTGTTCTGGAGTACTCCTTTATTTTTATAAATGTTAACTGTTGAATGGGCACTCACCATTTCCTGGAGGTCAAGTATGTTAAGGACTTTAAGCTGATGAAATCTTTAAACATATAAAGACCTTGGTGGCAGACCAGTTTGATAAAGCTGGAGGTTTTAAGCTTAAGATATTAATATATCATTCTATTTATCATGGTTTAGCAATGATATTCCAAAATTCAGTGCCCCCACTGACACTTTTCAAAATACATTACTGTCCCTCACTCCCTCACTGCCTTCCCAGTGTGGAGGTATGGAGTTGAGAACTGGGGGCCCAAAAGGCAAAGATTCTGGTTTGACACAAGAAAAATTTATGAAAATAGCAATAATGTAAGAAAATGAACAGTAACAGCAACAATATTAATAACAAAGGGTATAAGAAAATAAATTATTCACACAGCCAAACCTCTCTGGTAATAGACAATACTGGATGGTTCCACCCACCACATTTTCTTTACTGGAAGGAACCCTTTCTCCCTGGAAAAGAGAGAGTCCCTTTCTGGCAATGACATGAGGTGTTACAGAACAACATCAGGGTCCTGGCCACGTCCTCTTCCTGAGACTGCAAAAAATTATCCTTGTCCTCACTGTAACCAAGACACTATTCTAATAAGAATACTATTTTTACTATAGTAGGTATCTGAATAACAGTTTTTGCCAAGAAACAGCATGACCATGATTTAAAGATGCCTTTAAAATTTTACTTCATTATGAAGTGGGATAGCTGTTGTAGAGGTGATGGGGAAGAAAAGAGGAAAAAAAATGTTAAAGAACCTTTGCATACTTGCCAGCATGAGCATAAGAGGGTAGTATTGTCATCTTGAGCTGTAGATTAACTGTTGGACTGATGATCTTACAGGTATTTTCCAAGATAAATGATTCTATGAATCTATGGCAGATGGACTCCAGTGATGGTAATTGTGAGAGGTTGTGAAAGGAACAGCAACACGAGTGACACAAACTCCGAGAAGTTTCTGGGTCAGAAATGCATTATAATATAGACTCACTAATCAAGATTTAATTTAATTGTAATCCTCATCATTACTGTTTATGTATCATTTTTATACATTATTCCATCTCTCTATTCTCTTTGGTATTAAGAAAACATCTGAAGAACATCCAAAAAGGAGATGTTAAATTAATCTCATCTATCAAAAGCACAGTAAGCTGTTCTAGGCTTCACTGCTTGGAAATAAAGCTCTTCACCTGTTTTCTGCAGCACTCTATGTCCTGTGCACTCCTTCATGGAGGAAAGAAAGAAATAAATTAGTTTTCTTTTATTACCTATTCAGCTTACTAAAAGAAACATGAAGAAACTGTGAGTCACACTGTGACATGAATAAAGAGGAAATTGCCTGAAAAGAATTCACTTGTAGGGAAATAAACTCACCTAAAATGAAATAAAACCCTAATGTATGTCACGGTATTTCTAAGGATTTATATTCTATTGCTAGCCAAAAGCAAATTAAGCTATAGTACAAAATATTTGCATACAGAAACTGCTCGGAAAAGAGAATTTGCTTTACGCTACCTTCCACATTCTAATATCCCTGTCTTTGTTCACAGTAAAAGCTTTTATGACACTCTGAAAGCTTGTGAATATCACTTTCTCATCTGGAATAAAGACTTGGTGGCAGAGAACTGTCCCAACCTGGGAAGAGGTTACCAAACTTGAATCAGATCTTCTCATTCTAACAAAATTATACAATTTCTTACTCTTTGCAATGTACCAAAGGACACAGAACTTTTAAGTCTGTGTTATTTGAGAGAACAGCACTGTAAGAATGACAGAAAATTCATGGAATATTTATACTGCTAAATTGTGCCCCCAGTAAATTTCTGCCATCAGAGTACAAGGAAGGAAGGAAGAAGTTGCTTAAAATTTACTCACTTTTAATGAAATGGCATTTAAGTAAAAGTTTTAATTTTTTCACCATATTTCTAAGGTATTCTATTATTCTGATTACAATGAACAGCTCAACTACAGTATAGTGTTTTCACAATTAGAAACTGATATCTAATGCTAAAATTTAATGGACAGTTCCTGTACATACAATAGACATGTATGAGAATTCATCCAAAGAGAAGAAAATTAATTTATTACATCAAAAGGTACTGCAAGTAAAGCAGGGAAATTAAAAAAGATAAAAGTATCGTATGCATTAGATAAAACTTCCTTAATAATTTTAATGCAGGATCAGTAACCACAATCATTTCACCTGCAGTTATTAAAGAGAAATTAAAAACTTATAACAAAAATCAAGTTCCTTTTCCTTTCCAAAAAATTCCTTGTTGCTGTACATGACTGAAAGACATATTTTATTAAAACAGCTGTTATCTTACAGTCTTTCAAACAAACATATTTAACATGTAAAAGACTCAGAGAAATGTATCTTCTAAACACATAGTATTAAATGCTATATTACTTTCCTAATATTTAGGAAGAAAAGGTTTCAGCTGGAGAAAATTGTAACTCAGAACTGGTTTTGGTGTTGAATCTCTTCTATTTCCTGTTTGTTTTGCTCAGAGGCTCTATATACAGCCTTGAAAACTATTAAAAGAAAGGTACAAGACTGAAACTTTATGAGGCTGTGGGAAATAAAAGCCCCTTAGTTTTTGCAACTGACAGGTTTTGACTTCTGTACAAGTAGAAGTTACACATGTCTGTGTCCTGAAAAATTTGCAGGAGATGAAAACCAAAGATATGGAGTCTGGAAACAAAAAGTCACTTGAGACCAGGTAACATACATGGGATTGTTTCCCCCTCACCTAAGCATGATAGAATAGGGTTGGGGCAGAGAATAGAGGGGAACATCCAGGAGTGTAATGGCCTCCTGCTGCAACAATCCAAGCATACGACATACTTACATCTGGCCTATTGGATAAATATTATTTGTGGGTATAATATTGGTAGAGGCAACAAGATTTCAGAGAAAAATAAACCTTCAATGTATAAACATAATAGGTAAGAGAAAAAATTTCTAAAGGTTAGAAGAATTCCCAAAACCAAAGGGATGTAAAAGTTAATTTACTACTTGATTTTTAAAATGATCTCTCTGTCTGGTGCATCTGATACTTAAGTCCTCATAGACATTGTTAGAATTCCCTCTCTCACATGTAAATCCTCTCTACCACCTAACTCCATTATAGTATCCTAAAAATTTAGGAAACAAAATCAGTCTATTCTTGTTATCTGTTTCAGTCTCATGTAACAGAGCACAGATCTCATCAACATTCATGCCATCAATATGGTTATAACCAACCTTTTGCAGTGCTGCTTGTCTTTGTCATGGTTAAAAATTGAGGGTTTTTTTAAATCTTACTTCTTAATGCTCACAAAAGCATGATTTTAAAATACATCCAACTTCTAAAATATTATGCCAGCATGTGTGAAGAGCTATTTTCTCAGGAGAAATGAATATGCTGTTTGATATGTAGTCCTCTTGTCTCAGATCTGTGTTTGTGAGTGGTTTAAAGACTGTGATTAGTTTAAATGTTTTAGAGAAAGTCTGTCATGATCTAATTTGTCCCATTAGTCATTTGGACAAACATTTTCACCAGCACTGTTTCTTCACAATTGTGAAAATTTAGTTGACATTTAAGAACTGAAAATTGCAGCCTTCTTCATTAGGTTGAAAATAAAATTACCATAAAGCATACTATTAATTTACCTTTTTGGGGTTTGGAGGTATATGTGTGTACACTCAAATAAGCAAAAGTTGT
>JAOXXN010000265.1:31148428-31159777 GCA_026770055.1 Myrmophylax atrothorax | reverse complement strand
AAACAAAACAAAACAAAACAAAAAAGCAAAACAACAAACAAACTTGTGTGATTGAAATAGTTTTCAAAAGCACCCTACTATATTGTTCAAATCCAATAGAAAATCCAATAGAATATGTGTGGGAAGTTTGTATACTTCTGAATGGCAAAAACGAGTATGTTGACAGAAGCATTAATTAATGCTCAAAAAAATTTCAAGTTAAATAACTAGATGCACAATTTCTATTGCTTCTGCTTGGGATATGAATTGCATGATGGGAAGAAAAGGTAAGATGGGTAGCACTTCAGCATTCAAAAATTTATGTGGGTAGTTCTGTGAACTGAAAGGAATGAAATCACTTTCTAGTCTCACTTTGTCTTAATATGAATAATGTCATAAAAGTTAGTATATACTTGATGTCTTTTTCATATTCAATTTTCAGAAAATGTGAATTGAAAATTTCCTTATTATATCTATTCTTTGCCAAAGAAACTGAGGAGGCACAAGTATGGAGCTGACAGATTTTGTGAAAGGAAAAAGCATCTCAACAGTCTGTAGTTCTAGACAAAAAGAGGAAGCTCTGCTTCAATAAAACAAATAATGAAATTTATTTTTAACAATTAGTTAGCTCTAACCCTCATTCAATAAAAAACATATCCTGAAGTATATTGTTCTTTAGTAACTGTGTCTGTGTGCAGTTTGTCAAAATTCTTTAATTTCTTTTGGGACTTCTGTTTTCCACAAAAACTTGGTCCCAGAAAAGTTACTATAAACCAACCCAATCAGGTGTATAGAAGATTACATGCTCCCGATAGTTGAGCACCTTCTGTCTCTCATCCACAAAATCCTACTTAGATCTAGTCTTTAGCATAGGAAGGGGGTTTTTTTCCACAGTCTGAGCATTGCAGATCTGGCTTTTCATCATGCTCATTTATGATTAAAATTCCTCAAAGACCACTGTTTTTCTGGTTAAAGTCTGTTAACAGGAAAAGAACATATCAATGTGAAAGGAAGTAAAAGATAAAACTGCAGCATGAAGAAGTCTTTTGGAACTGGTTGGGTTAAGAGAGCCATGAAGTGAACTGAAAAAGAAAAACAGTGATAATTGCAGTGCTAGAGCTGAGGTGTTTGAATGTGACATTATTATGGCTTGCCAGAGGCAGAATAGAACACAGGAGTCATAGGGACTGTCCCAGAAGATGTATTGGCTGTGACAGGCTACCTTAAATAAAAAAGGCTGCTGCCTTAATATGAATCAAACTCAGAAAAATAAAATCATTTAGGACCACTTAATTTATAAGCATTTGAAGTATCTTTTACCTTGTCTATTTGAATACATAGCACTAAGTGAAAAAGAAAATCACACAAAATCCGTAGGTCTTTGTCTCCATCAATATGCACGTTTATTGGCAAGTTTGGGGTTTTTTTTCCCTAACAAAACTTTAAACTGCAGGCTGCATATTGCACATATTCTGAGTTTATGTCAGGAAGTTTCTGTGGCTTCTATTTATGTCATAAAAAATGCCTTATTTTTCAAAGACTTTCCAGTTCATATGTATAATTCTTCCAAACCCCTAGTCTATAATACAGTTAATTAGTTGTAAGCCACATAAGTCTCTCGCTTTGCCAGATACACCTAGCTCCTTCAACTACTTCCATGGCTCCTTCAATTACTTCCAGGGACTTTTTTAAACTGGAGTTAGATTTAAACTATTCCTTGAGAAATATTCCTTTCTTGTCTTGCCCAGAAGGTCTGAAAAGAAAATATTTAGTCTTACTCTTGTGACGTGGCTAAGGTAGGATGTCTTGCAGTTTTTCATATTTGAAAAGAGCAACACACAGTGCAGAGTTCAAGTACATCAATAAGTTTGAAAACATGCCATTATGACACGGAAAAAAATTTGCCAGGTCAAATTTTGAGTCCAATATTTCATATTCATTCAGGATATAAAATAGTATTAGTCCTTCTTACTGCTTCTAGCAGATCTCCCAATATTTCCTGAGTAGTATTCTGAGTTACAAACACCAGTCTAGGTTATGCAATTATTTTCAAAATTTCTTCGTGACCTGAAATTGGGTTTGTGTTTTGTTTTGTTTTGTTTGGGTTTGGTGTTGTTTTTTTTGTTTGTTTGTTTGTTTGGGTTTTTTTTGTTTTTTTTTGTTTTTTGTTTTTTTTGGAGAAGTGACAGGTAGAGACAGAGGAAAAAAATATTATTTGACACCTGGAACAAAGGAATGCTGAAAAAAATTCTATGTCTTTTGATAATATTGGAATGAATTGAAACTTCTTTGAATTAAACATTAAATACTCTTCAATAAGTGTATTTGTCAAATATACCCATACTTAGTGGCATGGAGCTATATTTTGTACTTGTTGCACAAAACTACAGAAATAAAAAATACCTCTAAACATTGCAAAATCGCAGTTATACTCCCAACATTACAAGATGTAATATCATCCATTAAATAACTTTAAATTTAGGAAATTAGTTTGACTTGACTTTTTGAGGTTTTAAAATTTATATGTATTATCACAAATGTCCAGAAGACTGTCTGATCAGAATACCTAACATTATTTTCTATCAATAACCTTTCTCCAGAAACTGATATTACAGGAATGATATTATGTAGCATAATAACTTAAAAGAGATTTTTTTTTACATGTGTTCCAAGATTTTTTTTTCTGCTTTACTTTAGAAAATGTAAGGATTATAGAATTTCAGATTAACAATCATCTAATATTATTTGATTCATGATAGCTAACTTTCAATATGGACTATGTAATTTGAAAAATTTTCATAGTATTGAAAAAGTGTGTGATAAATATGAGTGACACTTCATTAATTTTTAGGTACTTTTCTAAACTAAGATTCATTTGATGAATGCCTAATTCTAGTCCATCTTTTAGCAACAGCAAAATTGCAACTCACAGTAGAATTAGTCACTATTTTTGTAATGACAGTCAAGAGCCAATTATACTCAATATTCTAAAATTTCAGTTCAAAACTTATCTTTTTTTCTTCTTATTTCTAATATATATACATGCTCACATAAAACTGTAGAAGTGTTCTCTAGGATAATATTCACATGTAGCACAGAAATTACTCCTTAAAAGGTAATTAAAGAGAAATATGTTCTCCACTGGAAAGAGAAGAGTACACTTCTGTGCTTGATAGCAGTGATCAATATTTGTAGTTGGTTTAAGATAACCCTGAGGCTTAGGGCACTAGAATTTCATAGCATAAAGGGAACTAAAGGTCTCAGGAGAAGGATTATTTTAAGACTAAATAATAGGAACTGCATCAAAGAATCATCCACTTTTTTTTTTTTTTTGGCCAGGTTACATTTGATAAATTTTGATGGCATGATGTTCCAAATGTAGCAGGATCCTTAGCCAGCTGAAAAATATTTAAACAATAATTTTGGTATCAAAAGTATGGCCTCTCAAATTTTTGCCTATGGCTGAATTCCTATTCAATTGTGCTTTGAAGAAAAACAACCACCTTTAGCTGAACTAGTATACATATACTCCCATTTAAGCACTTAGTATAAAAATTGGTGCAAGCTGAAAAAGTTTCTTTAACCCCGGGATACCTGCTAACATCAGAATAATTGCAAACAAATAGTCCAATCTCACAGTCACTGCCTTTTTAAGAAAGACTTGCTGCTACTAGGTATTTTATGTGGTGGTTCTTAGAAAGCTCTAATTAAAATAGATCTCAGGCCATTTTCTTAGTTCTATTCTTAGTGTGATTTGCTAAGAAAATTCAGTTTCTTATAACTTTATATGCTCTGTAAGGTTGATGAAAATTGCTATTAAAGTCACCAAGATCCTTCCACAAAGGAGGGAACTTTATTTTATAGTTTCATCACTTTCAAGTAAAGAAACACACTCAAAACAAGACTGGGTTACAAAATACAAGACAATGCTGAAGAGAGTGTTACTCTTCTTCTCAGTCTTTGAGCAGATGTGGGAACATCAGCATCTTTTCTCCTGAATCAATGAACCTCAGCCTATCTGTGGACTCTTTTCCAGTGAAGCTGAATAATAAATGCCACAACGACTTGAGTTACTAAAATGGTTCTAAACACTCTAGTCACTGGCAGAGTACAATGTCTACTGAGACCCTGATCAGACCTTCCCTAGGAGGTTGTGCCATTCCAAAAGGTTTTGCAGCCAACTCTAAAGGGCTTTGAGTATGGTCTTCAGACATGTCTCTTAGATGACCTTAACTTCCCCAACCAGAACATTTGCTATTCTCTGCCTTTGTCACAGCCTCACAAATGTTGCCTCTTTCTGTCTTCTGACCTACAAGTGTAGTTCTTAATTTCATAGTCTTCCAGAGCACAGAATAAAGCATGGTCATCCAGGAAAACAGTCAGCATAAAGCTCCACTTCTTCCATTATTGCTGTTGCATGTGGGCAGTAGGTGAAGGATAAAAGGACAGGAACGAAGAACTATAGCAGTGCTGAGCAGACTTCTTTCTCATGAAGAAACAGAACAGGAATAAAATTACTCTGTTTCTCCATCTGTAAAATAGTGATTATAGTTTGTAAGGTACTTTATGATCTACCAGTTATGTGCTAAATATCCTTTCCATAATGTGTTAGGAGGATTAAGGTTGTGTCTCTGCAAGTTAGGATACTATGAAGCTATTTTAAAACCACAGAATTTACTAGTATAAAATGCAAAACTTAGTCAAATAAATAAGAATAAATAAAAGTAATCTCTGTATAGATGTTTTTATTTTTTTACTCATCTAGATAAATACACACATAAGTAATTCCATTTGAATTTTATATGAACTGCCTTTTTGCAGACAGGAACAGTTACATCATAACTATCACTGCCCTGTAGCATACTGGTGCTTTAGCAATTCTAAATGGTTCCGTTTGTAAAATGTTATTTTCATTAATGTAACAGTGCCCTCTATGTTCCACAGTTTGCACTGAGGATAATATTCTTTGAATCGTTAATAATTTTAATTTTTATTTTTGGGAAAGGGTAAGTTTACCATGTTAACTTATTTTAATGCTAAGTTTCACCAAAAAAACACCAAGCAAACAAACAAACAAACACACTTGCAAGTTTTATAGGCAAGGAGTAAAATACAAATTTGAATTTGAAGTTCTTAATTTCATTGCAAAGAGCCAGTCACATATCATTTTCTGACACCAGAAAAACAAAAACCAGAATTTTTTTTTAATGCAAAAATGCTCTGCAAATATTTTTCAAATTCTACAATTAACTCCTAAAATGTCTCAGAAGTGATAGCATATTTGTTTTCAGCAGATCATAAATGATCAGTTATGGGTTTACTGCATATATGAAATATTTCAAGAGGCTTCATGATGAAATGGAAACACAGATGAATGATGAGACACTGAGATGTGTATGTCCTCATGCCCACTGAATCTCTGTTATACAGATCTGATCAGATAATATATTTGCCAGGTAAAAATGGGAAATTTCCTTCATATTGTGTAAAAAAAATGTTACAAGTACATTATAGCAAAAGAAGCTATGTCTCATTCTTCCCTAATGTTAGGAAGAAGAACACAAGCAGTTACTCTGGGATCAGGAAACCACAGTTTATTTTTCAGTCAAGAGGGAATAATAATCGTAATGATGGCATTTAACACACAGAGGGGATAGCCTGAGTCCAGGTAGAAAGCATACTCAAAAGAAAGATTAATTTAAACTTTTTCACCTTACTTTAAAACACTTCAGGTCTACAGTCTCTCTCTATTAGTTTTCCATCTCTAACCACCTTCACAGGAAAGAATGGGAGACCAACAGGGTACTAACCCCAATTTATTTTTTCTCAGCTGCTGCTACTATTTAGTGCTCATAATATTTCTGAACTTCTATGCGAATATCTCTTGCTTTCCCTAGAGGTTAGCTGAAATAACCCCCCAGTAAACTGAGCTGCTTTAAATATTTCATACAACATTTTCCTGAAGCTTATGAAGACAAAGAGAGGAGGGTTGCAAAGGGTAACATGTTTTACTTCAGGTGAAATGTTGCTATAAAGAAGACAACTTTGCTGAAAATCAAGGCATTTTGAAGTAAGAGGTGTCTTAATGTTTTCCTTAGAAAGGTTCCTCAAATAATTTTTGGTGAAAAATATTTAAAATGCAAAGCAAAAACAGTTTCTAGATACATTATAACAGAAATTTAGGGAAACTGCCTCTCTTCCTGTTTTGGAAATGGCAATATTCAGTGAATACTATGAATCCTCAGAAATAGCATTATTGAGGATAGAACCTTCTACCTGTCCAAAGAAAATTCATCATTTTCTTATTCTTTGTAATCTATATGATTCCAGAAATTCTAGATGTTGTACAACTGCCTGTTACGCATTCCTGTTCTAACTAAAAATGCCACTTCCCCAGAAACATCATGGTTCTGTTTTAATCACAGAATCACAGAATATGTTGAGTTGGAAGGGACCCATCAGAATTATCAAGTCCAACTCTTGGCCCTGCCCAGGCCCTTTGCACAGAGTCACACCCTATGCATGAGAGTATTGTCCATAAGCTTCTTGAACTCTCTGGCTTGGTGCTGTGACCACTTCCCTGGGGAGCCTGTTCCACTGCACTACCACCCTCTGAGTGAGTAATTATACAGTTATCTACTTTAGAGCTCAGCAAAAGTTGAGGCACTGTATCCTGACATGCTTTAATGACCCAGGACCCCCATGAAGTCTACTAAGATTTTTTTTTTTACCTAACCTATGAAAAATAAGTTCAGATGAAAGATCTCTGCTAAGGCAGTGACATAATCCTCTAGGATAACCTGCTATCTTTGCTGGGTATGAAAGAGATAGACCAATAAAAAACTTCTATAACCTCCTGATATATGGAATTCAGTGAGTATTTTCTTCATTATATGAATAAAGAAGAGAGAAGTCTCTAGCTGCTATGATCATGAAAGAAGAAAGCCTTCTCAGTGCAAGATGGAGTAGGAGAGAAACTAGAAAAAGGTCAAGCAACAGCAGAGCCAGTATCAGTACATCACTGTACAAACTACGTGTATCCACATGTGAAATAATGCTGGTCCCTTGTGAAATGGAAGCATTTTTCAAGCAGGTAAAGTTATAGCAAGAGTTAAAACAAGTGACAGAATTGCATTAGAAAATGTATAAAACAAATACAACAAGGACAGCTTCTAAAAAGAAACAGGCTCTGCTGCGTTCAAATGAGTCAGTACAAATAAGTACGACAGAGATCTCAAAAATCATGAATGGCAATAACTGCAGCTAGAATATTCCTGAAAGGGTTTTTTTATTATTTATTTTACATTTAGATATAAGAACATCTCTTCCATTTTCTGTCCAGTCCCTTTTTGTGTGTGTGTGTTTCTTTTACTCAGAAATTTGAAGGGTGATGCATTTATGAGAGGCTATATTGGTAGGTGATCTTTCTTATACTGCACACTACCTCTTGAAAAAGTACAGTTAATCCAAAATGCCAAGATTCAATCTCAACATTTAGCAGGGACAAAGCTGAAAAAAATGGTCTTGCAAGCCTTGAAACAAGGGAGCCCAAGGAGATACAACAGAACTTTGTTTGTTAAGACCTAACTATGTTTTATAGCCCTGTCTGCCTTTTGAGATAAGAAATAGTTTTCTAATGATGTTACAAGAGTGTGTGAAGCTCCTTTTTCTTATCTGAAGCTCCTTTTTCTTATCTTGCTTGCATAACCCTTCCCTTTTATTTGCATGTCCTGTCTTCAGAGTTTATATATTGCAAAATGTGTGTCCAATAAGCAGATTCAGTTTTTGTCCCAATAACTGGATTGTGTAGTTGTTGACCCTCACACCAAAATAATTTGAAGATGGGTTAGATCCTTGATGAGAGACAGAGGAGTTCTCTGATACATTGATCATTGTATACTGGCTTCTTCAATACAAAATAAAGGAGAGTAATTGCAAGACTAGTAAGAATTGTAAGGTGGTTTAGAAAGTCGCTACTAGTAATTTGTTGGAACAGATAAAAGGAATATTGCATTTGAATATAGAGACAATTCCAGATTTTCAAGATGTTGGTAAAATTTTTAGGTAGAATATTTTCTTAGTAGTTGTTTCCATCTCGTAAAGGGAAAAGCAGGAAAGCCAGAATGTCAGTTGTACTCCATGTTATTAGTGTCCACTTTGTTTGGCTGAAAACAAGTTATTATGGAGTTGTAATGATAGATTACCTTCTAGCACAGAAAGATCTATAATAACCATGATTTCTGATGTCTCCTTAATGAAGAAACCAGTCACGCTGAAGGCAGGCTAGAGCAACATGAAGGTGAAAGCACTTTTAAGAAGATTTCCAGGTAATTAATTTTCACTGTTTAATAAATATACTTAGTAGACACAGTATGGTATCATAAAGTATACTGTGCTGAAAGGGTCAAGAACTAATTTACTGACTTAAAAACAAGCCATCAGTGGTTAGTCATTACTATACAGGGGAAAGGGGTTTCACAGCAATCAAGATACTGTCGGTGACACATAATAAGGGACTAATTATGTAATCACCATCAATAAAACATGTGGAAGGTCCAAAATTTATCTCAATGGTCAATAATAATGAGAATGTAGGTGTCATAAAGTAATCTAGGTAGCTTTACAATCCAGTTGTATTCAAATGAACTAATTCTAATGCAGCCAGATAGAAAGCTATTAATTTAATATTGTTGCTATCAGAATAAGATTTCTTTTTCCCTGAAAAGAAGAGAATCAAAATATCTGACACTCCTAGTGGCAAGATAACCAGCTTCAGAACAATGCTGTAGCAATAAGAAATAATCTGCTTCTAGGAGAAAGAAATGAAAATTTATTTGGAGCATATAGTGGATTTTACCGTTGTGGGATGTGCTACGAGGATATTCCCTATAATTCTAGTTCTTAGATATTTTAAAAGAAGGATAAAAGTAAGGGAAAGTTGATGGGAAAAAAAGATTAGCAAAAGTGATGAAAGCATTGGAGAAAGGACCTTAAAGTGAAATAGAGAACATATCAAAAAGATGATTGAAAGATGATTTGATTACTGTAAGTATCTTCACAGAAAAAAAAATGCATTAGGTATTGCAGAGCTCTTTCATCTAGTACAAGACATTGTAACAAGAACCAGAAGCTGGAAACTGAAACTAGATATTCACATTGGAAATAAGATGTGCATTTTTTTCAAATACGGAAGAAAATCTATCAATACTAATGAAAGGTTAGCAGCTTGAAATCGAGACTGTGAAGTTTTCTGAAAGTCTATTGCATCCTCATGTGGTATAAAAGAAGAAGCAGAAAGTTTTTCTGCTTAATTTAAACCACAGTGCAATTTAAGGATAAGAAACATTCAAGGATTCAAACAAGATGGTTCCCTGTAAAAATTCCATAAGATAGCAATCTTATAAAATTGCATCCTATATTCAAATTGATAAATCCTACTTGTTGTTATGACAACACAGAGTGGAGGTGCCATATTACAAACTGTCTTCCCAGATAATCAATTTGTGGTATGTGGCTTCTGTAATGTCCTCAGGAAGTTATAGCACTCTTGAGAGAAATGCTACACTCACTCCAAGAAAAAAAAAGCACTTTCTTCCTCTTCTTAATCTGATGGCTAAGTTTTAAGTAATGCCTTTCCCTTCCTTCTAGTAAACATTACCTCCAGCTCTCCATCATATCCCTCCTGACTGGTCGTTAATTCCTGGTTCCTTCCGATCTTAAAATTTCTTTGTCTCTGCCTTTCTTTCACTGACAGCATTGGCAAGTATTTTCAGTCTCAAATGTTTCCTGGATTACTATTTCTTTTCCTTGAAAAAAATTAAACTATTAACACCCTGTGGCCTATGCAGATCATGAAGATCTAAATTTATATCTACTTTATTTAGGAAGGAACTGGCAAAAAAAATCTCCAAAACTATTAAAATAGAATTTAACTTCTTCAGCATCTACCACGAACTTTGAAAATTTTTGAATTTTATTTTATCAATACTATATCTGATTCTATCTGCCTCTCATGTTGCTGACCACCTGCTTGTACATCATTTATGCTAAAAGAACATGAAAGCACTGTAAGACTGAAGGAGAAGAGTAAAATAATAATCCAGTCAGAAATATTTCCAAAGGCAATATTGCCAGATGTGTAGCTGTGTAAGACATCTCAGGAGATTTGATAATTCATCAATAAAAAATGTGTCTTGGAAATTGTTTCATCAAGACTATTTCTTCAGGGGTGTTTCTGCTTCTGATAATGGTGACTCTGGACTCCTTTTGCACTTTCATCTCCCACACAAAAGCTTTAAAAATCTTAGGTTCATTCAAACTTAAGAAGCCCCTTCTTTTTTCTGTCATAAGGCTCCTATCAATGGGAGCCTGTTCAGTTCTGCTTTATGATCCAGCCTTGGAGACAAGCTACTTAGTCAAGACTAAAAAAGGGAGAGTGATCTGTTTGAATAATGGTCTGTGAGGTTCTGTGGGGTAAGGCAGGCCATGTAGGATGAATCAGAAAAAGGTGACAAGAACATGCTTCGAACAACTGAATGGAAAAATTTATAATGCCTTGATTTGATGAACCTGGTTAAAAACCATTTTGATATTTTCAGATGGAGATCTCAGGCTAGATTTGAAGTCATCTGTTATCCTGGGATCTATAAGCCAGGATACAGATTGGGGTTGGGCATGCTATAAATCCATTCCTGGAAGGAATAACTAATATCTTTATGAGGGATGATAAGATCCTGAGCACGAACTGTAATTCAGTCAGTCTGGGATGTGTAATATTGTCTCTAATCCTCTCCTTAACACATTTCGAAGTTAACTTTCCTAGAAATGTTCTAGAATTCTTTATTTTATTTATATATTATAGGGTTTCTCATTCACACTTCTTATTTAGCTATCCTTATGTTCAGGATCAGGACATGAAACACTTTCCTTTCATAGCTGCACTCTACTTGACTGAAGGTTATTATCTTATCCTTGATTAGTCTTCTCCAAAGAAGTAATTCCATCCTCTCAATCTTTCTTTAATACCTTCTTCAAATCTCAAGGCTTGCATCAACTTATCCAGTTGTTCAAAACTCTTAGTGAAGTATGGTGCCCAAATGCGTTCCTTGAATTATGGTGCAGAGCAGAACAAAGATAGCTTCTTGCATTTTCTGAATGACACTACTATTTATTACAATTGAAGTGACATTTTTGTCTTTTTTTGCAACCTATTATTATTTATATTCATAAGTCTTATAGTAATTCTTGTTCCATAGAAATAAATTAAAAAAAAAAAAGAAAAGAAAAAGGAAAGGAAAGAAGAAAAGAAAAGAAAAGAAAAGAAAAGAAAAGAAAAGAAAAGAAAAGAAAAGAAAAGAAAAGAAAAGAAAA
>JAOXXN010000265.1:31133170-31147726 GCA_026770055.1 Myrmophylax atrothorax | reverse complement strand
AGGAAACTGTGAAAAAAAAAATCAAAAATTTATTTCCTTTGCTCTATCCACTGGAACTGTGTGTGAAGGAGTGTTTTTTCTTTGTGTCTTTACACTAATTAATTATTTGAATATTTATTTGGGTAACAATTCACCAGTTTTCCCAAAAGCCTAAGTAGAAAAATTCAGATATTTCTAAGATAGAGTTCTGAGGAACATCACAGTCCAAATCAGTACTACATTAGAAAAGATTTTACTACAGTGAATAGGCAGCTATTTTGAATTGTGAGAGAGAATGTCAGTTGTCTAAAATTAAACATCAAAGAGCAGTTTAGATATCCCAAGTTATCCATAATGTTTATATGTGTCTATAAAAGTCCAGGAGAGCAGTTGAGGGAAAACCAAGCAATGAATGAAACCAGAATAGATGTGTAGGAGTCAAACATGAGCAAAAAATCTTGTGAAGTCCTGACCTAGTTCAGCTTTAACCTGGCAGGGTACCCTTTTTACTATCCTTTAGACATAGCTAGTCTACTATTTGTGGAATTGTGAAGATCTGTAGCAAGAAAGACTTTAATTTCAAAATAGTCAGGTAAAGAGATATATGAGCAGAAAAAATATTCCCAATTTCAAATTTATCAGGGAAGGAACTTGAAACTCCTTTTTCCATGGCCCAGATAATTGTCCTCATGATGACTGTCCTCCAACATCCTGCAGTTTCTCTCTTTATTTTGCCCACTATAATTTAAGTAGCAAAAGGATTTTATTTAAATGTAATGCCAAACTGGAACAATTTTTGAATAATCAGAAATTGTTTGGCAATGAAAAAAACATTTACCAGTCTACCCAAACGAAAAAAGGCTTTTGCTACATGGCAAGTACAAACTTAAAAAAATGAATGTTTAGTGGTACAGGCAATGTGCATTTTAAAAATATTAAGTAGGCTAAATCAACTACAGGTTCATTTTATAGGCCTTTTAGTGTCAAGGCTATCATTAGGTAATACCATGATAATGTATGAGGAAGAAATCACATTGAAACATAATTATTAAGACCTATGGTGATGATATGATAGTATCTTGGAAACCTTGCTGAACTCAAAATTTCTACAAAAATGTAGTCCCTGCCCTAAAGAGCTCATAATCTAAATAGATCAGAGCAGCAGTGGAAAAGCAACTGTGCAGATGACCAGAGCTCTGTGCTGTTGTTGGAAAAAAATCTACACATACTGTTCATTGTTTAATTCTGCATTGGCAGAATCACACGGAACTGACAGTTTCTGAGGTGATATCATGAGCACAGGTTGAACATCAGTATGTTTTTCTTCTCTTGGTCTTTCCATACTTTTGGAAAGCATATCCCGTTGTTTAAATGCTTCCTCCAGGTGACTAGTATCACATTTCATGTTGCCTCAATACCTTCTAGTAGTATCCAGCATGATGAAAACTATTTCTGCAGTGACCTTATTTCAACCTGGGTGTATGTATGTTATCTTGCCTTACTTTTATGTCTGACTTCATATTACTGCTTACTATCAAGTTTCTAATATCACATCCCTTTATTTTAGCTGTTTCAGCTGTGTTCAATATTCCTTTCCATGTCATATCAGACTGATTATCACTGAATTCCATGAATATGCTCTTTATTCTCTAAGATCATTAAAGTTTGGAAATAAGAAGAGACATCACAGAGACTTCATTTATTCCAGTAAAAGCCTTTCAGCAAATTCACATTTTGCCTTTGCTCATTAGCCTTTGTTTATATTTCTTCAGCCAGCATGCAGTTCAAGTGAGAGTACCTAAGTGCTCTTAGCTGAGTAAACAATGTTGTGTGTTTGCAACAATTACTCACTATCAGACATTTCTTCCTAGATAGTACCCTTTATTCAGAAGATAATTGTAGTCAAATAATTTTGAGTGAAACTAGAAGTGCTACTTCATAACAACGCTTATGTATCTTGTCTACACAAGATATAATAGTACCAAAATATAATGCTACTAGCTGCATGTGCTATTTTAAATATTCCTCTGTAAATCTACCTGGCTACATCAAATACAGTAGAATTACAGCATACTTATTGACGTGGCTGTATCACCATTATTACTACCACAAAAGGACGTATTTTCAGCTTGCTTGCTTGCTCTTTATCTGCTGGTGCATTTTCCAATTTGAACAGGCTATTTTCAATCCTTGTGCATTTATTTGCAACATAGTAGTCCAAAGGCACAAATTGCTGCATATATGCACACAGGTATGTATACACACAAAGATGTAGAGACGTGTTTTAGGTGTATGTAGACATGTATGTGTGCATGAATTTAAATGTAATGAATCTGCTTTCACACAGGTATTTGTCTTACATTTAGGATACAAAACATGCATGAACATTTATTTAAAATATTCTGCCAATTTTTACATCTACATTTGGGCAGTGAGTTACACTGTTATTTTCACAAATGCTATTCTGACTTCCAAGCCAAAGTTTCTGTAATTTCCAGTTCATCTGTACAAAATCCCACTTGTTACTTTTCTTGTATTCATGACACACAAATATGAGTACAGATGCTAATTGCATCACATTTCCTGAGCTCTTAGTACTGTTGCATTTCAGATCAATTCCATTATACCTTTAGGAAGATGATGCAATGATATTGCCAACTGAAAAGTCAGCTTTAATTTATTGTCTATGAGAATACTTTCAATATGCAGACAACAAGAAGTTGGGTGGGAGTATTAAACTGCTGGAGGGCGGTAAGGCTCTGCATAGGGATCTGGACAGGCTGGATTGATTGGTTGATGCCAACAGTATGAGGTTCACCAAGGTCAAATGTCAGGTCCTACACTTGGGTCACAACAACTCCATGCAGCACTAGAACCTGCAGAAGAGTGACTGGAAAGTTTCCTTGCAGAAAAAAATCTGGGGGTATTGGCTGACAGCATGTAAACATGAGCCAACAGTATGCCCAGGTGGCCAAGAAAGTCAATGACATCCTGATCAAGAATAGTGTGTCCAGAAGGACCAAGGCGGTGATCACCCCTCCGTACTCGGCACTGGTGAGGCTGCACCTTGAATCCTGTGTTCAGTTCTGGGCCCCTCACTTCAAGAAAGACATTGAGATGCTGGAGCATGGTCAGAGAAAGGCAACAAAGCTGGTGAAGGGGCTGGAGCACAAGTCATATGAGGAGTGGCTAAGGGAGCTGGTGTTGTTTGACCTGTAGAACAGGATGCTGAGGAGACACATTATCCCTCTCCAACTACACAAAAGGAAGTTGTAGCAAGGTGGGGGTTGGCCTCCTCCCAGGAAATGACAGGATAAGAGGAAATGGCCTTTAGTTGCAAGGGAAGAGTTGTCAAGAATTATTGGGGAGGCGGGTTTAGCTAATGCAGAACGTTTATTCACACATGTGCAAAACTTATATAGACTTTTGAAATTGTATCACTCTGGGGTGCTGACACAGTGTTACTACACATTGGCCAATAGCGCTGTTTACATGACAATGCCTTCTGTAATTGGACAATTATGCACCTCTGCCGAGGTTGTCCGAAGTGTCCGAATTCAGCAGCTAGTCGTTAAAGCTATAGTACGTTAAATCGTAGAGACACGTCTAATATTATAACTACACAGCTTTGTCCTTAGTTCTAACAGCATGTGAAATCCCAACAAAGAATTGGAACAGGATGCCCAGGGCAGTGGTTGAGTCACCATCCTTGTGGATATTTAAAAGACAAGTAGATGTGGCACTCAGGGACATAGTTTAGTGGTGGACTTGGCAGCACCAGGTTAATAGTTGGACTCAGTGATTTTAGAGGTCTTTTACAACTTAATTTATTCTGACTCTACAATAATCTGAGAAAAAAGTGTCATCAATTTTATTATGAACTATGGGGTTTATTTTACTGAAAGGAAATCTATTTATTTCTAGATAAAAAAAAAGGAAAAACTTGGGCTACAGGGCTGAGACTGTTTTGAATTGTTGGACATGGAATGTAGTGAGGTTAAAAGATGAAGGGAGTTCCCATCAGAACAAAGACATCCTCATTTTTCATTGTCATATCTCATTAGAACTAGATGACATGAATTCAAAAGTAATGTGCATTGCCTTGGGCATGAAGGGCATTCAGTAGTGTTCCTTAAAGATCAACTTGACAGTGCCAGAGAGTTTCAGGTATTGAAAATTCTATTTTACTTCATATACTAAAGGTGCACAGAGTGGCACAAAAAACTACTAGTTCTACTCTCTGAACAAGTATGTGCAGAAATACATAGAACAGAAGGAACAGAGAAGGAACAGAAGAGACAGTTGCAAAAGCAAATGGGAACAGAATTTGATAGGCAACTGAATAATGAAACAGACTGAGTTACTAGTTTCAATCTCCACATTAATAGGCATGGAGAATTTTACTTACAATTACTACTTAAATTATTTATAGGATTAAATTATCAACAGTTCTAAAACACATAATAACAGTCAATATCACTAAAATAACTCCTGGAGTGACTACTACTGAAAAAAATACACCTAATTACCAAATAATAGAATTTTCATACATTAAACACAAAAAATATCACATTTAAAATTATTAGCTTACATGTGTTTTGAATTGCAATAGCTGCCAGCTTCAATAATAAATGTCAGATTTTGATGAATACAAATTACATTATTGTAATCAGGGTAAGTGAAAAGTACAGTTTACCAGGGAAGTTTTTAGGAGCAGCAGCATAAGAGAAAATCCTTTGTGTCAAGAAAAAGTGTTTTTCTCCAGTCACTTCAGTCCTAAATATCTTATCAATCTCTACAGTTAGCTGCTGCTTGTCTCAGATGGCTTCCATGTACCCAGGGTGACATTTATTGTGCTCAGTTTTGCATGAGTTGAAAAGTCTAGTCAGCAGCAGAATATACAATAAGTTGAGTTACTAGAATCATAGAATTATATAATTCTTTCAAGGAATCTTAAAGAACCTTAAAATTCCAACTCCACTGCCATGGGCAGGGATATCTTCTTCTAGACCAGGTTACTCAGAGCCCCAGCCAGTCCGGCCTTGAACACTCACAGAGATGGGGCAGGCACAACTTCTCTGGGCAACATGTTCCAGTGCCTCACCACCCTCACAGTAAGGAATTTCTTCCTTATACCTAATCTAAACTTACTGTCTTTCAGTTAGAATCCATTCCTTCTTTTCCTGTCAGCACCTACCCTTGTAAATAGCCTCTCTCCATCTATCTTCCAGGTAGTGGAAGGCTGCAATTAGATAACCCAAAGCCTTCTCTTTTCTAGGCTGAATAACCCCAGTTCTCTCAACCTTTCCTTATAGGAGTGGTGCTCCATCCCTCTAGTCACCTTGGTGGCCCTCCTCAGGAATCACTGTAACAGGTCAATGTCCTGCCTGTGCTGAGGGCCCCAGAGCTGAATGCAGCCCTTCATGTGGGGTCTCACCACAGTGCAGTAGGGGGACAGAATCATCTCACTCAACCAGCTGGCCACACTGATTTTGTTGCAGTCCAGGCAGAATACTCTGGCTTTCTGGGCTGTAAGTGCACAGAAATCACATAATCATAGGATAAATTAAGCTGAAAAAGAACTCTGAGGTCATCAAATCCAGCCTATGATCTAGCACGACCTTGTCAACTAGACCATGGCACTAAGTGCCACATCCAGTCCTTTCTTAAATACCTTCAGGAGCAGTGACTTCACCACCTCCCTGGGCAGCCCATTCCAATATCTAATCAGCTTTTCTGTGAAGAAATGCTTCCTTATGTACAACCTAAACCTCCTCTGGTGCAGTTTAAGACTATGTCCTCTTGTCCTTATCTTGTTTGACACCCAACTTTTAACCTGAGGTGTCAGATATGCACACCCTAAGCACCTGGGTGGCCACTCTGTGCATTGCCAGCAAAGCATTTGGCTGATTGAGCCCTGAGCACTTATTCCAGTCTCTTATTGCACCTGGGTGGTCACTGCTGGTGAATGTTTGCATCATTAATCGCTACCATTAATCACATCTTTTTAAAGGCAAAATACCAAAAAGGTCAAAAACTGTATATTTGGAGAAAAGAGAAAAGGTGAATACCAAAACTTTTGTGTAACCCAGGACAGCTAGCCATTCTGAAGTTCAGTTAGGGCCTCCAGGGCCGAGGTGTGGATCATTGCTTCTGGTATGCCAGTGACTGGTGGCCAATCTGGATCTGGACTGGAAGCTCCAGAGGCAGTGGGGTAAGGGGCAGGGTGTCATTCCACCTTTGCAGAATCTGATCTGCCCCCTCCCCCCAACACACCTTTGTTGTTTCAAACCAATAATCAGTTTTTCAGTCTCTCAGAGACCTGGACTCAGTACTTGAGCTGTGGCTTCACCAGCGCCAAATATAGGGGAAGAATCACTTTCTTAGTCCTACCAGCACACTATTTCTGATGTAGGCCAGGATGCCATTAGCCTTCTTGGCCACCTGGGTACCCTGCTGGCTTGTGTTTAGCCAGCTGTTGACTAGCACTTCCATGTCCTTTTCTGCTTTCCAACCACTCTGACCTCAGCCTGTAGCATTGCATGGGCTTCTTGTGGCCAAAGTTCAGGATCCGGCACTTGTCTTGTTAAACCTCATGCCATTCATCTTGGCCCATCTATTCTAGCCTGTCCAGAGCCCTCTGCAGAGCCCTCCCTTCAGCATCCCCCACAAGAACAACATTCTTGCCCAACTTGGTGTTTTCTGCAAATTCACTAATGGTAGACTCAATCCCCATCTAGATCATCAGTAAAGATATTAAACATGACTGGACCCTACACTGATCCTTGTGGGACACCACTAGTGACTGGTTGCCAACTGGATGCAGCATCATTCACCGCCACTCACTGGGCCCAGCATCCAGCCAGTTTTTAACCCAGCCATGGACTGGGTCCATGCCATGGACTGGCGGCTTTTTCAGGAGTATGCTGTGGGAGACGATGTCAAAGGCTTTGCTGAAGTCCAGGTAGACTACATGCACAGCCTTCCCCTCATCTCACCAGCTAGTTCACCTCATCATTAAAGGAGATCAGGTTGGTCTGGCTGCCTTTCCTAAATCCATCCTGGGTGGGTCTAATCCCTTAGTTGTCAACCACACCACTCACCTTGGTCTCCTCTGCAAACTTGCTGAGAGTGCACTTGATCTGTTTATCTATGTCATTAGTGAAGATATTAAATAATAATGGTCCAAATATTGACCCTTGAGAGATACCACTTGTCATTGATGTTCATCAGGACCCTGAGGCATTGACCACTCCCCTCTGGATGCAACCATCTAACCATTTTCTTACCCATCTAACAGTCCACCCATCAAATGCATCCCTCTCCTATTTAGAGGGGAAAATGTTGAGGGGAGCCATGTAAAAGACTTTACAGAAGTCCAGATAAATGACACCTGTAGCCTTTCCTTTGTCCACTGATGTAGTCACTCCTCCACAGAAGGACAATTGATTAGTCAGGCAGGACTTGCCTGTGGTGAAGCTGTGCTGGCTGTTTCAAATCACCTGCCTGTTCTCCATGTGCCTTAGTGCAGCTTCTGATAGGAGCTGTTTCATGTGTCTTTCCAGGCACAGAGGTGTGGAAAGAGTTTGCCATTTAAGACTGAGGCAAAAAAAGTTGCTGAGTATGTCAGTCTTCTCATATGTTGTTACCAGTTTTCCAGCATTTTTTATCAGGGGGTTAACCTTTGACCTTCCTCTTCTGATTAAGGTACGTGTAGAAACCCTTTTTGTTATTCTTTGAGTCCCTTGCCAGGTTCAGTTCCAGCTTCACCATGGCTTTCCTCATCCCATCTCTACACAACTGTACTTTTCACCTCTATACTTTTCCCAGGTCACTTGTCCTAGTTTCAACTATGTATTTGCCTCTTTCCCTTTGGTCTGGCCAGCAGCTCCCTACTCAGCCATGCCGGTTCCTTGCCTCCCTTGCCCATTTTTTTGCTCCTCGGGTTTGCTAGTTATTATGCTCTGTGAAAGACTAGGTACATACAAAGTGCTTTATAAGTTTATGGTGTGTATTTGACTCCTAACTACTTATGATCCTTGAATAATGAACAAAGATCAGAGTTGATTTGCATGTTATTAACATTCTAGTAGTGATTTATCTGTCTGTTTATAAAACATCTAATTCAGATATCATTAAAATAAGTATGAAAACTTAATTACTTTAATGAGACTTGGATGATCTCCCAGGTGATAAGAAGCAGTGTCACCTTTTTGAAATCTTCTGGTACATTTCCCTAAACAGCAGAGATGCCTGAATAACTTTCTGCCAGCAAAAGTGACAATTTCACTGGTCATTCCCCTGTTCTTGTCTGCATCCTTCCCTCCTTTGTGTCACATGGATTTGAGGATACCTTGCTGAGCCAATTCTATTTACCAGCCTGGCAAAACGCTGATAAGCTACAGTTGGTCTACAGTTTTGTTAGCATTTTTGCTGAGCTACTGAAATGAAGTAACTCACAAAAGACTCAGCAAAACCTCAAGGTGAGCTGAGCAAGGACTGTTGAGAGAGTAGAGAGGTAAAGAAAAATGAGATGGAGCAGAAGAATGCCTTGGTTTTGAATTTGCCATATCTGACAAATTAGTTTGTTCCAGCTAGTAAATGTATTTCTGTAGATATAATGTCCTGCTATTTATGCGAGATCTGGATAATGTTCTCTTTTTCCATGTCTCCATCCCACCAGTGTTAATGAATTCAGAGGCATGACCTCATGCTCTGAATCAGAACCTGGAAGAAAAAATTGTAGTTCAGAAATGTTTTAATCTGGCATGAACTTTTTAGGAAGATGAAATAGCAGCACATTAATGAAGTGCTCATTTGTTATAAACTAACTAAACTGGCCTGTTAATTCAACACTCATGAAAACGAGAATCCATCTAAGCCTCCCAGGTGATTTGAGAGTCTGTAAAGCTAACATGAACAATAAGATTAACTATGCTTAAAACATTTCTCTCAAAATCAATGAATATGGCTAGCAGGTTCAGACTGCAGTGATTTAGCAAAAAAAAAGTACAATCTTGAGAAAGAAGGAAAAGCTAAGAGTGAACAAAAAGGGGAAAAAATACACTGTTTGCATGGGGATGATCTAGTGTTATGTTTTGGTCTCACATCCTTTTCTATTTCTACATTACCTTATAGACATCTTCATTTGTTGATCACTGCCTCTGTCCCTCTTGACTTCCCAGCAAAATTTACCACCACTCTGATATTCCAGTTCTGCTGCTTTCAGGACAGCTGCAGGGTTTTATCTTAGGAGAAATCTTGTATTTAAAGAAGTTAACCTATCTCACTTTGACTTCAATTTTGACATGAGCAGCTTTGCTGAGAAATTTAGGGAAGTGATAATCCATAGTGAGGAGATCAGGAAATGTGGGATTACGCAGCTGGAAAAGTAGCTTCCACCAGTTTGCAGAACACTCTTCTGTCTGAACACTTAGAGGTTAGCATAGTAGCTTAATTGACTATTGTTTACCATACTAGACCTGTAACTGTGTTTTGGTATGTGTGCAAAGGTAAGAAATTCACTTCTCTTTGACAATACTGAATGTTTCATTTGGACTGAGTGCTCGCAAACAGAGAACTGAGGACACCTTTTGGATCTTCTGAATACTCAGTGAAAGGCATTGACAAAGTTACTACCAAACTGAAAAGTACCTGAAGTAAATAGAAGTTCATTTACTCCTCAACCCAGCAGAAGAGAAATAAAGAGGCAATCTTTATCCAGAATGAGAAAGGACTGATTAACATATCTGGAAGAGATCTAAATTTCTATGTTAAAGGGTTGAAATTCTGTGCTTCTGTTTTGGAAGAGTCCAGGTTTTCTTCTATGGCTGAGAAGATGTTGTTTAGCTTACACTCCAAAAATAATAATACCATTGGATAAGTAAGGGTCAGTAACTTATTATCATTATTTCTTATCAAGTCTTATAGGTGAAGGCGACTTCAGGACTCTATCTAGTCCATGCTCCACCCCAGAATCTGTTACTTGTATCTAGATCTTTCACATTAGTCTAATATGTTCTTCTAGAGTTCATTCAATGCAATTTCCCCAAAGTATCCACAGTATTCTGCAGTTTGATAATGTCTCATTGTTAGGAATAAGGTGGGATGGGGATGGGGTGGGGAGGATCCTAAATATGTAATACAGTTAATAAGCAAAAGTTCAGTACTTGAAGAGGAAAAAGAATTAATTACAATACCAGTTTTGCACCTTCTCATTTTTCACTTTACCAAGAGATTGAGGGTATTGGAAAGGAAAGAGTTTTGTTTCACTCGTTTGTACTCATGCAGTTACTGTCACTAAAACTTTGACAACGAGATGAATCAAATAAAGGCTTAGCTACACAACATGTTAGGCTGCATACGAGAAGTTTCTGCCCTATTCACAGGCACCATTCAGCTATTTAATTTTTTGTTTTCTTTTTCTATTTTCTGTAGAACTCCGATAAATCCTCCTTTAGTTCACTCAGAAATGAACATGACTGTGCCTGTGAGAGAGGGGTGTTCTTCCATGGCGTTCTTACAGGAATTGATGTGTGTCCTCTTAACAGAATAGCACATACATAATCAAAAAAAAAAACCCTACATCTCAGTATTTGTAGTTAAGTCAAAATTCCATTCTTTCAAAGATGTTATTGATCTTTAGAAATTTCATTTGAACTATAAGGAAGAGATTACCATGCTTTGTTTCACAGATGATCCAAGCATTCATCCTGAGTATTGAGTAACTCTGATGTCACTTTTCCTGAGGTGAAGAATTTCTCAGATCAGACCCTTCTGATGCAAAAAGATCAGAGACTTGAATTTGCATTTCTTCTATCTTCAATCAGTGCATGAACCAAGAGATTGAAAGTTGTGTGAATTTATTTCTCATCAGAGGTGACTACTGAACACCATATTCTCTCCAAATTCAGTTTAAATTAAAAAAAAAAAAAGAAATTTCATATTTTAAATACTTTCCAAAAGTTTTCTTTTTTTGGCTTTAATGGAAAAAAACCCCAAACAAACCAACATTTGGGATGTTAAGAAATAATTGCAAAATTAAGTTTCATTCTCTTTACAATTGCATTAAGAATATAAGATTAAAGAAATACATTGAATAATTGGAGTAGTATTTAGATAATATTTTATAAGGTTTTTTATAAATAACACAGCTAGAAATCATGAATTAAAGATACTTACCATTTTCTGTTACATAGCTTAGATTCATATGGTGGATTTTTTAGACTTAAATCATTTTGGCACAAACTCAGAAAGAACACCACACACATGCAAGGAGCAACAGCTCGTGGCCACATTTTTTCAATAAAACTTGATCAGGTGCTGCTGAGAAGGTGTGTTTTGCCCATGTTTCAAACAAAACCCACAATGTTTAGAAGAATCAGTGCCTCAATGCATTTGCCAATGTTATCATGCAGGAAAGAAATGATTCACTGGCCGTTCAATTTTTCAAGCTGGTTAAAGTATGGTGCTAGTAATGCCAAAACCATGGGTTTGATCCCCATATGGGATATTCATTTAATAGCTGGACTCGACGGTACTTGCGGGTCCCTTCAACTCAGAATATTCTATTACAGTCTCTAGCAAAAGCATTGTGTACTTTCTCCAAACTTGGTTTGCATATGTTGAGATGTTACACAGTAGATCAGTAATTATTGGGTCAGAACCACCCTGTGGGGGTGTGTCTGGGTGTGTGTGTGTGTGGGTGTGTGTGGGTGTGGGTGTGGGTGTCTCAGGGGAGGGGACCAGGCCTCCAGCATCAGTGTCTACATGGTCAGCCAAGATGGCCACTGGGGTTGGCAGCCATATGGCACAGCTCGTGGGGGACCCATCAATCAATAAGGCCCACCTGGTAGCCCACCCACACCACACCCTCCAGGGCCTCTGATTGACTGCAGCACCACTCACTTCACCTGGGGGGACAGTGAGTGGTCAGTGAACCAAAAGTCCCACTTAGAGGGAGTGGCCACAATAGCCAAAGTCTATAAACCAACACACATGAGGTCTTGCCTTGACCTCCTTGAAGCTATCAATCTGTGGCATCTGAGAGGTAACTATGTTTTTCTTTCCTCTTTTTTTTCACTTTATTATTTCATTTTTAGTCTCTCTCCCTTTAGTCTTTTCTTCCTTTTGCAGGTAACTTGTACAGCTATTTTCTTTATCTCACTTAAGTTGTATGGGTTTGTGTTTGCTGGGTATAACAGAGGTTCCCTACTCCATAGCAATGCCTACTAGTCCTAGTAGCCTGTTGTAATGTTGTTGTGAAATTGCATGTTATATCTGTAGAACCCTTTTTGCCAAAATGCCTATTTTCTCCCCAAATTAAAAGAAATCTCTCTGGACACAAACTCAAGGTATCAAAAAAAATCAAAGATTTTGCAAGAGTTTTTGTGGGTGAAATCTCTTGAAGTCTAAAATTCAAGTGTACGCTCAGTAAAGTTGAACTGGAGTGTAACATGAGTAAAGACTGACTTTTTTACCACTATTTCTCAGAAGATTTGATCCTTGCTAAACATTATTTCATTTCCTCATAGCTCTTAGCACACCTAAATCTTTACCAGACTGAGACTCCCAAAGCCAGTTATGCTTTTAGTGCATAAAAGATAGTTTTCTAATCCCATGCTATACTAGAGAGAGTTTTTCATATTACTGCTCCACTTGTTCAACTGAACAAGAAGAGAGAAGAGACTGCGTTTAAGAAAAGCTACAAAATAAGAGTAGAAATAAGAGAGAAGAGACTGCATTTAAGAACAGCTACAAAATAAGAGTAGAAATAAGAGAGAAGGCAAGGGAGAAAGAGTAAAGACAGGGAAAAATAAGAGCAACCACATAGGAAAGAGGCATACAGAGGGAATGGGAAGAAGACCTTATGATCTGAGGAAACTCAATGCAGAATTAAAAGAATAATTGCGGACTAAACCATCAACAGAGGCTGAGGAGATCGATAGGAAAAAAGAGGGAAAATGGTGTGGTAGTGTAAAGTGACAGGTCTAAGGCATACACTTGCCTGGGCAGTTTACTTATATTTAGACTCCAAGAGTTTCACCCACATGAACTCTTGCAAAGTCTTTAAGTTCTTTGATACCTTGAATCACATAAAGAGAAAAAGCTACACACTTTTTCTTAAGAGATTTCTTTTAATTTAGTGACAAAATAAGCATTTTGGCAAAGAGATTTTACAGGAATAACACAACCAAGGAGGACCGTTACGCTAAAGTACCCCAAATACAACAACTACAACTCAAGTAAAATACAACCTCTTGCTTTTAAGTTACCCACAAGAAGAGGAAAAGAGTAAAGGAATAAAAAGAGAAGAAGAGAGAAGAAAAGAGTAAAGAAAGAGAGCAGAGGGAAAAACAGTTACTGCCATGTTGGCATTTCTTTGTTATCTGAAAAAGATAATTTACTGCTTGAAGTCACAATTTTGTGACTAGATCTTATTCCTATTACATAAAAAGTGGCCTTCTTCACCAGAAACATTCCAAAACTGCAGGCTTAAATCAATTGATCCTAAATAAAAAGAAGTGGTTAGAAAACCCCACACCATCATTTTGAAGTTTGATTAAATGCTATGTCTTTAATTCAAACAAACCTCATACACGGAACAAAGCATTCTGAGGGTGTCCTTGATCTGAATTGTTTCTGGTTTGTTATGCAACAATGAAATAAAAATTAGAAATAACACTGAATTAGAAATAACATTGCCAGCAGGTCACAGGAAGTGATCCTTTCTCTCTACAAAGCATTGGTGTGGCACTTGATTGGATCCTGCAAATGGCAGCTAAAGGGATTAAGGGACTGGAATATCTCTAATCTAAGGAAAGACTGGGAAAGTTGAGGGTCTACAGAATCTCATCAATGTGTACACTTGAAGGGAAGGTAAAATGTGGAGGGAGCCAGGCTTTTTTGCAGTGGTGGCCAGTGACAGAAGTAGAAGCAATGATCCCCACCTGGAACACAGAAGCACCTATTTGAACTTCAGGAGTCACTTTTCTACTGTGAGGGTTACTGAGCACTGGAACAGGTTGTCCAGAGAGGTGTAGAATCTCCATCCTTTCAGGTACACAAAAGCCATCTGGGCACGGTCCCAGGCTATCACCTCTAGCTGTCCCTGCTTAAGCAGCCTGTTCAATCAGCTGGCCTCTAGAAGGCCTCTCCCTACCTTAGCTGTTCTGTGGTTCTGTGATTCTACAATTTCACATATCTTTGGCTTCAAGCTTGAGAATAAACAACAAACCAATGAAAGCACCTCAAAGATGACTGGTGTTAGGTTAACTATGAATTAATTTTGAAGTTAAATAATCAGTCTTGACTGCTGCATCATCCTGATAGAGGATAATACTGTTACCAGGAAAGTAATTTACACTGTTTTCAAGATTTAGTTTTAAAAGTGGAAAAAAGGTATGCTTCAAACAATGATATGACTAGAATATTTAACTTATGAATAAAAATGTCTCTAGTCACAAAATTCCTAAATTACAGTTTGCAGTGTAAAGTCAGCTCCTTTATACCCTCTCTCTGCATAATGTATGAAATAGTTCCTTTTGAAATAGGTCCTAGTTTATCAAAGGCTCAGAA
>JAOXXN010000265.1:31080101-31093073 GCA_026770055.1 Myrmophylax atrothorax | reverse complement strand
GCAGCTTCCCAGACCTGCACTTACCGAGAACGATTGAGCATTGCGGCAAGATAAAAGGTGGCAGCCTTGGGCTCTCACCCTTCTTTGGGCTTTATTATCTCTGCCCACACTCCCTGCCCCAGCTCTCCCTGCTGGATGTGGAGGCCTGCTGCCTCTGCTTATCCCTCCACATACCAGAGAAAGAGAGCCTGCAGCCTCCTCTGGAATGCAGAAGGGAAAGAAAAAAAGACCTCACCTACCCACCCTTTGAGAAAGGGTTTTTCCAGGCAGGGAAGACTTCCTAAGCAACATCTGTCTCCTTCAAGTGAATTCTGGCAAAAAGGGTATTTATCCTTACAGTACACACTGGATTATAGGCAGTTAAATGCCTCCCTGATGCCCGATCCCATCAGATCTCAGAAGTTAAGCTGGGTCAGGTCCAGTTAGTACTTGGATGGGAGGCATCCTGGGAATACCGGGGGCTGTAGGTTCTAGTCCCGAAGACTTCACTGTCACTGTCCAAGCTCGCTCAGCCGTGGCCCATGAACCTTAGGAGTTAAAGGCTGGGGCCAGTTCCACACACACTGTGCCTCACCTAAAAAATCCACTGTGCAGGATCGAAGGACGCACCCACGTGGGTAGAGCCCTTCCCAAATCTTTTGCAAAGCCGAACCATACATACATACATACATACATATACACACTGGATCAATTTAAAAGGTTATAAATTCAATTATGCAATTATAATATTCATACTGTAATTAAACTTTCCACAATGAGAACGACCAACCATGAGAATAATCTCCTTGAGGGAGTGGTGGATTCCTCAACATTTGATGCCTTTAAGAGTCATGTGGATTGGATGCTAAACCATCTTGCCTAGACCACGTTTTTGTCAAAAAAGTTTGGTTGAGATGAAACTTGAGGTCCCTTTAAACCTGATGTTCTATGAGTCTATGAATTATTCCTGATCCCTGATTTGATGAGAGATCAAACACCTTCAGCACAAATATTAAAAGTAATTTAACTTTTTTTTCCATAGCATTCATGCCAGTAAACAGCATTTCTCCAATGTTTCTGGAAAACAAATATTAAAACACTTGGAATTTGTCCTAATCAATTAATTTATAGTTCCAAAGAATGCTCCTAGGAGATTTTGTATTGCTCACCATATTGTCTTTAATATTAAGAACTGGGGTTGATCCTAGAGAGAACTTAATCCTACCGTAGGCAAGGAGACTAAGCCAGAAAGAAATCATTATCTTCCATAATGTGGCTGTACCTTTCACCTTGCATTCCACAGTAACAACTTTATATAAACTTAAAAAGAAGAAATTTTTTACTATAAATGTCACTGGTAAATCATTCTGAAGATTTAAAGCAAAGAAACAACAGTCACATAGATTCTTGGACTCAATAACATGGTTGTACAGGTATGATATGATACCTATGTTCTAGTATTGAACACTGAATTAATTTACAGCTGTATTTTTATGTGCTTTTTTTCTCTTCTCTTCTAGCAAGCTTTTTCCAAATAAAATGAAATAAATTATTTTAGG
Organism: Myrmophylax atrothorax; assembly: GCA_026770055.1. Lineage (NCBI taxonomy): Eukaryota > Metazoa > Chordata > Aves > Passeriformes > Thamnophilidae > Myrmophylax > Myrmophylax atrothorax. The sequence goes on along the minus strand of JAOXXN010000265.1, from coordinate 31,091,535 downwards.
TCACTGGAACTTCTTTTTGAAATGTCCTATTTAGATTATGTTTTATTTTGAGTGTTAATTTGGGATTTTCTTCCATGATCTCATGTGAAAGAGACAATAGAGTATTTTGACTGAAACTTCAGTAGGCATATTTTTCATGTTAATTGTATTGCTGATTAGTTGAAGGATGGAGTACCTGGCACAGAAATCATTAAATAAAATTTCTGATGTTGTGCTTTAGAACTGCCATTCCATGTGTACAGAAGAACTACATTTAAGAAGGAAGGGACTGGATACAGAACGGAATGGCTTCAGCGATTTTTAGGCTGACTCTTCAGTATGAATTCTTACTGTTGTTGCAAATCATGTTTTCCTGGGGTTTTGACCATTAGGTGGAGAATTTAAATCAATGGTTCATAATTTACGCATAAGGACTATAGACATATACTTTTATGTCTCATGCATCTTAACAGAATGCTATATCATCGCTTATTTCAAATTGCCTTGCTGCCTCTGTTTATAACATTAACAAGTCCCAAGCAGACTAGACAGGACTGTAGAAATGAAATATAGCTCTGAAATCACGCAGGTGTTTCTTTTAATTTGGTTTGTTTTCTCCCTTTATTTGAAAGACTAGGTATTAGAATATATCATAGCACTCCAAAAAAAGAGGAACAATTTCTGAAGAGAAGTTGTGAGCAGAGCTGGTGATCAGCTGAGGCAGCTGTCAGTTCTTGGAACTGGAAACAGACAGAAGCACTGAGCAAATGCTGAGATGAATAGCACACCAAAATGTTCACACATGATAAAGAGTCAAGATGGAAAGAAAAATATATTTTTAAAATTACAGTAGAAGAAAAAAACCTTCTGAATTACCCAGATACATTCATGTCAGTCTAATTTCCTAAAAGAATAATTCCTGATTTTTGTGTTGCTACTCAGGAATACAGTGGTGTCTCCATACTATCCTGGAGGAAGATATTTCTAAACTCTGCTGTACTGAACTGGAAAGGTCATCACCTTTCAGTGACAATCTTGGCAGGTCTTACTTAAGTATACATTGCAGTTTCACATACATATTTACATATTCACATATTTACTAATTTATAAAAGAATTCCCATACATTACTATAATGAATTTATTGCTAGATATTATGCCAATTATTAATCTCAGGAGAAAATTCATATTCTAGACCAATTTGATACAGAACTTGAAAAGTGATCAGGTATGGAGATCTGCTCAGAAATCTCAGGAAATCTCAGCAAATGGTCACATTCTCTGCCTAAAAAATGAGGATCCCACCTGCTATTTTAGTGGAAAAAAATGAAGATAAAAATATAATATTTTAAAATATTACAGTTCTATTCTCTACATCACTTCTCAAGAAAAATGAGAGCAAAATAGAAAATGGAAAGAGGAAATACTCCTAAGCAAAATCCTGCAATGTAAATTCTGGTAGTTTAAGAAGCTGATGAGTGAAAGTCGGTTAGTTTTGCAGCAATTTAACCAAAATATGCATTATATGTTCTGATAGAAATACTCTGAGCTATTCTTGCAGCCGGACACATCTCAACTTACACTACACCTTTTTTGTCAGTGTAGCTCTTTCTTTTGTCTTGTGGTTTATTAGTGTTTTGGGAATATATGGATTTCACTCTATAATATGAAGATAGTGTCCTTCCAGTCCTAAGTGGCCGATGATATGACCTATTTTTCTTTCTCAGCTGAAGGCTGTAAGCCAGTACACTTCTGGAATGTGTAATGAGGTTAAATTGTACTTTAGATCTGCAATGAATGGTAAATGAGTGGTGAAATACACTCATTTTAGTTCCTACATATGATTTAGTGTTAATTCCATCTGAGAAGGGAATGTAAATAGATGTATAAGCCTTTTTGCACCTTGCATATTTTCTCAAGGATCTCTTTTTTAGATTACTGAGAAAAACCCAGGCTCTACTGTTAATGCTGCTAAGTCAATACTTGAACACAAAGTGAAATTGTTTGTTTGGTTTTTTAGTGACTCATGGAACACTAGGACTTCTAAATTTCAATTGGGGAATATATTAGCATATGTAGTGCCTGCCAGAATTTTTTCTGGAACTTCATAGTAAACAAGTTTTTTTAAGTAAGTTCTTCATACTTCATATTGAATGGTTTTATAAGAAGAAGAGGCAAGTGAGACAATAGTTGAGAAGTTTTCTTTTTAACCCTGAGCATTTTTATCATCGGCCTGCCTCACCATCTCTAAAATTAATTGACAATATTAACTAATTAATACCATAAATAGACCTAGGACAAAAGATACAGTACACAAACTTTCCAAGGGGAATTTTCTAACTTTCTGTACTCTTAGGTATTCCGTTTCCTAGGTATAGTAGTAAAGCTGAAACAAGTACGCAGCCATGAAAAAGTCAAGCTGTTAATTTGAGTCAAATTTGGTGTTCAGTTTTAAAATGTAGAAGGGACCACGATACAGTCTTCATTGAAACTAATGTTTCTCTCTTCACAAGGATTTCTTAATCTCTTCAAATTTAATAGACAGGATTAGTGAAAGGGCTTCAGAAAAGTTCATCTTCTGTAAAAATTTGTAAATAACAGAAAATAGTTGAAATGTTTCATTTTCCCCATGTTCGATGGCTGAAATCTTGGTATTTTTTATATTACTGAGATCAGAATTTCAGCAGTAAGTTATGAGATAGCTGAAAAAACATCTTTTGCACACATATATTTCGCAGTTATCCACATACCTACACTAAACTATTGTCATAGGTTATAAGATTCTGTTCAATCAATATTTAGGAGTTTATATATTTGAATTTTTATTTGAAATTTCACAAATATTTTTCTATTAAAACTCTGTGAATATGTTCATAAGGCTGTTTAGAACTACAGACTGTAATTAGTACCGGGAAATTTTATAATGAGAGAACAAGTTTTGCACCTCTGCAGGTCTTACTGGTTTTGCAGTATTCCTGAGTTTATGCTTATTCAATACTATTGTTAGCACACATAGGCAGAGTAAGATGTAACAGCCATGCATTATTTAAAAGTCATGCCTTTACAAGTGATGATAGTTGAACATGACAGCTTGGAGATTCTTATATGTTAAAATTTCACCATAAACCCTTCTCAGACTTCTTCCAAAATTCCTGTTAAATAATAGTTTGAGGCAGCTCAGCAACAGTACTTTATTCTGTTAAACTGGAAAATTCCTCCCCAAACCATCTGGGCTGGCAGGTGTTCATCATCAGATCTAGGTTGCTATGAGACAAGAGATTGCTTATGCTAATTAGTCATGTAGCATAACACTCAAATTTTGCTCATTTGAAACAACTTATGTTTGCAAGGGCATATTATCAGTACCTATAAAGCTTAAGATGTAAGACTAGAGTTAATAATGTGAGAAAAATTGAAGACAGGGGCTAATCATATGTATACAACCTCTCAGGTTTTCCCCTAGCTTTCTGATTCATGAGGAGAAGCTTAATATGAATGATGTGTTAGTGTTTACCTCTGTGACTCCGACTAAGTCACAAGGCCAGCTCAATCATTTGGTTTAACTCACAGAAGTTAGGAGAGTCTCTCTGAGTTGGAGCTATTATAGTGCTGAGTTTTGACCCTGAGAAGCTTCCTTAAGCTTTCTGGCCTGGGACAGAAGAAGATAGGAAATACTATGCAGTACAAATATCCCAGTTATTATTTTTTCATTATTTGTATTATAGTGAAACCCAGAAGCTTAAGCTAAGGTTAACAGAGCATTCAGTAGTCAACTTTATAAAGACCAAATAGACATACTACAGAATTTCCCGCATTGAAGTTGGAACAAGTAAGGGATAAAATTGAGACAGTCCAAAATCAGCTTAATTTGAAACAAATTCAGGCAATGTACTCTCCAACTGTGGCAGCATTCTAAGTAAAAGACTATTCCAATTTTGAATCAAAAAATTCCCTATGCACTGGCTCATAAATACTCTGTTGCTTATACCATTCAATTACTTAGTGTCTTTGTAAACATCAAAATTCAAAGGTAGAAGAGGTATTGAAGCTCTGATTACATCTCCACCCAGCTGAAGACCACTAAAAAGGGACTGAGTTCATTCTAAAAAACATTTGTCCTGTAATGATGATTTCATTCAAATGTGTGACAAGAAGAGGAGGAAGCATAACTGATAGTTTGATTGAATGGTCCTAGTGTTCAGGATAGCATACACATATTTTTCTTCAATGCAATAAGTGGAAGGATTTCTAAGAGAAAAGAGATCAGGATTCCTTAGGCCACTGGGATAAAGTCAAAAAGGGTCTTGCTTCTTTTTTTTTTTTTTTTACCTCCTGTCAATCTTGAAAAACTTGCAGAAGCACCTTTGACAGTGAAAAGGAAGTTTGTCACAGCCTTACCCATAAGTGGACAACTATACTGTAAGTGAGGCTTTGCATTATTTGTGGCCAAGGGAGTCTTTATCACCCTTAGCTAATACCAGTTTCTCTGATTTTTTTCAAATACTCAAAACCAGGATATTTTTCTCTTCAAGGTTTTTATGCCTACTCTGAAACCCAGCTAAGAGATTCCTAAGAAGCAGCCCTTAATCAGCTGTGAAGGCATCAGAGTTTGCCATAGATATATTCTTTGCCTACACTTTTTCATTGTCTGGTGGTAGCTGCTCTGTGCTAAGCCTGCAAGAGCACTGAATCACTCTTTGAAGATTCTGTTGCATGTTAGAGAAGTGAGTCTCACACAGCGGAGGTCATGCTGTCTTTAAGACCATGATCATGAAATGACGTCAGATCCAGTGACAGCATCTTGATCTCCTGAGGTCTTGCATTCCAGGTTTGTAATTAGATCAAATAGCATAACAAGATATTTATTTTGGCAGTTACATGAGGGTTTTTTGTTGTTTTTTTGTTCTTTTTTTGCCATTTAATTTTTGTCCTGTTGATCTTTGGTGTACTCAACACAACTTGTGTGGACTAACTCCAAGAAAGAGACTCCAGGGAGTAGGATCTTCCCCAAAGACTAATACTTGATTATATCTGTTGTAGACTTAATCAGAATATAGAGGCTCAGATTATATTTTCCATTCTCTTGGTGGCACACAGACACCTTGACAATAAAGCACTAAAATAAAATATTAAAAATTACTGTATTTAATGTGAGAGACCAACTAATGAAGAGCATAGAAATGCATAAGACTTTTAATTCATAGTGCTAGTAAGCCACAGGCAGCTTTCCACAGAAGCAGTAATTTTTAATGTGGAATTTATGTGAGTTTTGTCTTGTTTTTCCTGATTTGATACAACCACCTCCTTTTTTTTTTTATCAGATGAGTCCTTGTTGTCATTTGAAACAATTGCAGAATACTCCAAATCTGAAAATGAAACTTTACTGCTATAAAATCTTCACTCAAGATAATATTGCAGGCCAGTACTCACTTAAGATCCTACTGGGGAACCTTAACCATCTCCAGCTCTGTCTACTTTGGCAAGTCACAGGACTAACAGAAGTGGATCTTCAAGACTGAATCACATTATGCCAAAGACTTGTAATCCATATGTGTTACAAATGTTGAAATAGGGCTGTTAGAAATAGTACATATTTTTTCAAAAAGTTCTAACACTTGACTGTGGGTATAATTTTGGATGTTAGTACATTCTTCAGTTCTCATTGTCTCAAAATATTAAATGGCTCAAAACTGCAATTACCTCTGAAAAGTGGAACTATTGGAAGTTTTGCAGAGACACTCTATTTCAGGTTGAGAAGGAATGGTTCCTCCCACCTCCCGATCCTTAAAGTTCCCATAATAAAAAAAATTTTAAAAGAATTAAAGAAAAAAACAAACAAACAAAACAAGACAAAACAAAAACAACACAAAACAAAACAAACAAAACAACAACAACAAAACCAACCAACCAAATCTCTGTGAAGCTGATCTGAAAGGGATTTACTACTTTGCCTGAAGCAAAAACTTTTGTGGCAAGATATGATGCAGTGTAAAGTGTTCCACTCTATTGTTGAATGGAATAATTTGCCTGGAATCGTTAAATTCTTATTCACTCATGCAGAAAGCAAACTGAGAAACCTGCTAATTCAAGGGTAATTTGATTATTTTATAGACATCATTCTTCAGCCAATTAAGGACAAGGAAAATATGGTGCTGTCTTGATGTAGCAGGCAGGAAAACAGGCATTTAATTTTCTGGTGGCTCAAACTTACAAATTGAGAAAGAAAAAATGTAAAAATACCCCAAATTTATCCTAACATTTTTTATTGAACCAAATACTCAATGCTTTTCTATATAAGGTTAGTGAAATATAATAAATTGTAGCAATATTTCAAGATTTACATATATTATTGATGAGTACTTTCTAATTTTAATTCATTGGTGAGATTGATAGTTATCCCACTGGCATTTATGCCATGTGCTTTTTGTGCTTATTTTGTTTGTTCACAAGAGTATCTAAGGAAGAAATTTTTATCTGCAATTTGTACATGTCATAGTACAAACACCGGGTTTGTCATTGTATACCTGCCTCGGGTGGTCTGAAGTGCAGGTGTTACAACAGGAGAAGGAAGTCATTTTTCCAAGCCACTGAACAATCAATTAAAATGAGTAAGGAGGAGGAGTAATATGAGAAGCATCCTTCGCACACAAGGGTCTTTTGTTCAGCAAACAAAAAGTCCACCATGTAGCTGGATAATAAGACAATTTGAAAGATCAGACATTGCTCAACATGAATCCTGTATCACAGCACTCATGCTGACACAAGGTAATGTGCCTACTGAGTACTCTGACTAGTCAAAGAGCTAATGCAAAGGAGAAGTAACACAATTCTTTGCTCAAGAAGAAGAACAAAAACCAGAAAGAAAGGAGGAAAGGGAGTCATAGAAACAGAATAACACTACTCTGTCTTGTGCAACACCCTTCCAATAATAGGAAGGCTGTAGAATACTTTATCACATTGTTCTACTCTGTTCTCATTAGCATCTCATCAGCATCTCATCTTCTGAAGTGCAGGTCGCTTAATTCCCAAATAGTAATTTTAAAAATGTTTCTAACTTTTAAACAAAGTGTTTAGGTTAGAATGACCACGTTTACAATTTACTTTCGGAGTTGTGAATAGCCTTCATTGCAAGCACAAAAATGAAAAGAAATATTGTCTTTTCTATTGCCCTTTTAGATGTCTTTAGGCAAACATCTCCGTTTGTTAGATCAAAGTTTGAGGCAGCCATGAAGTTGAGATAATATGTATGCCCAAAAATAACCTGTCCAGATAGCTGTCAGAAAAAGAACTAAAAAGAAAAACTGATTCTGTAATAATGACTATATAACCTAGGGCTTTTATTCAATCTTTATTTCTACTAACATAGAAGAAAACAGTGTGTGTGTGTGCGCATACGCAAACAAAGCCATGCAAGGCAGGAACAAAGAGCAGGTGCTGAAAGTTACAACCCCAAGAAGGATGATCTAGGTGCTGTGGTGGATGTCAAAAAGCATAAGCTGGGCACACTGGTTTTGCATAATTAAAAGACTGATGAAATGAGAAGGGGAGACAAAAAAAGTATTGATCTAATAGAAAGAAAGAAAAAAACAAACAAATGATCAAAACAAAAGTATCCAGAGCAAGAACCTGATAAATAATTCTGAAACTGGACCCTTCTCTGGCAAGAGATAGCATCAGTTCAATCTCCACCAATTTTACTTACTTTCTGTATAGAAGCTTAGGAAATATTGTGTCCTGTAGTCATTGATATTGAAGTCACACATGGTGTGTTACTCGGCACTTTTGAGTCAGTCACACAGTAAACCAGAATTGTTTCTCATTTTCTTCCCTTTCTCATGTCCTTAAAATACCTATTGGTGAGCAGACTAATAGTCAGTCAGCTAGTGTGACTGCAGAGAAGAGATTGTTCCCTCAGCTGGTGGTCCTCACTGGAATGGATCACAGTCCCTGCTCTTCAGAGAGGAAGAACCATTGTGCCAGCATGGCATTCCCTGCTACAAGGGCTGTCGTGTACACTGACCATATCAATGTCAAGAAAGCTGCCTCACCACACCCACCCTCAGAAATGGCAGTAGTGTGATGTGCCTCGTAAAGGAGAAGCACCTCAACCCATGTCAAAGCACAGGGGACAGAAGGCACATTGGAGGTGTCATTGCAAAGCTACCAAGAGATTGTGCTTTGCCTTCTGATTACAGAATCACAGAATGGGTAAAATTACCAATAGGGTCATGTAGTTCAACGTCCCTGCTCTAGCAGTACCTTCCTAGAGCACATTGCACAGGATTGTGTCCAGATGGTTCTTGAATATCTCAGTGAAGGAGATTGCACAACTTCTCTGAGCAATCTGTTCCTGTGCACAGTCACTCACAAAGTAAAAAAATTCTTCCTCATGTTGCCTCTTGTCCTATTGCTTGGAATCACTGAAAAGACTCTTCTCTATCCTCTTGTCACCCTCTCTTGAGATTCTTATTTACATTGATAAGATTCATTATCGGTCACCTTTTCTCCAAGCTTTCCTCAGCCTTTCCCTCATAAGAGGGATGGTTGAGTCCCCTAATCATCTTTGTTGCTCTGTGCTAGACCTGCTGCAGGAGCCCCATGTCTTCCTTGTAATATGGAGCCCAGAGTTGGACACAGGACTCCAGATGTGGCCTCACTAGGACTGAATAGAGGGGCAGGTCACCTCCCTTGACCTGCTGGCAATGCTCTTCCTAATGCATCCCAAGATAGTTGGCCTTCTTGGCCACAAGAGCACACTGCTGCCTCATGGACAACTTATTGTCCATCAGGACTCCCAGGTCCTTCTCTGCAGAGCTGCTTTCCAGCTTTCCCCAGTCTGTCCTGGTGCATGGAGTTATTCCTCCCCAGGTGCAGGACCCTGCATTTGCCATTGTTGAACTTCAGGCAGTTTTTCTCTGCCCATCTCTACAGCGTGTCTCGGTCCCTCTGAAAGGTTGCACAGCACTCTGGGGTGTTGACCACTCCTCCCAGCTTTGTGTCATCAGCATTCCTGGAAGAGATCTGAGCCTTCTTTGCTGTTCAGAGCAGCCTAGATCCTTCTGTGGCTGAACTTGAACAGAGTGCTCTCCCTTCATGGTAACTGAGCAAGGTTAACAGCCAGGCATTTCGAATAAGAATTGAGAATTTTCATAGCAGTGGAAACTTGTCTTGGACATTCCTCGCTGTCCTATGAACTCCTGTGATTCCTCAATGATGCAGAAGACCTGAGTCACAGATCAGACCCACACTGGTCCTTATATATTGATATAAATATCAATGCTCTGTAGGACATCCTTTTTTTCTTTTTTTTTCTTTTTTTTTATAAAGTTACTGAAATCCTGTTGCTAAGCTAATAAGTAAATGCTTTTACTTACTGCACAGCTTCAGTTTCTTACCACTTTGGATTTTTACAAGGAAAATGAGCATGATAATTCCAACTTACTTTCTACCAACCTGATACACTGAACTCTTACATATGGCGTGCTTCAGCAATTAGTACAATGTCCAAATGTAATGATTTTACTGGTACAGTATCTGAGTTCCACCTCTGGTAACTTATGTAATTAACTGAATAAAATAAACCAAGCATACTTTGTAGAAGCAGAAGCCTATTGGCAGTAATGAAATGAAAGCTTAAACATTGTTTGCTTCAGCTATATGTTCTCCCTCTGCAATATTTCCTCTCTTTCTGTGAATAATGAGGTAAACATAAGAGAGTAAGAATTTAAACAGAGGGTTTTTTTGTATGTGCAGAAGTACAGGATTTGTGTGGCAGTGTAGATGAGATTTTCCTGAAGCCCATGGTGCCTGTCCCCTGGCACCCCATGGAGGTTCACAAAGAAGTAGATAATGACCTGCAAACCTTGGAGGAGTCTTATGCCAGAGCAGGTGAAAGCCCAAAAGAAGGCTGCGGGAAGGCTTGCTGTGCGCAGCCCATGCTGGAGCAGACTCCTAACAGGATCTGTGGCCCACGAAGACAGGAGCCCGTACCGGAGGAGGTTTGCTGGAAAGACTTGTGACTCCATGAGGGACCAGACCAGAGAGTTCCTGAAGAACTGCATCCCATGGAAGGAACCCACACTGGAGCAGTTTATGAAGAACTGTAACCCATGGAAATTACTCATATTGGAGAAGTTCACAGAGGACTGTCTCCTATGGAAGGGACGCCACACTAGAGTAGGAAGCATACGATGAACTGACCATATCCCTCATTACCCACCATCCATGCACTGCTGGAAGGGAGAAGGTAGAGAATCAAGAATAAGATTAAGCCCAGGAAGGAGGGAGGGTGGGAGAAAGGTGTTTGCACTATTTACTTCTCACTATCCTGCTCTGATTTTGATTGGTAGTAAATGCAACTCATTTCCCTAAGTCAAGTCTGTTTTGTCCATGATGGTAATGGGGAGAGTGCTCTCTCCCTGCCCGTATCTCTACTCATGAAGCTTTCATTATATATTCTCCCCTATGTCCATTTGAAGAGGGGAGTAATAGAGGGGCTTTGGTGGGTATGTGGTGTTCAACAATGTTCAGACCACCAAAGTAAAATATGGGGGATATACCTAAGGAGGACTTCAGCAATGCAAATAGGCAAATTTGGAAGTGTTCAGGGTCAGGTGGGTAGTGGATTTGATCAACCTAAATTGTTCAAATATGTCCCTACCCATGACAGGGTGGCTGCACTAGTTAATTTTTAAAGATCCCTTTCAACCCAAATAGTTCTATGATTCTGCAATAAAGGATTTGATCTTTATGATGCCTGAATGAAATACTTTACTCACTCCTGCACTCACTTCCTTGCCTAAGTTTCTTCCAAAGTATGCTGTTCCTTGGCTGATCAGCTAAGGAGATAATGTTTTCTCTGTGAGAATAAATCTACCTGGAGAGCAGGGCAACAGGATAAATTAGTTAGAGTAGTGCTGACAGCTAAAACAAATTTATAATCCTCTCCATGACACAAAGAAATACCTATATTCTGTAGCAAGATGAGCAAGGTAAGATCCCTTCAAAACTCCTTTTTTTTAACTCACATCAGATTTTTTTATTTTTTAACATCTCTGAACTCACTGCAATAATAAAGCACTCGAGAAAAATAACTAAACAATAACTTGACCCTTCTGCCCCTTAACCAGAAAAAGCACTGCTGGTTTCTTCGGATGAAAGAAAAACTGAATAAAAGTGGGGGTATACTACAAGTTGACACTTTGCAAGACTCAAAACAAGGTAAGGGGGACAATAAGCCCTCTATGAGGTGATAATGGATACATTGTTATGATAATACCAGCAAGTTGCATTTTGCAATAATGTATCTTCTTGTACAGATGATACTATTAAAACTCCCCTGTGCTCTTTCTCCTTCATATGAAAAATGAATAGTAAACATTAAGGAGTGCTTCTGTCTTATCTCTTGATTCTGTGCTTGAAAGATACCACTTTTAGGCAAAGAAAGCTTCAAAAGCC
>JAOXXN010000265.1:31060761-31074318 GCA_026770055.1 Myrmophylax atrothorax | reverse complement strand
GTATCACTGTGCCTGCGTGTCCTAGGAGCTGCTCATACCTTTGATGTTTACTGATTTTCCTGAGGCAGGCTCAAGCATACAGGGGCCCCGTTTCCCCTTCCAGAGCTGGGGTTGTGCACTAAAGCTTCTAATAGCACACTGTGGCCTGTGCTATTAAAATATTCGTCTACATCCTCCCAGGGATCAGTGTTGGGCCTGTCCTGTTTAATAGCTTTATTGATGATATGGATGAGGGGATCAAGTCTACCATTAGCAAATTTGCAGATGATACAAATTTGGGGAGAAGTGTCAATCTGCTGGAGGGTAGGAGGATTTACAGAGGACCTAGACAGGCTGATGGATGAGCTGAATCCAATGGTGTGATGTTTAACAAGACCAAGTGCTGAGTCCTGCACTTTGGCCACAACAACCCCCTGCAGCACTACAGGCTGAGGACAGATTGACTGGAAAGTAGCCAAGCAGAAAGGGACATGGAGGTTTGGATTGACAGGAAACTGAACATGAGCCAGCAGTGTGCCCAGGTGGCCAAGAAGGCCAATGGCATCCTGGCCTCTATCAGGAACAGTGTGGCCAGTAGGACCAGGGAAGTGATTCTTCCCCTGTACTTGGCACTGATGAGGCTGCACCTCGAGTACTGTTTTGAGTTCTGGGACCCTCAGTTTAGGAGGGATATTGAGGTGCTGGAGCATGTCCAGAGAATGGCAATGAGGCTCGTGAAGGGTCTGGAGCACAAATCCTGTGAGGAGCAGCTGAGGGAGCTGAGATTTTTCAGCCTGGATAAAAGGAGACTCAGGGGAGACCTTATTGCTCTCTACAACTACCTGAAAGGAGTTGTAGCCAGGCAGGGGTTAGTCTCTTCTCCCAGGCAACTAGCAGTAGGACAAGAGGGCATAGTCTTAAGCTGCATCAGGGGAGGTTTAGGTTTGACGTTAGGAAGTAATTCCTCACAGAAAGGGTGACTCGGTATCGGAATGGGCTATCCAGGGAGGTGGTGAAGGCACCACCCCTGGAGGTCTTTAAGAAAAGTCTGGATGGGGCACATAGTGCTAGTTGATAAAGTGGTGTTAGGTCCTAGGTTGGACTTGATGATCTCAGATGTCTTTTCCAACCTAGTTTCTTCTGTGATTCTGTGATCCTTTTTTAAAATTATTTCTTGCATTCTGTCAACAATTTATTTTTTCATCAGTGTAGAATACAAATATCGGACAGAAATGAACCAAGAAATTTCATGGAAAAGCATATGGCACTGGGTTGCAAAGAAGCTGTTTCTAGATGAGAGTCATGATGGTGATATTTTCCATAATGCTGTGGAAATAATAGAAAGAGGATTGCTTCCTTTGCAAAGGTATATCCTGAAATGCAATAAGCAGCACACCACATCAGGTTGAGAGAGCAGATCAGATAGCTGTAGATGGACATAAAATTGAAAATTCTCAGATCATTGCATAAAGAATTGCTTTGGCAAATTAACTTCACTTCTGATGAACTTCAATTATTTTTTTATTTTATTTAATGGATACAATTTGCTGTACTTTGTACTTCTTCAAACTATTTTAAAAGATGTAGAGCCCCAATTGGGTTTCTTACAGGAAGACTTGCATCACTCTTTAAAGGCTTAAAACTAAATTTCTCTTCTCTCCAGCTCAATTCTAAGCTGCAGCCTTGAAATTTGAGAAGGCCAAAGATGCCTTTCATTTCTTTTGTGAAAGTATGGATTTCATGAACAGAGCAGAAAGTATGATTTTTTTGACTTTACACGATTTTGATTGCCAGAACATTTCAGGGCCATTCCTTTAATGTTCTCAGTAGATTCTCTTGATGACTCAGATTATAAGGATAGTTCTCATTTACTGATCCTGCAAGCAGATGAGGTTTTTGACACTTTCATATATGCTCTCTTTCTTAATAATATTCCTAACAAAAGAGCTTAACTAGATGAAATATAAAATAGACAGTTAATTATGAATATAGAGAAACTGCCTGAATTAAATGAAGATTGTTCCCTATGAGCAGGAAAGCTTTAAAAGTTGAAATATGAAACTTTTTAAATAATTAATATTTTAAAATTGAAATTAATCAAATGGAAATTCAGCTGAGTGTTACCTGGAGAGCTCCATAGAAACTGTATAGTCAGTACAGCAGCCTCCTATGGAACTTCATGCATACATGTCAGGGAAAATGAAAGTGAAGAGATAAAAGCTGTATTCAGAGTAGAAATTTTAAATTATTTGTTTGGGATGAAAATGTTTTGTTTTACTGTTGAATGAAAACTTGACTGACTCTTTTTATAACCCTATTTTCATTATATATAAGAGAGATCGAGTAAATAGCTCTGAGAAGTATTTGCTTCCTGAAGCAATTTTTTTTCTTTTGTCTTCAGGGACATTGACAAGCTATTGAACATAAAATAAACTGGACATTTACAAGCTATTGAATGTTAAATAAAATGTGTACACAAATGTGCTAAAACAACTTTTAAAAATGTGTGCATTATTTTTCTGTTTGCATTAATTTTATATACATATATATGTCTCTGTGTGTATATATATGTATATATGTCTCTGTGTGTGTGTGTGCATATATACATATATATATGTGTGTGTGTGTATGTATGTATATATGTTCCTGGAAATTAATTTAAAACCACAATTCACTGCAATCACAGTCAGTGTCCAGAACTGCTACCTGCATAACTAGTGATAGATTTCAATGGTAAGATTTACCCAATCAAATATATGGCTAGTAGTTTCAAAGCTGCTCCTGCCATCTCCATCTGAGTACAATGAGGTTGCAATCAAGCAAAAAAACAGTTGGACAAGTCTGAAATTTGCAGGGGTCCATGAAGACTCTAGGTTTTCATATGTATTCAGAGATTCAGTAAATTCAATGCTTTGGTGAACATCAGAATAGAAATGTTCATTCTTCTGCGGTATTAAAAGGTTAACTGTAGAAGGCCACAAACTACCTTCTTAAAGGCCTGTTTGTTTCAACTATTCTATAATGTAATGGAAAACATATTTTAAATAAAAAGTGCCATTCAGAATTTCATCACAGCAGGCACAAACTCTACATTGCTGCTGTAGGTCTCTGTAATGTATCGCAACTAGTGATCTTCATTAGTTCACAAAAAAATTCAGAAACACTATTGTTAACTGCTATGCTTTAAACTTTGTAAATCAGGCATTAACTAAAAAACAGAGCTGATCATGTTCTTTGTTGATCGCACTCATTGTTTCCTTCCTGCCTTCTCCTTTTATTTGGGCTATTGAAACTAAGGCTTTGGGGAACAGCTTATTTCCTGATCCTGAGAGAACACTTTTGTTTTCATTGTAGTGTCACAACAGGCAACTCATTTATGATTGTCTCACAATCACATGTACAGACATATATGGGTTGGAAAAGCTGAAGCAACTGCAGCATGTGGCTCTGGAAGACTCCCCATTGTCTTCACTCACCTTGTAGTCTTACTAATGAAGCTAATTTGAAGTGCTGCTCATCATCATCAGGGCTCCTCACACGCATACCCTGTTCAGAGGTGCTACAGGAAGTTGTTGCTTTCAGGTGGGTGGAAACAGCAAAATATGATGTAATTTGGAGAGATATTTGCTTGTTGATGTGGATCAGCCAGGCTTAAGGATAGCAGAACAGAGATAATGTGGGTGATACCTAAGCAGATATGTAAGTATTCTACTTCTCTATCTTGAAGCAAGTGGCTACTACGACATAAATATTCCACCGAGTGACTACAACATAATACCTGACAACCTATCCTATAGTCGAAGAACTGTATCACAGTAAGAATCCTCCTACTCAGCAGTAATCACATATATTTTCATATACAGACCACTTTGAGAGCTGCAACATATAGAAAGTCCTTGTGAAAGGAAAATGTGAGAGAAGAGCTAGCCAGGCAAAGACCAGGTCCCACACTCCACTAACCCACTTTTAGGTTAGATGTTACTCACATGTTAATGGAAAGCAGAGTCTTTCCCCTTTGTTGCATCTTATCAGGAAACTCGGAACTATGACAGAGCATTCCCTATCTTGTGAAATGGAGGAAAAGATGGAAAAAGATCACCAGTTTAGCAGCATATGGCCTTCTCTTCAACCATTGGTAACAAAAAAGACTTGTGTTTCAGCGCAGCAGCTAGGATGTTCAAGGGAGTAGGGGGCTGCATGGACCTTTTCTTTGCTCCACACCCTCTGCAGATCCACAAAACTGCATAATTTTAACCAACTGATTCAATGTAGGGGTAACCAGATGGATTTACAGATACTTGTTTTCATAGTAGAAAAGGACATATGGTGACTGTGAGTAAGATGACAGATTAGATGATATCCCCGAAACTGGTTGTTGATTTATATTTTTAGCTTCAGAGGCATAATATGTTCTTTAGTATCTATTGCGAATTGTCTGTATCAATTCTTTCCTATGGTAATAAACCCCATTTAGAAAAAAGCAGATTAATAGAGAAAATTAAGTTTCTTTGAATTTTGCTGAATTATGAAGCTCTTTCTAGGTCAGAGGTGTTAGAAAGTCAGTAGCTGTGTGGTACTCTTTCCTCAGGGATGCTAGCAACCTCATGCTGAGAACTTATTGCCTGCAATTCTGTAACAGGGGAAGTGGTTCTTCAGCTGCTCAAAGGTGACAAGGAAAACAGTATGTGTTCTGAGAACAAAAAAATGTAATTCATCACATATATTATCTCTTGAATTCATAGGTTTCAACTTTCTTTACAAAAGTCTCTTGGTGTAAGTTCTTGTATACTTAGAAATGTAGGAAAATCGGGACAAACCAGGTCCAAAAAGTTATTTGGAAATTTCCTAAGATAATCCATACTACAGCTCTGAAACAAATTCCAGTTATCTTGCATTTTAATTTCTTTTTATTTATACTGTGATTCTCTTTTAAAGGGACAACTTTCTAAATGTTATAAGCTTTCCTATAAAGTCTATATCAAAAGAGAAAGTTTTTCAGGAGTGGAATAGGGACATAGATGTGTTGTTATTGAATCTTCTCACATTTGAAGGGGGTTTTTTTGTTCCCTTCAACCACCTTAAGGTACTTCCAGCATGTAACTACAAAAATTTCCACAATCACACGCATTGGTCAAAAAGGTTTTGACCAAGAATGTATTTTTCCTTAAAGTGACTGAAAATTTCTTAGCAGAGAAACCTTCCTAAGGACAGGCTCCCTGCAAAAATCTGTTCACAAAGCTCTTTGTTTCATGTGAGTTTCTTCAGGTTTTTGTCGAAGTCTATCAGAATTCCACAAATTTAAAACCTTTTCCCTGTGTATTATGTTCATGCACACTGAAGCTTACAAATAGAAAGAACCATACAAATTGTTCAGCCTAAAAATTCTGTGATCATCCCTTGGCATGGTTTGGGGCACAGTGAGGAAGAATCTGGACTGTGTTCAGAACAGATACTTCTTGATATAACTCAGTGAGCCAAGCTCCTGGCCTGAGCATCTTGCAAAACTGAAGCAAGGCATTGCTTAGTTGTTGTGTATTGTGGATGCTTAAGTGTATTCTGGAGAATGCGCAAAAAGTCTGAGGCAATCAATTCCACACCTGGCTCTACAGTCAGCTGTCTGGTCTGCCCTTGGAGGAAGGTGAGAGAAAGTTTATTGTGGAGGCCTCATAGTGACTGTTGCTTTGATAAAGAGAAAACACATTGCTGAGTCTGAGGACACGGATGTGGGAACTGATTATTGACTGATACACAAAAGAGTTGTAAATGGTTGCAGGGTGTTTCATGCTTGTTATTGATGTCCTCCACCAACTGCAAAACTTAAAGCAGTCCTGCAAACTCCTGTGAATGTCAAAATCTTGAGAGCAATTAGGTATGTCACACTTTTGACCACCTGGGACTACATGCTTCTGTTAACAGCCTACTTGCAACCTTTTGCCAGATGCACTGAATCTTCAGGTTGCTGCTGCTGTTGCAACAGCAGAATTTATGAATGAGTTTTTAATATCTTTTCACTTGATTAATTTTAAGAGAAAATCTTGCTTTAATAAACTTGAGTGGAACCTAGAATTAAGATCTTTTAATGACACTGTTACTTGTGGGAATAATATTTCCAGAAAGATTAGTTCTCTTGGAAAATAATTGCTACTTTGGAGCATTATTTCCCATTTTCAGATACTTTTTGTATCCAGACCAAACTTTCATGCCTCTGGGTCTGAGGATGGGAAGAAAAATATCCAGTTCTGTGAGACAGTCATTTTCAATCAAATTGGACTATACCTGAAACAAATACAACAAATCCAGTGTCAATGTAAACACAAAACAGTTGGGTATGGATTTTATTAATACCCCAAAATAGAACCTATAATTTGCAGGGGACATCGGCTGAGTAAAAAGAAATAGGAGATTATCAATGCCAATCTACCTTTTTTCCCCAGACTTTCAAAAGCTGTGGGTATTGTATCTTTTCAAGCCAATGCATCTGTTGTGATATACCCCAAACACAATTCCATAGGATTTTTCTGCTATGCAGCTATTAGCAATTTCTTTTACTGGTGTTCCTTCACTTTGCATAAAATATTTGCTGTTGGAAGAGCATATAGTCCAGGTGGTAGAGTGACATCATGCAAACAAAGGATTGCTAGTCTCTGCAGAAGTAAAAATTATCAGCAGGACAGCAACTCTGTCCTGAACCCCCATCAGCTTTTCAAGAGGGAATCGTTGGTTCATTCATGTCAAGCAGAAGAAAGAACTGAATTTGTCTTTCTCTGTCTGATGAATAATATGATCATTGCCAAATCCTGTTGTTTCATAAATTGTTTCCAATTCTCCCTTTGTTTCCATTTAGAAGGTCCAAAATAGAATCAAAAAGCTTTGTTTTGTAATTAAGTCAAATAAGCACTTTTCTCTAAGGGGAAAATACTCCCCTCATTTCAACCTCAACCATTTTCCCCCAATTTTTCAGTTTAATGATTGAACTGAATAATTATAGTGCCTAACTGTTACTCATTTATCATTCAAGCCAAACTAGAATTGCAGTTATTAATCAAAGTATATTACAATGGTTGGCAAAATGCTGTTCTTCCAAAATAAATTCTTTGTCAGTGAAAACTGATACATGTGAGATATTTCAGAAAACCTTGCCATTTCTTTTGGTACTAGCTTTAGAGTTCTACAGGACCATTTCTGAAAATATTTATTTTGTTGAAAATACAAGCACAAAGAAGTTAGGAATGTCTGAACTAGATTATATAAGACAAATGTTTTTAGTATTCAATTTTAACTAACTTTAAAAGAAATTTTTGAGAATTTTAAGATGTTCAAGTAACGCATTTTTCCTAAATATTTCACATTAATTTTGTGCTGTGGATTCAATGCCATATAAAAGTTTAATTAAATGCTCATAGGGTTTTCCAGTCTCCGTGAGCTTTCTTGAGGACAACAAAAGGGTTTTTCAGTCTTCATGAACTTTCATGAGGGCAAGACCAAAATGGATCGTGCTGATGAACTTCTGCATGATTTAAATTAAGAAACAAGGAAAGTGGCATTAGTGAATTTTCCATTCCAAATCCATAGACATTAAGGTGTTGAAATAGATTGTAAATATTCCCAGATTATTAAAAATGATACGAAATTCGTGAAGTAGGAAGAGGAACACCCATATGAATTGACTGGAACTCTAGACAGTTGATATAGAAGGCAACAAAAATATTCTGCTAGCTGGATTAACTACAGTTACACAGTCTCCAGCAGAAAATAAATATAATTAAATTCAGAAAAAAGAGGCATATTAAAAAAAAATTCAGAAATTGCTTTTGGTTTTTGGTTGTTTTGTTTTTTTTTTTTTTAATTAAAAGAAATGCTTGCATAGATAATACTACTTAAAACCACTCAAAATAAAATTGACAATTTCTAGATACTAACATCTAATTCTCTCTTTAACTGAAATAATATGTGCAAGATTTTAGATGATATCTACAAATACTGAGCAGGCATGCATTTTCATTCACTTTTGTCTTTATGGAGACTTTGCCATTACCAAGCAATTTCTCAGAGATGCTTTTTATCACATAAAGTCCAAGAGGTTTTGTTTTTCCAAATGTTTAGAAAGTAATTTTTTTAACTTATTTACTGTTGTTGTTTAGGTGTAATTTTTTAAAATAAGATCCATGTCTAGCAGCTAAAATATATTATTATACTTGAGGTGTACTTTTTGCACAATCAGTATTAAGTGAAAAGGTTAGGAGGAGAAAAACACATGAAAGAGGGGAAGCAATTACCTTTCAGGCTCAGTTACTCTAAATTTTGAAAAAATACTAAAAACGAAAATCATTCAAAGTTAATATTAGTTCTGACAAATTACTTTTCATTCTGATATACTAATTTGAAATATTAATTTGAGGTAATTTGCAAAAAATACGTGAAATCTGCAATCCTGAAATTGAAGACAGTACAGTTCCAGATGTTTTAGGATCCATCTCTGCTAACTGACAAAAAGTGGGTAAAATGTCCTTAAAATACCAATCTGTATCAGTGTTCTGGATTTTTTTCTTTTTTTTTATATCTTGCTAGAAAAAATAGTGGAACCATGGATTAGGTCAAGAGTTCCTTGGTACAGAAAAGACAGAAAGACAGAGGTCTCAGGCTAGCCAAAGAAAGAACAGAATCCTATTTTCATAATATATGAGTTATGAGGTGAGAATATTATTACATTTTACAATAGGATCTCATAGGATGTTTCTATGAGAAAAAACCAGTTGTTCAACAAGGGTGGATATATTTTAACCAAATATGTATTACCTTAAGGGATAGTCAGAGCTTGGTGTCATCAAGCACTGGTAATTAGAAGTCACCTAATGAAAACTAACTACTTGACCAATGAATGACAATCACTAATTATGTATCTCTTGTTAATGCACTATGTATATCATTTGATTTTCTTTGACTTATGATTCAGACTTTAAAAAAAATAAAACTTGGTATCCCTTATCTCTAGGGTGCTGTCTTATTTCAATATAAGAGGATGAAGCAAAGCACAATGTGCTACGGCAAATACAGTCTTTTGCCAGTCGACTGTGTCTTCTTCATATTCCAAAGATCGTTCAAAAATCATAGACAGAGGTCTCATCAGCCAGCTCTTTGAGTATTCTCAGGTTAATCCCATCAGGTCCCATAGACTTGTAGGGAACCAACTGGTAGGGAAGTTGTAGGTTGCACTCAAGTTTAGAGATTAAGAACTTTATTGAGTGGCAATGCTTTTAACTCCTGATCAGAGGAATAAAACTGTGGAAATTACTAATATTGCACTGCAGTGGCAAATTTAACCTATTTACTTGATTTAGGATAACCAGCAGAGTTAAAAGTGATCATTACTAGAATAAAATACCATTTGTGGGAAAAAAGAGTAACAGCTGACCTTAGAAACAAACTACTTACTGAGATTTCCATCTATCTTGCCGCTCCATATCAAAATACAAAACCTCCAAAACAGAAATGATTTTTCTGAATTTAATATCTATTTCTTAGCAATGTATTTTAGTCATGCAATCAGATTTAGTGAGGCAACATATCCTTAGGCATGAAAGTGATATCAGCAATGTCTTTGAGCAGGGTTAAATATCATATCTAGTTTGTTATGCCAAAGGGACAATTTTACCATCATGTATTTTTATAATTTTATTTTTATTCTTTTTCTTTGCTAATGCCTGAAAATTGATTTTTATGACTACAAAAATACTCAGATATGCATATATCACAAGGGTCTATAATCTATAAAATCCCCCTCAATATATTCTGGTAGCTGTATCAAAACTTTCCTATCAACAGGATTATAGATATAATTCTTTGAAAATAGATTTTACAGTTATTATAAATATAAAAATAACAACCATTTGCTTTAATAAAGTTATTTCTTTCTTATTCAATAGTAACCTTTTAAACCTTTGTTTCCTAGTAGTTTACTGTGCATCTGTGTAAAAGGTGTTTAGACAGTATGCAAAGGTATTATCTGTAATACTGTTCCTATCATCTTCTTAATATCTTAATTTTAAATATCCGATAACCTTCTGTAAATAAACACCAATTTAACCGAGGCCAGCAATCTCAGACTCAAGTCAACTGAAAAAAGCATAGGAGCTGATAACATTTAGAAAGATGCCACAAAATAGTTATTTACATACACTGTTTCAAGCCACACAGATAAATTCTTCCTCTGTATCAAAACAAGTATTGGTGATTAAGGAATGATATTGCATGTACATGGAATATACAAAAAAAATCCCAGTTTAAGTAATGGGGAAAAATTTTTGGTTTCCAGATGGTGTTTGAGTAATAGATGAGGTGAAACCTTCATTATGCTAGAATCAGGAGTAGCATGGAGTTGGTAGCATGCTCTTTTCTACACAGGAAATCTTGAAGTTCTGTTTCTGTATGCAAGGATAAGTGATTTTTAGATCTTTGCTACATTTGACAATGAATCAATCAGTATTTCTATGAATATTTTTACACTCTGAAGGTGTAAATAACACTATTAAGGAGTCTAAGAAAACAGCATTTACATTCTTTCAGAAACTTTACATGGAAATTTTATTTTCATTTTTCTTTTTTTTTTTCCAATTGCTTATTATACGCAATTTTCATTGCAATTTTCCATAAATGTATATGGACAAACTTGACATATTACACAGTAGTACAAGCCTGGAATAGAAATTAATGAGCAAAAATGCATTTAAATACAAGGTAATACAATGCAAAAGCATTTTACGGGATTAATATACATTATGAACAATGAATTTTGTCAGGTCAAAAAAAGGATTTGGCATCTAGAAAGAGAATGTTGTCATTCACTCAGATCTCTTTGGAACATCAATAGCACCTCTAGCTAATAAATGATTGTCAAAAAAAAAAAATCTAGCCAAAATATTCAAGTAAAAACCATACAGTATTGCAAAATACAAAAAGGAAGAAACAAGTTTATTACAACAATAATGGCTACTGCATGTTTAATTATTGCATAGCAATACCAAGGTCTGTTGATAAACTGCAGATATGGTGATTTTCCAAGTAGGCTGTAAGTGGAAAATGCAGCTATATCAGTCTTCAGGAAGGGTATGTATGTAAGTGATTTATGTACCACTTTGAAAAAATCTCTCAGTAATTTTAAAGTAGCTCTTTTTTAAAGAAACCAAAATGCAGACTTTTCACTGGCTTGCCTACTTAATAAAAATAAAATAAAAACAACAAAACCTGTAAAAGGTAAGATAAATCATCAGTGTTTTTAGTAACTAGTGTTCTGGAGTTTCCCATAATAATTTAACAGGAATATTGTTTGCAGGCCCTTGAGTATTCTCATTTTACATACTCGTTACAAGAATACCATGTGCATCAGTACTTTGTATGAATTGGTCATATATACCACAATACACGAAAACTCAGTCTACTGCAGTCTGTTCAGAGATCATTTAGTTAATGTTTCCACAGCAAAACCACCCAACCAACAACTTCACCAACAACGCAGGTTTTACCACCTACATCAATGAAAAGTCTCAGTGATTTTAGCCTGCTCTGAACTGAGTCATGGTTGGAAACCAGTGTGATGTAATATTGCAGGTTTTTTGAATGAATTTCTACTATAAATAAATCTAGCAGAAACCGAAAAAGAACACATACTCTTACAGAAAAGCTTTAAATTTTTCTGTTATTTGTGGAAGTCTTTTATTTCTTTACAAATATGTTTCATATATCAGGCACAATACGTAACTTACTCTAAAACATTATATATATTTTATATATACATAAATATATATAATATATATAAATTAGAGTTTTATATATAGGGGAATACATATATACACACCAGCCACTTCTGCATATATACTCCCTTATATATATGTCTATATATACATTCACAAAAGACATAAACAATTTTCACTGGAAATAAGAAAAATGAAAATTATAAACTGCTCAAAGAAGGTTTAAAAGGAAATAGATAATTTCCTTTGGGGTTAACAGATTTGTTTGGAGATTTCTTTAAATATATCCTATTTTATATTCTACATTCAGAGTTTATGGTGGGATATTTTTAGTTTACTTATTTACACAGACTATTGGAATAATACACATTGTGCGTTAATTTAATGACTGATCAATTAGGAATACTATGCAGGTGTAGGAAATTTGCCAGTTATAATAAATCCTGAATTTGCTATATTATATCTGATACTCCTGAGATTTGGTATGAAGAAAATAAGGCTGAAGCCTCCACTGAAGCCATATCACCTCCAATGTCTGATAAAGCTCTTTGACAGGTATTTTCATGTTGACTTCAGTGGACTTTGTATGAGGCTAAAGAAGGCAAGAATGGTTTGAAGACTATTTTGAAGAAACAATCAACTCTGGTTTTCTAAAGAGCATATGAAAAACAATCATTATTCCTTAGCCCTACCCCAATATTTTGTGACCATCTCCCTCAACTGCCTCATGAAAGAAAAAGCAAGCTAAAACTTGGTACTATTTCTAAACTGAAAAAACCTAATTTTTTTTCAGGGATGCAAAATGCAATTCTGTAACACTTTTAAAAACTGCATGTATTGACTTTGTTAATTTTGCTAACTCAGAAGTTATAAGGAAACAAACAAAAAAGAAAGGAGGGCCAACATCTCACAGAAAGGTCAGTAGACTTTGGATATCTAAATGACACATTGAGTTATTATACCAGGTCAGTGATGCAAAAACTTTGCAAGTATAGGTTAAATCTTTAGACTTAATAAAGTTATGCCAATTGATACAAAGAATTTGGTCATAGATATGCACTGTCTTAAAAATAGAACTGTAAGCAGCTTCAAATATTTGTGACACTTTCTAATAGTCTGTGCAAGTTTTACTGTTATGCATTTTGTTAACTTTATTCTTCCAGGGTTGTGCAAGTTTCCAAACGTCAACTGAGAGGTAGATAATGAGAAAAATTTAAACTGCAAAACTACAACATGCAAACTATATTGAAATCACATAGCAATGCTTATGCAAATTGTGATTAAAAAGGTGATAGCACATGCAAGCACTTTCAACATATATATATGCACAAATATCAGAAGTGCACCCAACTAAAAAAAAATCCAGACAGCCTCGTTAAAACTGATATGCCATCTCTGAAAATAATTATTTTAAAATTCCCTTTATATTCCTCTCTCTGAGTAGAAAAATAGTCATCTATAGAGAAACTAACAAAAGTTGCCTGATTCAGTTTTTTTTATAAGCAAAATTGTCAGTGCCAGTTTTAGCATGTTCATCTATAAAAGTGGTCACTGGCTTTGTTTAGTGAAATCCTCAAAACTGCCCCAAATCTTGGTTGTATGCGGTATCTGTAGCTTATTCTGTATTTCAGTAATACGTCTCCACTAATACCCACAACCAGACCTGAGAGTAGCAAATAAAAAATGTTGCATTTGGCAACATGGCAGATGTAGCATTTCAGGAAAAACTATGACAAGAAAGCATTAAAGATAAGTCACTACATTTCTGGTCCAAGTTCTTTGTGTTATATCAAAATGAAGAATGCAGTGGGGTGGTAGAGGTGGGGAACTT
>JAOXXN010000265.1:31042657-31057227 GCA_026770055.1 Myrmophylax atrothorax | reverse complement strand
AAGGATTCACAGTTCGATCCAGATCCTTCAGCCACACAGGAATACATAATCAAACAAACTAATTGCCATTCTTGTTAGCAATGTAAATCTTGGGTTTAAGTCTTTTATGTACAGGTAGATTTTAGCTTAGTTTGAATTAGTGAGGTCTGAATGTACTTTGTGTTCAAATGTATATGCTGAAGTACAATGTAGTCAGCTATCTCAGGAGGAAACTCCTCTGGAATATATTATAAATCATCTGTTTATTGTATTTTAGAGATTGTGCCCACCAACTGTTCAACTTCTACCCTTAACTTTTGCATCCATATTATAATTATTTATTCAGATGTGGTTTTTTATCTAGTAGGAATGCAAAAGACAAAAAAAAGTTTCCATGTGGTTCAGCCAGGTACTCTGTCTCTTTTGAAACAAAATTTTGAACTTATATTCTCTTTAATACTAGTGGTAAGTAGAGTTTGGCAGTTTATTTCAACCGACTTTAACTATACTCTAAAGATGAATGCAAATATCTTCCCAAATAAGAATAGGAGATATTTTTGCATTAGTTATACTTTTGAAACAAAAATATTTGTTACTGAAAGGCTTTATACTCTGGTTTACCTGAATCTTGATTGCCCAGAGTCTTATTTGTGTGGAATCACTACCTCTGTAATCTTAATTTTGCATCGCTGAAATAAATAAATGGTAGATAGTAATTGAACTTAGAGTCTTGCCACAGGGCAAAAATCTGTTCCCCTCCAATATTGTGACTGATTATTATTACCACAAAACTTGGCCTGTGTCTTGAAGACATAAATATGGAAAGTCATAAATATTGCCTTCTGATCTATAATGCAGATTAAATATTGGTTTCTCTTTCTGAGGGATCTTCGAGACCTTTGTCGGCTCGGCTGGAAGCATCTTCATTCTCATTGTTTGTTAACGGTTCTGCTTCCTTTGGGTCAGCATTCTTCTGAGCTTTCTGCTTCTCATCTTCTAGCTTCTTTTCTTTTGCCAAAAGCCTGTAGTTGATGGCATTGCCAATGAACAACCAGATACTGGCCACAGTCACAATCACTCCTCAGACAAAATACATGTACTGGTATTCACCAGTAACATCTACTAACCAACCTGAAATACAAAGACAAGAGGAGAGAAAGAGTATTTAGACTAGGATGCATATCCTACTAGGATATACTAGTATATACTAGGATGTAGTATTTAGACTACATAGGTATTTAGACTAAGATGGTAATCTTCCCTTGGAGAAATACCTATGTATTCCTTGGTTTTGAAGTTGGAGCATAAAAACATTTTCAACATGTTAAAATTTCCTAATATAGACAGTGGAACTCTAACAAAATCTCTATTAGTCAAGATAGCAGTTGTCATTTGAGTCACTGACAATTACAGAATATTGAAGAATAAAGTAAAAAAAGCTTAATGAATTACACTTTTTTAGCTCTTTTAGTTTTATTCTTTTATTTTATTCACCTTCTAATTGTGTTTCCTATTGTTTTAGAATGACTTTCTGATACTCCCTGAGGCTTCATACAGACAACAGGATGAAGAGGTATGTGCCTTCTTAGGCTGCTGTCTGTGCACCAGGCTGGTTTTCATGTTTACTTTCCTGTGACTAGTGAAGGAGATAGAAAGGCTTCTCCCTTCAGCCATCATGCCCAACTGCTGAGTTTTAAACTGAGGCCTGTACGTAAAAATTAGATTCACACCTCTGAGATTAATTTGGTCATGACAAGGAAAACAAAATATAACAACTCTTTCTATTTATGAGCCATTCTTTCTATATTTTCACAATTCCCAAATCAACATTGGTACATATCCAAGTGTTTAGCTATGAACTCTGCTACACTATAATTGAAATTCACAAGAAAACCTGCAGGCTTCAATTTAGTATGTATTTAGATGCTTTTACTGGGTTGAAGCCATAATGCTCTCCTATTCATCAGATACACATTTAAAAGCCATTAAATTATTCTGGACTTTTTTGGGTTTTTTTTCATAAACTTAGTATTAGGAAAAACTGAAATAGCATTGCAAGTGTACAATTCCTCTATTAGTGTAAATAGTGCAATTTGCTGATTTTAATCGATGAGCAGTTTCATAAAACTGATGTTTAAAAATGAAGCTCTGAATTAGCATTACTTTAGCATAAAGGATATGAATTAGTCAAAACTGGAGCTTAGCCTTTCCATGTGTTCTCTCTGTTTAAAAGTTGTTGTCTCTATTTAAAAGTTAAATCCATTATTCATACAATTATAGCACAATCAAATGCTTTTCAAAACTCCTGAAAAGCTAATATACTGAAAAATAAATAGTTGTGTGTGCTACTGCTCCATAAATATTAGAGTTAATATCTTTAGAGCTAGCACCGATTTCAGAACCTGACTGAAAAGGCTGGACTCCAGAGGTCACAGGCTCAGACACCCCACTAGGTGGCATAGGAAGAGTCTGTGAGAGAAGAAAATATTTTGTTCTACCCTTACCAAAATGAATTTGTAAGTTAAATGATGAGAAAAATATGGAATGCCTTGAGAAGTATTAAAAATTTACTTGTACAAATACTATTTTACTGAAACGAGTGGAATTGTTTCGGCATATTTAAAATTGCACGCAACAATGCTATTTTCATGCAAATACTGACAGTAAGCTAACATACTTTGATATGTAGAAATGGTTTTAGGCATACAATCTTTCTGACTTCTGAGGCAATGTTTATGTGGGTACAGTATATGGTCAGAAGGCTGGCAATCTCACTATCTTTATATTCTCTTATTTTTGGTCTTACATTGCATAACACACACCAGAATACACACCAATGGTTCTCAACAAGATTTAAGCATCTATTTTTTGTCTCTTATATCATCAGAAACCTTAAAATTAAAAAAGCTTACTAGCAGCATTACCAAATATTGACTAAAAAGCTAGCAAATAGAAAATATTTCATATAAGAGGTCATTATTTTTGCTACAAGAACCCCAGAAGTTATTAATATAGTCTAAGCTATACACCTGGGTTCTCTTTGAGCTATTTACAGCTGGAAAAGAGAAGGTGGCAACATTGCCATCTTTCAGTCAGTTCACACTCTGAATTGCCTTATCTATCAGCTATAGAAACATGCTGAAGGACTGGCTGTGAGCAGAGCTGTGATGTGAAATCATGCCAGGGTGCAACGCTCCATGGCACCATGATGGAATCCCACAATGCATGCATCCTGCCTATTGAGGATGCCCCTGTTCTTCTGACACCTCCTTGATAGTTTCTTTTCTCTGGAAATGGCAATCCTCTCTGTTTAGACAAACTAAAGCTGTTGTTTAAAATTTAAGTGTAACGGACTGCTCCTTGAGCTGTCACTAGGTTCAAGAAACTGTAAGCCACCCTGTGGGATCCTCACAAAAATGGACCAATGGATTCAACCAATTCAAGAGGGTAAGAACTTTGTTGGCAAACAGCAAATTGGAGATGGATATATGTAATACAAGGTTGCAAAGCTAGCCCTATGTGCTAGCAGGAAAACATATGTTTACCACATGGATTTATGGGCCAGTAGAGATATGCTCTTAACCTGTTTTTTGCACATGCATGCAATAGATGCCTTTAGGTTCTCACATGAACCTGCAGCTGCAAAGCCCAAAGGTAATTGATGTAGTGTACTGCTGCTACAGTACACTTCTAGTCTCAGCAAAAACATTAAATAACATGAAGAACAGTGTTTATATTTATTCAATGTTAAATTGCAAAATTATGCTGTAATGTCTGAAAAAATAGTAAGAAATAGATTCTTACCTCCTAGAGGAGGGCCAATGAGCACAGGGCAACATTCCACAATGGTGACAAGTCCAACTGCACTGGAAAATCTGGCAGCCCCAACGAGGTCCATCAATGTCTCAAAAAGAACGCTGCTAACCATTCCAAATGCAAACCCAAAAAATACAGCATATATCACCAGGCCAGTGTAATTTTTTGCCAGAGGGCACAAGATATGACAGACACCATTGTACAAGACAGCAAAACTGAAAAAGTACTGAATCTTTGGCCGGATAAACCTGGAGTTTGCCACGAGTCCCATTGAAGGCCTAGCAAACATGTCTACAAAGGCTAAGATAGATAGCAAAAAAGCAGCAGAATATTCATCAATTCCCTTGTGCTTGGCATAAGGAGCCAGGAATACTATTGGAGCAAAGAAACCAATAAACATAATGACATTTCCTGACAAATAGATCAGAAACCCTCTGTGTTTGAAGAGGGAGAGATCTAGATACTTATTCATGGTTTGCCAACAAGACTTCTTGTCGTTTTTGTGCAAGGCAGAATCTCCTGTGCCTTTTTCAACATCTTTTTTCACACTTGGGACTTTCTTCGGTCCAACAGGTCTCATAAGTGACCCAGCCACACAGCAGTTCAAAAGAAGTCCTCCCAGAATAAGAAAGCTTCCTTTCCAGCCAAATGCATTAAAGAGAAATTGATTCAGAGGTGCCAGTGTGCTCAGAAACACTGGACTTCCAGCCATGGCCAATCCATTAGCAATGGGACGCTTCTTATAGAAATACTTGCCAATCATGGTTAAGGCAGGCTGTAAGTTGAACGCTAAACCCAGACCTAAACAACACATAAAAGACAGTATTATTGCAAGTCATGCATTGAAAAACATATTGCATGTCTTTCAATTTTTTTTTTAAAATCCAGTGATTCTCAATAAAGATAGAAACCAACTAGCACCAGAGAATGAAATACAGCTTCATTGCTGACTATGTGTGTTAATGTCAAGACTGTGTCATGGTGGCATTCGGTCATTTCCCCCCTGTAGCACTGCATTAAAAGCCAAAATTCCTTGTTGTGTTCCAGCAGTTGTAGAGTTAGGGCAATCACATAGAAAGGAATGATGGTATCAGCGCCTTGACTCACCATTTCTATATTTGCTAAAAAATGCAGGCTGTATTTAAATGCATGAATCTCCCACTTTTTTACTTCCAAATCTAATTAAGATCCAATTTGTCTACTAAACTGGAACTTAAAATGGCCAATTATTTTAGAGCACATTCAGCTCCCCTTCTCCAGGTCACTGCTAAAAATGCAAGAGTTGTAGAGGACACACCTGGGAGCAAACCACCCATCCACATCATCAGAGTGTATAAGCTGAATCCTACGCTGAACCTCTAGACCTTCTCTCTGTATAAAGACATCTGGGCAATAAGATATAAGTAGCTACACATCTGCTTGATTGCACAGGAGAGAAGTTTTCTTCTTTGATTAGGCCCATTCCTTGACTCTGACTTTATTCTTTTAGTGGCCTCAAGTTTAGTGTTTCAAAAATAAGAGCTTCAAAAATTAATCACTGAATAATGAACGACTCCTTTAGTGCCAACATAAAATGAGCTTCAATATACAAGAATTATCTTACTTATTACCTGCTGATATTTCACCTTGCCTTCCTTATTCTGAGAAGGGAGATTAAAACACCTTCGGAACTTTTGGTGAGGAAGTTATTTAATTTACTGGCATCGCGATCACTTTAGTTCATTGCTTTAGGCAATATCTAGGCCTCTGATAGATGATTATGAATAATTTTATTAGTGACCCTGGAGGGATTTTAAAAAGAAAACTATTGCACTGAAAGTTCTTATACTTTTCTGAGAGACTATATGTATGTACAAACCTACACAAAGCTGGTACAAGCTTTCATAATTTTACTAGAATTCTGCTAGCCTCTCTCAGCCTGTTGGCAGTGCAACCTGATTGAAAGCTAAAAAAATGAACGTGAAATTGTACTCATATGACTGTAGTAAATGCTGTCATGAGCCAATCAATTTTATACCATTACTATAGTGCAGTGTGGAACACCATACATACAGCATTTACTGAATAAATTCATCAGTTATTTCTGAATTATCCCAAGAAAAAATTTAACGTCATACCAGCTAATTTAAAGGATTAGATAGGTATCTGAAATTAACTGATCTTCCTACCTTCTCGGATTGCATCTCTACACAGAGGATTCTTGATCAGTAAAGCTTATATACATAACATAATATAATATAACCTTTTAAACAAAACTCTTACCTCCAACCACACCAATACATATATATAGTTCAAGGACGCTATTGCAGAAAGAGCTTGCAATCATTCCAAAGGAACACAGGATACCACCTGCTATCATCACAGGCCGGCTACCATACTTATTCACCAAAATGCTGCTTATGGGACCTGTTGGTAGAAAGAAAATACAATTACACGTAACAGGTAACTTCATCATACATGCCTTTGTATTTACAACACGTTGGAATGCTTTCCTCTTCCTTCTGGGCAAATATTAAGCTGTTTCTATACCAGTCTGTCTTACAAACACAATCTGTGAATTTGCAGACACATGACCCTGGATGTGTATATATTGCCTCCATGACAACATAAATATTAATTATGGAAATGGATAAGAAGATTAAAGACATCAGACAAGCGAGAGGGATTGTTACAGTTCAGGAGCAACCAATACTGAAATTGGTCAATGGAAGTTTGAAAGTTCAAGGATGGAAGAAATTCAAGTATGAGACAGGTATCAAAACAATGCACAGAGCAGGAAGAATCTCCAGGCAGAGCAAACGAAAAACTGACCTTAATATTGCAGCATGTCCTACTTCCCCACTTAGAAGCATATATAGGCTTAAAACTGTTGTCAAATCAGAACATAAATCTCTGGCCCCTGAAGTTTGTTTTCCCTTACCTCATCAAGAGGGGAGTGTTAATGGGCAGTAAGATGACTATAAGTTGTCTGACAAAATCTAAAATATGATTTAGCATAAAGACCTATAAACGTAGAAAATACTGCTACAGGTCCATTTCTGTTTCAATTGCAATTCAGTTTACGGTGTAATTATATCCACACTAAACAAACACAGCTAGTGTGCAATTTAGCATGACATGCATTATATGTGTTTTAGATGACAATGACTAGAATAGATGATGTGCTACATATCAAGATTAAGAGATTGTCAAAGCTCTTAAGGTAAACTTACATAGCATCTGACTGCACTATATTTGGCCCAAACCATTACACACAGACTTGCTTTTGCAATAACTAAACGTATCCAATTAAAAAAAAATAATAACACTTCCCTAAAAAACCCCACAACAACCCAACATCATAAAAAGCAATGCAATTCAAACTTCAGGTAATGCAGGCACCTCGCATATAGCGGAATGTCATGCTCTGCATCTGATTTTGCTGCAAATATTTCACTGGTAGCAGTACCAGTAACAGTTTTAAGTATCTCTTTTTATAAATAGCTAAAGGAATAAATGTCTGAAATTCCATGTCTTGAAAAAGCCAAATCCAGTCAAATTTAAAAGTGTGCTGTTATAGGCATAGAGTTATTTTAGACTCACTCCTTGAATTACCTTAAATGTATAGGAGTATTATTATGGGTAGACTGCAAATGTTAATTACTACTTGCATATCACCAACTTAAGGATATGCCAAATGATCAATTTTTATCTTACTTATTTATTGAAGTAAGAGTTTCCCTGTGCCTGCCTGTGTTTTCTAACAGCTCATGAATACAGAGGGCAACTTGAAATTAACTTGACTGGGAAGCAAAGATCTGAGTGATTTTTAGATCTTAGTTTGTACATTCATTAAATAGCTTGGGTCCTAAGGAGTCTAGGGAAGCTCCTATAGGTTTCCTGTACAGGCAGCACAGTCACTGGCCAGTACAGTAAGCTTGTCATCAGTAAAAGCAATCTATTTTCCTGCTCAGTTCAATGTAGGTGGGGCATTGAGGATAAACAGGCTTTCTATTTTACTGAGAAGGTAAAGGTTTTTCAGACTTAAGGCATTAGGGCTCATCTCACAGACATACGCATAGGAGACACGTCTCTGCTGCTCACTCAAGTGCAGCTTAAGTATAATCATATATTGAAACCAACAGACTTCAACATCTACAGCATAAAATGGACCACCAGATAGACAATAACCCAGAAATTTATAAAAAGACTTTAAAACAACTACAAAGCACTAAAACATGTAACCGACAGCTTATATGATGACATACCTGTTCTTATCAGGAACAAGAAAACTCCCTCTTTGCAGATCTTCACTGTGGCAATTAGGCAAGCACCACCTGGCCAGTTAATGCTTTTCCAGACAAAGCATGTAATGTTAGCTTCACCTACAAGACCTAGCTGAGCTCAAATATGGATGTAGTAATTTAGGTAGGCAGTGGATGAAGACACAAGAGGAAAGGCAAAGCTGTTTGATGAGTCTGACTCTGTACTTTCAAATTACATAAATTTGGACTACATGATGACTTTAAAATTCTTTTAAACATAATAGTCCCTTTGAGATGTTTTTCTTAAGTTAATGGTTTGCATTTACCCCCACATCTCCACCTAATTTGAGGTTTTCATTATATTCCAGTATTTTGATTTAAAATTTGTGCATGTGGGAAATATTAATTGTTCTACAAGCCATAAAGTTGGTTGAAGCTAGGAATTCTTCCAATATGGTAAGTAGGTGAACATTTTCTTCTGACATCTCTGCATAAACTTGGTTTTGGAGTCTTATAAAATAATGCATATTTATACCTTAACATAGATGAATCTTCATAAATTGCAGCTGTTTGCCTGTCATAATATGTTTTATAGCCATCGACAAACTTCATTTCACATCTAATAACTTCTACAATTATTTAAGCAATACTCACATGTCAGCATGGGTCTACATTCTGCATATTTTTTCTTTTTAGCCAAAGGAAGATTGAGCTGTTTAAATACTCTAACACTGACAAAATCTTGCTATACATTAATGCACGTTAATTCACTAAAGGACTGCTAAATCTTGGAATCTTCTTTCCCAAAGACTGAAGTAACTGCAGAACAGATGTTAAGTCAGAAGACTCACAAGAATATTTATTCTGATCTCTCCCTTAACACCTACAAACCATTAGCCACAAAAGATTATATACTCCCTAAACCAAATTTAAGACCATTGTCATAATATGCTAACACTCTCCCAGCTGTATTTTTGTTTTATATCTTTCCTTTCAGGCAAATGACCAGGCTGTGAGAAGGAATAACACAGCAACTGGTGCCACTGAAGAACAGTTTCAGGAAGGGCTGTGCAGGACACAAATACTTCAGAAGGCAAGAAAGAATATCAGCTTTTCACATTGTTTGTCATATGTCAAGGGAAAGATAGCAAAATTCCATTCTCAGCTATGGGAACAGAGACTAGATCATGCATTTTGGAGCTGTTTGTGATGTTTCATACAAAGTCTATAAAAATCGGAAACCTATGTTCTGTTTTAGTGGCTCAACAGAGCATTCACTTGTACATATGCACTGTGCAAAATGTGAGGATGAAGCTGCTGTCACCAGTCTTCAATGTATTCTCAGAATTACAGAATATGCAGAGTTGGAAGGAACCCATGACAATCATCAAGTCCAACTCCTGTCCCTGCACAGGACCATTCCCAAGAGTCACACCAGGCACCCAAGAGTAGTGTCCAAATGCATCTTGAACTCCGTCAGGCTTGGTGCTGTGACCACTTCCCTGGGGAGCCTGTTCCAGCACTCAATAACTGAGCGAAGAACCTTTTTCTAATATCTAACCTAAATCTCCCCTGACACAACATTAAGCCATTCCCTTGGGTTCTATCACTGGTTATGACAGACAGAAGATCAGTGTCTGCCCCTCTTCTTCCTCTCACAAGGAAGTTGTAGACTGCACTGAGGTCTCCACTCGATCTCCTCTTCTCCAGGATGAACAGAACAAGTGATCTCAGCTGCTCTTCATACAGTTTCCCCTCAAGGCCCTACCCCATCTTCACTGTCCTCCTTTGGTTGCTCTCAAACATATCTTAATATCTCTCTTATATTGTGGTGCCTGAAACTGCACACTATATTCCAGGTAAGGCTGCCCCAGGGCAGAGCAGAGCAGGACAATCCCCTCTCTTGACCAGCTGGCAATGCTCTGCCTGATGGTCCCCAGAACATGGTTGTCCCTCCTGGCTGCCAGGGTACTGCTGACTCATATTCAACTTGCCATTGACCAGGACCCCCAGGAGCCTTTCCACAGCATTGCTGTCTAATATCTTGCTCCCCAGGCTGTATCAGCATCCAGAGTTGCCCGATCCCTGGTGCAGAATCCAGTACTTCCCCTTGTTGAACTTCACATGCTTGGTGATTGCCTAGCCCTTTAATTTGTCCAGGTCTTTCTGCAGGGCCTTCCTGCCTTTGAGGGAGTCAACAGCACCTCAGAGTTTTGTGTCATCTGCAAACTTGCTCAGTATCCCTTCCAGTCCTGCATCCAAATCATTTATGAATGCGTCAAAGAGCATAGGGTCTAAGATGGAGCCCTGTGGAACCCCTCTAGTGACAGGTTACCAGTCTGATGTTATCCCATTAACTATTACCCTCTGTGCTTGATCCATGACCCAATTGCTTACCCACTGCATGATGTGTTTATCCAGTTGTGTGCTGGACATTTTGTCCAGAAGGATCCTGTGAGAGACTGTACTGAAAGCTTTACTGAAATCCAAAAAGATTACATCAACTGGCTTCCTTTGGTCAACTAGGTGGGTTCCCTTGTCATAAAAGGAAATCAGATTCGATAAGAAGGGCATTCCTCTCATGAAGCCATGCCAGCTGTGACCAATGACTGTGTTGTCTTTCAGGTGTTTTTCAATACCTTCCAGAATATTCTTCTCCATAACTTTACCAGGCACTGAAGGGGGACTGAAATGCGTGTAGCTTCCCGACTCATCCTTCTTGCCCTTCTTGAAAATTAGGACAATGTTCACCCACTTTCAGTCATCTGAGACCTCTCCTGAATCCCAAGACTGCTCAAAAATCGTTGTGAGAGGTGTTGTAATGACATCAGCCAGTTCTTTGAGGATTTCGGGATGAATCCCATCAGGTCCCATAGATTTCTAGGGATCCAGCTGGAGTAGCAGATTCTGAACAATTTCAGGGTCAACCAGGAGTTCATCATTCTCCAGCTCAGGGCACTGAGACCTCCTTGGCCCATCATCCATGCTGAAGACAAAGGCAAAGAAAGCATTAAACACCTCTGCTTTGTCTCTATCCCTGTTTGTGAGGTGACCATCCTCATATTGTAACAAGTCAATGATATTTCTATACTGCCTATTGCCTTTAATGTATTAGAAAAATCTCTTTTTATTGCCCCCCTATTTCTGGCCAGCTTCAACTCCAGTTGAGCTTTGGCCACACAAATTTTCACCCGACAGCAGCAAGCAGCACCTCCGAATTCTTCCCATGTCCCTTGATCTGTCTTCCATTGGGCATAAATCTTTAGTTTTTGCCTTACCTCCAAGAGAAGATTCCTGCTCACTTTTCTGCCTCACCTGCTTGACTTGTAACATTTAGGAATTGCCTGCACCTGTGCACTTGAAGGGTGATATTGAAAAAGTGACCAGCACTGACAGACAAAAACATTTTGCCAGGGGATCTTATACACTAATTCCCTGAGCAGACTGAAGTCTGTTCTCCTCATGTCCAAAATTGAGGTTTTGCTGGCACTTTTTCTCCTGTCAACAGACATTTTAAACTTGATTGCCTCATGGTTGCTGTAGCCAAGACAGCCACCAATCTCCACTTTGTTCAAGAGATCTGCTCTGTTGACAAGCAGCAGATCAAAGAGTGCATCTTTCTGACTGGGCTCCCTTAGAACCTGTTCCATGAAGTTGTCATCCACGTCTTTCAGGAATCTTCTTGCCTGGTTTGTACCAGCTGTGCGATTCTCCCAGTTATTTCTGGCAAGTTGAAGTCCCCGACAAGGACAAGGGGAGTTGATTTGGAAGCATCCCTTAGTTCGTCAAGGAATAATTCATTGGCTTTAGCATCCTGGCTGGAAGGTCTATAGCAGACTCCCACACTAATGACATCTGCATTGTGTCCCCCTTGACTCTTACCCAGAGGCTCTTAACTGTGCCATTGCCATTTGTGAGCTTCATACATTCTAACCCTTCTATTACATACAGAGCCACTCTGCCTCTTCTGCCCTTCCCATCGCTTACTGAAGAGCCTGTAACCAACACGGCACTCCAGGCACAGGACTCATCCCACCAGGTTCCACTCATGCCAATGATGTCAAATCTCTGGGACTGGGCCAAAGCTTTGAGCTCTTCTTGTTTGTTCCTCAGCTGTGTGCATTGGTATAGAAACATTCAGGTGTGGTACTCTGTAGCAGATTGAGGGATCCCATTAGTACGTTTCCTCAAGTTTTGACACATCATACCATCACTCATCACTGGCGAGTCTGGCTTTGTCCCTTCTCCTCTTCCAAGCTAGTTTAAAGCTCTGTCAACAAGCCCCACTAGCTCCTGCACTAAGCCTCTTTTTCCCCTCTGAGAAAGGTGCATCCCATCAGGTGTCAGTAGACCAGGTGTTGAGTAGGTCATCCCATGGTCAAAACCCACAATTTTTTTCCCATTACATCAACCTCAGAGCCACTCACTGACCTGATGCATCCACTTATTCTTATCAGTATTATTCCTTGTCAGTGGAAGAATCGAGAAAATCCCTACCTGTGCTCCTGATCCCTCTACCAATTTTCCCAGGGCCCTGAAGTCACTTTTGATTGCCCTCTGACTTCTTTTTGGTTTTTTGCCTCTGACAGATTGAACAACCAGTAGCAGACAGTAATCAGAGTGCCTTAATAATAGACTGGAGATTTTTCCAGAAATGTCCCTTATCGGAGCCCCTGGGAGACAGTAGATTTCCCTGTGAGTTTGGTCCAGTCTGTGTATCAGGCCCTCTACTCCCCTTAGCAGTGAGTCTTCTATTACAAGTACTCTTCTTCTCCTGTTAACAACAGAGGAGGTCTTGATATGGGATACAGGTGATGTTGTTTTAGGAGGCCCCACTACTCCAGAACGACTTTTGCCCACCTTGTCCATAGTCTGGTCTTTTAGACCCAGAGCCTCACATATGTTGTAGAAGGTGCCAGTCCTACCTGTCAGGTTTTGAGAAGGAGAAGGAACCTTCCTCCGGTTACATGCAGTGACCTGCTTTCAGCCTTCATCTTTAACAGACCCTTGAGTAACAGTCCTTTGACTAATTACCCTGCAGGGTTCTGAGTCCATCTCCTTCTCCACTACAATGGAGGTTCGAGATTCACAAGAGTCTTGAGAATGTAGTGCTTCTTAAAATCAGTCTCTCTCTTGCTTGTTTGCTTGAACATTACAAAGCCTGTTAATTTCTTCCTATACCTCTTTCACCTGGTGACACAGCTCTTCAGCCACAGCTCACCTTCTGCATAATAACTGTTTGTTGGCCCCAGACTGATGGAGATGCATCAGGCATGTCTGGCAACCTGTGACCTGGAGAGTTGCATCTGCCATCAGCAGGTCTGTCTGTCTGGAGGTCTGGCACAGCTGGTTCAGTGACTCCTGAAGCTACAAGGGATTGAGCTTTGTGGTGTGTCAACATAACTGAGGAAGCTTAAACTAGTATGTTAATAAGACTTGGGCTGAAAGGACCCCTTTGCTCTTCCTTACCAGCTACTGAGTCTGTTTGCTTCCTCTATTGGCTGTTCCTGGATGGTCAGAGAGGAGCCCTTCCTCCTTACCCTGCCTGGACAAAACGCTGTGCAAACTGCCATGTCACACCCTCACTGCCATGCCATGCCCTCATTGATGTGCCACGCCCCTGTTTGCTGCACTCCAGGTTGCTTGTGCTCCATGGAACTGTTTGAATGTCCCAGCACCATCTCCTCCTCACATGGTTGGATGCCAAAGGCTCCTGGGTCGTGGGGTTGTTGCACAGGTTCCTGAACTCAGGAACTCCTCTGTGCAGCTTACAAATAAGACTAATTATTGCATATAATAACAAAGATAGCAATAATCCATATTTTCATCTCACTTCCAAGTACAGCTTTTCAACCGCCATTTAAATCTTCCTTCTTCTGCTAAGCCATACAATTGTAAATGAAAAGTAATAAAAAGGCTACATAACTAAATAATAAGTAGATTTATAAATAACAAATTTTAATGAATAATCATGTTTTTCCCCTTAGAACATACTTATTGTGCTAATATGGTTTAAACACAAGTTGAACACTAAAGTTGTTTTTTGATGAAACATATTGCTTTCTATTTTGTGGAAATGAATAGAGGGATCAAACTATGTACTATAAATTTAATATTCTTTCTCATATAGTTACATTCTCAGAGATACACACATATTCATATACACAAAGCTAACCATTTATTTTCTTTTTTCAGACCTAAGAAAATACACACTTGAAAAAACGATCTGACTCTGGAGACCATGCAACAACTTTATGTCTAGGATCAATAAAAGCTTAAAGGATGCAAATGAGATAACAATATTTCCCTTTCATAAGACCTCGAGGTAATAGTACAGGTATATCAGTTTTAAGGCCATGAAAGAGAATAAAGGAAGATTCATTTAGCATAAAATCTCTATCTTGCTCAGTTCACAGGTCGAATAACACTTACAACTTGAAATGTATTTAGGTACACTCCATTAATGTGTGAGAGGAATAGAATCGAGGACACTTGAAATCTCACTGCCTTTTTTTTCTTCAATTTTTTTCT
>JAOXXN010000265.1:31026045-31036158 GCA_026770055.1 Myrmophylax atrothorax | reverse complement strand
AACCATTTTCATTAGTTTTCAGCATCTACTTAGAGTGTAAGTGCAGACAGTGGTAGTATATTATTAGGATCGTACAAGGTACAGAATTTACATTTATCCCAGTGTTTTTCAAACTAAATTCAGTTGCCAATTAAAACTGAGAATCTTTGTGGAAGTTCATTTGTGGATTTTTTTTGTGTGTTTTCAGACAAGTGAAAACATAACATGTATTTATATTGAGAAAAATCTGTTAAATCATTGAATAATATATAAAGTAACACTACATATTTGTCTTCCAGGTCAAAAAGATTAAAAGCAATATAAACTGTTAAATAGCTAGAAACATGAAGAAAAAAATCACAACTAGAATAATGAACAGTCAAAAGTTATCAAAAGATTATCCTCCTGATCAAAATAGTAATAAGATTTATGTTATGCTTTCCCTTTTTCCATCTATTTTTTTAATCACA
Organism: Myrmophylax atrothorax; assembly: GCA_026770055.1. NCBI lineage: Eukaryota > Metazoa > Chordata > Aves > Passeriformes > Thamnophilidae > Myrmophylax > Myrmophylax atrothorax. The sequence continues at coordinate 31,035,709 of JAOXXN010000265.1, read as the reverse complement.
ACTGTGCCCAAAGAAAAAGCCTTTATTATACTCTAAAAGTTGAAACTTTGGGGACAACTTGATGAACATGTACAAATTCTGAAAGAGTCACATGCGTTCAGACTATACTTATTTACTTAAGGCAACTCACATTTAACTGCTTTTTAAAAATAATAATATTCAGGAAAATATTTACTGATTAATCAATAATTTAAGAGCGAGTTTTAATCTCTTCTCTCCTCATTCTATTTTCCTTGCTTTTCCCTATGCTTTTACAGCAAAATACACATGTCAGAATAACTCTCTATAAAATAAAATTGAAAGAGAATTCAGACATATTTTTTAAATCTATACATCTGAGTAGATGTCAGTTTATCTTTGTATATTCCAGTATTCAACTCTCATATTTTTTCTCATCAGAGTTGATTTTGCAATTGACCTCACTTTTAGATTTCCATCTACAATAGAAAGAACTTTACTTGATGAGTCTTTCACATTTTTAGATGTTCTCTATGTATAATCACATGCCATTTATTCTGTGGACTCAATCAAAATTATCATAAATTATGACCCAGTGAGGAGTGGAAGTCATTTGACCTTAAATTAATACTGATGTTAGGGGACTCATATTTAATGTCAAATTAGTAGAAGAAGCCTGGGACTTAAACTGTGGAAGAGAAATATATTATGAGGGAATAGAGGAAAAGGTCTTTATGGCATTTGTGTTTTGCCTGGACTAGAGAGGAAACAATGTTTATAATGTTCTCTACACAGAACCTTTCCTATGTAGCAGCACAGGACACACCTCACCTCCATACACAAAGTCTTCTGAAAATGAGGTCCTGTGGGAAGTCTAGATCAGGTCTGCTTGCATGAACAAAAAGTATTTGAGCTCTGCTGCAAAAAGCAACATGAAGTGGCTTGATAACCTAGACCCACCTTGTTGCTTGAAGATAGTATATGTGTGCCTTTTGAATAAGGTGGGGTTTTGTACCTACTGTGAAGAAATAAGACAACCTGCCACTGGCAGAAACCTTACTCTCTGCCTAGTAACGTCATGCAGCTTCCTTCTAATGGTTATGATGCATCACAAACTCAAAATAAATTAGTGCCCACTAAAATACAGGCTTCTTATGATTTGTATTACAGATACTGTCTAAGCATTATGTATTCCTGGAGCCAACTTTCACCTGAAGCTGTGTTGACATTCTTCAGCAAGCGCATATTAAAATAATCCAATGAAATATACCTGATTCTGCAAGAATTTAACATGTGTGCCTGTGAGGAGAATATTACTTAGGTTTACTGAGGAAAGTATTATTTCTTTCCTACAGAAGGAACTATGTTTTTTAGTAAGTTTTAATACATCTCTCTGGAAAGCCATTGGTTAGAGCTTTGACTGATCTAGGCAATATTTATATCTGAATACCTTGTCAAGAAATTTTTTTATAACATCAGGTGAAATAATGCAGAAGAAATTCCATTATATAAATTTGTTCTTGTCTTAAATCCCATTTGCCACTTCAGCTCCGTTTCTCTGAGCATAGGGTCAAGTGCTTTTCACTCAGGTTACTGTTTACATTTGAGTAAGTAAATATAAAAAGCTTCTAAATCACAATGGCAAATGTAATCTCACACACTTTTTGCACAGGTATAAACTATGGTGCTGTGTGAAAGACAAGAGAATTACTCCCACATGTATTATGTGACATGCAATTTGATTTTTAAAGAACAATACAGAAAATTAGAACTATCATTGCATGAACCACTTTTATGCATTTTATTCCCCAGCTGAAATAAAAATTTCAAGTCTCAGAAATTTCAGTTACATTAAAACTCTTCAAAAAAGTCCCTCTGAAATATCTCCAACATCTTCCAGCATTCAAATAAACAAATTAGAAATATAAATATGCGGCATTACCATGAACTAATTCTTCCTCTTAGCTTTTCAAAATATTTACAAACATTTTCTTTAAGGCTCTTAGGTACCATATTGCATTTCATAACCAAACCATCTTAGAAAAATTGCAGGTCTACAGTTTCTTATTTTAGTATAAGCCTAATTGCTGGACTGTGTTGTTCATTGTTGTAAATTCAGTCATATAACACATGCTGAACCTCATTCTGAGATGAACTGCCACATCACATTCTGGGAGGTGTAGTCCTTCTGAAAGTCTAGCCCATAGGAGACAGTGGGTTGTGGTTTTCTTGGGTTTTTTTCTTAAACCATTTTTTTTAGATTTTCTATACCTTACTATGACAATAAAAATGTGTTAAGCTAAAGTAATTAGTCATGTATAGGGCCACGAGCCTATTACAATCATTTCTAATGTTGATTACATTCTCTTCTCACTTGAGAATCATACAATTTCAGGTCACTACCGGAAAGTATTTCATTATAGACTCCATTCCTTCAATGAAAAATCAGAACAATTCTTACAGTCACAGTGCCTGGTTCTCCACTCCTCAATGCACTTTGCAGCACTGAGACTCCATGGAATCCAAGAAATTAAAATTGAAGGTATGAGACTCAAGGTCAAATTATACTGTGTCCTTATATGTTTATTTTCTGTTTATGAAGTGGAGATAAGCTTACTAACAAAGAAGTCAAAAGTTTAATCAAACTATTACTTCAGTAAAGTGAATTCCACCAGTTTTGCTTAAATATTGTAAATCTTCAAAGCTAGCACCCTATATGTTATTTATATTTTGGGAAAAAGATGAATCTTTTACGGATCATGTCTCTTTAAGGTGAATATAAATAAAAACAAGACTTTAATGAGTGCCTCTGGGAATACTTAAGTCATTGAAGGTACGCTGTCAAGAGATCTTGATGTTCCAAACACCTAAGGATAAACATATTTGCATAAATATATCAACATTTTACTTCCAAGGACATAAGATTACTCCCCTGTCTAGGGAAGGACAAATAGGACACCTGGTGCTTTCTCTTGTTCCAGTCCTACCTTGAAAGTCATTGCAGAGTTCCTGGTCAGTCCTGCAAATCTGGAAGTGACATGTGTGCATCATATGTGCGAAGTTCATTCTTGCAAAAGAACTAAAAATTTCAGTCAAGTTCTCTTCCAGAATAAGCAAAGGATTCCTCCATAGGAGAGCAGTATGAATAAGGTTTGTATCATGACAAAATTGGTTCTGCAAGATGATACTGATAAAGAAGTGCTTGGGGATCTTGTCACAAAGAGGCTGAACTGTATTCAACTCTCAAATCATTCACAGAACCGAAGAAAATCATAGATTTTTATCAGCTTATAATCAGCTACAAAAGAAGGCAAACCTGGCCAGTTATTAGACAAACCAGTTATTCTCCCAGTTGTGACTTTTTCTTAGCTGGTGACAGAAGAAAGGGAATTATGGGTATGAGGAAAGTAACTGGAAGATGAGAGAAGACTTACAAGGTAAAAAGGCATCTTAAAATTACCAGATATTTTTAATAGTATTAAAAATAGTACAACTAAGTGTCACTGAAACATGAGAGAATTATAACCCATTTAACATACAAGAATGTTTAAAGACATGAGTTCGAAATCACTAACCATGGGTGCATATCTCTAACAAGAATGGTCTTATATTTCAAGGTCCCTAGGTAGCAAAATGTAGTGTATTAACATAGGACAACAACAATGTAGGGTGCCATCCTCTCAGACTTGTGCAAAATGGATGTTAGAACTTTTCCTTTAGATTCCTTTAGCACTCAAAAAACCCCAGAGTTGTCTTTAAAACATGATTCATTTCATGTATTTCGAACATTTAACCTAGGAATGGATGAATTAGAAATTTTTACTGACTGACAACAGAAGGTGTCTAGACAACTGGATCAGTTGTAGGTTCCTAGGCTGAGGAAGACTAAACACATGAATCCTGTTTGTGTAATCTCCAGCTACTATTGCTAAAAAACTGTAGTGATACCATTACTTCCTTGAAAGTTTGCTAGAAGTTAAAGCACTTCATGGTAAGTGTTTCAAAGCAATACACATAGAAAACCAAACAGGGCACAAGTTCCCATCATCAGTGGGAAAGTACTGCAAGGAGTGTTTGAACTATATGAGGAAATCAACACCTTATTTCATAATAGCATCTCCTGTTTTAGTCACATTCTTTCATTTGGATGTCATAGTAGATATTAACCCAAACAAAAGTCATATGGAACTGCAGTGAAAATACTTAACTGTTTCTTGACAATGAAAAAAACACATGCCAAAATTTGTGGAAAAGAAGGTTAAGTTTTTCTTTTGCCTGTGGGCACCAACAAAACATATATTACCTACTAAAGCTGTATTTGTTTGCACACTTTGACATAGAGAATCTTAAGAGAATTACACTATTAGATGAAAAGGTTCTAACTCTTCAAAAACTTGTCATATGGTGTATACATTTAAATACAGGTGTCATTTTATCTCTGCAAAAATTTTCAAAACCAGTTAATCAATTAAAAGACTGTTTAACATAATCATGAAAGACTTTCTAAAACCACTTCAATCTTTGTTTTCTGTTGTTTCTCTGGCATAAGCATAAACCTGTCACTAAGTCCCTGGCCCACTTACCTCTGTTAATGACTACAAAACTATGTATCTTTATGAATCACAGTCTCAGCTGTTGCCGTTTGATACTGGCTTAGAATATCTTCTAAACATATCAGTACAACTCTGCTTCCCTTGAATATACCCTTCAAAATAAACAAGGCAATAGTTCTTAGACATTCCAAAACAATGGAACAGCAAAATTCTATAACAAGTTCTTTGTGAAGTGCTGGGTTTATTATTTCATTTGATGTGCTGGGTGACTACAATGGTATACAGAGACTTTTCCTTCCCCACAGTTCTTCTCTGGTATCTGCTTAAACATCTCATGATTCCCAGTTGTGCTAGACCATTGTTTCATTATCTTTGAATTACCCAACACAAATTACGAACACAACCATTGTATGATCCAGTGAAAAACTATATGGGAACCCATCCAACGTTAGTAGTACACACAAAATAAGCATTCTTTCGTCAAAGTTCTACAAGGCCAATGAATATATCAAAGGCCTAAGTTTTTCCCTTGATATCTTTCTTAAACAAACCCAAAGTTTTAGCCCTTAGATGCGTATTATTTATTGTTAGACTTTGACCTGTTATTTGAAACTAAGTGGGAGATAAAAAAGAATCATCTTTGCAGATATAAAAGCTGTCAATATTGATTACGTTACTTACAGAAATCCCCGGCTATAAAATCAAATTAAGATCAAGACAAATACAAAGCCTTACAAAGGAAAAGAGTGATTAATTAAAGTTCATTATGTAATCCTCAATGCCTACTTGTATGTAAATGAGCCCTGTTTTAGTAAAGAGCTCACGTTGATTAAATTTAAGTTACCACAAATATTTCTATAGAATCATAGAACCATTAAGGTTGAAAAAGACCTCTAAGATCATCAAGTACAACAACTAATTCAGCACCACCATGTTTACTCCTAAACCAAGTTCCCCATATGATCATATGCATCAAACTGTTACTAATAATCTATGGTTAGAATACCAAAAGAGGTTGGTGGAAGCACAGTGGAAAGTCTATGCCATCCCAAGTCTTTCTGACAGTTACTCAAAATTAACATAAGCATACAATAAAAGACAACCCCCCCTTATTTCTCTCAGTGGAAGCATGTCCTTTAAGACTGGCTTCCTGAGTGTGCCTCAGTAGATCACAGCAAAACCTATATTTCATAAACACCTGACAAAATTGGATCCCCAAAAGGCACTGAATATTTAGCAATTAGATCTTATCTGTTCAACCAAATGTAACAAGTTGCAGACTGAAAAACCAGCTTGTTCCTGTACATAGGATGACACACCTGTTTGAAAAAAACCTCTTAAAACCATCTACAAAATCTGCTTTTTTTATCTTTCCTCCTCTGACCATTTTAAAGAGTGTTTTCTAAGTGTGCAGGAAGGTGTCTGTTTAAAACAGCCATTGCTACCACAGAACACTGCCCTACAAGGTCCAGTTTTATTAAAACTCAGAATTCCAAGGAATGTTAAAATGTGTTTGCATTACCCTTCAGAAGCTTTAGCATTCAGGTCTTATTTTTAAAAAACTGAACTAATATAAATTTATAAATTTTTTGTTAGTCTTGGTACCTCTTTTTTTACTCACTACCATTTGTGAGTAAGTTTCAAAATGCTTTGTTCTTGTGAAACCTCATTATGACTCCTTTTCCTTTATCTTTGAGTGTCAAATTAACTTTACATCAATGTTTTACATATATTTTTGGCTAAATATGCAGTATTTCCTTATGCCCAGGAGACCTTCAGAAAGTTGATAAGTTCTGCTTTCAAGGACACTCTAAAGGAGGTTATTAATATTTAACACTTTGCATATTCTCATGGGGAAAAACACTTGTCCCTAACAACAAAGGAGGTAAGTCAATTCAATAAAGCTTCTCAATCTCCTTACCCATTGCCACTGAATTCCTTGTGCCAGTTTTTGTAAAACCAAAATTAGAAAACGTTACCAGGGAGGAAGAAAAATGTAGGAATCCAGGTTCTGTCCAAAACTAAAAAACTATAACCATCTGTTATTTGTGTTACATGGATTTCACAACTGTCATCTCCACTGTGCACACCATTTCATTTTCACAGCAATATCACCAAAACACCCACTGAGATAAAATCACAAATATTTTGAACATACCACATGATATGTTATTTTCCAAATTAACATTTGACAAAGTCAAAATGAGGACTTGTCTATAGGTTACTTTTGCCCTGTCACATGAAAAAAATCCTTTAAGGGTTTGCTACTGTTTGGAAATACTTAACTTCAAACTTGAATAATTTAAACAATAATGAACAGAAAGAAAGATAATAAACACTGCAATTTTTATTTAGAAATGTGTTTTGAAAAATTGTAATAGCCACTAGACACACTTAGCATCTTTCTTCAAAGGGGATCTAAAGGGGTTTTTTTTAACTATTTACTTAGAAATATCATCCAGAATTTCAATGAACCTGTTTTGTTTTCTGAGCTTGAGACCAGCAAGACTGTCCCACATTCCATAGTTGGGCATGGTTTGAAGAATTTATCAGCTGTCAAACTGATCTTCATAACCCAATGCCATACCCAAAAGGTTCTTTTGGGGGAAAAAACCCACAACCAAACAAAAGAAACAAAAGCCCCAATCCTGGGGGTTGTCCTTGGGAACTGTCCTTGGAAAAATGACAGAAAAAGAGTTAAAGACCAGTGAGTAAACAAACTGCTTTTTCCCTGAGGAAATCTAAAACTCAAGGTCAGCTCTGTCTGAAATCACCCGACTTGTCACATGGCTTTCATAGCTGCCACTATGGCTCCCATCAAGCCCACACTGAAAGCAACAAAAACATTTTTACTGGAAACAGATAAGAGCTCTGATAAGAGGCTCCCTAAATCACCTTTGGCTGTTAACACTGCACCAAGTGAGAGGTGAAGTTTTGAAAAAGAGATGAACTAAGAAAATTTGAGGTCAAATGTGATTTTGACTTTTTACTTTAATTCCTTAATGCTTACGTATGATAGAGCAGAAATAAGTCTCTGTAAGTACATGGATACATACACAGTTCATGTACATAACAACACATACATGGATATGCGTTTTATAAACATATGTGTTTGCACACATGCATAAACACAGGCTGTTCTGTCAGGATAACTCAACTAATTCCATTTAACCCAGCTTCTGTCCTCCAGTAACAAAGGTCTGGTGGTCTCAATCTCAGTCCCTTGGGTGTAGGAATACATCACAAAACCATCACCCTTAATTTAATGCAATTGACAGTTTCTGCTCAAGAGAGGCAGAAGGAGTTACCATGGAGACTGAACCTCTGCTCTTCTCCGAAGAATGCTTTTATCAAGCAGGGGCTGAACAGTAGAGACTGTGCAACCTTGAGGCTTGTAACCTTGATCACATTACAGGATCTTGCTTTTCTGGATGACTTTTTAGTAAACTAACAAAGATCCAGGAGATGGGTTGGAGCAGTGGGGGAAGGAGGAAGAGAGAGCTTAAGAAAACAAACTAACCAACCCACCAAAACCACAATAAAAACCAGGATGAAACAGCATATTGTGCCAGATTGAGAGAGGAAAGGAGTTTCATATTGATTTGATTTATCAGATTTGTCACCTCTGCCTAGTGCTTTCCTAACAGGGTGAATGCTGTGCTTGACCTATTTGCTGGAATTAACCAGGACTGCAGGAGACCATATGGATTGCCAGATGGTCTGTTATAATTTAATGCCATTTATTCTAAGTATGAAGTAAGTGATAAACATAATTAACATTCTTTTACCTCCTTACCGGATACCTTTTATTAGTTTTCTTTTTTTTTTTCCCAAGCATTGAAAGGTATGTTAATACCTTGTTGCTGAAACACAGATGTCAGCTAATTACTGCAAGAGACTGCAGCCTCCAAAGCAAGAATTGTCTGCACAGTCTAACTTAGTCACTGACCCACTGTGATGATTAATAGGTTGAATGCTAAGCTCTAATGAGGATGACAGATCTTAGATGTTTTCAGGTTACCTGAATTAGTAATATGATCAACAATGTTCACTGCAGATGTATGTATCACACTTCATAGTAAACAATACACCTTGTACTCATGTTCTGAACTAGTATTTCACATTACAGCACACCAAATGTGAAGGAAGAATCAAATCACCTTCAGACAGTAAAAACAATGAAGTGATTTCCTTCAGAAATGTTTTTCCTGATTGCTATTTCATATTCTGCCAGTGATTGTCTAAATGGCCTATTTTTTAGGAAGCTGTTCTAGAGAAGGTATGGCTTCAAAGAGTGTTTATATCAGGCAGGGTCGTCATTCTCAGCATTTTAAAGTCACGAGTCTGTAACTAGATATCCAAATAGCCTACTGCTCCTGTGCTGATAATCTTCATAGCAACTTGGGTAGGTGTTATCAGAATGAATAACAAATCATTTTGTAATTTTTAATATCAATGTACATGTGGAGTATGCTGGTACTCAGAACAGTAAAAAAAGTATTAAAGAAAAGGCAAAAGAAAAGTACTGAATCCTTTGTATTTTACATTAAAAGTTGTGCACATTGACTCTCACAGGTAAAAATACCACAGCTCAATGTCCTGAGATTTGCATCAGTACTGTTAACAAAGCCTGGGTGAACTCTGACCTGACAGAAATGATAAAAATTAAATGCTATTCAAAGAACATTACAGAACAACACCTGCACTATAAAGCAAACCTGTTTCACATGGTTAAAAGAACCCAGGTCAGCAAGTCACCGCATAGGGAAAGCAGAAAAAAACTACTACTTTTCAACACCTGTGTTCTTGCTGTCTTCCAGATGGGTTCAGCACTTGTTCAGGGGCCTCCACAGTTACACCCCACAGTACAAGTGCTGATGCACCCTTAAGAAAGAGCTACATTAGAAGGGACCTGAATGTGATGGGACATGCCTGGTCTTTTACTTCACTCTTGCTTACATCAGGTTACTTCTTCACTTGGTGAATTTTGGTGAATCTCTTGCCTACTATTGTTAGTCCTATAAAATCCTCTATACTTCTCTACTAGTACATGAATAACTTATGATTGTCCATTAGTATATGAACAAAAATAGGATCAAAATATCTGAACAGGAAGCTTTTGCTGATATTGACTCCTCTTGTCAAGACATCTT
>JAOXXN010000265.1:31011733-31026025 GCA_026770055.1 Myrmophylax atrothorax | reverse complement strand
AGACATCTTCATAAGGTCTCTGTGACTGCCAGCATTAGAGGAAAGATCCATTTTTCCATCCCACCAAATGAAAATATTTAACTGAGGCGTTTAAGCTAATGCTGTGCTGGGGCCAGCTTCATTATTATAGTCAGACATGAAAAAGACGTACTTTGAGAAAGCAACTTAGGTAGCCTGAATTCCTCTCTGTAGGCATGTTTCTCCCTTCCCTGACTGCTAAATGAGCTAGGGCTCTGCATGTGTCAAAACTTAGGCAGGTTGAAATCAGTGATAAAAAATTACTATGCTAAAAATAAGACTTCATGCATGCTTCAATAGATGAAGTGTAGGACCTGATAATACTTTACCGTTATACAGATACTGCTTCTGAAAAATACTGGATGCTATTCAGCAATTAAAGAGTTTCAATCTCAATATGCTACTAGCACAATATTTTCAGTTTCTATGTATATACATAAGCAGACACATTTATAAGTCTATGCATTTAATTGCTCCATCACTGCAAATATTCTGAGATGTTCCAGGTTATCTCATAACATCAAAAGAAAGGGAAATGCCAGATCTGTTGCCTGAATTAACCTCATATTCAGACCTCTGGACTGCCTGAATAAGTCGTCTGCCTAAGCAGCACCTAGCTCTCACCAATACTTAAAAAAGAGAAAAAAATCTGAAAAAAAATGAAGAAACCAGGCAGAATTTAACAAGTGAGTCTTTGGGCCTGATAGACACAAAACCTGTCAAAGCAGGTTTGACACTTAGTTCTTAAACATAGCTTTATACTTTAAAATCCTTTTTCATCTGTCTTGTTCTTTATTTGCTTGCTCACAAGAAAAAAGATATCAGACAATGTGTGTTCACTGTTCAGTCCCAAAAATAAGATTGTCTGCATCTTAGCTGTCATACAGATGGCTTGCTTGAAACATCACTCTTGGCCTAAATGGAAAGTAGGATTTTAGGACAAATAAGTACAAGATATAAAATCCATGACTACAGAATACCTGTGCCTGACTAATGAACCCTCACTGACATAATAACTTTCCGTGATTATGCTCCATCATAGGATATGCTGAGAGATCTCACCAAGGCAGTGAAAACTGACCAATGTAGCCCCAAACCCAGAAGAAGTTGCTTGAGCACTGATTTGTTGGAAAACGATACTCAGACATTGTGAATTCAGGGAAAAATTCCAAAATAGAGTTAGGTAGAAGAACAAAGAAAAGGCCTTAATAGAAAAAAATGCTTTAAGACCATAGGAAAACCCCCAAACAATGCTATTTACAAATTTCACAAATGTCTTACCTCCTGCATACATGACAGCCAACATTATCGATGATATCCAGGCTATCTCACTATATGATGTGTGGAAGATTTCTTGTATTTCTTTGAAGAACACCGTGATGGCTTTGGGGAATGCATAGGAAAATCCAATAGAGATAAAAGCCCCAAAGACCACAACCCATCCCCAGCCTCCATCAGGAGGTGGGTAATCTGGTGCTCCTGTTGCTGGTGGCATTTTTTGGTCTCTATCTCTTCTCCAACTAGGCTGAAAAGAGAAAAGAAACAGCAGTTCAGTTTTCCCTTTTTTCCACGTCAAACTACAGTATTCAATCATCATCTTCAGGGAATATAAAGAGTCCTCAGAGCAAAGACCAATTTCCAGCTTTCAAGAAATCACAGAATGTGAGTACCTGTTTTTAGAAGTAGCCGCTGTTCTGCAAAAAAATTTGCGGCAAGAATATTTCCAATAGCCTATTCAATATATGACAATTGTTACAAGTCACTGATCTCAGTCACTGAAGTTGTGTTTGCAATAATTCACTTATTGGAAAATGATAAGTTTGTGTGGGTTATTTAAGTAGCTCTATCATCTACAGTGTGGATTGGAAACAATGGAAACGAGTCACGTTAAATTATAAATAAATAGCATTTTGTTAGCGAGATTTATTGGCACCTCAGACAAAACCATCAGCAACAACAGAAAGCAACAAATTGCAAACATCTGAAAAGCAGGTTCTAAGCAGAGATTTGAAATTCCCTGTGGATCCATAAATAAATACAAAATATTAAAATTCCATATTGTACTTTTTAAAAAAAAAAATCTTCTTCATATTAGTTATGTTGACATTACTTGCAAGAACAAAGTGGAGCTTGATAGCACTAATTTTGCTATTTCCACGTGTCAGAAGGCACCAAGAAGCCTTTCACTAATAAATCTCACAAGCTGTCCACTGCTATGCTCTAATTTAGAATTGACCATTAAGATGCCAACAGAGAAATATCTTATAGAGGTTCTGAGAGGTGTAGCCAATGTATTCCAGCAGATCAAGAAATCATAGCTAATCCACATAAAACTTCTAAGGTCTGAAATAAGTGTCATTCTGTTAATGTCATCTTCATATCTAAAACCTTAAGCTTTCTACATCCTGCATCTCCTTTTTAGAAAACATATTGCACTGGGAATCCCTTTCTAATTCTGAGATTTTTGCACTATCAAATCCCTTTATCATTAAACACAGAACTGGAGTCCACTTTGTTTTCTTCTGTGTAATCCAGCCTAGACAGACAGTATGAACTGCAAATTCCTCCTTCCTCCCTGTTTCTTTCTCAGGCATTTAGGCAACTTATTACTCTTGACTGGTTTCCTGCCATACCAGTATTGAAAACTGTGGAGGATAACAGTGTGTAAGTTGCCTTAGTGTCTATGACTATCAGCAAATCTCTACATGATTTCTTCTGTGCCACTTACAACATATTCCAATTTCTCACGATAAACTGCATTAGCAGTGGGAGTGATATGATTACCTTAACAAAAACTAAAAAACTAACCATGTCAGCTTATATTATTTTCTTGGGATAGTGCCTGGAGTACTTTCAGGATAAATGCCATGTAGCACTGCATGCAATATATGCCACAAAACAAGCAAAGTGTTGCTTTTAGGATTACCTATCATGAGGCGATTGAAACCCAGTGTACTTCTGATTCTCCACTTTAGTGAAGCCGACTGCAGATATCAGCTACAATCTGATGTAGCTGACAGACCTCTGAGGGGAAGCTAAATCAATGACTAAAACATCTGTTTTTTATGAAAGATTAAAAAAGCCCAGGTAGTTTGACCTCTGTACCATGTAACTGAGATTTGCTGCTGGCAGCAATAGGTATCTATTGCTCTGTACACAAAGCAAATAAATCTTTTTATACACATATCCAGAAAGAATCTCTGGTATGTACTTTGCTTCTGCTTATCCTAGTCTCAGCTTATTATTAGTTCACTGACATACATCAGAGAGGAAAACCTGGGCCTGCCACTAGAAAAAGGTGGACAAATAGAAACAATTCAGGTTGCTAAGTCTTAACTTTGACAAAGCAGTTATTAAACACCAGTTTGTTTTTGTTAATCAGGACCCATCAGAAGGAAGAGTATCTCAGAAAGCCCACTGTAGCTTAGAGCACACATAACAAAGATCAATTGCATTCAAAAGCACAGAACTTCAAGGTGGCATAAAAAACAGAACTGTTAAGTTCTGTGAGTTAAGTGACAGTAAACAAGAGTTTGCTACCTATCCCAGAAAGCAGTTGTTCAGCTCATCTGAGAAAACTTTTGGTTATTTCATTAACAGAAGGTTAACTATTGTTTTCTTACAGATCAAAGGCTTGATCATATTTGTTTTTGTATTTACTATTCAAATGTCAACACTTCTAATGTTATTACAAATTTTTGTAATGACACACAACATCAACACGCTGCTCATCATAAAAATGGAAAGGTTTATCAATTTATTGAGGAAGCACTCATTTTCCTAACAATAATACAAAACCACTTTGAAAAATCATAGCCACTACTTTAGTCAGAAGAATGTTGAAGGTTCCTTAATGTCACTAAGAAACCTATGCTTTGGAAAGATCAACTTATATCCACTTCTTTAGGGCAGAAGAACAGGCTCTGACAGTTCAGTGTTTTCTTCCCTTCAAAAGCCTCACAGTAAATTAAGAAGGCATTAAGGAGCCAAGCAAAGGCTCACTGGCTGCTCCTATGCCTCAGCCTAGAGGCAAACTACTGCAAAGCCCACTGCATGGCTCTGTCTGCCAACCTACACTGGCCATTACACTGTCGTGTAGAAGAGACTGGATCATTGTATCTCACACCTCCTGTTTATCCCACAAAGTAGAGTTAATAATAGCTTCCCTGATATTCCTTTATGATCATCATGGCCAATTTTAGCTCCAATTAATAGAAGTCAAAGAGGAAAAACATAATATGTTTGTACCAAGAGGAAAAAAGTATTAATTTTGTCAAAAACATAAAATCCAACATCTCAAACATTCCATACCTGCTCAGGAGCTAAAGCAATGTTCTGCCGTAAATCTGCACTTAATATCCCTGAAACTGAATCCCTCTTAGAGTAGTCTAGCCCATTAATATACTAGCTCTAACCTAAGCCTAACTAGTAAGATTTGAGTAGTATAGGTAGTATTCTGGCAAGGGCAAAATCCATTAGGAACTAAAACAAAACATGATTTTACATGAGTGGATACAAATGTTATTAAAGGAAGAAGCAGAAGCTGCAGTAATGAAGCAGTGACAAGCAAAATGTTTTTTTTCAGAACTCTTAGTTTATTATGGGCTGGGAAGAATAAAAAGAAATATGGTAGAAATCATAAAAACAGGCATGTGTGATGATGTTAATGTGAAGGTCACAGTACCAGACCAAAAGAAAAAAAATAAAAAGCAGCAGTTGGTAAATGAAGGTCAGCAACAGTGTTTTCAGTCAGTCATATGAATTCCATCATGTGCTTACAGCTAGCAAGCAAGCACTGCTCATACCTATGCCTTTATAGGCAAACAGTGGGTGAGGAACGCTGCCTGCCCTCTGCCCAGGAAAGCAGCAGGGGAATAGTGACTGAAGTGTGTCCTGAGCAAAGCTATCAATCTCCATTTTCTGTGTCAGATACACAGAGGTTGCTCAGCCTTTACATACCCTGAGTCAGATTGTGCACAAGGATTTTCTCCTAAACTCTTTCTAGTTCCTCTGCATAAATCCCATTTATGTAAGCAGTGAACAAGAACAGAGCTTACTGTAGGAAGAGCTGCATGTGTCTACTAAGAAATAATAGGAGACAAGACAAGAAGGTGCTTTTAAAACATCTGATATGCAACATTTTTATTGCATAGTTTTCAGCACATTTGAACTTAATTAGGCATATGAAAACTAGTGAATGAAAGAAAGAGGTAATGGGAGGGAAGAAGGGAGGGAGGGAAGGGGGAAGGAAGGCAGGAAGGAAGGAAGGAAGGAAAAGGAAAGAAAGGAAAGGAAAGGAGAAAAAGGGGGGAAAAGAAAAAAAAACAAGCAGCAAGCAAGCAACAAGGTCAAACTAAGAGCAAATGCTACAGACAAATAATGTATCTTGGTATCAGGCACTGTAGACGTCAGTCAGGTATAATCAACCTGTTCAAACGGCTCTTGCTTCATTAATACACTGCAGTTGCCACCTGTCAGAATCAGGTATCAACACAACAGCTTGTCAAAGACCCTTCTGAGAAGGGGTTATGCCATTCTCTTTTTTACAGAGACTCTGATTTTACTGGGAGTTTTACTTCTGTTTTTCTGCAACATTAGAGTAACAGTTTGCTTTCCTGCCTTCCTTGTCCTCAATGTGCCCCATCACCACTTGACTCAGCAGCTATTTGTCCCAGAGTAAAAGAGCTAGCATGTGAAAAATCCACCCCCAGTTGCTCTAGGATAGTAGGAATACTTGGCATGTGTTCACTGCGCTCCAGTTCCACATAGTAAGCCAAGAACCGCAAAAAGCTTTGCGAACTTGAGCAGTATCGGTCTTGTAACATCCCTGTGAGGTGACTGAGAAGTATCATCCACTTTCGGGCATGGGAAACATATGCAATAACAGGCTAAGTAACAAGTCTTGTCCCATTATCTGTGGCAGAGCTGGACATGGACTAATGTCCAAACAAGCTGTGAGTTATGATTGAGATTTTAAGTACATGTGTGCTTTAGAATTTCATTAAGCAGCAAATTCAGATTAATTGTACTACTTCTACTAGATTTAGGAGCACAGGTAAAGGTTTGAATAGTCTGCTGCTCCAACTTACCCTTAACAAGTGTTTTACACTGCTGTACTTGAAATAAATGATTTTGTGGTAGCATTAGTAAAATACTGAGTTATATAGGAATTACACCCTTACAAAAGATCCTTGCTCAGAGCTGAAATATTTTCAATTTCCTTAATTTTTATTAACAGCTCTTCAATGAGTTCCAAGCAGGATGGCAGAATAGCAGGTATCATCTCATCAAATGGTACTACTTCACCAACATCTACAAGCTATTGCCATTATCTTGGAAACAACATTCGGTCTTTGCAGAAAAACTGTCTTGTTAGGTTTTTGAGAAGGTTTTGTTCTTACTTGGTTTTGGTTTTTTTCCTGGAGAGAGCGAGGATATGCAAATGCTCTGATTGTAAGGTTTCAAGAGAGCCTGTTCTCTGCTTTTAGCTCTCACTAGTCAAATCTGAAGGCAAACTAGCTCCTAAGGAGCCCTGGTATCTAGCCTTAAAGAACTGGCTAATTGTCCTGAAAGAGGAAAATAGTCTCCATTTTGTCTGTATTCAGAGACTAAGAGGTATGAGATGGATGAAACCCAGGCAGGTGAAAGATAGAGTCTGACTTCGCTGCCATTTTTCTACTAGGGTCTAGCCAGCAGGACAGATACACCCTGTGTGACACCAAAACTGCTAAAAATGTGCCCAAGCTACCTAGCATTTTAGAAAGATCGTGGGTTGTGTAATGTTTCTCCAGCAGGCTCGAATCAAAGAGCCATGTCCTTGAATGCTTTCTAGACTTCTATGTGACAGTAAAATAACTTATATATGTATATTATATTAAATTGTTTTTATGGGGCTTATGTTAAGATTTTCTATTTTTGCTAAAAGTCTAAGCAAAAACCCTCAAAACCAAATCACCTGCTTTGCTAAATTTTAAAGCCTATTTCACTTCAGTCTGGAATACCACAGTATCCAACAATATTAAAAATATTACTACAGGTATTTTAAGTCTAAAGCTATATCCTATCGAGAAAAAAAAAGTATTTTTTTTTCCTTGAAGAGGAAATGAAAGAACTAGCTGTAAATATTCACATCTATGAAACAAACATGGAGTTATTTACAGTTAAGGATAAGAATCAGTATTGTAGTATACTTGTTATCCCACTGATGCAGTAACAAGAAAAGTGTTTGAAGAGAGTATGGGAAAGTAAAAGCCCCTCACGCACCCAAAGTGGACATATTCATATCATTGTTCTAATTATCTAGGAGGTTGGCTGAGGCACGTTCTGTGGAGGGAGGCAAAAGGGAGGGAAAAGCACATGCTGTAAGATAAATTAACAATCCAAATAACTTTCTTTCTTCTTGGGGTCTAGCATTTTAATAGGCTGATTCTTAGTAACAGCATCAACTGGACAGGCAACTGGGCAAAAACTGTTTGCAAAACAAGGATGATTACAGATGTGAGCTTCTGATGGCTGTGGGAATATTGGAAAGTCTAATTCACTTTTACCAAGAAGACAGGAACAAAGTAACATTATTTAATTCCGTTTTCCTGTTTGAGGATTCAAAATAGGATTACTGACAAAGAAGCAAGCCCTGCAAGATACTGCCCTATAAAAAGCAAAAACTTATAAATTAAGCTGTTAGTGTAATCAAAATTCCATTTGCACTAAGGCCATAGTTCATCATGGTTTAAACAGAGGCTGAACCCAAAAGCTATTACTAAGTCAGTCACTACAGTGAGGATTTTACAGTACTGGAACCCCTATCTGAAAAAAAAATTATATTGAAAATCCATCGGAGTTGTTACACTATTTAAATCAGATTTTGAGCACTGCTGAGTCAGTAGTGAGATAAGTAACATAATCTGTCAAAACTAGTATTAGTGCAGCATGTATAATTAGTTTGATTTTTGTTGTTGGGGGGGGATGTTTGTTTTGCTTTTTCTGTTTTTCTTCTAACTTCATACTTTGTGCTGCCACATTCTGCTGGGAAACTATTATCTGTATTCACAGACACAGTGTTATTATCTTTCTTCAGCCATTTTAAGGGAAACCTAAATGACTGGCTTACTCCTGATGATTAAATATCTACATGACTAGAGTTAAGTGTAACAAATTCCAACCAAACTGACTGAAATTCTGTTTTAATTACTTCAAATAAAGTCAATAGAATGTCAAGCCTAAAGAGGATGTCACTCCACCCAAAACTGAAGTGCACTGAAATGAAATGTTGATGGCTACATTGAGAATCCCAGTGACCCAGTCTGAAGAATTAATCAGTTTTAACAATAAGTTGATTGAAGTTGATGAAAAATTCTGCAGACCTGAAAATAAACCCAGCCAAACTAACCAACCATTCAAAAAAACCTAAAGCAAAACTTTGGGCTGCTGTTAAAGAACTGGTTTTAATAAGCTCAGCTTAACACATCCTTTACAACTCAAAATCGGCTCCCTGTACTGCAAGAATATTGACCCACTTATCAATTAATGTCTAACCACTTGTACCACCTGTGAAATTCTAGCACTACTCCCTCATATTTAACTATGGTAGTTACCAGCTTTACAACTTCTAGATGCTTAATATTTTTAATTCTTTATAGAACAACATTGAACCATTTTTGGCAGTATTTGCCTTTCATTATATCAGTACACTCATCTTCTTTAAAATTCACATTGAATAAATGTTATAAAAAGATGAATACCCAGAACAATAGAATTCATGTAAATTTGGAGCTGCATGCCTGATATATTTTGAAGAGTTCTGATTTTTGGAAGTGAGGAATCATATATTCACATATTTTTAATATTTTATAAATGAAAGAACTAGTTAGTGTTAATGGAGTTGTCGGTACAGCTGCTGCACATTGCTTGAAAAATAACTAGCATAATCTTTCAAAGCAGCAGAATTTCCATTATCAATAATAACAAATATTAAATTTTAGTACCATTCTCTTAATAGTAAGCTGCAGAAATAAATTATGTCAAAAGCTAGCTTATTTTTAGGCTGTACTATTAGTTAACAGTTTCAAAATAAAAATTCGTATCTTTTCATATAAACATATAATTTGGAAGTGGCAATATTTACTTCATTTATTGCTGAAGACAATATTCACATTCATCTATGAGATGAATATTTGATTATGAAGATGAAATAGATTCCAATTCAACTTCTGCTGACATTAATTTCTGTAAACTTTACCAAAGTTACTTTGGGCTCTTGAGATTAGAATCCAGCCCCTGGCTGTATTCTCTGCTCCAGTAATATGGCCCAGTGCACTTCTAGTGTACGTCCTACCACTCCTCTAAATCCTGGCCTGGAAGCGTCATCTCACACATACTGGGAAAGTGCTTTTCTTCTGTTCTTGTGCAACACATGATTCTCATGGGTGGAAATAGTCACTAATGCTCAAGTCTCAGTGACAACTTAGATTATGTAATAGGAAGTAAACTGATCTGGATTCTATTCCTAAAAGCATATGATGGGGAATATATAACAGGCCAAGGCTGGAAAATAACTCCAGACTGCAAAAGTTTATACAGGGTTCACCTTTCATTTATTCCTGCCAGTTTGAAAACTGTTACTAGTTTAACATTTTTTTTTCTGTATAATTAATAAAATGGAAAAACTTAGGAACACTTCTGATGACACAGTCTTTTAAAAGTGTGAACTGGGCAATCTAATGATTTATAAATCATCTGTTAGTAAAGCTACAGTTAGCTTATGTACATAAAAAATTGTATAAATAAGGCAAAAAGGAAAAGGGCAGAACTACCAAACCTTACAACTTTTAAAAGAGAAACAACTTTTAAAACAAATTACTTGAGACCATGGCATCTTAGAAAAAACAGAGTTTTGTCAGTTGTAAGTATCCACTCCAAAAAACTCCCCAGGATTTAGGTCATAAGTAAGAAGCTGTTTGATTAATATAGATTTTAAAAACCATGTGACAGCAGAGGAAGTAAGTAATCTATTTGTACGAAATAAAATTACAGACATACAGATAATTCAAACTGAAAAATCCAATCAATTCAGCTCTGCCTCTAAGAGCTTGATGTGTGAGCTATTTCTCCCAATAAAAGCTACAATGTGGGCCACTGACTCCAAGGACACTATTGCCAAAAACTAAATTAATCCAGAAATCCTTCTAGAATTACTAAAACATATTCGGTCAGCAGCCAGAAAGCAAGAAAGCAAGCAAGAAAGAAAGAAAAAAAAGAAGGGAAGAAAACGTCATCTGACTTAACAGAATTTAGTAGACATATAAATTTTTTATACATTCATAAAAAAAGCTATTTTAGAACTGAATCAGTGTGGCTTTATAAAACCAAGTGAAAGAATTATAAAAATGTCAACACTTTTACCACAGTCATTTCATTTGAATAATCTCATGATCAGTGATATCCATGGTTCTCAAAAAGCAAAACATGACAGCAAGGTATGTTCCTTTCTCCAACTGTCTCCAGGTTCTAGGCAGATGGATAATCATGCAGATACGGTAACACGATGCTCATGTTTGAGGCCAACTAGGGGCCATTCTTGAATATGCACTTGCCCTTTTTAAGTGCAGAATTCAGATGTTAATAGCACCTCGAGGGCTGCACAGGGTAATGTAATATGTCTAACCACCTATCATTAAGTGGACAGCTATGTCCAGTGCACTCAACTTTCAGCCTTTCTTATGCTGGTATTTATGCTGGCAATGATCATAAAAGAAGGTCTATTCCTATTTGAGAACCCATAACTTTGCGCAGACACTAAACAAATGGGGAGGCATACATTTACATGGGACAGTGTAGTGCTGCACAGATACACTTGCCATCTCTTGATGACTAAACATGGCTAGTAGGAACAGATTAGCTATGTTAGCTCAGAATCTCTTTGAGGCAACTTAGCTCTGTTTGAGTATCATGATGTTTATTTGTCCAGTCTGGAACATGATGATAAAAAATTTATTTGAAGTATGTACCAAAACTAATACAAGTTAGGTATTGGCAATGTTCTAGCATAAATAAATAGAGGGAAGGAAGAAGGTATGATTGTATTTGATTTCCATGGGAAGGAAGAGGATGTTTAATTACAAACTTACTATGTACTTTGTCCAAGAGTTAATGAGATGACCTGCTGATATATATATAAAACAACTTTAAAGACCAAGATAGTTTAATCAAATTCTAACCTGTATTCCTTCACCCATTGTAAGAAATTGAACGTGGGGAGATCAAAAAACCTCTCTTGACTATTATGGAGGACCAGAGGATACTTTTTCCTGACACAGTAAACACCCAACACCCAAAGAATACAACACACTGCTGTACCTCCTGGAGAGTATTCTAGAATGCTGCAGCAAAATCAACCTTCAACTAATTTCCAACAAACATTAGAATTTATCAATAGTTTAATATAAACCATATTGTTTATACATATATCATTTGCAACTTTTTTACTCTGCCTCAAAGAATCCTCATAGAATGCCCAAAATATATGCATGAAGCCTGTGGTTCTGCTGTGGTACAGTGGCACTGAAGAGTTGCTTAGTGCTTGTCAATACATTCAAGAGAGACGACCGATCACTGAAGGATGAACAAGTGTGCTAGATAACACTGAAACCTTTCATTTCTCATACTGACATCAAGAATCTCTGAAGAATCTAGAAATCTTTGGGGTTTCCACATTTTTGGTCGTATTTTCCATATTTGAATTTCCCATTATAGATTTCCCATTTAGTGCCACATTATGCAACACACAACTTAATGACATCCATTTCCCCACTTTACAGTGGGAAAGCCTTCTGGAACATAAGCTTTTTTACCAGAACTTACCAGCTATCTCAGCCTGGTATGAAAGTCCTCCTTTCAAACATTAAGACAATTAATTACAGGATATGAGCTTGCTATTTCATTATTTTTGTTTTAGCTGGTAAATGTGTCATTTTGCTCGACAGAGAATACAGGGTAACATTGCTATACTTTTCAAAATAAACCTGATAAATGCACTACAAAATTCATTTTTGTTCATTTATGCTGGACTCTAACTGTAAAATTTCTCCCACGTACCAAGGTACTTTGCTCTACAGAACCCTTATTTGCCAAAGCCATACCAATGTAAACAGACTCACAAACACCAGCTTTTACATTTCCGTATCACACGCACACACAGAATCACACAGAATATGCTGGGTTGGAAGAGACCCAAAGGTTGTCGAGTCCACCTCTTAGCCCTGCACAGGACCATTCCCAAGTGCCTGAGAGTATTGCTCAAATGCTTCTTGATAACATAATACTCCTTATTCTCATTATTGAGAATGTAGATCAAAAGAACGCAAATCCTCAAAATTTCACTATAATAGCTACATAGAAACAGCAGTACAGTTCACAAAAATACATATCAAATGAAACAAGAAATATAAAGAACTCTGTGGCATTTGTAATCTTCCAATTAGTAAAAGGGCACAATAAAAATATTCACAGAAGAACTAGTTAAATCATATTTGCCTGGAAGTCTAATGAATCAAGAGCGAGCCTTATTGAATATATGGCAATGAGCACATCAATCTAAGAGAAGAGTCTATTGTCCCTTTCAGGATAAAAGTTTAATCAGTTCAGAAGCAAAACACTGAGTTGTGTTTTTTTCTTGTAAAA
The DNA here is from genome assembly GCA_026770055.1 of Myrmophylax atrothorax. Lineage (NCBI taxonomy): Eukaryota > Metazoa > Chordata > Aves > Passeriformes > Thamnophilidae > Myrmophylax > Myrmophylax atrothorax. Next base: position 31,013,329 of record JAOXXN010000265.1, on the reverse strand, counting down.
AGCAGATATATGCACACATTTTGTTGTTCATATGATTCTTACTGAAGGCCAAACTTTCTACATGGACATAATGTGTAACATTCTACATGGTTCATAATGTGTAAAAACACATACAGCACACCCCACATACCTATTCATTTCGCCCAGGAAGTGGCAGTGGAGTTTTATAAATCTCAAGGTTATTCCTTGAGAAAGCAATACAATGCTGGGATTCACAGTCTAAGCATTATAGTCCATTGAAGATTACTCTTTCAGTCTTCAAGACAGTAATATTTGTGTACAGAACACCGAACTCTGGAGTTTATGTGCTTTTCTAAAACCTTTAAAGATACTTCTTTTACTCATTTCCACTGAAGTTTTAAACTATTATCGTACCTGTGCATAGGTATGCATATATTATGCACAGACCTCCTATACATAGACCTCCTATACATAGACTTTTACATACAGCCCAACTGACTTCAAAGCAAGGTAGATGGATTTGAACTCTAAATCCATGTTTCTAATTGTTGTTTAGCTAGATTGTTTCTCACTCTGCACAGGTAACAACAATCACCTTCTGGAGTGAACGGGTTTAAGTATGCTTTTTTTACTTTTCAGATTCTTCTCCAAACACTCTTTTCAACATTTCTCTTACCTCTCAGAATATTACTAGATACCCTGTGAGGTGTTCCCAAGACGAACTTGTACTTTTTGTAATCTGATTCAAGCATAAAATCTGTTCAACCTTAGCATTATTATTCCCTTTTCATAATCTTTTGCAATTTGAATGTTAAACAGGGAATTTGGGGTTTGCTCTTTTTTTTCTTCCCTGTAAGTTATGCATAATGAGATTCATCAGTCAACAAAACTTTCTTACTAGAAAAGAAAGGTTAGGCAAAATGAACTCTAATGAGCTCCAAATAAATCTGTGTGGCTTTTATGTGTAGAAAAAGCATGGGTTGCTTCTTTCTCTTCTCCCCAGTATAATCTACCGATTCAAAAACCATGTCTGCAAAATGCTAGAAAGAGAACTTTAGCCCTCTGAGTCAACCAGAAAAAGAAATTTAAAGGCCTTCCCTATCATGCAACAGCTCTTTGAGGTTTTGATTAGTAAAGTTTATATGTATGCTTATTATTATCCTGTATGTATGAAACTTACATACCAAGCTCACACATGAAGCCTATATTCCTTTCTGTATCAAACTTTATTGTAATGAATTAAGGGATGATGAAAACTGGCCAAATGCATGTCTCCAGTGCAAATAGCAACCAAGACCATTTTTATTCAGCTATGAAAAGCGCTCCCTTGAAGTGCCTATATATAAATATATAAATATAAATATACACACACATGTATATACACATACACATATATATACATATATATACACTCATATACATATATATACACATATACATATACATACATATACATACATACATATACATGTATATACACACACACACACACACACACACACATACATACATACATATATATATATATGAGATTGGTGTTGCCATCTTTGTTTTGGCCATTATCGAAATCCAGTGGTGAGCAGGACTGTTGTATATTGCCTATCAGCTGCTTCTTTCCTCACTCAGTCTTCACTG
>JAOXXN010000265.1:30986626-30998892 GCA_026770055.1 Myrmophylax atrothorax | reverse complement strand
ATTGCTATTCTTTCACACACATTAAAATAATAATGTAAATGACAAATCATGTATCAGAGTTCAAAATCTAATGTAAAAGGATAAATATAAGTATAGGTATATATTTTTTGTAGTTCATATAATTGGTGCATAGAGGGTATATAGCTTTTGTATCAGTAGATATCATATACACTGATGGTTTAGTGATTACTGAAATGCATTAACTATGATCTGCTGCTGCTGAACATATGATATTAATCTGCTGCAGGATAATAATAGAATTTTAAATGGAAATCTGACTATGGAGATAGCTGAGTGTTTTGTCAGTTTTAAGGTTCTTCAGGACCAAATATCACGTGGCAATTTTATTTAAGGCTGATGACCAGTTCCATTTGTCAACTACAAGAAGTTGATTCCATGAGTTTTGTATTGTTTTGAATCAACAGATGGCATTTTTCCCTTCTCTAAAGTCTTACCATCTGAACATGTAGGAGTAAGATCTGGGAGAAACATTTCCATCTGAACTGAGATGTTGTAAGGATGTTGAGATCCTTACCAATAAAGAAGTACATGTCTTTCTTCAATCTCTCTCCTTAACTGAAAATATTCTTTCTCAAATTAGTTGCTGTAGACAGGCTATGTGTACAGAACTGAAAAAAAAAAGTATTGGAAACCCTCCCACTTTTGCCAACACATATGCACTGCCCAGGGACATTTTTTTAAGGCATTTTTTCACATTCTCCAGAAGACTATATTTAAAGCTGCACTTCTAACTTGAATAAAATAATATTGACAAAACAAAATAAAACTGTGCTGAAAAGTTTGTCCATTTCTAAGTAGCATTATAATTTTGTGGCTTCTATTCTGGTTATGTTCTTCAGATAATTTCTCTCCCTTGTTTCCATGTGCAATCCACAAGTAGAAAGAAAAATCGTAAGTGTATGCAGTCATGGCAAGAGCTCTCAGTGAAGTACAACCATGATTCATTATCATCACACACTAATGGAGTATCTCAGTGGCAACACCATAAAGCAATGTTTAAACATCATGTAGTGATTGTTTTATAACGTCTGTTAACTATATTGCATATACAGCTTTCATTCTCCTGCTTTCCTGTTATGTGGGTCAAGCATAGTGCTTCCTTTTCTCTGCGACTTTGGGGAGAAGAGACAGGCTGATTTGGGGTTTTTTCCCACCTCAATTTCTTTCCTTCTAGTAGCTGCTTAAGGGAATAGGGAGTTGTACTGGTAAATCAATTCTGTATGACAATCTGAAAAAAACCCACCAGGTTTTCAGATGGTAAGTTAAAGGAATTTTTCTCATATTGAAGCCTCACTAAGGCTGCATGCAGCATCATGAAAAAGCACACGTCCTTACTTAAGTATTTGGGGACCTCTCTACCATTATTTTGTTGGAATACCTTTTTGTTATCTCCTGTTTTTACAAGCAGGAAAGTGAATATTTTTAGTGTTGGAGAGTTGCAATATAGCAGTTGACGCAACAGTGGGACTTTGTGAATATACACTGAGGTCTCAGTCACGCTGAAAACCAAAATATTACCTATTTTTTGATGTCCCCAATACTTTATTTTTAGAAACAATTCCTGAGACATGTTTCATGTAGATTTATCGAGAATCACATAATGAGCAAATACAAATGAAAAAATATAAAGGTATAAACAATCCATTGGAAGTAAGTGTGAAAACTGTCACTGTTGAGGAGTTTTGTCTTTTTTTTACAGTTAGACCCACTTAAGTCCACAGTATTACTGTGTGAGAAGACCCTACAGTTATTCTGACCTCAGAAGTTGTGAAGAGGATGGCCAGAACTCTGGCCCCTAAGCCATCAGCCTACCCTAGTGAAAGACAGCTTAGCAGTCAGTTTTGAGGCTCAGTAAACAAATAATTAGACCCTGAGGCTTTAAACTTTGATAACAAGGATAACAAAACAGGACCAAAAATCACCAGGTTATCTCCATGAAATAAACTAAGCAAATTTTTCTTCAAAATTATGTATAATCATTCATTGTAAAACTGAGTGAACTAACTATTGTCAAAACTGTTTAGGTTGGCTGGACATTTTAGGGCAGATGAATTATATGAAAAAACAGAATTGGAAATTGCTTTTGTACTTGATTCTCAGGAATCTAATAATTTTTAAGTGGCTACAGCTGAAAAGAGGCACAAGACACTGAATTCCAAGGTTGCAAAAGAACTGAAACAGTTACTTGTGTCAGTAAAATAGACCCTCATGTTGTTTGCTTTAAAGCAACTCCTTATCCTTCATTATAAAAATCCCTGGTGTTGAAGAACTGTCTGTGTAAGCACTTAGCAAGGCTGAATAGCCTTAATTCCATTGCTTCATTTCATGAAGGGGGATTATGTTATTGCTGCCCTCCCAAATCCTTATGAAAATAAGATGTTTAACATGAAGACTTGTCTTGTAAGTAAAATTGATGTTGCATTTATAAATTACGTGTTACTTCAAAATACGTGGAGATTAATTCTCCCTATCTACCTGAGCTAAACTGATGCTTCCATTTCTTTTAAATTTCTCTTTAGAAGACTTATCTTTGAAGTCTCTATTTTCTCAGAAATGTTGGCAACATATATGAACAAAAAATATCTATCAAATCTATAAACCTTGGCAAGACTGGGAATTGTTGCCTTTCAGTCATTAATCCTTGTTAAAACTTCTTAGATAGAATATTTCTTTAAAGTATTTCTTCTTTAAAATGCTTCAGACTTTCAATACATGCTAGATAAGCATTGAAAAGCCAACAGCAAATATTTTGTAACATGCACTGGTGCATTCACTTGTCTTGCATTTAATTAGTCAATTAGTTTTGCATGAATTACCACAGTAATCTTCCTACCTATTGCTACTAAATAAAGCTAAAAGGGAATAGAAAAACAGCACATTACCTGGCAGAGAGCTCCTGTCCAAGACAATAATCTGAACTTGACAGATACAGACCCTTTGTTCAGTTTGAACATTTAAAGACTCTTTGGAGACCTGATTGGCTGATTATCACACATGATGTTTGGATGGTTTATTTTGTGTGACCAATTGCCAAACCAAAAAGCATCTCAAATTACTGAGGCACAAGACGTTGTGGTGAAGCTCAGCATTTATAACATAATCCCACAGAAGGACATCCTTGTTTTATGAACATTGTTTAGGGTTTCTTTTGCAGTTTCTTTATCTGATATGTAAAATTTTTTCTTAGCACCCTCTGTGCATATTTAAAATTTTATTTAGGTGCTATAGCCTGTAAAATGAGTGCTAATATCTGGGGACATCTGAACCTAGTTTGTGTCTAATGCTATAGGAGTTCAGCATGTATGGTGATGCTGGTTCCGAACTTACCTTTTAAAACATACAGTAATTTAATATCAGTATAAATATTATTTTGTTCAACAAATTAAAAATGTAATAAAAATGCTCTACAGATCATCAGCAAAAGCTTAAGAGTAAAATTACAGGCACTCACTGCAACTAGCATGTTGCGAAAGTCCAATTTTTTTCTCATTTGAACAAAATTGTCCAGCAATTAACTGTAAATACACAATTAACTTAAACTCTTTTAGACTTCTCCATTAACAGTCATAGTATAAAATACTCCATCAGGCTTCATAGAGTAATTAGAAACTTGTATTAATAAGCAATGCTAGCCAGGACAGTATTTTAAAAGCTGTATTTTGCTGGAGATAATGCAGAATTTGCTGCAGAGCTCCAAAAAATATTTTCCATTATTTCTTAAATTTTGCAAAAAATTGGCTATTTTTGTATAGAAGAAAAAATTGAATCATCAACAAAACTGAAAAAAATAAATGCATACTTAGAAGGCAAGTTGTACCTTAGACCAGATCATACATTCACTCAAGAATTCTGAGCAAAATGCTTTCCAAAGTTCATATCAAAAGCCTTTCCTTTTTAATTGAAAAAATGACCTTAACTATTTTATTGGAAAAGCAAACAACAAGGTGTATATGTCCTCACAACTGTTATTTTTCATCAGTCTCACACATCATACTGGCTTTGTCCCAAGAAATGCTGGAAAGGATGAAACTGCCTGACCAAAGGAAACACAAAAACATTGTGATGACTCAGGTTGGAAAAAAAAAATTTCTTGTCCTAGACATTCACTGAGCAACTGGTATTAAAGCCTCCAAGCTCTTAAAAGTGCTTTGTTTGGGAATTTTATGCAGTCTCTGGGACAGATTTTACATAACAGCAAACTGCTGTTACTTTCACTGCCCACCACTTTGAATGTTCACAGACGAAGCAATTCTCACCATAGATTTACTGTTTTATTGGAAAATAATGATGCTAATGACGATCTACATTTCTAAGACCTGTAGCAATCTCACATGAAAAGTGAGACAAGGTCTAGTGTTAATGGAAGCTCACCCAATATGAGAGTTGCTTCAAGAGAAAGACCAGTCTAATCATGAGAAAGTATCATTTAATTGATTTCTGTACTGTCTAAAACTTTAATTTGAATCTGAAACGGTTCCTTCAGAAAGGATGAAATACACCTGGATGAAAGGAGATAATGCATAGCAGTGATAGGTGAGTCTCTAAGGCCAAACTATGGGGAGAACTACTTATAAGAGGTGTTCAGCTCAGCACTAAGAACAACGGCAGGAAGGGAACATGTTTGCTGACAGAAGCACATAAGAGGAGGACAACAAAAGAAGTAAACATGGGTTGCTGAACTCTGACAGAAACCCTGTGGTGACTACAATACCATATTTCCTATTATCGAAGTAGGAAGGGAGGCATTGTTATGGCTGCACACCGTCTGTTAGATTTTGACAATTTGTGTTTAGTCCCAGGAACAGCTTCTCACTTGTGTCAGCAAAGCTGCTCTCCCCTGCTGTGCCCTTCAGTGGCAGGCATTTCCTTCCGCAGGATCCCCATCACACCCCAGGCAGGGGAAGAGAAAATCACTTCTAGCCTCAAGATTTATGCATCCATGAGAAACAGCCACAGAAACAGGGATTAATAACTGGTATCATGGCTGTGTCCCTAGACAAGTGAGCTGCAGGTTTCTTCTAGCGTTGCTGACTGCATGGTCCAACTGAGCAAGCACAGCACAGCACCAGCTTGGCATCACGCTGGGGGACCATATCTGCCTCTTGTCCATCCACTTCAGAAAGCAGCGAGAAGGACTAAACCTGTGCCTACACTTCAGCTGAGCTTCTAAATTCAGGGAACTGAACATGAGATAGAAGGTCAGAACTAAAGCTAAAGTGTGTTTCTGAGTAACAGTGCTACACGGCACAGGTCATGCCATTGACAGGCAGCTGGCCTGCACTTCACTGTCAGCTTGAACTTGACAAAAACAAAAGTTAATACTGTCTTGGACCATTGTCCATAAAAATGTATCAATACCAAGAGGGCTATTACTCAACTCACCACATCATATGAGACTAATATTGCAGTGTGTATAATAATTTGAATAATAATTTTGAATAATAATAGCAGTGGAGTTTTACATATAATACAAATCCAGCTATTCCAGAGCTCCTTGGAGAAAGGTGCCTAGAGGAAGCTGGTATACTGCAGCATAGGCACATATTAAATGGAACTATTCCTTCCTTGAAGGAGAATTCCAGGATCATGAGATTAAAGTAGTAAAATTGAGGTAAACTCATCATAACAATTTAGTCTGGATGCTGACCTGAACTTCAGCTCAGGTTTAATCCTGACTAACATCTGTTTCAGTACAGTGTCTGTTTATAAATGGACACTTTAAAAGAAATAATCTCTTTTACAGACAGTCAAGTGATACTGTTAATATTGCAGCACAATTTTTCCTTCAGCCACAATGCCTGCAGGGATGTTGATCTTGAAAGAATGCTTTATGTTAGCAGTGGCAATAGTGCCTAAAGCTATATAGAGGTTTGTTCTAATAACGGAGGTTTGGTCATAAACTATTTCCTGTTAGTGTGAATTTTAAGTGTGGTTTGGGGTCTTTTTGTCTAATCCCCTGCAAAACCTCAGATATTGGATGATAATCTCCATTTCTCCTACTAGTATATACTCTAGCTTTACACATTTTAGGGAAGATTTAAGCTTGTAATACAGCTCTGCAAGATATTCTTTGGCTTACATACAACTTCTGACTTTTTCTGATTTAAGGGAGGGATTCATCAGACATATTTTGACATTGACAGTGCTGACATCTGCATGCGATGTGGATACCTATGTTCCACTTATAGTCAAGGGACAGCAGTGAAGTCCTGGGACATGTCTTACTGACCTGTTTTAGACATCTAATCTATAATGAAATGATAAGTGGCCTCCAAGTGCCTATATCTCTCCATTATATAAGGTACATATAAGTTGCTCAAATATAGATATATGTGCTACTAAACTCTGTATTTGGATAAACCCAGCCCTGTATGTTAATAATACAGTTTCTTTGTATTGCAGTGGACTGAAAATAGTCACCCAGGTCCATCTTTCATTTCAACGCTTTTAAATCTTAAGTGGTTTGGGGTAGGCAGAACAAGGGTTATCCTGTTTGCTTATTTAGCTCTTACGAAATAGGAAAGTGAAAAATGTTATGTTCAGGATTCTAAAAACAGATACACAGCTTAACAGCATACTGTTGAAATCTGAAATTTTGCAATCTTTTCTGTACTGCTGAGAAAAATATGTTCAGTTTAAATGAGTAATGAATCTCTGGAAATCATGTGCTGCAATACTCATATTTTGTCTCTGTGTTTGTAAAATGTGCAACTCAGGAACATTGCATCACAAACATTTCTGTGGCTATCATGGCTGCATAGAAGAAAATTTATGGAACGTGCAGATAAACTATCTCATGATTTATGTACATACCATAGACAACTCATACTATCTTTTTTGAAAGTAAATGTTCAACCCTTATGCAAAAAAGCATAAGAAAGCAAATCTCTATCTTGTTAGACACAACGTGACAAATTTCATATGTGTAATTTTAATTCACAATTTACTCAACTAATTCACTGCACAAACCACCCAATTAAAACTTGAAATAACATTCAATGCCTTACCGAACAACACAGAGGGCAGCTTACCTTATGTAAAGGCTGGACAGTTGCCCAGAGCTGTAGAATTCGAGAGGCAGCATTTTTAGAGCCAATTTGTGACTGTACTGATTAAATTGCTAACAAGACAATAATTTTTATAATGCATAAATACTTTGTCTCATATTTTTATGGAATTTTGTGAGATTGCACTTCATATTACCTGAATATGTCCCATCCTACAGTTCTATAAAAGTATCTGGTAATAAATACAATTTATTTTTCTTAAATAGGAATAGACGCAGCAAAAAGTATTTTATGTAGGAAACAAAATAGCTAGGGCTGCCTCTGATGATGTAGATACAAAATATGCATTAGGGACAGCTTAAAACTTACGAAAAAACGACCAGTAACTGCCCAAGATACTGCCAAGTCTTTTTGAATAAGCTCAAGAATTCCATAGCATATCCACTTACAGAAGGAAAAGAAAAAAAAAAAAACCAAAGGGCGATTTCATTTCAAAACTATTCTTTGTGAATTATTTGAAAAGTATGATTCAGGCCTGAAGGTTAGTTGACTTAGATAACTATAAAACACAAGAACTTGAGTAATAAGATATGCCATAGGGTGTGACAGTACACAAGCTTGAGTGTACTAATTCAAATCTGAAAGGTATGTTGCACATCACATTGCCCAACATGCCAGCCTTTGGGCAATTTCTTGCCTGTTTCTATGTAAGCATTCTTTTGCAGTGGGTAGACTTGCGATAGTAAGCTGTGAAAACTGTAAGGAACCATTAATGGAGAAGAGCAGGACCAGACCTGCTGTACCTGGGCAAGGTGAAACACATATTTTCTCACTGGTCACCAAAATGGCAGTAACTCTTCCCTCTTGCACACCACTCTTCAGAATGAGCCAGATACACTGATGGGTTAAAAACCACCTGTGCACAAGTTGCAAACACAGAGGTTAAAGAGAAATATCAGTAGATTCCTTCCTCCTACCTGTACATTAGTGCTCATTGCAATGGTACTGTAATGAAAATGCATGCTCCCCTACCAGTTCCTTAGTCTGTCAGCCCTCCCCAATGGCAGATGCTGCTTCAGCCTGCTCCACAGAATGCCCACTGCCCTCCCTCCACTCTTTCTCCTTAATCCCTCAACCTATAAGGCTGGCGGTCTCACCCCCCTTTCTCTGACAGCTGTAGTAACCCAAAAACATGCCAGCAAAGTCCAAGGTAAGGAAAAACTGCTCCATAAATGACTTATGGCTTGTTCATCCCAAAACTGGTATTTCAGGTTTCCCCTGGTTCCTTGACTTCCCTTCAGCTGTCCTCACTATCTTGTATTTATATGGATCTATATGAATACATAGATAATTGCACACAAAATAAAAGAAGGCAATACCTTAAAAGTAACTTTTAAGGCTACTCTATCAGGGCAGAGTTCACCTGTGACTGTTTGAATGTGACCTAATGACTTAAATAAAGCATAAACTTGGCCACTAACATTTTTACTTTTAAAAAACACTGCAGTAGTTCATGAAGACTAAATATGTTCAAGTCACTAATATGTGACTGTAATTTTTCTGTTTTGCTCAGATGCTTGTACCAAATCCATTCCTTTGTCTTCTATAAATTATTTGTGGGAAAGCATACTCTTTTGAGTAGAAAAATGTCATTTTTTAGTCAGATCAAATAACGTATGTGAGCCTAGCTCAGTGGAACTGAGTGTATACATGAGACTCATGTACTTACTAAGTCTTATGTATAAGAGGGAAGAGGATGTTATGAGGATGTTATGTTATTGTATTGCAAAATACAAGTGAAAAGGATAATGAGTTTGAATGCAGTGCTACTATTGTCTTTACTAGCATCTTGATTTTTAATGGTATATATCCTGTGAAAACCTGTAACTCTTACCTTTAATTTAGCTATGTTTGCTGTTGCAGTTTTTACGTTAATCAAAAAGATTTGTTTCCCACCTTTAAGAAACTTTGGCTAACTTGAAAGTTTATTATTTACATACAGATGTAAGTTGCTAAATATGTGTCATATTTGTTAGAGGTACACACAGCTTTTAATCTGGATTTTGACCATGATGAAGAGAGGCATTTAAAACAAATACGCAAGACTGGGTATGGTACAGTGAGAAAATCATAGTTGTACTAGGGTATATATTACTTAAACATATAAGCAGAGTGATAAAAATATTCAGCAACTGATGAAGCAATTTTGTTTAAGGACAAGAAGGAGATATAACCCCTAGTGGTTAAAGGGTACAGTATGTCTTTCTACTTTGCCTAGAGGGACAGGTGTGCTGGCAGAAGCTTTCACTCCTGAGGGATCAACTCTTGACTGTAGTACCTACAAGAGTAAAGCAGGTTTTGGGGTTTTTTTTACTGGCTGGAATCCACACATATCCTGCCAGCTGAGGTGCCTCAGGAGACAGATACATTTTATGCAACTTCCAGCAGGCCTGAATACTGAAACAGCAGCACCCTTCTCTTACAGCTCACTTTCCTTCTTTGTTCTCTGGACTAATCAGCTTCTTTCAAGCCACCCTGAGTATCCCTATTTGAGACAAATACAACACTTTTAGCTGCCACAAGTAAAAGATGCAGATCAACATACAATTTCATTGTAGGTGTACAGAAGCTATTTTGTGCACATGAGGTTATTTTAAAGATGGTGACCCTAGCACTAATATGAACTACCTCTCAAAAGTCAGTCTGATGTGCACAACAGAACTGCTCAAGCTATTCTAATTATGCTGCTGCATGGTAGGACTGAAATTAAAGCCAATCCTTTGACAGCCTCCACTTTGAGGCGCACTAGTTTTTTTTAGGTAGCTCATGTTGCTATGGCTCTCCTCAAAAGCAGGGCAGAAAATGAGTCAGTGCATTGCTGGACTATCTGAAGATTAAAGCCCCACAGCCTGACATCTTACATCATGTACCGTTCCTTCTTTCTCTGCCTTCAAGACCGTGTGTCCTCTCACTGCTGTCACCAGCCTTACCTACTTAAAGAATCACTGCAACACCCTCTAAAGACAGGAAATTACCAGTTTTCTGCAGGGAAAAAAATCAAAAAACCAACATGGATAAGTTCTTCTCTCTTCAGGACAAGCAATAGTTTCTCATGTTTCCAACTGCAGCAGAAAGTAGGCAGCCTGTTTCTATCCTCAGCAGGGCCCAGACAAACAGTTCTACCAAATGAAGAAACAAACAGGGCTTCTCTCTGTCAAGGTCACCGGAGCAGATGAAAATGAGTCTGGGAGTATGAGTTCAACCAAATACAAAAGGTTTTGTGCTCAGTGGGATTTGGTTAAATCATTCAGGTCCAATCTCTTAGGAACACAAACAAAAACCATTCTCTTCTCAATGGGGTAACAGAAGCAAACACACCAAGTTAAAGAACACAGCAGGGATTGACCAAACAGTTCAAACTCCCCTTTGGAGCAGCATGAATAGCTATGAAGCAAACACCCTTAGCCACTTGACACAGCAAAACAGAAGCTGCTCTGCTTTGGCTGGATGAGTGAAAATATCCTTGACTCTTCAGTCTTCAGGGGGGATAAATTTACTATTAAATGCTGACTAAAGAATCACTCATTTGGTTCTGATAATATTCACATGCCAAGACAAGGTAATGGCATTGAAATGTCTTCTTCAAGAATTTGATCTCATTGTTTTCAAAGCTGGTCCAAATTATACATCCCCTCACACTCTTGTACCACCAACATCACCCATCTCTATCCACAACTCCTGTTATGCACCTGGTCATAAAGCTGTTCCAAAGAGATGAAAAGGATCATATGGAAGATACATACACATATATATATGTTTTTCATGGCTGTAAATACCATGCTGCAACACTAGAAATTCCCAAAACATTAAAGCAATACACACCTACTATCTCTTCCAGTGTTTTCCTTGTTTCCCCACTTCACCTCCCAGTATGCACCATGTTGCGTATTTCTTCCTATTTTTCGTGTCACCTTGTGTATTTGTATATATACATACAATTATTACTATGAGAAAACTATCTACTCACTTATGTATATGCAGCTGCCATAATGAGAAGGAAGTAGATGCTTCTTTGAGACGACATCAGAATGTAAGATTCTCTGCTTATAAAACAACTATAACTGCTGTTTGAAGTACTTATAAAACAGGCTGTTCAGCATACAGTTATAACTTCTGGTTTCATCCAGTACATGTTAGTCAGTAGAGAGGATTGATTCAAAAGCAGGATTTAAACTTCAGTTATTAAGAGATAACAGCCTACTTACTCAGAATAAAGTAACACAGAAATTAGAGGTTCTAATTTAGGTGGCTAATTTAGGTATCACAAAACCAGAGTCCTGCATACAAAAATACTGCAGTTACATATCAGGGATAAAACTGGTAAATGGGGAGAAAGGAAAAAACTAATAAGGAAAAAAGTTGTAACTACGTTATTAAAGACAACATATCCTAGATGCTTAATAAAACATCCCCTTCAGTGCAATTAAACTATCAATTTAAGTATAATAATTTCAAAGTAAGCTTGGATATGTCAACTGCAATAGCTTTTCTAATTTTTCAGAAAATAGATACAAAAAGATTTTTAAAAAATCATGATCTCATAGCTAAAATACATTTGCATTGAGAACAATATGGTATGTCACCATTTTACATACACAATATTTCAGCAATGCCAAAGTGTATCCAGAAGTGCAACAAGATCTTGTTTCATTAACCCATTTCTATGCTACTCCATTCAGAAGAAGAATCTATTTTAATTGTGGAAATGACAGGCTTTTGTATCCTATTACAACACAACCATTCATCGAGAACGAAAACCTTGCTATGACCTATAATTAGCATACAGAAATCATAAAAGCAAAGGTCAACATTCTCTCTATTCCCTTATCAAAAACAAACAAACAAACAATTTAAAAATCTGAAGGCAATTAAAACCAATTTTGATTGAAAATATGGCATGTCATTCCATTTCTGCTAGCTTGATGATATATGCCTCTGTGAAATTCTTCAAAATATTTCCTTAAGTTAATGTCTCTCTTCCTTCTACTCTGTTTTCACCTTCTACATTTGTCATTCTTCTAAAGCTACAGGTTTTTTACCTTAATAATGTCAACTGAAAGGCAGAACTAAAAATCAGAGGGATAAAGAAAGCAAGTATTTATAACTCTAAATATAAAAATAGCATAGTAAAACACAAACACCAGTTACTGTGGAGGAGCATCACCTGTGCCATATAAA
>JAOXXN010000265.1:30956948-30968881 GCA_026770055.1 Myrmophylax atrothorax | reverse complement strand
ACAAAGCAGTTTTCACATTAAGTACATTCAAACCACATTAAAAACATCAGTTGATAAGGCATTCTTGGTGGCTGGTTTGTTTACTTCATCAGCCCATTTTTGGCAAGAAATTCTCCATGCCTCATATTGTGAATTCATTGCTACAGTATTGAAATATTCACTTCTTGTCAAATGGCTTGAATTCTGCAAAAATTTATTACGGTCTAGAGTGAGTCTTCAGTGGAGATTAAAATGCCTTAGGTATCTGTATGGAAGGTCTCAAATGTAAGCTCTATGTGTAAAGTCTGGTTCTAGGCAACAGAGTTGGTGCAGTCTGTGGACCATATCAGTGCCTTGTCAGCTGATGAACTGCTTTGTATGTTTCCAAGTGAGCTGGGTTGTTCTCTGGGCTCCATCTGAACACAGAGAAAAAATATAGCATCATGTGAAATATACCGTCTGTTTCTGTCTTGCAGGATGAAATTCACAGAAACTAAAATATTATTGTACTGTAGTCATTAAGTTCCTGACAAAAATACTGAAACAAACTTTCTTGAGTTTCTCCCAAAGATAAATCAGGATTCAATAAAATTGTTGTTTGCTGTGACTCATGCACATCATACAACTCTGTACTCTAATCTGGTAACACATATTTGGTTAATAACAGCAATCTTGAATATCTTCATATGCCTTTATTCTGAAAATGTGTATCACTATAATGGTGTCAGTTCTTGGATCTCTTGGGCTTATTCAATACATTTAAGATATTATCAAGGTTACTTGAGTTGGTAGTCTGAAATTATATGAGAGTGCATTTGTTAATGGAGAAAGTTATTCTAAATTTGGTGTCCAAGTGTCTTATTTACCTGTTCCATGTGAATAAAATACTTGCTGTAAACATAGTTTTTTTGTTTCCTTTGTAGTGATTTTATCTATGAGGGGAAAGGAGGTCATTTATTTCTTATGCTAAAAATTTTTGCTTCTCGCAGCATCAACACCATGGGTTTTTTCTCAAGCACTGGGTTAATCTGAAGATCAGCAGCTAATATGCCACAGAGCATGTTTGAATCCAACCATCAAATAAAATCAGAAAGCAATTACAAAAGATGCAATCCATGTTATGGTCAAACTAAGGTTACACAGGGTGGCTACCGACCCAGCTACAGAGACAGAGCTTAGACAGCTGCGGAGCCGGGGCAGCCAGCCAGCGTACCTGAACAGATGAAGATGATGCCAAAAGGAGGAGGACTTAACATATTAGCTACTCTAATATAGAATGAAGAAGCTATATAAGAACCTTAGATACTCAGACAAGAATTACAACAGCTAGTTGGAAACAAAGTCCTTGAAGCTTCTTGTGCAACTTTTCAAATAGAAATTCTCGTAGCCAAAGTATTTAAAAAAATACTAGCTTTTGAGACATACTTAGTTCTAAAAATTGTTTACACTAGGTACATCATAAACAATCTTTGACCTCAAATACATCATATACTGAGTCATTAAAGAGAGGCCATGACTTCACAGGCACATTTCGGTTTATGCAAAGATAATCCTGGTTTTCCTTCTTTGGTTTGTAATTTGGATCTGTGAGCCCAAATATCCTGTTTCTGGTATCCCAGCTAGCCCGCTCTTCCTGATGGTATACTGTATCTTGAGTACTTTATTGTTCTTTGAACAAACAAAAACTACTTATGAAAGCCTCATTTTTTCAGATATAACGTATAAGCTGTGTGCATCTCCACTGGATGAAATTTCTATTTTTCCTATTCTATTTATAAAACATATTAAGGCTTTACAGAATAGTTGCAGACCCTGACACAAAGGCCTGGCAATTGAAAACCAGGCAATTAAACAGATGAAAGAGGAGAAAAAGAGATGCAGTACAAAAAGATCTATGCAGAGAACCTGTAGCTTTCTGCAACCCTCCCCATTTTTCTCTGTAGGAAATACTCAGGATTAGCTATGGATACAGATATGTCAGAACCAGTCCTCTAAACCTTTTCAATTTTCCAATATGAAAATATGCTGTAGAACTATGGTATGAGATATGAAACCAACTCTTACCTTTTTGTTTATGTCAATAGTTTTTTCATTAAATTTTAGCTCATCTGCGCTGTATACTGTTTATATTTTTTCATATTAAGTATAAAAATATTTCCTGATAAGGGCATCCAAAGCACCTCTAAAAATAGATGAGCTTGATGCTATGGATAGTGCTTTGACATTGAAAAGAAACAGAGAGATGCAAACAAATTCCAGCAAGCCTGGAAGTGAGGCCTGTATACTTTAGAAATGGTTTGACTCATTAGTAGATTAATAGGCTGCACAGAGAGCTGGATCTTTGAAAGAAGTCAGTGAATTAAGGGCAAACTTACCCTGTGGCTTCCATTAGCCTGCACATCAAGCAGCTAGATCTACAGATATTTCTGTCCCATACAAATCACTGGAACAAGGAATATAAGTTTTATATAAAATCATCATGGCCATAAAATGGAATGTAGGAACATTTTACAATTACTGCAGTTAGAATGACGAAAGCATTTAAAGGCAGCTTTGTCAGTATTTTTATTCTCAAGAGCCTACCTATTCATAAATCTGAGGTAGCTGAACATCATGATTAAGTGTCCTAAGACGGTTATTTTTTCCTCAGTAACAATTCATAAAATCATTTAAAAAATTTTGTGTATAAATATGTTTGATATATCTGATAGAAAATTTACCTGCTCTTGGCGGAGGGCAAATGAATAAGTAAGGTGACCTGTCATCATTGCAAGTCACTGTTCCTACCCTATATCTTTCCAACAGTGATGAGTTGTGGTGATAGACAAAGTGAAATACAGCAGTCCCTTCCAAAGGGCTTTTACAGTGTTCTCTGCGTTCAGGAAGCTCATAGTAAAGGTCAGCAAGATCCCAAACACTCAACATTAGAGTTCAGTTGGGGCGGTCCTGTGTCATAAAGGAGAGCACTCTGGACTTCAGATCCCAAGGTCCTGAGTTCGCGTCTCAGTGGGGACTGTCCCCTGGCAGTTCAATGCCTCCCTGCCATCCGATCCCATCAGATCTCGGATGCTCAGCAAGGTCAGTCCCAGTTAGTACCAGGTGCTGTAGACTGTCCCGAGGACTTCACTGTCACTGTTCAAGCTCGCTCACCATGGCAAGTGGGACTTAAATGGTGGGGCCAGTTCTGCGCACGCTGTGCCTCACCTAAAAAATCCACTGCGCAGGCTCAAAGGGCACACTCACATGGGGAGAGCCCTGTCCAAATCTTTGTTCAAGAAGTCTGGCCATACATACAGAGTTCAGTTGCAAGGAGGAGCCTTAGCCAGTCACATTTTGAATTTCAGTTACTTTACATAAGATACATAAAACAAAATGAAGCCTTTGCAATGTGATAACTACATCAGAGCTAACCATCCAGGCTACCCTTATTCTCAGTGTTCAGAAGTAGACATCTGAAGAATACACAAAATTTCATCAAAAAAGTCTAAAAGGGGTCAGTGGAATTGTGTTCTGCAGCCATTTGTCTTTATTGACTACAAATAAAACCAAGGTGCTAGTAGAAGTATAAACAGCTGAAATTTAAAAATCTAAAGCTAAATGAAAGTACTTTGTTCCTAACTTCTCCCATGTTGGAATATTGCCATAGTTTTTTCATGGGAAAGTGGTCAGTGGACTCAAATTTATCATACTGCCTTTAGCTGATTTTAACTGCTCAGGAGTTCATTATATCCTCTCTGTTTGTGTTCTACAGTACAATGACCTATGACAGGCTTTGAATTTTGGACTAGGTAAGTACATTATTAGTTAAGCTGAAGAAAATTGAAACAAAAAGCCGTTAAGTACATGTTACTTAGGAGTTTCCAGAGTAATGGACTTTCTCCTGCAGTCTCCAAAACTGAACAATGACAAGGATGGAGAATTGGATTGTTATAGCTTCCCTGATGTTATTTTAGATGTAAGAGAAATTTCAACGTGGTTCTGCCTGCCCATGAACATACGAACCTAAACATAAAGACTTAAAGCGCTGTTGGTCAGTTCACTATTCTTAAACTGTGGGTTGCTCAAGTACTCCATTTGAAAGTCATTAATGTACTCCTTTTGAAAAGTGTGCTTGGAAAAGATCCTGTGATATGGATGTATTATCCAATAGAAGTGAAAAAATGTCACAACTTTGCTGCACTCATATTTTAAGTTCAAATAAACCTATCTTACAGATGGCTTGAACACTCAAAAGCTCTGAAATAATGGGAGTTATTTATTGACAACTCCAAAACTATGACTAATGAACCCTGGCCATCAATGCAGCTACCATAGACCTACACGTAGTTGACAGCTGATCTGTGACATTCATAGAGGAGATTTTTTTTTTCTGTATGCAACATCTCTTTGCCAGGTATGTTCAGACTTCGCACAGAGAGAAATACTCAGTGCTCTCATAGCTATTTTCTGCTATGATAGGAGATATTTGTGTTTGGTGAATTTTTTCTCACACATGTGAGAGCTATATTCTGTGTTTCTTACAGCCCTCATCAAATACTTAGCTAACTATAGTTACCAAAATACAGTAAAAAAAGAAATGTTCATCAAAAAATCCTATCTCCCACTCTTCTTGTAGCGCTATGGATCATTTAATATTATCAAATAAAATAAGGCATGACACTCAAAGGGGAGAAAATTGGATATATATATAATGAATTCAATTTCCATTCATTTCTCAGTGAGAGTTTTTTAATGAGAGAATGTTGGGAAAATTACAATCATGTGTTTTGAGTGAGGATAATGAGACTGATTTGTTGTTTATAAACCAACACTCTTTATGCATATGTGACTATAAAGTTAATTTTTCATCTTTGAGAACGGTTTTTCTTTAGTACGTTTGTCACACGTTTCTGTCATCATCCAGAACAAAAGAGGTGAAGATAGAGTGGCTTAAAAAAGTTTAAAATCCCCCAAACAAACAGCTCCTCATCCAGGA
Source organism: Myrmophylax atrothorax (assembly GCA_026770055.1). NCBI lineage: Eukaryota > Metazoa > Chordata > Aves > Passeriformes > Thamnophilidae > Myrmophylax > Myrmophylax atrothorax. Next base: position 30,963,927 of record JAOXXN010000265.1, on the reverse strand, counting down.
AGAACACAACCCAAAACAACAGTTCCAATGGGGAAAAGCTCTCTATTGCAGTAATATTTGGAGTAACTTACTGATGTTTGTCTGAGTATTTCATTTTGGTGATGTTATGGTAATTATTTTTATTGTGAATGAACTCAGAAGTGCTCAGATTAGCAAATGAGTGCTTTTCTAAATCTTAATAATGAAAAATCAATAAGTGATTCTAAAATTACTTGTGACAGATCTCAGCAATAATAGAGGAATATAGCTTTCAATTCACTTGTGTACTGCAGTGCATTTATGCCAATGAGACTATATTCAATTCTTCTGTGCAAAGAATTGATTTTTCCATTTAGCCTCTAAATTAAGCAATAGAAATAATTTTTATTCTGAGAAACCAGTGTTTTGTTTTGTTCTTTTTTTTTTTTTTTTCACTTTAGGTCTCAGATTGATGAAAAAATATCACTTAGTTTGAGATCAAAATATTTTGTGGCTTTGTATAAACAATTTTCTTGGAACCCAGATAAGAAAAGAAGAGGATGGACCAGATCCAAACAAAGCTGCTGGAAAAAGCCACATCTCTCTTTCTGTTGAAGTGTTAGAACATCCACCTTTGCTGTGCAGTTGAGATTTAGTTTTCAGATCATCTTAGGGGAATTAAATCCTAAACTTCTCTAATCCTAAATGCCAGGGTGTGAATGGTTTTGTAAAGAGGACAATTCTAACAAAAGTAAGAGGAATCTAATCTTCTCTCTTCTCTGCATTACTGTCAGAATATCTATAACCTATCAAATAAACTGTTTCAGACACCTACCCTCAATCAGAAAGAGAGCGAATTAGAGTTCAGACAAGCACCATTATAGGTGGGTTGTGGAGCATGTGAAGATTGGGAAATTAATGGATGGGATATCCGTATGTTGGGAAAATTCCATTTTATGTAAGACACCATCTCTGACTCCGAGAGAGCAATAGCTTGATAGTATGGGGTTCAGAAAACCATTCCAGAACCACTGGATTTAAAAGCACTAATACAAAACAGCACAGTACAAGGTAGAATATGCACTCCCATTTTTGCTTTGTACTCTGACATTAGGATGCTAACCTAAGATCTGGGAGAAATCTGGAAATTTAATCACAGACTGCCAAATTTTGTATGAATGTCAGGAGCACTAGATTAAACAGGCATAATGATAGTTCTATGTTTGTATATAAGTAATGAAATTTTCAAAATTCTGGTAATAAGCACATTTGGCTTGCACTCACATAATTTGGAAGTGACTAAAATACATTTTTTGGAGACATTTATACTTCGTCAAATCAGGAGCAGCAGCAGCATCTCTACTCATCTCCCCTCACCTCTACTTATCTGACATCAGCCTTAGCTGCAGTCCTTCAATGAATGAGGATGGAGTGGAATTAAAAGACACCATTAGGAACACATAGAACAGTAAGGGTGTTTGATATAGAGCTACATTTCATTTTGGATTATGTTACTAAATTATTGCAGTTATGGGAAAGAGGAGAACTATCTAGTTTGTCAAATGCAACAGTGTTGCAGTTACAAAATAAAATTGTTTGCCTTCAAGAATAAAAAATAAATTGAAATACAGATTAAGTAAAAAAAGTATTAAGATGCTGATGCATTGCAAATTTGGAACATGACTGTATGAACAAGAGCAATTTGCAAACACAGCAGTCACTTCTTCTATTCCTCTGCTTATGGCATTTAGTGACTTCCCTGAATATTTTTGACAGATTTTGTAATCTGTGTCATGTATCTCAGGGTATTTTATAGACTGAACAAAGGTGCATCAGTCAGAATTACATGAGAACCTATTTCCTGACATGCTAGATCCTCCTTCATGTAAAAGTCTTCTTTCCCTCTGTCCCACCTTCACCTACACACTTACACACAGAAAATTAAGAATATGTGAGTTTGCATAACCTGATGGTTTGAAAGTTTGTAGATAGAATTAGATCCTGGATTAAATTCAAATTAGTAAAAGAAAATGGCATAATTTTAACCTATGGTGTTATATAAAATTGTTTTTGAAAGAAGGAACATGAATGATGTAAATTATATTTGTTTAAACAAAAATAATTCTTGATTATGCAATTTCATAGTTTTTAGGGAAGTCATGAAAGTGTCTTGCTGAGAACCTAAAACGTTTTTGAGAGGAAGTTTGCATGCACAATGCTATGAGAGGTTTGGTTTTTATAGATCTCAGAAACAGAATTTCAAAGGACATATTTGGCAATCAAATTCAACCTTCTGCTATTGCTGACTATGTTCTTACAATAATTTTAAGATTTGGACTTCTATATTAAAATAAAATTTTCTTCCCAGAGTTCCTCAATATTTTCTTCCTAAAGTTCCTCACTTCAAATGGAATTTAGAGTTTCTCTTATCTGATGTCATGATCTCTTTCGACTAAAATGGGGTACAGTATCAACTACATCCAAGGTTTCTATTCACTCTCCTTATTCACGTATTTATTTTTACCTAATTTTGACAATGTTTTTAAATTAAGCTCTGATTTCTCCCTTTTAAAATGTCTTCTTTTTCTTTTTTTTCCCAAGCTTCAAGTTGCTCTCTGTAATTAATGACATATTAGCTATATATTGACTCAAGAAAGGATAAAACTTATTCATTCAAAGAACTCATGTTGTAAATTTATAAGTGTTTTCCTTCACTGCACTGTTTAGTTAGATAAACCTGTCCACTAAGAATATTATTACTAGCCTTTTCATCAATTCACCCTGGTTCTGTTTGAGGCCATTCACAACAGCAAGCAACCATTGATTTAACAATAGTCTTGGGATGAGTCACAGAATTATTTTAGAAGCACACTATAAAAATTATGCCAAAAAACCGAGTAGTTATTCCCTCCAAAGTGGATAATCTTTTGCTGCATTCACAGAGGCCAGGCAGATTCTCTTCCAGCACCTTTTTTCCCATCCAACTTCCTACATCAACCAAGAATATAATTTTAACCCCTTCAGCACTGAGTTCCCTACTCCCTACAACTATTTTAGTTCATATAGCAGCCTTTATATTGTTTTGATGGAATGATGTCTTTTGCTAAGACCTTTAAAAATGATTTTACATGATGAACTTAGATTGAATTTTTGATTCTCTGCTTTCCATACTTGAAACAGACCAAAATACCTAAATCTCAGAAAGCACATACTCTTTTACTACTTGTAAATCTGGAGATGTCCCTCTTTTTCTGTCTAAAGCTTTGTAGGAATGTATATGATTGCAGAATTATTTTGTCTTGAACAGCATAGATAACATTGACAAGTTTGGTGAATTTATGTATCACCAGTAGCACTGACCTGAATCTTCACTTTGCAACAACTGGTGATACCTGAACTTATAAAGGGCCAGGGAGCATTCTTTAGCTCTAAGGCCATCTGACATAGACTGGACACAGCCACTTAGTATTATTAGCCTTGGGACTGTTCCTGGGAGAGACTGTCCTTGGATCCAGATATAGTAATGGCTTTTCATTTTCTTATTTTTCAGTGAATATATTTTAAATAATCAAAGAATGTTGCAACCTAGAATGCTTTTTTCAGAGCATGTTAGTGAGGACATTTGTTACAGATTCTGGGTTGTCATAGACAGGGCTAATGGGTGTATTCAAGGTGCAAGACTTACTGGAATGATGCTGGAGGTGGTAATAGGTTAGTAAGGGATAATAGGGTGGAGAACGCTTTGGGTGGGGCAGTGGCACTTGATTGTTGCAATGCCAGGCATTTTCCAGGAGAGTATTAGTTGGTACAGGTAAGAACCACACCAGAGAGTATGTTAATTATTAAGCAGTATGAATGGTTGAGTTCAGAGTTTGAGCTTGCCCTCAAAATCTGCTTTACTCAGCACTGTAGATATAGACAAATGAGATAAGGTTTTACTGCTGGGGTCATTTTCCCTTAATCCAAAAAAATGTTCGAATGTATGTAGAGAAGGAGTCAGAGGCAGATAACATCAGGCTGGTATCAGTAACGAGGACAGGACAAAGGTAGCACAGAAAGCTTGGTTTTCCTCTTCTCAGCTGAAGTAAACTATGTTTTTACCCTTTGCTACACACACATGTTTAGTAGATTTTGTTAGAATGGGGATGCTGCAGGGACACCAGCGAAGAAATGGAAATTAAAAGAGGAAACCAGAACACAGAGGAACTAGGATGTGCTATAAAGAGAGAACTATGAATGCGTTATAAAACCAGAACTATAGAAATGGGTGAAGAGGAGTCTTAGAAAGGACTTTCATAACTACCACAGATTCAACCTAGTCCCACAATAGATCTTTGGAAGGACTATTGACATCTCTCCTGTAGTATCACATTTTATTAAGTTGCTTCTTTTAAATAGAAGATCCGAGTAACAAATTATTCTAGAGATATGTCAGGAAAAAGAAAGACTTCCCAATTTTAAAAAAGGAAATGCTAGATCTTTGGCCAACCATGGTATCTAAATCCATTTGTCTTAAAAGTTATTAAAACAGATGTAATCCTTTCAAACATCTTGAGACAATATGTCCATAAAGGACAATAAAATGAGAACTATACAGATCTATTCAAAATATAAACAAGGAATTATGGCAGTTTTTCTTCTTCTTTATGGATTTTTATATTATCACTTTATTCTAAGTGATGATTCTGTAGATTTCCAGATAATTCTTATTCTTACCATTATTATAATTTGTATATTTTTGGTTGAAAATTATAGTACTGAATACATTAACAGCAACCAAAATGACAATAGACTGCAGCTGGCAAGCTTATGAAACAAATAATGTGATACAAAAGAAAAATAATTCTAATTGTATTAGTTGCAACTAATTATAACGTATTACAATTCAATTTCAATAGTCTTATTAAAATGCAGAACACATTTTCCTCACAACACGCCATGCTGTTGGTTTTGTGATGCATTTATTTAAAGGAATGTTAAATCACTATTTAAAACATTATAGGTGATTATCAGTTACATGCTTATACTATTTATTTCAATAGGACAAATTCATTGCTGAGACTACACCAGGTGCGTTACCTGTAATAGAAATGCAGATCTGTAAAGGGCTGAAGTGGCAGATCATTCTCCAAGCAGTGCTTTTACCTTTCAGTTCCAGTACCATTTGTGAGTGTTGGGGTGAGAGGCCTTCACAGAATAATGGCCTGAAGTGAAGAAGTGCTGATCAAGCCTTTTGTCACTGAAAAGTAAATCCTCATCCCACTGTTTTTAAAATCTCATGGACATGGCTTTATGGCATGACTCTGAGAAATATTATTTCTAATTTTTCAAGGGGATAAGCAAATCTGTGAGAAGTGTTTGCTGAGAAATCAAGAAGTCACAGTGGGAAGAAGGGATAAGACATAGCTTTAACACATTTGATTCCTTTGACTATCCCCACACTATATCTCTCTCTTACTTCTGGCAGGAGCACTAGCCTATTATTTTTTAGTGCATTGACAGCTATAAAAACTGCAGAGATACTGAATCAAGTACATTATTTACTAGCAAAGATGACAGTGGGGAAATCTTGAATGACAGCTCTATGCTCTTCATTACCCTCTAAAGATGAAGTTCTGAGAACAAATCTATCATAAGGGCTTTATACCGTAAGGACTTCTCTTTCAAAACATAGCTCAAAGCACTGCAATCATATACTAATGAACCTGAGAAAACCAGGTCTCCTTTGTGAGTAGGAAAAAAGATGCTGTACACTTCTTCCAATGGCAAGGTATAAGCACAAATCCGAATAAACTTAAGTACAGTGTGTGTAAACTGTATTAAAAGGCTTTTAAACTGTCTTGCTTAAAAAGATGTCTGATCTTCATAGATGAGATGATGTTAATCAGCCTTAGTCACCCAGTCAAGTAATTTATTGAGAACATAGATTTTGTGCTACTGTTTTGTGAGTTGCTCCCTTGGAGACCCTAACTCTTGGGAAACATAATTTAAATTATTTTCCTCATCTATGTGCACTTCTCCACCTCATTCAACAGAGAAAAATATTGGCTATATGACTATAAAACCATCCTTTTTGTTCTTATATAAAAGAAATCCATCTTGGAACTAAACAACTTGCCCCCAAAGTTCTTTCTTTTTATTTTTTTCTTTGCTGGGCTGATATGATATTTTCAGATAGCAAGAGAGACTAGTTTGTATTGTAATCAGGCACTCTCCACAGGTGGTATTATTAGACAGTAAAACTGGGAAAACCTTCCTCTATCTTACCTCTTTAAAGAGAAGGAATATGTTCAGATGAAATATACAAATATCATTGTGGGTGAAGTGAGAAGACCAAAATGCACTGACATGGACTGGAAGGGATTACTGTAAGACTTGGTGATGACATTTGCTGTGCATTAATTCTCTTCATCAAAGAAGGAATACACTTAACGCAACAGATTGATTCAAGGTATTTGTGAGACTCTCTGAATCCCTTGTCAGGACAAGTGTGAATCAGTTTTGTGAGGATAGAGAAAAAGAAGATGAATAAAAAGGAAAGGGACAGACCAACATCAGACGGATGTTTCTCTGTGGCAGAGAGCCACATTGGACCTTCAGCTCCATATGATTCAAAGCAGAAATTAAAACACTGGTCTCATTCTGCCTTTCAGAGCAGAAATCCCATTTTTGAGAAACACCAATGAGGGGAAATTGTTATTATGTGTAATTGTGTAAATAAGGCTAGATATGCTGCAGCTGAATTTGTCACAGAGTTTTACTTAAGTAAATGCCACATTTCCTAGTAACTGGGAATGAATATTTGACTGCAGATATTTTCCTTGATGACATAAGTGTCTCATGCTTAATTCGCAAGTGGTTATGCTAAAATTACTGGCATTTTTCATCTTTAAGGAAAAAATGTACAGGATCAGTAACAAATGAACCCACATGATTGAATAAATTTTGAAAACTACAGAAGCTGTAATTTCTACTTACAAAAAGGGCCTGATTTTTCCAATCAAGTTAACAATATCTATTG
>JAOXXN010000265.1:30901267-30911637 GCA_026770055.1 Myrmophylax atrothorax | reverse complement strand
TGAAACTGAGTTTCTAGGCATCTTTTTTCCCCCCTCAAGGCCTTGAGGGGGGAAAAAAGATGCCTAGAAATTGAAAAAAAGAAGGGAGGTGGTGGTGGAAGATTTCATTTGTGTCTTATTTGAATTCTTGTACAGAAAGAACTTAGATTCCTACCATATTGTGTTGTGTCTCTTCCTCAAGGATCTGGTCCAATGCATTAAAGTGTCTGGGTCTGGTCTCTCTTTCTGGTCTCTCTTTCTGGTCTCTCTTTAGAAGAGAAAATTTGTCTTCCAGGTGGCATGGGAGCATGGCTCAGGCTTACAGAACAGCACAAACAGTTTTCTAAAAGGGACACCAACCTGTCAGGTACTTGGCATTGCCTAGAGTCAGCAATAAGTCTGTAAACAAAACCAAGATTCTAGTTTGGTGGATTTCCTGGGACCTGTGAGATGTAGAAAGAGCAGTGACCATGGAACGAGCTGTAGTCATTTTATACTTCACCAGTTTTCAGTTGTTTGCATATTCTCGTGTGGAAAGCTCCCTTATACTTATGGCTTGTGGCTGTGAACACCAAGAGTCAGTTCATCTAGTTTTAGTCACCTAAAAGATAGTGGACTAGTCTGAAATAAATTTATCAGCTACTCCAACATACAGTCACTCAATACGCACATAATCCCATCCCAAGATAATTATACCAAACAGATAGGATAATCTTCCTGGTTGAAGGCACTTCCTTCTCTTTCTTTTGACTGCAGAGGAAGCAAAGACAAAAATCTTTCAAGCAGCTAAAGCTAGATTATTTAATTTCTATCACCAATAACTGAAGGCAATTTCCCTTGCCCAGATACTCCTGACAAAATATTAAGTGCACCTGTAATTATGTGCTCTCTTTGACTTTATTTCCATCTTATTGGCTGAGTGAGTCACTGTCTCCATCTGGCTGCTGTTTTATTTGGAAGAGTGTTTCTCAGCTCACAGCCTGGGTACCGGCTCCATTACTGCTGATCAACAGCCTGGCATCATGGAACACTCTAGCAGTAGAAATACATTTTTTTCTTCTCTGTTTTCTGTTCTTCTATTATGGTTTTTATAATTGAAAAAATGTATTTGTTTATCTCTGCTGCGTTTCCATCAGGGGCCATGGTTGCTTACAATTGTATTTACACTGTGCTTGCAGCATCTCTAATTCCTGCAACATAAAAGCTCTGTCATAAATGCAGTGAAGCTAATTTATTAACCAGGGATTGGATTGACAGCTGGTAAAGTAACACGTCTTTTACTCTTTTAACACAGGTTCAAGATTCACAGTGTGAAAGATGTATATCTCAAGGGATCCTGAAAAATATTTGTTTAGTACTTGATAAAAAATAAAGAGCAATATGCCTGTTTTTCTTTAAATAACCTTAAGGTTTGCTTTGCAGGGACTCAAAAAATGACCAGAAGTGTTTGAGAGCATGTCTGGTTCACTGCAGATTCTGTTACCAGTGTGGCCTGATAAGCTCAGTACTCAAAGATGCGTATGGCTACTTCTTTCTTTAGGGAGTTGGCATTAGATCAAGGAAATGAAATCATGAGTTAATGCAAATTAAAAACCAAAGTGAAACAGTAAAAAACCAAACCAACAGCAGCAACAGAAAAATCAACAGAGGGAAAACCCCCCAAAAACCTAGAATACTATAACACCTGGTTATTACACTTTTCTGTAAAATAATTTAATCTATTTTCCCTAATTGTGTGCTTTTCAGTCAGTTCTTGCAGCTAATAGAATGCAACCATAAAATTGCAACTGTTTCTTTCTCCTTCTTACTCCTCCTTTCAGAGGTCTGCTAAACAACTCAGAGGACCACACACACTTCTCTGCCTTGCTGTCCTTCTAAAAGTGAGAAAAGGTAGCCTGACTTCAGCATGCTTAGCATGTTCTGCCTATCAGCACAAGATGTCTCTTCTGGTATCACTGCCTTCTTTTGCCCAACATATATATTTCAATGACTGAAAAATAACAATCTGAAAAAAGAAGCAAGATGACTGTAGTATTTACACCCAATTCCTCATATTCAGGACTTTTCACCTTCGTTCTAGCTCTGACACAGATATACACTGTGACTGTGGAAATCCACATGTGCCTCATTTCCATGTATGTAAATGGGATTAGTGATTTTCTCCTCTATATACTATGTTTTGGTTTTTATTTTCTTTGTGTTTTGTTTTGTTTTGGGGTGGGGGAGGTCTGATTTCTTCTGTGTGTACTGATTGGGACAGTGTCAATTTTTCATAGTAAAGCATCAGCTTAATTTCATGCCTAATAACATTATTATAATTCAATTCATAGGTAAGACAGATACAAACTTCAAGACAGGAATGCATGGTGACTACTTTTTATCCAGGGGACACAAAATGCAGAAAGTGTTTCTTTATGCAACTCTTCATTACCACAGATGGGTAAAGATTTATTTTTTGACTGTTAACCAGACTGATTAAATAACTATTGTCCTGACCACTGATTATGGATAAGGGGCAAGTTTCCTTTCCTGATCAATTCTGCTTGGTCATGGTCCCATCTGTAAGGTGTGAGCTTTCAAAATATTTGATTACATTTCTGAAGCAAATCTAATCTTGTTTTGCTCTGCTTTTCTGTATGGCTCTTTTTCATGTCTCTTAACTTCAACTTCCTACAATTGCTTTGCTTCTCTGTGCAGGTCTTGATTCCTGGCTTAAGTTCCAATTACTTCCATGGTTTTCATCACCTGGCTTTGGCTCTTGGCTTGCAACTAGAAATCTGGTGCTAGCTCTTGACCTTGAAAGCAAGTCACTGTCTCTAGCTTTCTGCTAGTGCCAACCCTATCCACCAAACAAGTCTATCTATGCCTTTGGTCCTATCAAGCTGGTGTCTAAAACCAACAAGCCAGAAAGAAGAGCACAGGTCATGCAACTAATCAGATATAGCTTTCACTTGTATTAAAGTAGAACATTGTCACAAATTATTTCAGTCTCTACCAGCATATCTCTTCTGCTTGCCATTCTCTTTTAACTTCCTCTTCTCAGCATCAGTTTGACGAATGTTTCATAGGTCCCTTCTGTGCCAGTGAGTCATTCACTGCAGAATTACTCAGCTTCTATTTGCTTTCAGCTGGGCTCGACTCCAGATACATGGAAATATGTTCCTTTGATGCAATAATGATTTGTTTTTCTGGGCATCTTACTTGAACTATTGGCCATTTGTTTTCTCGTGAGTTCTGGATAAATCTACCTCATTGCTAAGGTAACCAACCAGAATTTATGAAGCCTAATGGGAAGACAATAAGGCTCAGAATACTAAAACAGAAGCAGATGCTACTTCTGCAATGCTCATATTTTGCTGGTACACTGGCTGATTATGATCAGACTCTGCCCTAATGCAACTGCCTGTTGCCAGCCCAGAAAATACCAAGTGTGTTTCACTTCCTTATGAGCTGCACAATAGACCAAATTCAGTCTGTATATTTTTAGTTTTGTGAATGAATCTATTCCATAGGTTCAGGGCTAAAGTTCACAGAAGTCCTTTTGAAGTTGTAGAGTAAGCCAAATTACCATTCAGTGTAAACCCCTCTTTGAGTATATATGTAAAATTTATACCAGGATTCATAATTTACTTTGTAGAAAAGGATTTAAAAAATATTGCCACAATTTTCAAAGTGTTTCAAAAAAGTCACAAATATTCATCCTATTTATTTAACATGGTCATTGGTTTAGCATATTTTCTTTTTTTTTCTAGACTATATACAGTCTTCAGAATTTGAAAATCAAATGTCCTTAATCAGTTTAAAACTCATCTTGTTATCTTCCCCTGAAAAATGGTCACAATTTTTTTTTAGGACTAAGCTTTAATTGTTAGCAAACCTAGGGTATGTGGCACTTGTTTTGAGAAAGGTGATGGCAGGAGTCTGTGACTGGGTCTTCAGTAAAATTTGTTTTCAGAATATCATTATATCTTTCAAATTAATCCCCAATTCTGTATTTATCTATTTACCATGTGTTGCTTTAGTTTCCAAGGTGGTTTTAGTTAGAAAAACCTAGATTTTTTCTGGAGAAAATTAAGCTAAAATATGTTCTCATGTTTTAATTTACTATCTTTCCCCTTTTTTTGCATATTCCATTTGAATGATATAAACAACTCAAGGAAATAAACAGGAAGTCCAAGAGTGCAATTTATGCTGACAATTTTCTTCCTGAAAAAGGTGGAAGAAAGGACTATGCTAAGTTAAAAGTTTCATTCTCCTCTTGAATTCTTTCAGCTTTTCACTATACAGTTTTCTGGCTTTCCCTCAACAGTTCCAACTCCCAGGTGACTTCTGTAATTGCAAATAGCTCTGATGTTTGTGTAATTTTTATTTATGCATAGCAGATAGAGAAACAGAAGTAAATCAAATGCAGCAAGGGTTGGTCCCTTTCCCCTCTGTTTCTGACTTATCCTAGCAAAAATCATGATACTAAGTTGACTAGATCATAGGAAATGATACTGGGTTTATAAAATCAGAAGCATAATTTCAGATTCATTACTTAATATAAATGATTCAGAACAGCAAGTAACAGGAAGCAGTCTGATTTTCCCTTATCAGAATGTTTTTTCCCTTTTCATAAAATTTTAGTGTATCCACTTCTTTGGCATCCTTGACCTTAATTTTAGATCTAGCAATACTTCTACTCTCAGATACAGGAACATACCTACACCATAGCTTTGCTCCAGGTCTGAATATGACCTTCACAACTGCTGCTCACTCTCCCTTTTCTTCCTCCCTCTCTGGTTGGGGAAGGAATTCTAGATAGATGGGATGGAAGGCAGCTTCTGTGCCTGCCAAAAGCCCCCTGAATGGAGCTATCAGAAGACGAAGACGCGCAACGTACGTTGAGGCACAGCTGTCCATAAGTGTTGCCACCATCTTTCATTGATCAGATACATTCAATATAGCCTTTGCTTTTGCCCACTGTTCAGCGTACTGTATAGGCACTGTGATTCCTTTCCTGTGGAGCAGAACCCATGTGAATATAAACATGAAAAGATGGACATGACATCTGTGCCTTCATCAATCCAATAAGAATTTGGCTGATCAGGTTGTTGTACCTGGACTGGACAATTCTTGAGTTTGAAGAATTTGGGGATGTAAATATTCTTCAATTTTTCTCTTAAGTTAGTATTTTTTCAAGGTAAGTTTTTTTTGTTCTTTCAGTACAAGATTGATAAAAACTGGAGGGATCTTCCTGTGGTATACATATGCCTGATGATTCAATTTATGTGATGTTTGACTCACTGTTTCTCAATACATCAAAAGTTTGTCAATTCAATGAATTAAGTGCAATAACTTTCAATCAGATATATTCCATGGTACCTTAAAATTAATATATTGGGAAAATCTACTATTTCACTTTGTGATTTTTTTTTAGCATGACTTTATGTCTCACATGATTCCCTTCTATAAGAGGACAATGATTGTGCATTGTGTCACAGTTGTTTTATATAAGCTGTAACATTCATTTAAACAACAGCTAAAAAGGAATCCCTAGTAAGTCCTCTGCTGTGATCTGCCATAGCCTTTGCAAAGCATTGGTTTAGGAATCTTTTCCTAATAAAATATATCCTATTTTTTTCCTTAATAAGATTGTTCTTGACGCTCAGATGGTGATTAAAATTCTGTATCCAAAGAGTGTGTATGACTGGCTATTTATCTTTTTGCTTTATTGCATAATGTAGAGAAATTAAATAGAGAGGTGAAAAAAACCCAGCCAGTATTTTTTCATAAAGCTGCTGGGAGAAGCTGACATCCGAAGGACGTGTTCCAGGAGTTGTGACAAGGAAGCAGCCGCTGATGTCAGTGATGATGATGCATGCAAAGACTTGGAAGGAAGAACAGATCATTAAAAAAAAAGAAAAAAAATCAAGGAAAGGAATGAGATTATGGGAGTGAGTGTGCCTGCTTTTGTGGCTTTGCTTCTTTATGTTAGCTTAACAAACGGAAATAGCTGGGCAAAGATGAAACAGTTAGGAGATGAAATGAAATGGGGAACTGAAGGCCAAAATACTCAGCTTTTTAAGTAGTTTTACTGTTTCGAAATGTCTGCAGCTGTTCTAACACAGTGGCATTTGTTGCTACAGAGCAACACTATAGCTGTTTTATATCCTCTGGTTCCCTGCAATACAGACCATTTTCCTAGCTGTGTAAATATTCATTAGCAAAACTCAGCCCTCTCTGTTTTCCTTCTTTTTCTAAATAAACTCAAAAGGAAACCAAGGACTATAACCAATTTAGCCCTTAGGATGAAAATTAGTTTGGTTATGTTTTATTCAACAAGTTTAAATTATAGTTCCTATTAATGGTTGCTTTCTTCAGCAACGAATGACAGCACATAAACAAACAATGCACTTTCTGCAGATTGATGAAAGGTCACAACACCAACACCTTTGGCACTGACCAGTTCTTAGATTAAATACAAGTATTAAGTCCAAATTTTGCAGTCAACCAACTGGATTATTTTCTCTTAAAATTGACAGCTGTTAATGGTAGAAACTGAGTTAACAGAAATAATAATGAGAATAACAATAACAATAACATCGTTGTAGGTGAAGCCTGCATGAAAAAAATTATAAATATTTTCTATTTAAAATATCACTTTTGAGATATTTAATATCAGCTTAGGAAGAAATGTGTGCCTTACAGAATTATGATGCTTAAATAAAACATTTTTCACTAGTAAAGATTCAGTGTTATCCCTCATTACTATACAGTTAAATCAGCTCACAGCATCACTCTACAGTAAGATAGTTCTGTTGTCTTGTTTCATAGGGAAAGACTTTTAAAATATTTAGTCAAGATCACACAGTCTGTGGCAGTAACCACAATTCTTGGATCCTGATGTAATACTTCACTTTTTTTAACTTTCTTTTTCCCCTGCTCTGATACTTTGAATACCCAAGGCATAAGAGAAAAAAACTCACCCCAACCTCCCCCCCCAAACCAAAAGCAAACACAAACAAGCAAACAAAAAAAACCCAAAAGAAACAAAGAAACCCCAAAAACTAAAAAAAACCAACTAACAAAAAAAATAAAAATCCCCAACTCAAATAAACAAAAGAGACAAAGACAAAGAATCCTACAGCTTAGGCACTGGTTGTAGGGCAACTAGTAGCTAGTTGATTTTTCAATTCCATTTGAATCAAGATCATAAATAAGTCTAAAAATATATAATTTATAAATAAAGATTGTTTTATGTTTTCTCTTTTACCATTCTGTTGTATATCAAGGGATATTACAAGTACACATTGCTTGCAAATTTTAACTGTTTAGTTTCTTCTGCAAATGATTTGATTCTGTATGCAATTTTTAGAGTTAGCAGTCTGAAGACTCATAAAGAGTATGACCATATGTTCTCTTGCTCTTCAACTTTTAGTACAAAATTTGAAGTATGCATTCTAAAAATATTTTTAGACTCCTAAACAAATGTTGTTGCTAAGCTATGAATAGGCCATGAAAACATTAGAAAGTTTTTTTTAAGCTGTCTAAAATTTTCATTGCAAGAGAGCAACAGCAAAAGTGAAGAAAAAAATAAATGTGAATTCTTTCATTTATGCACCATTTATTTTCCCAATTTTCACACCATTATGAACTAGGAATACATCATCTTTCATAAATTAAACAGCATCAAACTAAATCAAGTCTTCAAAGAGAATGAGCAAATAAGATCTAAAAACCTTAAGTAGTTTTATAATAATTCAATTTTTCTTATTTTTCTTCTATATTGAATCATTCCCTGGCACAATGCTCTATGCCACTGACATGAGTATTTAATAAATCCCAGGTCTAAATCACTTAGAGCTATTAAAATTAAGGCAGTTTTTTATACATATCATGTAAGAATTTGTTCAGAATACATTCTAGCTTACATCATTTGTATTCTGTAGAGATTCCATTTATTTTACATAGCTTTTTTCTCGGAAAACCCAATGTAGTATTGACCTATGGTGATGGAAAGTTATTTCATATTAAGTTAAAAAAAAATTAAAATTAAACGTAAAATTAGTACTACTCAAACAAGTGTTCAACCACACCTCAGTAAGAAATTACCCTAAGTCTTACTACCTAAGTCTTCACTATCTAGATATTCTATGGTGTTTTTTTTCTTTGATTTCTCTTGTTGTTAATGACCTAGATATAGTGAAAAGCTAAAGGGAATTATGATCTGTGGAAGGATGATGACACAATTCCTTCATGTTTGCTGAGTAAAATATAGGCACAAAAAAAACCAAAAACAAAACCCCCCAAAAACTCGTGGCTTACTTCAAATCAGAAGACCCAAGAATAAGACATGGACAGTATAAAATGCGTCTAAATTTTAGAGAAGAAATATAAAACCATTTTTCACCATCAGAAACTCTTTTACCAGATTGCTACACTACATCTGTGGATCCTTTCAGCCTTCAATTCCGCACTCCAGCATCACATTGTGGAAAGAAGAGCAGCAATGAAAAGTCTTGCGGCAATGTTCAGAAATCATGATATGGGACACAGTGTGTATCTACACTCTGTGCTCCAGAGCACATAATTGCCCATACTGCCCTAACTATCCCCACATGATATGTACACTTCACCTAGAAGATGTGTGCATATTTCTAGTAAAACTCTCATGTAGGACTGGAAGAATTATAAGCATCTGGGCTTAATGTAGTCATTTATTGACCTTCTCCCAGTTCTCCATGCTTTCGTTCTGTACCCTACCAAAATATTCCCATCTCCCTCTTTCCCAGAAAAGGGTTGAAAAATTTTCTTTATTTTCAAAGCAGCTCAGTCTAATCTGTTCAAACACTACTAACAACACCCTGAAGATGATTCCCTACCAAGCGGTAGATGACCAGAAGAGTAACTCTTAAAAAACAGAAGTGAAATATGCTCAAAAAGCATGCTCATGTTTGATTGTGCAATCAAGAATCCGTTATAAGTCTACCTCAGAAAATCTGATGCTATCAGGGATGGGCTAAACCAGAATTTCCTGTCTGGAGATGACAGTTTGATATTCATCTGTACACACTGTCTGTGTCTATTCTTTGAGGAAAGTGCTTGATGCTGTTTGATTTGAGAAACACCCTATGTCTTCAAATATGTTTCTTCTTTGAAAAGAACTCATAGTGTATGAGAAAAAAAGAATGATTTTGAAGAGATATTATAGGATCATGCCATAGTCATTTGGACTCATTACATTCTAACCAGGAACAGTCTTTGAAGAAATCCAGGTTTGGTGAAAATATACTCTTGATCTGCACCTTTTACCCTGGTTTTCACTAATGTATTTTTATCCTATCACCCGGGTTTATATTTATCACTGCTAAAGCTACTCACTGAAGCTGAGTAACTTCAGTGGAAGAAGTAAATAAAGAAAGTAAGTAAAGAAAGGAAATATTTATGTAAATCTTCATAGGTAAAATGATCAGCAAAAAGACTGTGTCATACAATTCCTTGCCTTCTTGGACCATCTGTTGTGGTGAAAACAGGAGTTGTTTTGGTTGGATAATAGAGGAGGAAACAAAGGCCTAAAGACACTAGTCTCTGACTATGTTTTTAAGTGCTGTTCTTGATGACTGTAGGCACCTGAAAATAGGGTGTAATTCTGGAAAATATTTATGATATATATAATATTTTATATTATTTTATTTACTCAAATTTGTATACTTTTGGGTTTGCAGTTCTAGTCAGTGTGGCCAGTTTTTGCATGTCTCATTCTTTTTTTTGTGACCCTACTTTTTGACCCCATGGCCTATTGTTTGTTGTTGCTTTTTTATGGTGGGTTTCTTTGTGGTTGTGTTTGGTTTGGGTTTGTTTTTTTTTTTTTTTTTTGAAACAGAGTCCTCAACACCTATAGATGTATTCTGATTCTGGTGTGAAATATCTCAGTTTTGTCCTTGTAGAGTTTTCACTACATGTTCTCAGTAGCTGGTGTGAACAGGCTGACATGAAGGTGGAGTCAAAGAAAGGAATTCAACAGTCATAAAACTTCATTGCTCACAACCGATTTAAAAGGAAATACTACTATCACAAACACAAGTAATTTCACTGCTGTATCAGTTCAGAACTTAACTACTCAAAAATGAAAAATAGGGGTACAATAAAGGAAATGTTAATTTACTATAGCAAATTGTGGAAAAGAAATTTGTGGAAACCAAAATTTTATGTGTTTCCACCTTGATGCTTTCTTTAAAATAATTTTAACTCTGTCACCAATTTTAGTTTTAGAGTACTTATGAGAAATTGAGGAGTTATATTTTTGGGAAAGAACCTCTATAACCTTAAAAATTTGCTAAACATCTTCAGTAGTACCTTGGGCTTCGATACTTCCAACAGGAAAAGTTACAGTAAGCTAACTTTCACAT
>JAOXXN010000265.1:30874638-30896135 GCA_026770055.1 Myrmophylax atrothorax | reverse complement strand
GGATAGTCTTGGCAGCTTTGGCGTCTAGAGGGCAGGAGCCATTCCTGGAAAGTCTGGTGACTGACAGGGAGGCACTATGTTCTGTTTGGTCAACTCTAGGGAAGATGTAGATTCTGTTTCTGATGACTTGACTCCCTTCCCTATTCATTGCCACTACAGTATTCTGAAATATGCATATATTACTATGGTTTAGCTGTGTATATATATGCATATATATGTATATATATTTGTGCTATATGTATATATAGATATAGAGTACACATTTTATAGCTTTTGTGAGCAGCAAATCATGTAGTAACAGTTGCCAAGACTCTGTTCTTTCACCTGAAAAAGCATTACAATATTGCTGAAAGTACTTCACTTTTCCTTTTTTTATCTAATTAAATTTGGTTTTAAGAATCCCTTTGAGACTTACAGGCATTTTCCCATGCTGGTATTTTAAAAGGGAAAAAAAATCCATCTGTTTCTAATGCTATAGCACCTTTCTCACCTGCCTCAAAGCCTATTATTGTATCATGTAATTATTCACATGGTGAAACCAAAGCAAAGGCATTCATTTTTAGGTATTTACCACATTTGAACAAAAGATGTCTAATTGTATATCCAGGCCTACAAATTCAAGACCAAAAAGAAGCCCATGGTGGTGTTTTTCATACACAAGAATTCAATGCTTCTTAGAACAAGAAGCTACATGCTTCAATTAATTTCCAGCAGAAATAAAAGTGGTCTGTGTTCTGATGGATTGCAAATTGATACTGGGATCAGTCAAAGCCATCTTTTTCTCTTTTAGTGCAAGCAAAATAAGCTTGGACATCACAAAAAGTGAAACACCACCTTCACAAAATACCAGTCTTTCAAAACAAAATTAATCTCCTCTGCCCTCAAAATGTATCAGAAATACTACATTTTCTATCCAACTCAGTTGCAAAATTTATTTCAGCCTCTGTGGTCCCACAGAGGTTGTGGCATAGTGATGTTTGTTTTTTATTTCTGGCATGCAAGAGACAGGGAGACAGATGAATGCAGCACCTCTCATTTTGTGACATAATCCATACACTATTAATTTTTGCTGTTGTTGCTCTAAAGCTGTGGAACAGATGCCATTCTGAACTGAAAATCACCTTTCTGATATAAGCAGACACAATCTCTAAATCATCCAGTCAACTAATTAATGCTGCATAATTTAATAAAGGATGGTAATTATTGCATTTTCCCATCTTGTTCCCCTCCCCGCTAATGATAACATTATCGAGCTCAGACAGGGGGTAGTGAGCAGGTATGTGCGTGGGGAGATAATTTACAATGAAAGAGAATGAGTAAGCAGATGAAGCAGCAAATGGTACAATCCAGGAGCAGTTGTTATATAGGAGGGAACTGCAGAACGGCAAAGTGTTAAGCAGAATAATAGTGACAACAGAGGGAACTCTCATTAAAAGAGGCAGAGGGAAAGTAGAGAAAAAGGTTAATCTTCATGCATTTATTTATCAAATTTCATTTTTATTGAAAATTCTTTTAGGAGAAAAAATTGTATTCGTGGACAGAAAGGTAAAATTTCATGCACAGGCTTTTTTCCTTTCTGCCCTGCTACCTCTGAGTGGGCAATGGATGATGCCAATTACAGCAGGACTGGTCTCAGAAGCAGATATATTTCCTTAAGGCAATCTTCAGTAGTTCCACCATATGGTCCAAGTTTTTCCTCATTTGAAGGAAGTTGCCAAAAGGTGTTGCAAGCATCAATACATTAATACAAAGTTCTGAAATCATATCCTGGCATATAAATACTCTTTTACATAGAACATCTCAGAAGACTCCTAGCATACATATATATCCTCTGTCCAACTAACAGACTATTTAAATCATTACAATCTGGTCATATTTTCACTCTTCTCATTCCATCTATGTTCAAAGACATCTCAAAATAAAACAAAAAAATAGATTCTTTTAAAGTAAAAAGATGCTAAGCAACAGCAAATTATATAGTAGCTGCACTTCTGGCTAAATTTGATAGGGAGAAAAGAGGTTTTCCTGAATTAATAAATTTCACCTGTTTAAAATACATATTCATTGCATTATCATCCTGGAATCTGGATAGCTGTATCATTGTTTTTAATGTCTGATTTTTTTAGCTTGATTTGGAGTCTAAATGCCTTAAATGAGGATCACGTTTTAAATAAGGATAATTAATTGAATTTACTCAATACTAATTTGTAGAACTTTTCAAATAATACATTCTATTGATAAACATGATAGAGTACTGCTTAAATGGGAAATTGAAATCTAAGAATTTATGTGAGAAACTTAATATTTTCTTAGATTTTCTACAGATACAAAATATATTTTCAGGCCACAAAATAAATTAATACATAGATGAAACTTCTTTGACCTGGGAGCCTGTAAACTCATATGGACTAACCTCTGGCATTCACCCGAATTCTGAAGACACTTAACTGTCTTCTTAAATTGGAAGAATGACACTATAGACGCCATAAAGAATACCTCAGTATGCAAAGAAATAGTATCTTCTCTTACTTAGACCATATTTTTGGAGGCTTTGTTCCCTGGGTCTCTTATTTTTGTTCCTGTTGAGCCCCCTCTTTCCTTTGATCACTAGACTGTCGTAAAAGAACAGCTTTCAGAAATGAAAATTCTTGTATGTCTTTCCTGTTTCTTCTTTCTTTGGATATCCTTGTCAGGATGATCTGAAGTAAGGTCTGTAATGCCTCTTTATTTGTTTGTTTGTTTGTTTGTTCTGTTTTGTTTTATTTTTTATTTCTTCTATTTCTTTAATTCTAGAAATTGAGACAGTGATGGTCATGCCGCAAACAACCCAGATTAGCTGCTACACACCTGACATGGAAGAGAGAGGAGAAATGTTCCCCATCATAGGGAGGATGTGGACCTGTGGAAACATGTCCAGAGGAGGGCCAGAAAGATGATCAGAGGGCTGGAACACCTTTCCTATAAGGACAGGCTGAGAGAATCAGGGTTATAAAGACTAGAGAAGAGAAGACTCTGGGAAAACCTTAGAGCAGCCCTCCAGTAACTAAGGTCACTGACAAGAGACATGAAGAGGGATTTTTTACAGGGGCAGGTAAGGATAGGTCAAGGGGGTATTGCTGTAAACAGAAAGAGGCTAATTTTAGATTAGATACAATGAAGAAATTCTTTAGTGTGAGGATGGTGAGACAGGTTGTACAGTTTGCCCAGGCAACCTGTGGATTCCTCATCCCTGGAAGGATTGAAGGCCAGGTTGGATGGGGTTTTCAGCAACCTGGTTTAGTGGAAGGTGTCCCTGTCCATGGCTGGGGTGTTGGAACTAGAAGAGAGTCAGACTCTTTATCTGAAAGTCATTATGGATGTGATGGAAAAAGGAACAACATTAGACTAAACAAAAATATATTAATGCATTTTTTAGGTATGAACTTGAGAAATAAAAGTGTAAATCACCTCACACTTCAGCAAAAACCTTGGAAGAGAGCAGGTTAAAACATCTGACAGCAGAATTAGAACAGTTTAAAACAAAATACAAAGTTCTTAAAAGTACTCCAATTTCACCAGATGGTTTAACTTTCCTTGTCACTGGGTGGTCATTAGAAACATGATAGCTGAAATGTGCATATAATAGCTGTCTCAAGCAAAGAGAAGTCTGAAAGGGGAGATACAAAGCAAAAGTTTAAACAGTCAAATCCTGGCTGTAAAAACCAAATAGCTCTTTAAAAATGAGTTATGCCAATTTCCAATGACTTGGCTTATGGGAACTGAGTATACTCACATAGGAAAATGTGAGAATTCCTTTAAATCTTGTTAGGAATTAAATTCATGGAGTGTTGAGTTTCATCTCCTGACAGCAAGAGGGAAAGCCCATGACTGGGCTTAGACTGTGACTTTCTTTTATTACAAAAGACCCTGACCAGTTTAGCAGCATGTGCAATATGCTGAATTGGGAAGACCTGCTTAGTAACACTCAAGTATACTCAAGCAGAGACTCTCAACAGAGTAGCATTCTGGGATCCCCTAGAAATTAAACATAACCGGAAGTACAGTAGTCCCACATCACAAACTCATAACTTTGGATTTTTTTTTTTTTTAAATTTACACATTACTGTAACCTTGCCATGACTATAATAGAATGCAGTCTGATTCTATTGCTTCAAGCAGAGCAGGCTTGGGGCTTTAATATGCCATCCTGTGACAGAGCCATCTTGGTATATATTAAACATTGTGTGCATCTATCATGTTGTATATAGATAACACCAAGAATAAAATATTGCATTTGAAAAAGACTTTGGGGCTTCAAGTCATTCTCATTTTGTATGAAATCTATTGGAGTTTTTTGTTTGTTTGTGTTTTCCTGTATAAAATCTAACATATAAAATGTCTTCGCAAAAAATATTTTAAAACAGTAAAATATATGTACATACATTATTATGAAAATGTGAAAATAGAATGTTTCGAAAGTATCAGAACTTTCTGCCTTCTTCTCCTTGTTTCTTCTTAAGAAGGAATGTATCAGGGAAGTAGACACATTAATAGACAAACCACAATTTACCATCAAGGTGTTTTTGACAAACTGTAGAATGAAGATTTATTTGCTTTAGTTTGACTGCCAAACAAAAAATAGAGAAATGCAACTGAATTACTAAACTATATTAATTAATTTAGGCTTCTGATCTTTAGTCTATAGATGCATTTCTGTGGTAGGTTCCATGTTTCTATACAGACCTAAAGCTTCCAACTGATTTCCAGGCAAAATAAAATTTTTCCTCCTTCTAAATTTCCAGCACTATCATTTGTGCATTGTATATTTACAGTCTTCCTTACCCTCAGGCTTACTGACCAAAACCCGCACTGAAAAAAGGCTATTATTAAATCCTAATATGTGCTAGTAATTAAAGAACATTTCTTAATTTTTTCCTTAGTATTTTTTGCATTGTGTTTTCCTCTCTCGTTAGGTAAATTGGTACTTTAAAGTACTTTAAAATGATAAATGCAAATTTTAAAAAAGATTGGATTGCAAGAACAGGGAAAAGTAAAGCAATACAACAGCAACAATAGCAAGAAAAAGTAGAGACAATAACATTCATGCAATCAGAATCATTTATGTTTTAGAATTGTTATAATAGCTCAAAGCCTGTACCAAAGTTCATTATCCCTCTAAAACAGTGCCTGTTGAGCAAGACATTTATTAATAAATAAATAGCAATATCTTGACCCAAGAAGCTCTAAAGGCAGATGAAATGCCTGTAGATTGAAGAAGAGCTTTCATAAACTCCAAACTGTTGAGCCAGAAATTCTCCTCCGATTTTACAGGAAGTGAATTTTGAGTGTTAACTTACACAATTGCAGACATAAAATACAATACAAGTGGGTTTGTGGCTACAAATTAGTATGTAGTGTGTTAATTATCATTTGATAGCTCTGAATGAGCAATAAGAAATGTTTCAATAAAACAAAGCTGTTGGTACAGAAAAATCAAAGGTGAGCAATTCATATCTGTATAGACCCTGTGAGACTGAAGGCAGATATCAGCTGAGAAGCATCAAGGCCACAGCTGCTGTTGTCTGGTAAAGGAGAAATCAGTCCCCAGGGGTTCTTAGCAACTCCCCAGAAGTTTCTCATGAGAACTCCTCAGTTTTCCCCCAGGACTCCGGAGATGTTCCTGAAAACAGGATGGTTTCACCAAAACACTGGAGTTGTGAGATATGGATTATAACCAATTGGGATTTGTAGACTGATGGTATGAGATTCAATTTAGCCAGTGGAATATAGTCTTAACCCTATATAAACCACTTGCAGTGTGTAATACATGGCATTTGCTTGATCCCATTGGTCTGGTGCATGGTGTTCTTATTCCTCCGCACAAAGCCTCACTATTTCATAATAGGAGTCTGAATAATGAAAAGTCTCTTATAACAAGGCAAAGAATGTATTAAAGTAATAAACAGAGGTTTATCTCTCCAATATTCATGAAATAAGTCCTGAATATCTTAACTCTATTCATTCCATAGCAACCAATATTACACAGCTAAATCTTTATAGGACTCAGAAGACAGTGTATCTTTTGCAGGACATATGTGGGGGTTTTTTGTTGCAATTTGTACCTCATTTTTAATAGAAAAATATTACAGAAGGAAATCATTCACTCTAATACTGATTTGTTTTGGTAGCACATAATGGTTATGAATGTCATTGTTTATGGATAACACAGCAAGAAAAAACATGGAAACTGTTCATAATAACTAGTAGTTCCTAGTTCTGCTGCTCAGTTTGTCTCTTCATATCAATGTCCATTTTAATTCCTATCAATTTATCCTTGTATGTTCTGATTTACACCCAACTGTTAAATATGTTCCGTTCTGTGCTCTTGAACTACCATTTAGCCTTTTTTTGTCACAAAGCAACTTATTATGGATATTATGGCAATGCTATAATATTTTTATAATTTTAAATTAAAAAACCCCAACCAAAAAATATTGCACCAATGGGAGCCCAGGTGCTATGTGGTTCAGTGAGCAGATGCTTTCACAAGTTGCACTAAGCATTTTTCTACTGTGCTTTTAGAAGAATTTGACTGTGATCGTAGCATTCCATACTGCTTTATTGTGCTTAATTATCTTCTGTGTCTTCTGCCCTTAAAGGTAGATGAGTGGCAGTTCTTCAGTTCTTGAAATGCATGATGACATGTGCTATTTCATCTCATTTACTCAAATCATAGAAGGGGGAAAAAATGTTGCTCTGGACTTCGTACACCTGCCAGTGACAAATTATGTCAGATCCCCTTTGGAACTATTAATAGCCACTGCTGCAATTTCAGTTCTTCCCAAGTGAGGGGAAACATTTTAAATGAACTAGTGCAGTGGGTGGCGAGACAATCCTTGACACATCTCATGCATTTTTCGTCCTTATTTCATCCAATTATTTACCAAGAAAGAGTGCAACAGCAGACTCCCTTTTCCAATTCTTTCAACTCCACCTGACTACACTTTAATTTCCTTATCACTTCTTCTAAGTTATATATATATATTATATTTATATTTATATATTACTGTTTTTCTGTAAGCTTTGAGCATCTGATCTGGAGATTAGAATTGTAATAACAGTCACAGCACAAAGTCACCCAGGGTTTTCTGGGGTAGGGAGAGGGAAATCTGTGCCCTCCCTCCTGAGATGACTCAAAACTGCTGTCAGATAGAAGCTGAGTCTCAGATTGCTACATGAAAGTTGTTTCACAGAAATCAAGGAGTCCTGGCCAAACTTCTTCACTTTATATAGCCTTTTGCTCTTTTCAAAGTATGATTTGCACTTGAGGCTACAGAGGAAACTGAAAAAGTAGCCAGAATGATTGCTGGCAAAACAAAAGGGGCATTAGTACTGACTCTCTCTGCCAGTCAACAGATACTGCTCTAGATGGTCCCTATAGGTTTACTGCAGCTCGTTTGTTTATTAAAAATAGTAATAATTTTCAATCTGGTCCATACAGATTTTCAGAAGCAAGAACACTTGAAGTAAACAATATTGTCAGCAAGATTCATATTAACAGGCATGTAACTTCTGAAAGCCGAATAGTCATGTCCTTGCTTAAAACCTTGCCAGTTAGTTACAGGGTAGCTGTGCCATTACTGTGGTATTTCACAGTTCTTCCTGAGGCAAAAGCTGCTGCAAGTGCAATGGTAATTTTATTTAGTTATGGACAGAATTGGAAAACGTTCAGTTGCAGCTAACAAAAATTTTAGCTAAACACTGAGAAAGCATCAAGCTTGTTTACTGGCATATTCAGAAAGGTAATGGAAAGTCACTTCCACAGGTAGTGTTTTTGTGAGGAGAACTGACTCCTAGAAAAGGGTGGAAGTGATTAATTGTGGGTGTTGTATTGTCCATGAATGTCTCATTTTTGTAGAATTTGTGTACCCATTTCAGGAGCAGAACCACTGAGATCGATACCACAATGGAAAAAGCCATCTTGAAACATGCTAACACCTTGTAAAGCCTTAATGGAATATTGTGTCTGTCACTAAACATCCATGACAAAAATTACCATCCAAATCAGCTGTCCTCCTTATTGCAAGTTGAGCTGTATTTGCTAGGCATGTGTCAGAAGAGATTTATTATGTCATCTTACATAACTTGTATCCAAGATCTGTGCAAAGAGGCAAAAGATATAATAAAGGATTATCCCCCTTAAGTCTTCTGGAGCAGCAGCTGGCAGACTGCGGAGATGCTTTAGGGAAAATGCCAAGAGAGAAAATGGGAAGAACAACCTCTCCTTTAGTCAAAGATCCTACCCAGTGCATCTCACTGACTGTGGAAGTTTGTTGTCCTCTGAGAAACGATCCTGCTATGTCCAAGATTCCCTAGTGCTTGGTGGCTCAGTTTCAAGTTCTACCTATGCTCAATTAGAATTCAGAAGAGATGCTCATCCCAAAAGCCCCACAATGGCACATTCTAACATGGTCATATTAACTTTTAGTGGTCTACATGTTGAACTCACCTGGGACTGGAAACAATAATTTTCTCATTTAGCCTGCAAGGACTTGCATCCACTTTTTCACCTGCTAGATAGGACTGAGGAAGATAGGTAAAGCAGCAAGTTTAGCTTTGCAGGTCCTACCTTAGAAAGTCCCAGTCTTTCCCCTGCAGCAAAGCAGTTACCATACATGAGATCCTTCACTAAATGAACTCCAGCTACTTAACTTCAGCTTCTGAGTGTCTATACCCAGTATCTTTCCTGCACACTTAGAAAATATGCTCAGCTTGATATAATTTATATTTGTACCATTGATAAGTTCTTTAATGTGTATTAAGAAATCTGAGACACACTTAAGGATCATAATCTGCTTCAAAATTCTTGGTGGTGTCACACCTTTTTAGAGGATGGAAAGGGGATGGGAACAAAAGAGGTATAGAAACAAAGGCACTAAAAAGGAAATTAAAAGCAGCACAGCAGGAATCCTGGAGCTGCTTTGGGGAAACCTGTAGGCTGTGTCCCTGCAGAAGACACAGCCATATTTCTTCAGAAGTGAATAGAGGAAGTCCTGAGGGTTTGGGCTGTGCTAGGGCTTAAAGCTTTCTTAGACACTAACCTTTGTATTCAGACTCAGCCAAAATCTTGTCCCACAGCAATAACATAATTCCCTACGTTTTCCTGCACAAGAAAGAAGTCTGATGTATATTTAGTTTCCTTTCTTATTTCTGTCCTCTGTCTTATTTTCAGCTGAATATTTCCTGTTATAATCTGAACAAGAAAATTCTTGAATGATAAGTGACATAGAAAATATCAACCAGCATCAGAAAACTTTCATTTGCCTCAATGAGCATTTACTGTTATAGAGCAGAGTTAAGGAGAAGTTACAGGAATGTAAAGGGGATCTACATTGTTTAGTCACAAAGTAGAACCATCTATTTTCATTGCATACATAATGAATTTGAAACTGGAGTTTGCATTCGTGTATGTCATTGACATCAGGCAGAAACAGCATGGTGAGAAAGGTCTCAGTTGTGTCAAAAGTTTCAGAGCCAAACCACATAAATTAGCAAGGAACAGTGGGGGAATGTTGCCTTACAAATCTGATTGTGAGAATCAAGACTTCCCTGGAAAATGCAAAGGTGAGAATCAGGTAGTAAGCAATGTGCATAAATTTCTGTGATCCTGGAGTTATATACTAAGTTTCAAGAACAGAAATGAAAGATCAAAAAAGACTGGAAGGTATGATAGAAGTTTTATTACAATAAAAATATCCACTGAGATACAGTTAAGGAGTATACCAGGGTGCTTCATACATTGGTGGAGATGCAGCTTTTGGGAGGATGGTAGGGTAAATCTGAGAGCTGGGAACAAAGCAGATAGAGGAACAAAAACAATGAAGAGCAGAGGTATGAAGGGCATGGTATTCTCTTAACATCTGCTGAAGAGAGAGATAGCTATAGTTCTAAATGGTGGTTCAATTCACCTACCTTGAATGCTTGTATGAGGGATTTAGTCAACTGTTGCAGCTGCCCATCACTATTGTGCAGAGAACCTGAATGAAGGGGTTGAAAAATTACGTCATTTTTAGATGGCAAAATGTTAAATAGTGAAGGAAAAAAAAAAACAAACCAAGCCAAACAACAACAAAAGAGTCAGGCACTATACTCACCTCATATTTAGTCAATTGCTTTTTTGAAAACAGGTAGTTGTAGTTTTTCTAGCTTTTCTTTACAGTAAGATCATGCATTGCTTGGTAGGTTAAATGCAGCCAGACTCCTCATGCACTGCTGGAGAAATCTACTAGCAGCAGGAAAGTAAGATGAAATAATTGGGATGACAGACTATACATGGGGATAAAGGAAATTATTTTTTAAACTATAGATTAATTTAAAAAAAAAATCTGAGTTACTTTTAAAGCAAGATTAATTTTTTTTTCCACAAGACACCTGTAACATAACACCTAGTGTTTCCTTTTGCATTTATTTCCATTTATTCTTTGATTGCAAAGATTCACCTGTCAGTAGATGCTCACTAAAAATGCAGAGGATTTTGTAGTGACTGATGTATTTTTGATTGATGTATATGAAGTGGGAAAACTCAGTGAAAAATAATATTAAAATCTAGTTTAGAATATGAAACAATGCTGCATCAGTTGTCTCACATAATGTAGGTTCTTTTTAGTATCTGAATTTCCAGGTGGAATGATGAATAGTAAGTCACAGTAAGATTGCGCCTTTCAGTAAAGGGCCTGAAAGACATAAATATATCAAAGAAACATTTAATCACTACACAGCAGTGGGGAAAAAAAGGAAAATGGAGACACTAAAGGTCCTGCAAGATTCAATCTTCTGTATGCCTTGTGTGTGATCTCATGTTTCTTGCAAACCTCAGAGAATACCAGAATACATGAAGTTTGTTCAAGCCATTGAAAACTAAGAGGTGAAATAAGTTTTCAAAAAAGAAAAACTGTAATGAAAAGTAATTATGGGTTAAATTTGTGTTGGATATTGGGAAAAGAACAGCTTATGCTATGAGGATAATTAAAAACTGGAATAGGGTGCCCAGGGAGGAGTATAGCAAACATCCATGAGGAGCACAGGGAATGTCTGTGAAAAGTTTTGTCTTTTTTTTTTATTTTTTTAAAAAGGTTATGTTTCTTTCAAGAATTGTTTGAAGACAGTTTTCTCCTCCTATGAGCAAGACATTTAAATAGATTGACCTCTCAAGGTCTTGCTGAGTTCTATATTCTGCAGTTATAGGAAATACAAGTTAATTGTTAGCAAAGAAGTGATAAACTATTTTAACTATAACACATACATAGTTATTTCCATGTTGAATAGATTGCATGTCATTTAATGCAAGCACAGAGATATAAATGCATGCTTGCCTACAGAGAAAATTGAAACTCCTAGTATTTGTAAGGAAACACTACTTTTATCATAAACCTTGAAAATACATTGGTATATTTTGATTAAAAAAACACCTTTGGTATAACAGACTTTTAGGAGACTGATAAGGCCTCTTTTTAATTACCTGAATGAATATGTTCATTTTTGCACCAGAGAAATGTATTTGATTCTGGCTAAGAAGGAAATCCAGAAGTACAGTCTTAGAGCTGACTGACACAAAGACTAAAAGGTGCCACGCAATATATGGATCTTGGATGGAAGATCTTGGATCTTTGATGGAAGTCTTACTTGGTTCCTCTGATGTTGCAGGTACACTTGCAAACTATGGCATTGCAGGGCCTGGATATTTAATCTACGTGTTTTCGCAATAGTTATGATCATCATCATGGCTAGGCTTCATGAACTAAGATTTGGGAAGGACTCTTCCTACTCTTGCTACCATAGTTATGAAGATAAAGATAAAAAATTGTTCTTGTGTTCATGATGCACTGGTTTTGGCTGGAGTATAGTTCATTAACTTCCCAGTAGCTGGTACAGTGCCATTCTTTGAATTTGTGATAAGAATAATATTGATAACACACTGATGTTTTAGTTGTTACTGAGTTGTTACTGCCCTGACAGCGAGAAGGCTAGGGGCACAATAAGATGAAAAGGGATAATCACCAGGACAGCTGACTCCAAATGACCAAAGGGATATATTCCAGACTGCACAGCATCGTGCTGGATAACAAAACTGGGTGGAGTTGGCCGGGAGTAGAGGGGAATGTCAGGAGGTGTGGGGTGGGCACCCCACTGCTTTGAGACTGACTGTTTTGTCTCAACCCACAAGTTTTATCTTTTTTCTGAATCTCTTCCCCATCCCAATGAATGTGAGTTAGTGAGTGGCTGGATGGCATTTAGCTGCATACCAGGTTAAACCATGACCCAGGAGACCAAGTAAAAGTCACAGTAGTTTAGAGATAGATTGCCAGGATTTTATCCACAGTTGTCCAGTTTGTTCCTGAATTTTGCCTTCACCCTGTTTCATCTAGTGTGTGAAATCTAACGTGAAATTGGAATAACATATTTTTAATTTGCAGAGAAAAATAAGAGACAAAATGGACTTTATATGAAGTTAGTTTGGAAATAACTATGACAACTTTTCCTAACAAAATAGTGTTTCTATCAGACTTCGTTATAATTTAAAGAAAATTAACTAGCATTTATTAACATTGCTGTATCTTTTTTATATTATGACAGTATGTAATAACTTTGTTTCCTTATGTCTGTCAAAAATTCCATGTAACACTGGAAGCAAAAGCTAGTTTATATAACTCCTAATCTGAGACAAATTTTGTTTATTTTAATTACACAGAGTTCTCTGTATAACTTGCTGGTGAGTCCATACCATAACTTTATTAGGCTTGTTGTTCAGTAAGGTGTAGTAAGCATTCGTGTCATGACTATGCATCGATATGTTCTCAGGATTTGTCTTCAGTTCAAAAAGCATTAAGACAGTACTGTGAATGAGAGTTCTCAGTGTCCTCCAACACCAATATAACTGATAAATTCTCATGATGTAAGAAACTGTACTTCATTATCTATTACCTTGTTTCACACACTGAAATGCCAAGGCTTTCAGTTCTGTCCCTCTCACTACGAGTCAACAGCAAGTGGAGTGTCAAGCAGAGAAAATAGGGTGTCAGCAAAGGGATGCTGGCAAGAAAAAGAGGGGCTGTTAACAAATGTGCAAATGCACAGTTGTTAATGTTAGAGATGCAATGAAGCCCAAAGACTGACTGGATTGCTGTGCTCTATAGCAGAGAAATGAAGAGGTAATGCATCAGGCATTAGCAGCTCTGCTGTGCAACAGAGAAGTCTTCACTTTTTCAGATAACATCTAAGTTTTCTAAAAGAGCAAGAATGTGTCACTGGGGGAATTTTCATTTCATTTTTCAAATTCTCATGTAGTATGCACTATAACTTGAAATTAGACCCAAGAAGTTCTGTCTTGAATTGTGAGCACAGATTCAGAGATTTCAAGAAATTTTCTTAGATTCAGTCCAGACTGGAAA
Source organism: Myrmophylax atrothorax (assembly GCA_026770055.1). Lineage (NCBI taxonomy): Eukaryota > Metazoa > Chordata > Aves > Passeriformes > Thamnophilidae > Myrmophylax > Myrmophylax atrothorax. Next base: position 30,882,708 of record JAOXXN010000265.1, on the reverse strand, counting down.
TCTTCTGGTCTTCTCTCCTTTCACTTTCTTATAAATAATGATTACACCAAGTCCTTTGTGAGATGATGACTTACTCTATGCTTTGTGAGACCATTTTGTAACTTGATGATATGGTTCAACCAATTGAACACCTCAGAAACTTTTCAGATATTGTTCTGTGTAATTCTGCCTGATTTTTAATACCTTCCAAGATTTATTGGACTGTGAGTAAGCACAGAAATAACCACCCCTGTGGAGTATTTCTCCTTCTAATGTACTAAAGAGACCAAGTACAGCAATCGGAACACATTAATCATCTGGAAAGGTAGGAAAGAGAGCTTAGCCCAGCATTGGAAATTATGAGATCTGGATCATATAACCCTTGACAAATTGTGTTCCTGTTGACAAAATGGAGAGTTAACTGCTGGTTTTGGGGTGGTAAAACAGAAACAAGGTCATGCAGCTGATCTACGGCGTGTTTTCCAACTCTATTTTTACAAATGGTAATCAGCTGACAGGATTTGAGTGTATTTTCTAAAACTGAAAACTTCATGTCCTTCCCCTCAGGATAATACATAAAACATTAAGGTATATGGTTGGGGAAAGCATGCTGTAAGTGAACAGAGCAGGCTGTGGAAGGATTAGCAATAGGGGCTCATTTGCATTTCTGAGCACTTCCCCTTCTCAGAAGTCACAGTTTACCCATGAATCTCTGCAGATATCCTGCCTTGCCAGGGTGAATGTGAGCAGGAAAGGATTGAACTGAAGCACTGGGACAAGATGTAGGGCATAGCCATGGCACTGAGGTGCTGTCTGTGTATAAATGAAACTAAAGAAAGGCAATGGAGGTGGTATGAGAGATGAGTATCTCTTAGTGTCATCCCACGAGTGGCTGAACAAAATATTATGCTTCAAACCAAGAAAGTTTAGGCATGATTTTGATTTGGTAATTTGGTTTATTTTTTTGCTACTCCATAATAAGTTGTGATGACAACTCAAAGTTAGAAACCTTCATAGAAATAATAATCCGCTTATTCAAAAAATGAAAATCATTATGATACCATATGACATCAGCAATAGTTTGGTTTTGTTTAGAAATACAAACTTGGGGAATAGCACTAACTTACAAAAATAATTCCCATAACCCTTTCATAATATAAACAAAGCATGTTTCTATACTGATAATGGGGTACACAGATGATCAACAGGGTTGGCACCTTTTAAATAGAATCACTAACACTTTTTGTGTTGCAGTGATGTTGCAGCCTTATTGGAATTGCAAAGAAGATGAAGGGCAGGAGAGGTGAACAAAGTGATAAAGGATTTGAAATGATCCCTTTGTGCAATATGCAAACTTCTCTTTACTGCATTTGTTAGATCTGGCTGAATTACTTGGGGTGAATAATTTATGTCGCTACTTTTGGATTTTTTCCATCAAAGGGATTATTTCAAGGTCTACATGAAATTGAACCATACATGAAAAATACTTCAGTAATCTTGTTTTGTATCTACAATCTATATCAAATAACAACAAATTATTTGTAACCATATCTTCATGTGAGTTCAACCAATCAAAACAGTAGAGAAAAAGCACCTAAGAAAATCAAAGCATATAAACAAAAAACCAGCCCTTTTAAAAACTTACTTTTAATTTTAGAAGGCACCTATAAATGAATCAGCAATTAGATTTTTTGGTTTTTAATGGCCTTCAAGGAACATATGAAACATGCTAAATATAGTGAAAGTTTCTTTGGAAGTTCCTGTTGATGCAGGAAAGATTTTTGATTTTTGATTTTCACATTTTATAGATTTTAGGAACACAGTAGCTGTAGCAAAGTAGATTTTTAGTGAGTTAATATTTCTAGCAGCTTAAGTTTAATGTCTTTCTGTCGTTACCCCCTGTCCCAGAACAGGGAGCTAAAATTCTTTAGCTGTTTAGTCTCTTGTTCAAGGTATAAGATTGAAGGGTATCAGAAGAAGACATAAACACCGGGCAGAGTGACCAAGAAGTAAGAACACTGGAAAACCTCCAAGAGCCCTTTGTGTGCTGAAGAAGAGGAGGACTGATGAAGAGGGGGTCTCATTGACCCCAGACCCAATTCCTAGGGGGGCGGGACAGAGGTGGAACTAGAAATGCGTAAAGTGATGATTGGATGGACCATATTATTAGAGATATGGAAATTAAAGTTTGCAGACATGCATGTGTCGATGTATTCCTGGGTAAGCCTGGGTGCTCATTAAAGTAGCTACCCTTTATCTTATCTCCTGCTAAAATTTGGCTTGGAGTCTTTTTTACAGACTTTGAAGGCATCACTGTCTTCACAGTTAATTTGGGATTCAAATATAAAACTTTCTTCTGATTGTACAAATTGCATAGCAAAGAATGTACTGGCAGAATTCAGAGCAGTATTTCAAATGGTTCACAGAGACACAGTTTCTGGGGCTTTGAAACCACTATGATTACACAGAAGTCAAAGCTACAGGAGCAAGGATTATTCATCCGTGGATGATTTGAATCCAGAAGGTAAGACAGAAACAAAGCACTTGTACCTAGATGTCCCTTGTCTCTTTTCTTCAAACATGTGAGCTGCATGTATTACAGGCCTGCCACAATTTGTCTTTTGCAGGAACCATACAGAATTAATATTCCACTTAACAACAATTTCTCTGAGGTCTCTTGAAAGAGGGGAATGGGAATCCAAAAAGGTTCACAATTTGGAGACCTTTCAATTTACAGCCTCAATTATTTGCAGGGAAAACCCCCCTGTAGCCTACACAAGCTGAAATAAAGTGTCTTAGCTCTAATTGCTAAGTCTGCAACTTTGATTCTGTGGGTGGATATGAACTCAGAATCCTTGATGATGCTATATGGATAGCTAAATATCTGTATCTGTGTGCTGGTTTAAAGGTAAACTGGTAGGAGAAATGAACCCAACTCAAGAGACATTACAAGTCAGAATTACAATTTACTAAAAAGATTACAGTAAATACAATGATAGAGAGAAAAAAATTGTTTAAACCCATAAAACCAAGAATTATAATCCATTACCCTGGCGCATGAACAGAGTGATGTTTGTTAGCCCCTGTAGTGAGTACCATGTGGTCCCTCTGAGTGAAGAGTAAAAAAGGAAAAACCTGGTGGTGAATATGATGGTCACAGTTCTGTCAAAGTAATGACAGCAGTCCTATTGAGAGTGGCAGTCCTGTTGAGTTTGTGGTCCTCCTCTGGATCCAATGAATGGTACCAGGAGTCCCAAACCCCGAAGATTACGTATGCTCAGGTTCAGGGGGGAATGCCCAGTACTTCTCCCCGGGGCAGGTAGTTTCACAATGGGTGATTTAATTCTGTGAGTCATGGAATGTTTTTGGAATATTTGTTGGTCTAGGTTGTTGCAACTGCCTATTGTGCCAGTCTCTAATGGCCCATTAGCAGACATGACCCTTCAGGCTGGGTGTGAAGGTGCTGATGCCTCCCTGGAGGGGAGTTATCTCAGCTGAGTCACTGGTGTGAAACAATCCTGTGCCTCACAGAGTTCTTTAACACCCAGCTTGTAGTCTGAGGGGTCAGGTGTGCCCTGGGGAGCTGCTACAAATAATCCATTAGTAATGGTTCGCCAGAAATGACATAGCAGGTGTAGAATACACAGTTTTGGTTACACCCACATAGTGGTAAACTGGTCCTGGCTGCTGTAACTAGGACAATCTGCTCTTATTTTAGAGAGAGATCAGTATTTTGAGAAGGAATTTACTAATAAGAAAGGATCTAAAAAAAATTGCACTTCAGCAATGATGTTGACTCTGCAGTGACATGAACTGTAAAAGCAGGTTCTAAAAGTACAAAGAGAAGTCCTGGACTAAATCTAGAACATGATTTGTTAACTGGAATAATGGCATTTTATAAAATTACTCTTCATTATTATGATTCCTCTTTGAAATAGATGAAACTGCCGAGTTGTTTTGATTCTTTTACTGAAAAGATGATCAGAATTTTAGAGCTGACAGAACAATCCTAATAATTCAGAACTGTCAGAATTTGTATTTATTACTTGTTGTGTGTGAGAGACTGAAATTAGTTAATGCTTTAATCATTGTTAAAATCACTGAAAGACTTTTCTCCACTGCAGCAAACTCTGCAAGGAAGCAACTGCTCACTGAAGCCCACTCGTTCCTGAATATGCCTACTAATTTGGACGATGAGGGGAACTTGAGATGAGTTAAAGGTGTCCAGTTATTCCAGGAGAAGGATGGAAGTGTGAAAGAATGGAATGCTTACTGCTCAGGCAATCAAGATGCGCAAAGTAAGCACCCAAGTACTGAGAGCATACACACCTGCCACCTTAGACTACAAGATGGGTGTTGAACAGGGTAAGAAAAGACACAAGGACTATGAGGTGGGGTAGTGGTTTTTTGTCCTTACACAAATGACTCAGCTGTGATAACTCCCCTCTGGGGAACTACCAGAACAATTCCCATGCAGCCTGGAGATATTCGTCTCCACTGATGGGCCAGAGCAGTCCATTATGGGCTCACCTGCACTGAAGTAATGGGCAGCTGTAACATCTTAAAAGGTGTCAAAGACTCCTGAAATGTCTCATGGTTCAGTACTAGATCATCCAGTGTAAAAGTCACCACCTCAGAGGAGATACTGGCAGGCATTTCTACCTAGCCTAAGCATAACAAACACATTGTGCCTCTTTGCTCACCTGCAGACTTCCCTTCCCATCACAGGTTTCTTCCCTCATGACATGGGCTTCTACCCTCACCACCCTGGGCTTCCCTTGATGAATCCAGGCTGTAATCATCACTGTTAAAGACTGGGACTCTCACCACTGAGAAGGCAACAAGAAGAGGATCAATCAATGGGGAGTCCTTGGAATCCACAAAGTGGAGATGTTTTTTCTACTTAATCTGTCTCTCTATCACTCTCTTTCACTCCTCTCACTTTTCCCTAACTCTTTCCATCTCTCTCAATCTATCTCATATCTACTATTAAATAAAAATCTGTACTATTGATAATGCTTTAAATGCCAATAGACTTCTATTATTTTCATAGTAAAAACAAACTACTGTATTTGGAAGTTTTGTCATTAAAGAGAACATCAGCAGAACTGAGAATACAATATTTATATTTTGTTGTTGTCCTTAAGGCAAACAAGTCTTTTGGCAGCCAGATGTGGTGTCTGATGGAGAAGATAACATGTTAAGTCTTGATTCTGTAAATAAGTGAAGTTAGTTTGGCTGCACAAGGACAGTCAGTCTGTGTGTGACCAGCTCTAAGACTGGATCTTATTTTTTATTACTTATGACAAGAGGTTTTGTATCTCTTCTGTGCACAGTGGTTGCCTGCCTTTCTTGTTTTTATACTCACAGAATCACAAAATCACAGATTAATCAAGGTTGGAATAGACCTTTGACATCATCTAGTTCAAACTGTCAAGTACCACCATCATAATTACCCCTAAACCATATCCCCATGTACCACATCCAGTTGCCTCTTGAACACCTCTAGAGATGGTGACTCCACCACCTCCCTGGACAACTCATTCCAATGCCTTACTGGTTTCACTGATTTTTCAGTGAAAAATTGTGTTCTAATAACTAATCTGAACCTCCTCCAGTGCAACTTAATGCCATTTTCTCTTTTCCTTTCACATGACACAAGAGACTGACCCTCACCTCACTATAACCTCCTATTTATGTCTTTGTACTACAAATATTTTTTCTTGGGGAAACAAATGATACCAGAGATGTAGCAGAACTAGTACTGCTTGCAACGGAATGTAACATGGAAAATTATGTATAGCTGAGCCAAGTGATTTAAAGAAACTAGTTAAGTAAAGAAACAATGAAAAAGGGAACCAAAGCAGTCAAGCAGGCAACACTGAGTTACTCTGTAACCAGGTGTATTGTCTTAAAGAAGTTTATAGGGTGATCACTTAGAACTTTGGGGGATCCAGACAGAAATGACCATTACAGACCCTTAGTGAAGCCCCTCAGAGACCTTATAAGGATAAATATTTATGTTAATAAGTCTTAGGAAATGTCATGAATATGTAACAGGAAGGTGGAGAATGAAAATTAATAATCCTGTGATGCTGACATACAAGCTGTAGCAAAGATACCTTTGTGTGCACTTCTGGTGAAATGATTACCAGGGCTGCCAGCATGCTGAAATCATCTGGCATGCTGTAATAAAGGCATTCCTGCCTGCTAGAACTCACAAATTGATTCTTACAGTTCTCTTTTAAGTGCCAATTTTAGGCAACACAAAGACAGGATTATGGCCAGTTGCCTATGGCCAACTACCTCACTCCCAACTAGACATACACTAGTGTAGTGCTACTATTAGGTAAAAATCTCATTTAGTTTTCTAGCCTTTCTCTTTGTTCCTACTAGTTACTGTTATATGCTCACTGGCATTTATGTTCAAGTTTATATTTGTCTTAATTTTCCTAAACTCCATCTTGCAGTCCTTTACTCAAGTGTCTGGATTTGAAGATGCTTTGAGAGGCCACCAGTTTAAACATCATGAGTTTTGTTGACTGATTTTTAGAAAGTGTCTCAAGAACAAGGGCAAAAATTTACTTCATTCATAAGATTTGAACATACAGGAGTGAAAAAGTTGAGGTCCTGTAATTCTTGTGTTGCTTATGGCTTTGAATCATGACATGCAAGCACATGCTACGTGTGGCTTTCTGACTACAAGACTTCTTACTCTCTCTCCACCCTCCTCTTTAGTCAGACTGCAGCTCTAAGCATTCTTGGATATCACATGAGACCCAGCAGTGGGTGTTTGGGGATAGAGTAAGAGTAGGAAAAGTGCCCTTCTTCCTTTGCATTCTGTGATAATTTGAGTGTTAGGTAATGATAGGGGTTATAGTCATCTTCAGGAGTACTACACTTGCTGCGTAATAATTTTTAATTTATTTCACTTTTAAAGAGCCTTTTACAATTTGGGCTGCATCGTACCTTGTAGAAAGAACTTCACAGATTCATTTATATCCATTTCCTTTTCATTGAAATTCTGTTTTTCCTCTCTTGGAAAGACACTAATGACTTTTTATACCTTTTTTCATAACACTCCTTTTTATCTGTTCTCCAGATCATAAATCCTAGTCTATTTAGTTCTTTTCTCAGAAGCAGTTTTATACCTTCAATCATCCTTTCCTTGCTTCTCTGTGCTGTTCTTGGTTCTGTTACATTTTCTTGACACAGAAGTGGTCAAAATAATCTACACAGCATTCAAGGTGTAGATACAGTATTGATTTTTTTTTCAGAGATAGATTGTTATTCTTGTCTCATTTTCTCTGTATCTTACCGCCATTTCATCACCTGATGTGTGTTTGTAACTCTGTTGAACAGTGAGATGATGAACTGAACACAGCATTTCCAAAATCTCTTTCCCAAGCAACAGGAACTAGCTTGGTGTCCATCAGGCTATATAAGCAGGCAGGATGGTTTACCTACGTAAGTTTTTTGTATTTCTTCACATTTCTATCGGAGAAATCAACAGGTATCTATTTGCAGGGTAAGCCCTTCTGTTAATAACATTACTTTATTCATTGTATACATCCCATAATTATTTCCCTTGTATGACTGACCAGCAGATGCACTGACTTCCGTTGCAACTCTGTCTTAAGCTGTGATAAAGGTACTTGTCTCAGAACATTCATTCCTAAAGTTTCTGGGTTTGTTTTTTATTTGTTTCCCTTCACAGACAATGCTTGTCTCTCTTTTTCAGCTTTGTAGATCCCCTGCAGCACTTTTTTCTTTCTGAGCTGAGCTGTTTTATTGCTTGTTACTTTCCATCTTGTTTGCTGCTTTGTTAATTTGCCTGAGGGTTTTCCAACTTATTATAGCATGTTAATACATAGCATCTGCTTTTGTATATTATATGATGAAAGATTTAGGTCTTCACAGTGTATCTGCTATCTGAGTTTTGAAGATGACACTTTCTCTTAAGAATGCAAAATTACATTTTTGCTAGTATATTTTGCAGTAACTTAAATCTAGATTTATCTCATTTATCTTCAGGGACCTACCTGAAGTGCCTATAATAGGAACACAGTAGTCTTTGGTTCATTGTGGAAT
>JAOXXN010000265.1:30858304-30874538 GCA_026770055.1 Myrmophylax atrothorax | reverse complement strand
GAACACAGTAGTCCTTGGTTCATTGTGGAATCAATGCAGTGGAAGTGCGTATATGATGATTCATCCCATGTAAGAGTTGGCTCATCTCAGAAATACCTGTCTTTCCTTAGCCGACACTCCATACACAGAGCCTCAAATTGTTTTGCTGATAGTTGAGATAGTACAATTGCACACTGATGTTAGATGAATTAACTCCAGGCTGTGATATTCTAAAATGTGAATTTTTCAGACACAAATTATTGAAAATCTTAGTCTTCAATAAAGAAATTAAAACAAAAATAAAGGGAAAAAATAAAAGAAAGAAAAATAAATAAAGGGGAAAATCAGAAAATGTATAAAATATTCTCAGAATTATCCTGGCAAAGATCAGTCATTGTTTTCATGAGCAGCTTCTACAACAGTTATTGCTGATACCTCCAGACAAGACAAACACATCCAAATATAATTATGGTTGATGTGGATAAAAGAGTACCAAAAGAATTCAAGGGCCACTTAAATGAAGAATTCTAAAAAGAGGAGGAATAATTACTTTGCCAAATTCTTCCCCTACTAAAAGCATCAGTCTTACCTGGCCTTGATTCTTGAAGAGAAAGATAAAGGGTAATTGGGAGAGAATGGGTTTTCTAGAACACTTCCTACAGCAAACTGAGAAAATTAGGTAATTCTGCTGGATAGAATAATAGGATTTTTTCTGTTCCAAATACGGATGAATGCCCTGTAAGGTGCTTGCTTATGTATAACTATTTATATTAAATTATTCAATAGACTACCATGAACTGTGAAAAGGGCTGTATCTGCTACCTGATGATATAGAACTGAGAACATTCTCAGCCACATACCATTTAGCTCAGAAAGGTGTTAGGACAACCTTTTTACTGTAGTGGAGGGAGGGCCACAGCAATAAGGCCCTTAAAGGATGATTGTTGCAGCCTGGAACAAAAATGTCTGGAAATATAATAAAGGGCCCTGGTTTTCTATAGAAATTATTTTCTTTACTCTGTTTTGAATTCTCTGTGCACACTTGAGACTAAAGGAGATAATAAATAGGTTGCTGCCTGCATTAAAGCAAAAAGGGATTTCTTTAAATAACTAACTAAAGTTTTCCCACCTCTTATGTAACGCACCTTTGCTGACCTATTATAGAATTCAATGATTACTGACTAAAAGGAAACTAGCCGCTCATTGTTATTCTTTGATGAGGGCAAGGACTGCACAAGAGCCCCTGAAATCATCTCTACCTCAACTGTGACACATGAGACATCTAATCTAGAAGAGCAGGTCCTCTAGACCTCTTTTTTATTCAGCACAGAGATACAGATACAAGTAAAAAGAGTGATTCAAACCACCAAGGACCATTTATCAGTGGTTTTCTAGAGGTACCAGCTTCATTCTTTCTTCTGCTTAGCAGCTTAAGGTGATCATACTCAGAAGAGCACTGAGATTTAGATTAAGTGCATCAGAGCTAAAATGCTCTTTCTTTATTTTTGAAATTAAATGTTTCTGGGAATGATTTGCTTCTGTCATGTGTGTAACAACAAGGTATGAGGTAGGTGTTTAACCTACTTAATCCCTATCAGCATGCACAAAGGGACAGAAGACCATTAATGCTGGCAAGTTTTCTATATTTATTCTTTGTGGTGGTTAATTTAACAAGGATATAAATATGAAGATATAAAAGTGTATTAAATGAGTGAAAATGTACAGAACTTTTTATTACTTTTAGATTAGAGAAGTAAGAAACTGCAGAAACATACAGACACTCAAGAAATTGCTGTCCACCCAACCCAGCATTAAGACTGTGGATGAACAGGAGCATTTCAGCAGACCTCTGAAAAGAGAGAGACAAAAGAGAATAAAGGGAAGATGGAGAGCTCACTGTTGAATATAATTTCGTGTCTAAAGTTCTGAAAAGAGCTATTATCTTTTAAATAATCCCTTCTGAATGTACCAAAAAATAAGCTGGCCAGATGCTGGCTTCAGTGTACAACAGCCTTTTTATAGTGGCAACAATAGAAATAATTGGTATCTCTACAGCATCAGGCAAATGGGCCCTATTGAGTAGTCAGCTACAAAAATGTGTGGGAATACATTGTCAGGGAGAATCTTCAACCATTATGTTTTCTAATAGCAATGAATTGGGTGGTGCAAAATCATTCTTGCCCAGACCTATTGTAAGTGATTTGGCATGGACGAGGCTAGACAGAAGGGAAGGAGATAAATTTCTTTCTCATTGCTCAGAGCATCTCTTAGACACTAAGGAGGGAGTCTGAATCCTCAAGCTCCAGAGACTTTATGACTAAGCTTGAGTATATAAAATATAGGATTCAGAGGCCATTTTAGAAGTACATGCACACAAACTGTCAAAGCTGTGAGGGAACTGGACTCAGGTGAGTCAATACACATAGAAACATATGCTTGGTTTTAAACACTGGAAGCACATTTTGTACCTGTTCTAGAACAGAAAATGACAAGAGATCTCTATAAAATATGTGACTAATAAAAGTGCAGCCTTAGTGGAATTTTCTTCATTTTATTTCATTTAATTAAGGGCGCAGGATTAAGAACCAAAGCCATTTTAACTTTTATTGTCTAGAATATGTTTTACACGTTTTCTCATGGTCAGCTCATGAACGAAATTTAATATAGATGTTTAAATTTCCAAAGCCTTGGATTTTGATCCTAATCATGTCAGCAAATTTATTTGAAGACTTAAAATGTCTCCCTGTCCGTTTTTATTTTTTAATATGGGAATTTTGTATGGCTATGCATGAGACCCATGAGCTGCAAAATATTTAGCTCTCTTCTGAGTGTAGTATAAAAATATGTCATTTCAGTTTGCTAACTGTCCAATGAATTTTGTATTGATTTGTAAGTTTCATGAATTGTATTAGCTGAAAGAGTCCTAAAGGGATAAAATAAGAATACTGAGGTTTAGGAGACAAGAGGGTGAAAGAAATTCTTACTACTCCTTACCAGAATTGAAAACTAAATCCAAGATAGTAAAATATTTCTGCACTCACCAGTATCAAATTAGTGGCAATATAAACCAGGGACAATTTGGAGATGCACTCAAATGGTGTGACTCACATCATAGTTTTAAACTTCCTCACATTCCTTCTCCAATACCTGAGTGATAGTGTTAAAATTGCTTAGTGGGACACTTTTGTGCTTTTTCCCTAGTTGCATATGCCTTTTCCCTAGCTGAGTATGGAAATTGCCTAAGAAGCTACTAATTGCCCTGGGGCAAAACCAGTGAAGAATGCATTAAAAATAAACAACATGTGTGCCAGTGACCCGGCCTTAATTTGTTCACTAACACAGATTAAGCCAAAGGTTCTTAACACCGGCAAGAAAAGGCAGTGGATTATTCTATAAAGGAGCTTTTCCTGTTCAGTTTTAATTTTGATATTTACAGGAAATTATATAGAAAAAGAGCTGTCACAGGTTATGCACTCAAAATCTGGGAAGTACAAGCTAGGGTTCAAGTTATGAAGGTAGCACAAATGACAGTGATTTAGGCATTTTTTCTTCCTGTGTGTGATAAGAAGCAGAGGTCCTTGGAAAAAATCCTGATGGTGAATTTAAAGACTGATGAAGTGCAAACATCCAGATACATGAATGGCAATTGCACAGGTAGTCCTGTAGTAGATACTGGTAGTATCTTACTTTAGGCATTACATTCTCATCTATAAATAAAGTATTACTAACTCAGTCTGAGCCAAAAACACTGGCCAGTCTCCATATGAACATAAGGCAAGGCATACAGGATTTTGAAGCTAATTTCTGTAATGCTATATTCTATTCACCAGAGTAGGGTTTTTTGCAAAAGAATATATTTTTCTTATGCTTTCTTGTAATTCAACCAATCTTTCGCTTGTTTTATTGGTTGAGTGGTAAGTTTCTTGGAAAAAGACTGTTTTCTGATGTGTTCATTTCCATCTGTGTTTAACCCTCATTGTAGACCTCACTAGAAATCCAGTTAATAAAGCCAATGGAATCTAACTGTTCTTCTGACCAAGCTGTGCAGAGGACTCAGTTTCACTTATTTTTAATACCTTTTCCGATATCTTGGACCGTCCAAAACATCTCACAGTAGTAGACTTATTATGATAGGATTTTTAAGGCACACTCTCTCATCTCTAGAGCTAGTTGGAGGCTAGGGTATACTCTTAGAAAAATGGCACTGGACAACAGGAAACTAAACCTAGGCATTGCCTTATGTGTCACACAGTCCTGTCCAGGAGTCACAGTATCTGTAGTCACATATTGAGTAGGTTTCTTTTGCCTAGGGAGAGCCCTATGAAGCTTAGCCACATGTACATGCATATGCCACAAATATTTAACAGGGAGATAAATCTCAGCCTCTGGACCCGATTCTGCTGCCAATACAGACAGCCAGTATCATATGCAGTGTCCTGGGGTAAACTGCCTAGCATTTGTTGCTACTTTATATGGACTTGGGTGTCCAGTATGTCCTGTGTCATAACTGCCAGCTGTATGGGAACTTGTCTGATACCTTCCACCTTGATGATGATTTTTTCAAAAATCACTGTATCTAAATAAAGCACAATTACCTTTCCAGTGTTTCCAGACTCCTTCAGAATTGAGCAATTAACAGTAACTAAAGATAGACATGTTAGTTGCCTTTAATACATAAGACATTTGGGGAAAAAAAATTGTTGGCTTTGCTGCTAAGCTGCTGTTCTAGTGTGTTAGGAAACATCTATACCTTTGAAATCATTGCTAAAAGCTCAGAATGCTTCTCAATTTATACAGTGCAGAAAATAAGGAAAGGCTTGCGCACTTCATGAATCACCAGTATTTAGTACATCCAATCATTAAGAGTAACACCAGCTGATATTTCATTGTCGAATTCTCATGGGGAAAGTTGCAGAATAATTGTAACGAGAAGTATTGGTAAACATAGTTTTATTAAAAAAAATGGGTCAACTCATACCAGAAATTTTTTAAAAAATATATATATATTTTAATCAATGTAAAAGAATAGCTTGTTTTGATTCAGTTCTTAAACTCCTGCAGGTACTCACTGCTTCCTTAGACAGCCTGACTCTTAGAGTAGGGAGGCATCTGGACAACTGGCCTGGGCCTTGCATGATGATGACTTGCTCAGAGGCTGTTAGACAAAAATAGCTAAATAAAATTAAAAAATTAAAAAAAAAATACACAATGATATTCCATGGGAAAATGCGGTCTCATCACACTTGGAATAATCTGTGGAATGTGATAGTAGGATAATATTTCTCTTGGGTGAAAGAAATTACCTGATTACATTGATTTTTCTATAATGGTAACATTAAAACATATTTTGTTACACAGTCCCTGTTTGCATTAAGGCAATTTGAAATTGTATTTGATATTTAAATTATTTTATTCTCATATTATATAAATTAAATATTTCATTTACATGAAATTTAGCATTAGGAAATTTTACTATTGCCAACATGCAGGATTCTAAGAAGTCCAACTTCATTCTTTTGGGGGACCAAGGGAAGTGTTCTTTTCACTGATAATTACAGAAGTCAGGCTTGTGTGCTCATCTGCAAAGAAAAACAGTCTTAAATGCTGGATTTCCCCTTCAGAATGTGAAATTTGGTTGAAATGTGAAAATATGTTTTCCAGCCAGTTATATAAGCCAGCTATATTAACCATTAGTGCTGGGCTGTTGCTAGTGCAGGTAGAGCAATGAGCTAGAGAGGGCAACTATGTCACTGTTGTATTCTCTACTAATTGTCAGTCCCCTCTTCCAGCCCTTGAACCAAACCAAATTCTCTGCCACAGTGTTGGGAATGCTGAACAGCTTGAAGTCTTGTAAAAAATAATCAAATTAATGTATTTCCAATCTTCTCCTTCACGAAACTGTAGTGTTCATTCTATTAATATTTTCTTATTGACAACATATACACCAGAAATGGATCTCATTTTTCATTACTTTCTTTTCTAAAAGGAGTATTCAGAAGTGCAGACCATTTAAATTAGCAGCTTCTAATAAGTCTAAGGTCTATTATGTCAGACTTGGAAGAAATCGATCCTTTCTTAATGAGAGCATTACAAAGAATTCCAAAATCCTTTTTCAGTCCATATGATCTGTGCTGAGGTATATTCAGTGGGAAATATCTTTCATCACACCACAGGGAATTTCATGCTAGTACATTAATGTTAAGAATACATTTTTTTCCATAAAGCTTTTGGTAAGAATTTATATGCACCGTCACATACTAGGATGTCTGTGTATGTTCTATGGCATGTAGAATAATAATAGCATAAACCTGAGGTACAGCATAAATGTCAGCACACTCCCTCAGCTGTCTCATATAACCAGTTCAGCTTCTTAATGTGTCATCTTAAAAGAAGCTGCCTTACATCTACTGTATTCACCTACAGTATAGAGAGGTATCCACCTCTGTATTGCTGGTATTTTAGAAAATAGCTTACACTGACAACAATTCTGTTTTCCTTTAGAAAATCCTTGAAACAAAATGGTCGTATCTGTTGCTTTATCTAAAATAAGTATCTGTCATTTATACTGTGCCAGAACCCTTGAAAGTGCTTTTCAAAAGTTATTAACTATTTTTCGCAGCACTCAGTGCATTAGGATTTGCTCATTTGTCAGGTGGGTGACTGAAGATGTAAGGAGGGTAAGTGCCTTAGTCAAGGCTGCACATGAAGCTGGTGATAGCAACAGGTGTAGGGCTCAAATCTTTTCTTTACACTGCTATGTTGAATGCTTTTTGACTTTTTGCATAAAGAGCATTTCATTCTGTTTTTCTAAGGACCGAGAATTAATTTGTCAGTGAGAAGGAATAAGTTGTTCTTTTTTCTTCTTTTCTCTACAGAAGTTTTCTCAAATTTTTCAAATTCCTATCTGACTGGACAGTAATCAAAGCTGGTTTCCTTTTCACTTTGGAGATGACTGTTTACCTACTCCAGATTGTGTGACAGACTCCCGTACTTTGTCCAAAGAAGGAGTTCCTGAAGTTTAGGGTCGGAGATCAGACTATCCAAAGATAAAGACACTCTTTGCCAATACACAATTTCTTGCCTCAATCAGGAAATACAACCTTTTTTTTTCCATACAATCCATCAAAGGGGAGTGGGATTTTATTATATTCATTTTTTTACTTCCCTCTGTAAAGCAAACTAAGCACTTTATTTTCAACAAAGATGCACAATTGCATGAACAATGATTCATCTTGCCAAATGTAGTAATTTGATTAATAGTTTCCAATACTCATATACTAGAACTGACCAGTTCAGATGCGGCAATCCAGACTGAGACACCTGAGTTTACTGATGAGTGTTGTCAATGCTCCATTCTGTTACATCCCAAAACTCAGGACTGTTTTTGTCAACCCAACCTAACCAAAACATGCACATTAGAAAGTACATTTTCATAGATTTTTTTTGTGGTCATAGTATAGAATATATTGAATTCCAATGGCAGACATTTGAGAGGAAACATGGTCTGCACTTCTTTTTTTAGTTCTGTGACTCTAATACAAGCCGAAAAACAAACCCAGGAGAGTGGTATTAAGTCTATAAGGTGTTCTACGGCTGATGGGCAGTGAACTATGCTTGCAGAAGGTGCCATGAAGAACTTTAAATAATAAAGTCACAACACAGAATGCATCTGAGATCAGATCACTTCACTTGCATTTCGTTTAACTGCTCTGTTAGGAGGAGAGAGTATTATTAGGAACAGTCTTAGGAACAGCCCCTGGAACATTTTCCTCCAACTGTATTGAATATTGTCTGGAAAAATATGAGGAAGCAAGGGTAAAACTATGCCTATGATCTTGCTTACAATTAATACCTCCTACGTTGCTTATTACCGAACCCAACTGTGCCTCGGTCTTGGTTTTTTTAATAGAGCAGACTTAGCTTAAAACCCTAAATTCAGCTTTGTCAAGTGCAGTGTCCAACGAAGTCAATCCCCACTGTTTCGTCTCAACATGATTTGCATGTTGATTTTGTTTACATTATTTCCTAATTATTGTAATATTTCTGGTTTTCACTTCCATGTAGTACCCATAGCAGAAAAAATTTTCTAGACAACGGTGCTGCCAAAAGTTGAACCTTGTCTTTAGATTATATGATTATGGGAAACAGACCAGACTATGAGATATGGAAAGAGCAAACTCTGATGTGGACCTTGGAGAAGGACAGTGCTGGGGAGCACCTTGAACCTTTCTAGCCACATATATGAGACGCTTGTTGAAGTTTAAAAGTTACGCGCTTTCTCCATACGGGGTTTTGGTTCAGAAAGTTTTCTGTATCCCCTCTCCCTCCATTGTTATCACCCCGTCCCCTGTCCTCCTGTGTCTTTCCCCTGAGGGACTGTTTCCCGATAACTCACCACACCCATTAGGCGTGGGAATTGTCTCTCCCTAGGCCGGGACAGTCTCGCTCCCCTCCCTGCACTGCAGTGGCGGCGGCCGCTGGAACTTGCCCGGTCACGTGCCCGCCGATCCAGGACGAGCCGGGGCTGTGCCGACTGGTCTGAGCAAGGTCTACACCCTCCCCGGGACCCTCTTAAGTCGTGTCGCCAGTGCAGCCCGCAGCAGCAAGGCCATCACTCCTGCCGGCTTCTGCCCCTGTCCTAACCCTATTGCTTATATCACCCATCTATCCCCAATCCCTGGTTTTCTATTGGTTTTACCCTCCCATTTCCCCATTCACTAGCCGAGCACTAAGTAATACCCTTCCGCCCGAGCCCTTATCTAATCCTTTCCCAAATCCAGCACCTTCCCCTTGGGACCCCATAAAAGCCTCCTGATTTCGAAGTAAAGGGGTTTTCACACTCACCCCCTGGACCAACCAGACCTCTGTCTCTTCGCTACGCAGCTCCGGACAAGCGGGAAACCTTCCCTTCCCCCCAGTGTCACATATAAGATTACATTAATTCTGAAAGATAGCACCATTTGATCTTGTTTTCCTGCCCTATATGGAATTTATTCCTTTCTTCTCACCTGTGGTAACATCTCCTTTTATATTTAATTGATTCCATGCACATCTGCGTAAGTATATGGATCCATAAATCAGTATGCAAATGCAGGCTGAACAGCCCTACTGTGTAGGTGTGAATAGGTCGCTGGTTCCATAATTATCAGTGCACCTGCTGATGTTGATGGTTATTTATTGTGTCATTGCTATATTGTGTCAGAAGAACATGAAGATCGTTTTGTTACCTAGAATTCCTGATAAATTTGATAGACAGCAGTGGAAAGGGCAGACTCATGAATTTTATCTCCTCAGAAATTACCATTTTTTTAAAGAGCAGGTTAAATTCACTGAGAAAATTCTTAGGATAGATTTCACATTTGTATTCATTACTTAAAAGGGTTATTTGATAGAAGAATTATTTTACATTATTTCAACAAGTAGAAGGTTTCTCTTCCCATATGCTAGTCCTTGTATGCAATAACATTTAAAAAAAAATTACATCTTTTCCAGAACAATTCTGCTATGTACATTTTCTAGTATAAGGTAGTCAGTCTGGGTGTTACTGGGAGTAAACCTTGCAAATTCTATATACTGATACTCCTAAACAGAAATTAGAATGCACCCTAAACTTGAAATCTAAAAAAATACTTTTACTAATACAGTCTGTTATACAGTCAACAGCTATTTATACACTGAACTGCATTAGTCACAGCCTGGCAGCACGTCAATGGAAATGATTATTCTCCTCTGATCAGCGCTTGTGACATCATGTCTATTCTGCATTCAGTTTTATAATCACTTGTGCAAGGAAGACTTTGAAAACAGGACTAAGTCCAGCAAAGGGCCATTCTTCGGTACAATTTAGGGGACTGAAGAACTGGAAAACCAAAGGGACACAGAAAAATATTTTTATTCATTTTGAAGATAAGAAGGTTGATAATACTGAAAGACTGTTTTCACCTGTCTGAAGCAGGGTTGTGGAGAAGGAAGAGTCAGATTCCTGGATGCACATAGAAAATGCTCGAAAGCAGAGATGCAAGTTGCAGAAAAGGAAAATCAGACTGTCTGTAAGGAAAAACCTTTTCTGTGATGGTGGTAAAGAACATGGATGTAGGGCACAAAGGCCCTGAGGGGTCCCCATCCCAGAGATATTGAAAAATTGATTGCACAAGTTTGATTGATCTGGAAGTCATATCCTCTGAGAAGTGTAAGAGTTCTGAGGAATGATCTGCTTCATGTTATATATAAACTGCTCCTGATTATTTGAAGTAAACACCTAAATGATCAGCATTGCTATAATCTCCTGCTTTCTGTAGTGCAATGTCTTACTTGCTACCAAAGACAGCTTTCCTATTTTCCTGAGGTAAAACAGACATGTCTGTACTTTGTACCCTAAATTTCCAGTGGAGGCTGCTATTAGAACTGATGCGGTGTCAGTGACAGGTTTCCTTTACCAAGTTACTGCAAAAGGAAGGGGCATGTATATTGATTCAAGGGGATGTCCTGGGACATGTCAAACATGTTTTCATTCTCATGCAAAAGAGAAGACAGCAAGTGGCCATGTATGAGGATTAATGTATACTTCAGAGTGGTACATTTCCTCTTTCCTATGTTTTGACTGAGTGTTGCCTTTAAGCATCCTGAAATGGAATCCCTGGAGATAAAATGTAAGAAACAAGAGAGAATGCAAAGGTATTCAGAAGCTTGAATAGTGCTGCAGATATCCGAGCATTTGTTAGTACCACTAACATTTTTGTATCCTCCTTGCATCTGTATCTTCTGAACTATTATTCATATGAGTTCTAAAATTCAACTTTCCCTTAAGTAGCTCATGCAATACTTGTGTCAAAACGCTATTGCTGGTCATTGATAAGTAAGGAGAAAGTCCCCAGGGAGGACAAGAAGTCATTTTCTATTTGCGAAGGTCTTGTGTTTTTTGTAGTTCCCAGGCTCACCCCCATTCTCTAATTCCTGGATTCAAGACTCTAAGACATCACACTAGCCCGATTGAATCAAGATGCCTCATCAACACTCTTATTTTATGAATAAGAGGAAAAAAAGATTCAGGGTTAATAAAAGGAAACAGAAAAGATAAAGATAATTCAAAGAAAAAAAATTAGATGGATAGATGGAGATTTTCTAGAAGAGCTTTCTAGATAATACAAGGAGTAGAAAAACAGGCTGAGAAGAAAACTGGTGAAGAAATTATGTTCTGCTCTTGGGAATCAATGTCATACATTGCAGCTTAGAAGCCTGGAAGGAAAAGAGCCTTCTGAGCCTTACATGCTAACCTGAAGATATATTATTCTATTCTATCATGCAATGTCAAATGTCTCTTGAAAACCTAAATAGATTATGTCTACCACTTTAGTCCTATCTGCTCCCTGCATTCTCCCTATGATAAGACAGAGATTTATATTCTTATTCTTCTCTGATAGGTGCATCAATCTCTGCTGTCAGGTTGCCTGTCCAAATAACAAACCTGCATATCAGAGAACTGTTTTAAATGTAACATTGATTGATGTTGTTTGTGTGCACTTGGCATCAACTTACAGTCACTTCCCTACAAACTGCAACCTTCTCATGAAATAGCTCTTTTCTATCTTTTCCATATTCTCACTCATCAAGAATTAATTATGGTCAGAGAGTCATTATTTGGGACATTTCTAGGAATTCTGTGCTTCCCTTTCACTAGGCTGAATCACTAAGCTGTTTGCAGTACCCACTGCTACCACTCTCTTTCTGGCTTCAAGCACCCTGGTTTGCATTTTGGGGACGGAAGAGTTGCCAACACTGAATTAAGCTGAATGTTTCCAGTGAAATCTCAGATCTGAGAAAGCATTGCAAAATGTTCTCCTCCCTCTGTAGCTGCTGCTGCCTGCCAGCACTCGCTCCTGCCCTCTAAAAACCTCTCATGAACCTTGTGCTGTCTCAGCTACAGTCAGCAGCTCCCCACTCCTTCCTCCTGACTACAGCACACACCTACTTCCACCTTTCCTCTACTCTCAGCTCAGCTATGTTATTTGTCCAAATACAATTTCTTTCTCCAGATTCATACCCTCTTCTGCTCATTACTTTTCCACCACAGAAGCAGTGAATGACAACTAGACCTTGACTGAGTAACTGGTCTAGGCCAGTGCAGTCAATGACAAAACCCTGGATCCTTCCAAGATGTTTCAGCTCGTGCTCTCATGGACCTATAGCAAGAAAATGTAAACATCTCCCAGAATTACAAAAGCAAAGTTCTAGTCTCTCTTGAGTGTTGCTGCACTGATTTCTTATGTAAACAGAATGCAGAAATAGTCAGAACATTTTTTATGCAACTAATTAACTGTTTACTGGCTCACAGTACACCATAATAAAAATTCTCATTGTCTTTTTTTTTTTTTAAATTCCATTTTGAAAATTCCACTTTTGAAAATAGTATTCTCCTATATATTTTGCATTCCTAATTCACCTCCCCCATAACTCACAAGGAAGTGACTTCACACACTGCTCAACACACTGCATAGGAATGGTTGATTTCTTGCATAAGCTACAGATACTTTCCTCTGATTTTCAGTTTCACACTTCTTGAGATACTCAGTTTGCAAAACTGGTATTTTACGAATAATCTGTCATTATAAACTCATAGAAGGTCTGTTGTAATGCACTGTTTATGTGTTTGCTTTTTTCCTCCATATCGTCATATATCCTTTCAACATCCACAAATATTCACTGTGTATCACATACAACAGTATATTCTTAATGTCATTCCTTGCATTTCAAAGTCATTTTGCCTCAAGTATTTCAGCATTATCAGATATCACATTCATGTGGGATCAATATTTTTATGTGATTATATAAAATTTTTTGAAAATATTTGATCAATGCTTATGAATATATCTTACTGATATCTACTAAATATGATAATTTTATTTCCTTGCCATTCCTACCACAAGGAGGTCAGTAGGAAGCCTATCACAGGTCACAGTGGATTTTTAGACCAAACTTATAAATCAATGGCATTATCATTAAAGTTAATGCTTAACAATGACCATGACAGAATGAGGATGACCTCAGTTCTTACGTAATTCTATCCTAGTAAATAACATTAAGCAACAGAAGCACTCTGTATGCTACCTTGTAAGAAATCTTATTTTTTTATGAATGCTTACAAATGCCTTCATGAATGCATACAAATTTCTAGCAGAATGCAGTCAAATTTCTGCTAAAGGACTTCTAATGGAAGAGTTCTGCCTATTGCAATGATACAGCCATTGAAAGGATTTATTAGTCTGAACAATGAACTCACATATATTAAAGCAGTGAACATGACTGTAAAGTTTCCAATTAAAATATTAGTTTATGTGTTTATTCAAAACAACAGGTAAGACCATCAAGAGAATTGTTTCAAACTTAGTTGGGGATGATGTTTTGGTTTTTCAGTTTTAAGTGCAAAATCAAAATACTAAGTCATTCATGCAAAATGGAATTTTAGAACACATCCATTTTAAATTAAAAATTCAGATTTGAAACTTAATTTCTCCATTTCATTCTGTCTCATTCTATTTCATTAATTTAAATACCAAATTAACTAACTTAAATGTTAAACACTTTAGTTGCTCAAAACTAGCCCTTTTCTGAATACAGATTGTTTCAATTCATCATGTTCTTTCCAGCTATACATTTCCAAAGAAGCAATCAGATACTTTTTACTGCATACTGAATATATCATTTTTGAGGACATGAAGCTTACAATAAATATGTCACTTTTTGTGATGATTGAAGAAATCAGCAGTCCTGTTACCTTTTTTTACCTAGAGTTAAATATGACCAATTTTTTGAGAAAAGAAATGCTTAATTCCTGAAATTAATGGTATTTTTAGAGACAATTTTAAAACATATATAAAATGTACATGCCCAATCTAAATGGTGTTCAGAATAATCTACATTTTTTTCAAAGTTTGAGAATTTAGCAACATAACAGTAGTATGTCGCTACATATTGTACACAATTGTATTTTGCTACAGTGTTACAGATTGTTATATTTTATTACTGTATTTCTTAAACTGTTTAGTTTCTTTACAATTCTTTGGCAATTAATGCACATTCAGTTTTTTTCTTCCTCTTTCTTGATGCATTTACAGTTACAAAATTTAGTCAGAGACCAAAGGGTTTGCTCTAAAGGTTAAATACGTTATTATTTAAACAATGACTACAGGGTCTATTGAAAAGAAGCAGATTGTTCCAGAAAATAATTGTGTGATATGACAAATAATGTCATTCCATGAGAAACAAAACAAAACAAGAAATTACCCCAAACCAACAAGCAAACTAATGGAAGGAAAACAAGTCTAAATGTTACTGTGAATTTAACCAATGTCTGAGAAGAATAATGGAAGGAAACATTAAAACTCATGTCAAATAACTCAAGAAAAATTTTTACACCAGATTCTCATCCAATGTAAATTTTTATGGCTATCCTACCTTCTTGAAATTTTGCAAAGAACTGTTCATGTAACTATCACAGCAGGTTTCACTGAGTGAGGATCTGTCTGCTGTGCAGGGCAAATACATGTGTTTTGAACAAACTCATTGAGTCAGTGACTTGATCAATCTTATTCCAGGACTTCTACTTCTGTGTCTCTTAGTTTCAGCTGTAAAGTGAAGGCTTATGCAAGGTGAACGACCTCTTATCAATCAGGGAGTTCACATCTTCAGTGACTGCAATTCTTTGAAGTGTTAGGAGAAACAGAAATATTTATCATGTTCTCAAGGTGGTTTCTGAACCTCTCAATCTTACATCTAGATTATAGCCAATGCCTCTTCCGTCAGCCCTTTCATAGACTGTGAAATCAGCAGTTTAAAAAGACATTCTCAGCACACGAAGCACAGGGGAACTAGGACACATAATCAATCTTCAGACTCCATGGAACCTGCTAACAAGTTTTTATTTTTGTAGTTATCCTAAGGATTGGGCTGCTCAGTTAAGCACTTCTGTGTGCCTTGTGTGCCTCTTTGTGTGCCTTAGCCCTTTTTCCTCTTTCTGTGGTAAAACTATATGTGGACTATATTTTCTTTTTAATTATTTCTGTAAAATATCCATTACTACTTTTTTACTCAGCCAAGCACATTCTGCAGTCAGACCACAGCTGCTTATAACAATTGAAAGATACACTCAGCATGAAATCTTCAATAAAAAACAAACCCAAAACATACTGTAGAGTTCATATTTTGCTGTGTTGGAAGTTCTTTCAGAAAGAAAATAGCAACAGCACAACTGTTGTATCTGTCATTAAGTGTATGTGAAATGCTATCATCAAACTCAATAAGTTAATGTTATCTTCTCAAGCTGGTGATGTCTTGACCATTGATAAGTAGAAGGAGATATTTACTGTGCAGTGTTTTAATTCTCCCTCTCCCCTTACTCACTCCTGAATGCATAATTTGGTTTACAAGTGTTGTTCTACTTTCTTAGGTGTCACACTCTGCTCTCCCATTGTTTCCTGTTCCTTTCAGCCATTTCCCTGAGATCCTGTAATAATCTTGATATCTTCTGGACACTTCATTAGTCTCTGCTGGTAGCCAACCTCATAGTGAGCTCTTGAGAGCACTCATCAGTTCTGGATGCTTCAATCAATTGAGCCAGCACCTGTATCCTAGCTGGCCCTGTTAGCTCCTTCCACCAGTACTTTAAAACCTCCAGGAAAGCAATACTATGGGATGGCAACAGCTCAGTGACTTCAACACAGTGAGAAAGAGCTGATAGAAAGCAGAAATTTTAGTCAGAAATATCCTGCCATCTACCCCGGTCCAAAATGAACTGTCATCTCTGTTTCTAGGGTCTCATGATAACATAGAAATCAAGAAAGATTGATGAACTAGAGATTTTTGGATTTTTTTTTCCTGCTTGTTAGTGGGGGCATGTTTTTTCCTGGATTGATGAACTCATGAGAGAGTGAATTCGGAGGCCTTAAAGAAAATGTGCAGTCCTTTCCAGTTGTCCTCTATTCATGCGTTTGGGATCAACATGTATGTGCATGTGTGTGTTTGTGTGTCTATGCATGTCTGGTGTGACCTGAAAATTCTAAATGCACTAGGTAAATTGTTCCACCCAATTATTTAATTGTGAATTTATTATCTATGTGTCTTTGTTTGAGCTGGCAAAATGCCAACTGTCCAAGACAGATAAATGGTGCATTGGGCGGGAAACGAAGGACACTGGCAAGTGTCCCAGAAGGTTGGCAGAGTTCCCAGGAGCATTGTTATAGAAACATTCCTTGGTATCTGC
>JAOXXN010000265.1:30840173-30855017 GCA_026770055.1 Myrmophylax atrothorax | reverse complement strand
TTCTTATCTTAATATTGTGACCAGTTTGGAAACTGTGATAGATACATTGAAGTGCACTTTTATCCATCATCAGAATAAAATAATTAAGTTTGGATTCTGACTTTTTCTATTTTTTATAGTAATTCTGGAACACATTGAATAGTTAGTAATGATGTCAGAAACACAAGCTATTCCTAAATGTAGGTCTGTGGGTTCTCTTCTTTCCAGGGATATGGCAATTTTTTATTTTGGTGGAGGGAGGTTTTGTTACTTTTACTGAGTTTTATTTCAGTTACTGTTAAAAAAAAAAAAAAAGAAAAACTACTTGTTTGTCAGTCCTGATTTGTTCCAATTTGAATCACTATCACCGCTAACTTAAATGAAACTCAGAAGGTGCATCAAGAGAAAGCAAAAGTGCTGTTGGACTTATAAAGCATTTGAATGAGTTCTGAGAAAGTCACTTTAGACAAGACACGGGTAACAGTCTTTAGCTGATGACAAAGTAGGAGTTATTTTTTCTATCTTTTCTGAGGAACGTTCATAGATTTTTCAGGATTGTATTCATGGGTATGTAGATGAAGTAAAATTCATGACGATATTCCTGTTGCATGGACTGATCTGAATTAACTGGGACATAGAGGATAAGCATATCTCATTTTCATTGTGAAAAGTAATGCTGAATATCAGATTTAGTTTATTGAAATATATTTTTATTGACAAATGGATGAAAATCAGTAAGAAAACACAGCTGGTCTAAAACACAGATTGCTGATTATTACATGGTCTTTTATTTATAGTCTACAGTAGACCCATACTCAACAGATTAAGCTGGCTTTCAGTTGGTTTCTGGGAACACATACATTTTGCCAGAGTGTTTTGTTTCACAGTGTGACAGAATTTGAGGCCATTTGGGGCTTGTTGCAAAACTATTTCTTGCTTAAGCCTTTTTGTTTTCCTTTAATTTTTTTTACATGTTTATGAATGGTTAAAAGCTGTCAGAAGAGAAAGTTTTCCTTGGGTTAGTGACATGTTCCTGATCATACTGAGAAATTTAAAGAGGAGAATAATTGTGTTTTGGCAGAAATCATTGAATACAAAAATTGGCTAAGTTATTAATTTTTGTAAGGTGTTTAGAACTTGGCTAAGGACTTAATATCTTGGGTAGGAGTACAGAAATGTTTTCTTCATATAGTGAATTTAATAGATTTAACACCTTTCTTCTGCCTTCCAACAGATTAGGTACCTTTTACAAAACTTAAACACAAAACTATCCTACTGTGATCTGATTCTGGTGTGAGTCTTACGCAGTACAGATAACCCAGAGAGCAGATAGACACAAGCTTTCTCATTTGTTTGTGGTTGTGGTTGTGCAGGTAGAATAGATATCTAACTACTTCATTTACTTAGACTGTGACATAGGTCATGCTATCATATAATTTATCTTTCAAATTATTCAACGATAAATAAATTGATATTATGCAAGCAGGCCCTCCACCCAGTTCAAGGTTCCTATAAAATACTCAGAAAGAAAGAAGTAATTAATGTGGCTTAAACAATTGAAAGAGTTTTACAAAATATTGTTGCCTTACCTTTTAGAAACACAGCAAGACAGAGAATGGAAGAACCTTGACTTGAACCTCAAAGATCTGTCATTTAAAGGCTTCTGTTTTCATGAGCTGTGTGAAATGAAAAAAGCATTCCAGAATGTGGACAGTGCCCCAGAAAGTTTTTTGAAGTTCTTCTCTTGGCTGTCAGAGAGAGAATAAGCAGAACGACACAGAGTATCCTTTCAGTCCAAAAGAAAATATTTAATTCTCCATTTGTTATTGAATATTAGAATTACATGTTCTGATTCAGATAACTTTAATTAAATTCCCTCCAGACAGGCTTTTAGATGGTGACTCCAAACTTACCTGATATTAAAAGAGAAATTTGCCACTGAAATTAAGTCTAAGTGTGTAAGTTACAGCAGCCTCAATACAGTAGCAAATTCCATGACGGTAATTAAGGTTAGATCATAAACCTCTTTATTCTGGTTTAGTGGAAAAATACATTGCTGTTTCCCTTGATAAATATTTGAGGTACTCATCATCTTTTAAAAGCCTCTTATCTAAAACCAGAAAAAGCAAAATAATATAATTTGTACACTATTCACTTTGTTTATCTTCTGTGGTTTTGAGAAGGGTGGTATTTTTACATAGCAGAAGGCTATATCACCCAAGGTGCCAAACTGTGCTTGGCTAAAACAGACTGAAAATCTGCAGAACAGGCTTTGGAATGTGAACTTCTTCAGTCAGCAGTGGTAGGCAGTCAACACAGAGCCACAATGTTACTTTTCCTTTTTCTCCTCTTTCTAAAAACCAAATCACATTATATGTACTCTGGATTACTTCCTTTGTCTTTAAGTTACCAAGATAAGTGACGTAAAATATGTTGTTTGGAACTTTTTTCCAAGTTATTCCTCATATGATGATGTGGTTTATGAAAGAAAATACCTCTGTACAGAAATAGGTTGATGTATTTCCATCTCTAGACTAGGAGACAGTTTGTGCTGAAATGTAGGAGGAAATTTGAAATATTGCTCTTAAAGGATTACAAAACAGTGTCATTCAGGCTCATGTAACATAGTGCTACAATTAATAAACACGTAAATTGAGTTCTTCTGCACATTTAGTATCCATATGCCTGTGCTAACAATATAAGTTAATGTGCTTTTTAAAATATTTTCAAATATGGCTCTTCCAACCTGAACAGTAGATAATGGGAAAGGTCACCAGCATTCTCCACTTAGACTTCACAGTAAAGGTATTCAGAATGCTACTAATGCAAATAAAGAATAATAAACTAATACACACTCCCCCAAAAAAGGAAAAGGTGCTTTTTTTAGAAGTTAAAAGGAAATCAATCATATTATAACAATAGCAATGATGACAGTAATAATAATAATAATAATAATAATAATAATAATAATCCTACCTAAACCTGGACAAAATACACTATGAAAATCCAGCAATGCAAATAGCAACCTTTTATACTGTGGTAAACAAACACAGATTAATTCTTTCCTTGTGAAGGTGCAATATTATCAGTTGTACCAAAGTGCTTACACTACTGCATATATAAAAATCTGCTTCTATCTCGCCAGTCTGGAATATTTTTTTTTTCCCCCTAAAATAGACCTCAATCAATCAACATCATCTCCTAAAAGCAAAATCCTGGAAAAATAAAAGATTTTTGCATGTAACCAACATCAAAAGTTGGCAAACTAGGAGGAAATGTGAGCTCAGACTGAAATTTTTAACTTAGGTCAGTGTCCTTCATTTCATCCCGACCTTCTCTGGCAATTAGGGCTCTTCTGTGACCTGTCACTGGCAGAGAAATGAGTCCCAGCTAAGCGGTATTCAAACTGTTTTGGAAAAGGTCAAAGCCAAATGTATAAATAAATCTTGGAAACTGACTGCTAAATGTTGTGGATGAAATAACAGGGTTAAAAAGTACATATTCTAAAAGAAAGCGCTATTAGGTAAAAACTGTTGAATGGTTTTGAGGTACACAACCTGATGAGGGGTCAGAAATGTAAATGATGGAGTTGAGAGTAAGAGGTTGAAACCCTGGCAAGTGAGAGGTAAATATTGTAAGAATTTCAACCAGAGTTCTGGGCATCAAACACCTGGACTATCCAGCATCTGCTACACTGGAAAAAACCTGCAGATCACTTCAGACAAAAGAAGATATAATAGCTTCTGCGATTTTTTCTTTTTACTTCCCTTATTTTTGCAAATCAGCCTTCAAATATACCGAGTGTGCTTACTTTTATCTTAATATATGGAACATGTCTGGGAGTATTTTGGGCCCAAAGACCAGCTGGCATAAGACAACCTATGCTTATGCAAGTCTTAGAATTTTCAAAGTGGTGGGGGGTAAATCTGCCTTTTAGAATGTTTCCTGGGACTTCACAAGTGCTGAATCACAACCAGTTTTGTCTGGGAGAGTGCTAGTAGGTCTGAGCCCTTATACACACTTATACACAGGCACTTGCTGTTTACTATGCTGGATTGAGATTTTCTCTGTAAAAGGCTGATCTTGAGTATGAGGGACCATTTTTTGTAATCGTTTGATTTTTGGGATGTAGTTATCTGACTAAATGTTTATCCTTAGCATTCATGCTATCATCAAATAAAGGTACTCATATGTAGTTATTTGCAGGTGTAAATTTACATATGCAGAAGTAAAGACATTAAATTACAGGATTAATTTTCTCTTGAATACAACACAAGCTTTTGCTAACCTAAGATATTGTCTCTGCTTATATATAACACATTCAAAGCTATCCCTTTTCATCTAAATTCATAGTCATCTGGTGTCCATTCAGTCTAATTTTCTTTCACTGCTTCTGTGCTAATTGCATGAATTCACAACAAAGCAGGGTTTAACACTGTGTAATTTTCCTACATGACATATATCATGGAAGTAGTTCATAAGCCCAAGTAGCAAAAAGGCAAGAAACTAACATCATAACTCCAACTTTTAAAAACAACTGTAGCACATTTACTAGTAAGAACTGCACTTCTCTTGGCCAGCATGCCAAGTAGCTTCATCTTTTAAATGGAATTGGGATAAGGAGCAAAACAAACAATATTGAATTACTCATCCAATAAATATCTTATTTTCCTGACTATACTCATAGATATGAAGGAGGAAAAATCCAAATAAACTTATTTTCATTATGAACAGAATTGTTTTCAAAAAGAATGATTTCCATGAATCATCAGCAGAACTTTAGCTTTTATGCCAGAATTGTTCAGCCTGAGACTGTCTACTTACGAAAATATTTTTTCCATTAATGGGCTGATGCAAAACGTTTTTAAAACTATTAATTTGGAATAATTAAATGGAATATTGGACTCAATTCATAATGTTGCTCTTCAAGGTTTCTTTAACAGAACTTCCTCTCCTGTTCCAAAATAGGCAGTTAGATAAGAGTGACAGCTGTTAAGGTGGCAGATGTCAGCATCAAACGGATGATAAAAATACAGATTTTTCTTTATAGAAAAAGAAACCTTTTCAAACAGTGTGGTGAAAAAGATGCAACAAATCAACTTGAAGTGGCAGACAGGCAAATGCCTGCTTCTTAGCCTTTCAGTTCCAAACACTTGCTTTAGCTTTGTGATGGTATCTAGGGACCCAGAAAAACTAGACCCAGAAAAATGGACGTACCTGCCAGGGTAGTTCTCAATCTAATTTGCAACATATTCCTAGAACAGCAGATGTGTGTTTGCAAAAACACTCATTTAAGAGTTGGCATAAACCAGAAGAGAAGGAACATTGTGGCAAGAAGGTATGAGACTGGGAACTTCTAGGAAGATGGAAGGGACATCCTTGAGTGTCCTCAGTATATGAAAATAAAATATATCTTAATCTATCTTGTGGCTAGTTTTTCTGCCAAATCTCCCTGAAGAAAAAGGAATAAAGTTTCTTAGCTTAGAGTTTATGTGAGCATGTTGTAAAAAAAGGAAAGGGCAAGGGCAAGGGCAACCACAAAGGCAAGGGCAAGGGCAAGGGCAAGGGCAGGGCAGGGAAGGGAAGGGAAAGGGAAGGGAAGGGAAAGGAAAATATTTCAGTTGGAAGGGACCTATAGGGAATGATCCCATAATCCAGTTGCCTGACTACTTCAGGACTGACCAAAAGTTATGTTCTTAACAGCACTGTCCAAATATCTCCTATGTGGGGACAGGCTTGGGGTATTGACTCCGTCTCTAGGAAGCATATTCCAGTGCTGGACCATCCTCTCGGTAAAAAAAATTGCTTTCTCAGATATAGTCTTAACCTCCCCTGGCACAGCTTTGAAACATTCCTATATGTCCTACTGGCTATCCGGGGAAAGAGATTAACATCTCCCTCTCAACTTCCCCTCCTCGGGAAGCTGTAGAGTGCATTGTGGTCACCCCTCAGATTCCGTGACTCCAAATTAGACAAGCCCAAAGTCCTCATCCACTCCTCATAGGACACATTTTTCAGTCTTTCACGTTTTTTTGGTCTCCCTGGATCTATTCATGGATCTTCACAAATGGTGAAGCCCAGAACTGCACACAGCACTCAAAGTGAGGCCATGCCAGTGCTAAATGCAGGGGGATCACAACTTTTGACCAGTTGGCACTGCTGTGTTTTATGCACCCAAGGAAGGGATTTGTCTTTTTGGCTGACAGGACGCATTGCTGGCTCACATTGGTCCTGCTGCCAGTGAGCATCCCCTTTCTGCAGGGCTGAGAAAGAAGAACTGAAAGGACAGTGAAAAAAGGGATGTTTTAGTCTTGACTGTGCAAAAGATTCCTGGATATATTTCAGTGATTAGTAAACCCATGTAGTGGTTTCAAAGCAAGCTGTGTTCAGTGTCCCTGTGGGCTGAGTCTCAGTTCACAACTTTCTGGTCCCTCTGCCTAGTCCTTGGGAGGCAAGCTGGATTCACCCTACTAGAGACTTTCCTGACTGTGCCCAGTTGGCTGTATCTTAAAATCTATCAGTAAGTGAAAAGACCAAATAACGGTTTTACTGCCTGTGGGAGCAAGTGCTCCATCATACTCGTGTGGTTGAATTCTCATCTTCCAAAATGGGCTGTCTGTATCTGTACTACCTGCTGGTAGCAGCCCCCTCTATTCCCTCATCCATGCCTGGGGAACATGGCATAACAGGTTACCAAGTGGCACAGAAAAGCAGAATGCTAGGGAGGGAATCAATGGTATCTCCATGATCTGCTCAAATTATACCACAGGCATAACTTCTGTGAATTTCTTAAAAATTGTGTGAAAGAGAGCAGTTAGTTCTGAAGTAGGACTGAGGGAATTTTTGCTTCCTGAGACTTAAGAGGGACTTGTAAGTAATCACTTAAATGTTTAATTAATTTTTATTCAGAAATAACATGAGGAAAAAGTATCCTGGCTATGAAGTATATGATATGAAATCACAGGCTGTGGTCCTGAAATGTGACAAAATAAGATGTTCTTTCTTTTTCCACAGGATAGTAAAAGTTAGAAAATTAATAAAATAGCCAATTCTTAATTTGGGGATTAAGATGGACTCTTTTCTCTCAGGCAGTCAGTATTTGGACCAGGTCCTACCTTACCTTATCAGACTTTATTCCAGAAGTCACAATCAGACCTTAATTTTTTCAAATGCTTCCCATTGTCCAATTCCTTTGCTTACAAGCAAAAGAGGCTAATGAGTTCAATTAATTAAACTCTTCAAGTAGATAGGAAATAGATACTGGTTTTGTGTATTTTCCATCTGACTTTCTCAACTGGTGTTACAGTACAGTAGAGTTAAATAAATTTAATTAACATCTTCTTATCCTTTGAGCCCCTTAACATCTAGTTCACAGAAGGAAAACATTGATAAAATAAAGACAACTATATAAGTGATAGCTTCTTAATGTGTCAATAAAATGTGATTCAGAGAATATGGCATATCTCCTGGGATTTTAGGATTAAGTAGTCACATTGGTAAACATTGCAAATAGTTTTGAAGATGAGGCTATTTATATGACCATGGGAATGTTAGAAGTATAATAAGGGATCAGATCAAAGATTGGTTTCACTAATTATCATGCCCAGTAATAACCATGTATAAGAATGGCCATTACTGACTGCCTAAAGAAAACTGGAAAACAAAGCATTGATATTTACCTGAAATACTCATACTGTTACAGATGTATGACTCAGAGAGTTTCTGAGCTCCAAATGGTTTATAATACACAAATAACCAGTCTTAGTATTATTATTTGCTCATTACTGAGAAGACAACATGAGAACAGAAAAAGTCTGGATCTACTAGGTAGATTATGTATGGTTTGTGTATATGCCATCTGGTCAAAGAAGCTGAGGTGATGCACCAGCTTCTAGTTTTTTTCAATCAAAATTGCTGGGTGATGCTGGTGCAAGGACAATATCATATCGTCAGCAGGTGAATCTTTTTCATTTTGCTTTAATTGTGGTTCTGAGACCCAGCCTCAGAAATGATGGGCTGTTTGAATAAAGACAGCAGCAGTACAATGGTTTTTGTATGTTAAGCACACCTTATTGGGGAGCAGAGAGAAAAGAAGGGGGACAGGATGTGTTTAGGGGTTTTTTTGTATTACCAAAAATGTAAACATTTCAGAAATGACCAGTTTAAAGTTTCTTTATGCTTAATGAAAAAATTTGGACAGTTTAGCATTTTTGTTTCAGCCAAAAAATAGCTGTTAATTCATTGTTTGCCTTGAAGTTGCATTTTTCAATTAATAAATAATTTATTTGCAGCTATAGCCATTATTTGTCATTTCCCTCCCCCATGCTTAGAGGTATTAGTGCTGCTTCAAAGGTCTGCATAGTGGACTTGTGATGTGTGACTGAAACAGACACTGCTTTTACAAGTCAAGAATAAAACAACTACATTACCTCCTAAGGCACTGGTTTATATTTTAGCAAAATCTTAATTTTGACTTTGTCCCCTTCTACATTATCATAGGACTACAGCAGTCTTCCAGCAGATAATAGAAATTATGAGATGATATCTACCATTATCTCTCATTTTAATGTACACACGTGTATCAGGTAACATACACATATCTATGTAAAGCAAACAAGGATACAAGAAACAGTGGAGTTAGATATCCATCTTACATTTACAAGTGACTGTCCACACAGGCAGCTTGCTGAACAGCTCATACTCAGTGAAACACATTTATTTGGAATAAAGAGGTATTATATGGAGAAAAAAACACCCACATGATCAAAGGAAAAATTTTGGCAAGTATGTGGATTGTCTTTTGGTTTATTTATGAATGTTGGGCTACTGAAGAAGTTAATTAATATAGTATAAAGCAGGCTCTGTCATAATAGTTTAAAGAACCTATTCTTCAGTTTTGTCAGATTCTCAAAATAGCCTAATGCCTGGCTTCTTTCACTGTTTTAAGGATTAAGGGTAACAGATAATGACATGGGCAAATTAACTCAGTCACAGAGTCACAGAATATTCTTAGTTGGAAGAGATCCATTCACAAGGATCATCGAGTCCAACTCTTATGTGAATGGCCTGTATAGGGATCAAATGCATGACCTTGGCATTATTAGCACCATGCTCTAACCAACCAAGCTAATCTGTTTTCTAAGGACTGATCCCACTTTTTTTTCCCCCCTGCAAATAGTTCTTTTGTGAGTATGGTCCTTTAACCTTTCTGGCCTTCATCATATTTTAACTTGTATGATTCCTTTGCTTTAGGAAACAACTCAAATTTACATTTAGTAATTGAACAAAGGGGAAATTATCTAGCTTCTCCTTTGACAACATTACACTTTAATTTTTCCTCAGCTTTAAAATTCATTGTATGTTTATATCCATGAGCAACGAGTCTTAATATTATCTTGGCAAACTTATTTTTACATTTGTCAAATTCCAAGGGAGTCTAGTAGAGAGAAGCACCATGGCATGTCTACCATGGGCATTTTAAACAGACAAAGATACCCTATAAAAAGGGAGAACTCACATCTATTCAAAATTTCCATCACATTGTTCTACTTTTAGAAGAAGGAAATTTTCAAAGATCTTTTTATGGCTGAAAATTAATGGTTACTTATATTCAAATTAAATTTTCAAAACATCAATATGCCTGTTAGCTAAATGCATCTTCCTTAGGTCAGAATAGAAGACATTTTTCCCTGTTCCGGATCAACAGGAAAATTTCAGCATTTCCAGTCAGCCAGTTAGACATCATGCAACATTTATGCCCTCATATGCTTTTCTCTGAGAATTTTAATATATGCTGTTCAGAGTAAGAACTGTGGCAACAGATCAGTCATATCAAACAGTCACAAAACTAGGCAAAACTGATGAATTTGTGGAGAGGAGAAAATTCTTGTGCATAAATAAAATTTAGTATTGAAATCAGGTGTTTGGAGAAATGCTTCTCATGCCACTGATGTCTGAGAAAGCTGAAAGGAAAACTGGGATTTCAAAAACCCATTTTTGACTGCTTATCCATTCTTCCAGCATTTAAAAAAAAAAAAGCATTAGATGTCCTTATATACAACCTAATACATTTCTCAATGTATTAGAAATACTTGGGTTTGGAAATTGTTGGGTCTCTAAGAGCACAGTCAAACTTTTTATTTCCTTTGGCCCCAAGAGACATGTTTACATCATTAGCATGTGCTGCAACAATCAGAATCTGGGATGTTTTTTACCATCATATTGTATACTCCATATATATTGGGCATGCTTGATCAGAAAGTTCCCAGGGGAAGTGTAATGGTACTCAGTTAGGACAGTTGTGTCATCAGGGAAAGGTTGCTTTGCAATCAAAGCACAGAACTGTTCAAATCACTTCATATCTCTCTCTCCCTTCCTTTTTATGGAGGGAAAGGAACTTTTTATGTGGGTGAATAGTGACAGAACAAAGGGCAATGGCTTTAAATTGAAAGAGGGTATGTTTAGGTTAGATGTTTGGAAGTAATTCTTTACTCAGAGATTTGTGAAGCACTGGAGCATGTTCCAAAAACACTGAGGATGCCTTAACCCTGGCGGTCTTGAAGGCCAGGTTGAACGTGGCCCTGAGCAACCTGATCTAGTGAATAGCATCCTTTTCCATGGCAGGGGGGTTGGAATTAGGTGATGTTTAAGGTTCCTTCCAACCCAAACCATTCCATGACTCTATGATTATAAGAACGAGGTACTTGAAAGGATCAGCCATCCATTCCTGTCTTTGACTTCAGGAGTAACTTCTTATGTTAGAAACAGATGCTTAAGTGAAAGAAGACAAAGTTTTAAAAATCTTCTTCCTGTGTGGTATATGTAGGGCTAGTAGGGTCTGTATTCATTTAACAGTCTAGTTACATCCTATTAACTTTTAGATTCATATTGATTTCTGGGCCTTTTGGATTGCCAATATTTATTTATCCTTGATGTTGGGACATGCAAGTAGGGACATAATGGGTTTCAGAAATTAATCTCCTTAAGAGGTTGGATTGCTTCTGCTGTACCTTATATCTCAAAACAAAACCTCAAAGGTCAAGGTTCAAACTCTTATTCCAGTTAACACCATTCAGAAATGTCCTTTTAAAAAAAGAAAATGGGGGTGAGGGGGGAAGAGATGAAATTTATAGTATACATTTTTCCAATAACAATGAATGCAAGACTGGAGGGAGTGGTGGTCTTTATTATTTACAAGCTTGTGGCACAGTTCTTGTGTGACAATAGAGTGCAAAGAGGAGGAGCCTCCTGATGTGTTGTGAGCTTTGTAAGAGGTGTTAGTATCATCTGGACTGAGAGGCCTAGACTCAATTGCCCTCTGTCAACTAAAAGTGTTCATTGGTATCTAGCTCCTGGGAAAGGCAAGATCCCATATATTTTCCTGTGGTGACTATTTGGCTAAATAGGAGCAGTCAGATCTTGTTACTCAGGAAAAGAACTTTCCTCCCTATTTGAACACTTGGCAATAACAATTGCCATGCACATACTTTATCTACATTAAATTCCATACACTATTTTTTTTCTGAATCTGAATGCAATTTAGGGTTAACATATTTTACAAAACCCCAAACACTTGTCAGTATGTGTTGCTCAATACAGTCATTCTCCTAGCACCACTGGTAGCTTGAGGATGGCAATGTGTAACCTTTCATAATTGTCTGTTTAAAGTTGTGCTGAAAGACCTTTTCACATAGTGTAATTTATGGACAGTGGCAGGGCCCCTTTGTCCCTGCTTTGAGCAACAGTGCCAATAGCAGTATGCCAATCCTTACAGAATAATCCTTGTGGCTGAAATGTACTGAGAATATCACAGCAGCAATGCTTCACTGCCAAAACCTTAACACGTAGCTTGAACATATTCTATCCTGTAAAGAAATCAGTCCCCAGAGTGTATCAGACAGTGGGGAAGAGGAAAAAAATCTGGAAGATCTGTTATTTAAACAATTCCCCATATCCAGAGAAGCAAGAGATGCAACTTGGCACTCAGAAAGGATGTCTTTTTTTTTGCTGGAGTTTATTTTGGTTCACAAGATAGGGGTGGGGAAATTTGTGTACACAAAAATAAATATATCCCAGGTCTGTTTCCAGTACAGTCCAGTGAACTTCCTGTTGGGACTAAGGTTGAAGGTCTCTTAGGCATAAATCTTCCTAAGAAAATTTTTTTTGTACATAATAAATCTCCATAGAAAAGTATTTAATGATAACATTATCAGAGGTCTTGAAGGCAGTTAAATGCCTTCCTGACATTGAATCCCATCGGATCTCGGAAGCTGAGCAGGGTCAGGCCCAGTTAGTGCTTAAATGGGAGACCTCCTGGGAATACCAGGGGCTGTAGGTTCTAGTCCTGAGGACTTCACTGTCCCCGTCCAAGCTCGCTTGGCCGTGGTAGATGAACCTGAGGAGTTAAAGGGTGGGGCCAGTTCTGCACAGGCTGTGCCTCACCTGAAACATCCACTGCGCAGGCTCGAAGGGCACACCCACGTGTGGAGAGCCCTTCCCAAATCTTCATTTGGGAAGCCAAGCCATACATATACACACATCAGAGGTCTTGGTGAGACTGCCCAGTAGACCCCACAGATATGCTTTAGTTCAGTGGTCACTGTGATGACAACTTTACCTTTCTTCCAGTTCTTCCCTATGCCCAACAACAGTAGATCAGCAGTTTCTACAGTACTTTCAGTGCATTTTTTAGTTTATGCTGAGATATCCAGCATTGATGTAAGTTACCAAGTTCCTGAAGGCACAAAAATAGTAGTTCATAATGAATATGAATAGCAAGCAATAGTATACTGCACAATAACATTGCTTTATAATCTCATGATAGTCTGCTAGAAAATTGTGTTCTAGAGTTTCTGATTTAAAATTTGCATGAAATGCCTTACATAATTTAAAAACTCTCACAGCTCTGAGCAATAAGTCAAGCCATTCTCTATGCTATCAATGCTGATTTATTTATAACTGTTTAAATTCAAATTTCTGTGCAAATACTAGTTAATTTGACATGATAGGAAGGGACATATGTTTTTGCCAATTTTTGTATGTGTTTCTGGGAGGGTATACTGTGTTGGCTGTTGCATGTTGTGAGTGTGACTGTTAGATGTCCACAAAAATAAACATTATATGAATCAATGTCCATATACAAAAAAACCCCAAAACCAAAAACAAACAACCAAACACATCCTCACTAGGAAATAGAGAAGCTGGAAAGCCTGGTTATGGTTATATTACCAGGACTTCCTGTTCAGGGAGATTGCCTAGCATGAAGAGTCCCTCCAGCATTGTAAAAGTCTCTGATAACAGGAGGGAAGTGAATGCGCTTTTAAGATCCAAGTTATTTTCAGAAGGAGAAGTGAATGATGAACAAAAGGCTCTATTGCACACAAAGGTACCTTGTAAATGACCAGGGCAATTTGCATGTTGATCTGAGAAGTCTCACATGTCCTTATGCTATTTTTAATGTCAGATTAGCTAGTAGTATACCTTTCATTGCCTCAGATATTAAGATTTTGGAGTATTGTACTTTTCATTTGCCAAGTTCTTCTCGTGTCATTTGAAAATGTGTAAATAATTAATTTCTCAGGTGACATAATGAGGGTATTACTTAAGACATGAAGATACAACATAAATATGTACAAAAGTTTGTCAAGCTCTCCATAACTACTTGAAAGGAGGTTGTAGCAAAGTGGGGATCAGCCTTTTTTCCCAGGCAACCAGCAACAGGAAGAAAAAAACACAGCCTCAAACATGGGATGGGGCACAGACTGAGATGGGGCACAGATGGGGCACAGACTGAGATGGGGCACAGATGGGACAGAGATGGGGCACAGGCTGTGGTGGGGCTGTGATGGGGCACAGGCTGGCAGGGCAGCGCTGCCCTGGCACTGCCAGGGGTGCTGAGCTCATTGCTATTCCCAGGATGCCCCTCTGGCTGTGGGCATGTTTTGTGGGCATTTGGAGAGCATCAATTGCTCTTTCTTGCCACCCTGCAGCTGGGGCTGGCCCTGCCAGCAGCTCTGCCAGCCTCTGGGGCAGCTGCTTGCCCATTTCCTGGGCAGGGCACCTTGGGTGGGATGTGTCCCACCAGGCCCCCTCGTGCCACCCCCGGGTGGGCTCTCCCTGGCTCCCCCCCTGCTGCCTTGGCAGGATCACTGGGCAGGGTCATTCATTGCCCCCCAGGACACGGCAGGGCTGGGGATGAAAGAACGACCTGGGGGTGAATGAACGACCCTCCACATGATTGAATGAATGGCCTGGGGGTGAATGAATGAATGACCTGGGGGCAAATGAATGAATGACCTGGGGGCAAATGAATGACCTGAGGGGTAAATGAATGACCTGGGGATGAATGAATGACCTGGGGGCAAATGAATGACGTGGGGGCAAATGAATGAATGACCTGGGGATGAATGAATGACCTGGGAGGTAAATGAATGACCTGGGGGGTAAATGAATGACCTGGGAGGTAAATGAATGACCTGGAGGGTGAATGAATGACCTGGGGGGGCGAATGAATGACCTGGGGCGAATGAATGACCCTCAGCTCTGGGCTGTCCCTTCCCCAGACTCTCAGGAGCTGCTGTTGCCCACCAGAGCAGACCCTCAAGCTGTCCCTGTGGCCAGCAGGAGTTTCTCAGCCTTTTCCCTCTTTTCCCTGTCTTTCTCCCAGACAGTTTTCCCTCAGTCCCTTTGCAGTGAGTCTGCAGTGACTCCGGTGTGTGTCACACACAAACTCAGCTCAGGTTATTCCACCACCCACAGGTTTTCACCCTTTTCCCCCCATCCTTCCTGGTGCTGTCACGACCTCCCTGTTCCTCCTGTCACTCAAAATTACCCCAACCCCCAAAAATGAACCCCCCCAAAATAACC
>JAOXXN010000265.1:30824841-30835323 GCA_026770055.1 Myrmophylax atrothorax | reverse complement strand
AACAGGACTACATTAACATTTATTTTATAATTTTGAATGACTGAGTAATAATCAAGAACACATAAAACCTGCTTTGTATCTTTTGCAGTTCTTTGACTGTTACTTACATATTTTTGTGCTGTGTTGCACTATATAATATGGTTTGGAATGTCAGCATGAAAATCAGTCATTGCCCAAGCCTTTTGCAAAATCTTGTCTGGCCCAGCAGTTGTTGAAGATGCAAAGGTGTTCAGCAGGTCCAGATCACCAGTGCAGTACCTGGAACTTTGTCTTACAAATGCTTTTCTATACAGTGTTCTATGTTCTTTAATCTGATGAAATCTTCCCTCCACTTCCCATTGTTTTTCATCTTCTGAAAAAGTAATTGTAATATCTACCATGGACCTTTTTTCTGTCAGTCTATGCTGATTCAGTTGAGCATCACAGGATAGATTAACAGAGAGGGAATAAGTTCAAGAGCATGGTATATACTCTTGTCATGACACATCCTGCAATATTGTCTGAACACCCAAAAACTAGGCTTCACAAGCAACACTGTGTCTTCCATAGTATCAGCAAATAAGTGAAATAAGGATGAAATCTGGGAGAACAGGCCTACCTTACTCCACAACCACCTCAGCACAAAGCTGAGTAGAGTTTCAGATACTGTTAGAGTGATTTAATATTTTATGTTGTTTACACAGAGAATCTGAAGGACCTAACAGACACCACTTAGAGTGCTATTGAATTTTTCAAAGCAGGGTAAGAAAGTTTAGACTTTATTAAAGTGCTTACTCTAAGTTACTGAAAAATATAATTCTTTTATATTGTCAGTACCTTAACCTTATATCCAAAATATAATAAAACTCCAACAGAATTAAGGTAATTACTCTTACCAAGCATATTGTTATTATAAATTATTCCTCACATTGTAATGAAACTGCAGTGGTCTTCTGTCTAAGTGGAAAGCATTTTCCTTGGAGACTACTTTCTAATGGGGAATTACATTTAAAAATATATATCTGATTTTTTCACTTGCAGGGAAAACATGGCCAGAAATTTTGTTGTTCTGTCGAGCAATCAGAAAACACTTTAATATGACTGACTACAATGCAGTTTAAAAAAAACCCACCTCTTATATTTGATGAATAGTTATAGAAAATCTGTTATTCTGTCACAATAAAATCAGTTGTTCAGAAATGTGTTGATATCTGAGGAAATTGAAAAGCATCCTACACGGGTCTGCA
Source organism: Myrmophylax atrothorax (assembly GCA_026770055.1). Lineage (NCBI taxonomy): Eukaryota > Metazoa > Chordata > Aves > Passeriformes > Thamnophilidae > Myrmophylax > Myrmophylax atrothorax. The sequence goes on along the minus strand of JAOXXN010000265.1, from coordinate 30,834,097 downwards.
TCTAGGTCACATTATCCTATTCATCAACAAAACCAAAGAGAGTCAATAGACACACATGTATCTTACCATTCCTTCAGCAATAAGAGATCCCCAGCCATAGCAGCTGTACATCACATTTTCATCTCTATCCAGACTAACAAGATCAATATGATCAAGATGTATCAACACTGAGAATTGTCTGGCCAACTTGTGAAAGAGGGGAAAATAAGAAAAAAAGAAAAATATTAAAATAAGAAAAAGAGAAAATAAGAAATAGTTCAATAAAAAATTAGATTGCCTATGTCAGCTAGCAAGGTTTTAACCAAATGCCGTGCAAGTCCAAAACTTTCAGAAACTACTTCAGAAGCAATGAGAGATGGAAATATACATGAGTCAAAGATTGTGCCAGTATTTCTGCAGCAGTATTTTAATCTACTAATTTCTATAGAACTTTCCAATAAGATAGGCTCCAGTTTGAGGAATGATGTTGACCTTCCTAGAATTAGAATGATCAGAAGAAATTGAATGATTCATCCAAAGCTGGCACTGACAAATCTTTGCATAGAAACTGAACCTGTCATTCGATGATTTTGTCTTGTTCTGGCTGGTTTTATAGTTTTAAACTCTTCATACAGCCTCATTTTCTCAAGCATCTTCACGAAAAAAATCATCGGACAAGTGAGGAAAATGACAATCTACCATGCAAAATTCCATTTTACGTCTTACCTCTCCTTAGGCTATGCACTGTAAGCAGCCTTTGAAGGGTTGCTGTGAAGTGACCCTCTGATTATTTCTGAAAATGGCTCAGTACGCTTTATAGCCTGTAAAAATATTGACAAGAATCTTGATTTAAAGATCAGGTCCTAAGAAGATGGAGACCACATGTTCAAATAGGAAAGCTGGATAATGCCACCTTCATTAGCATGAACATTTCAAAAAGAAATGTCCCTTTTGTCCCTTACAGTTCACAGTGGCTGCTGCAGACTAGCTCTCTGCATCAGGAGGTGTTCACCACCCTTTCCTATCTTCCTAGTTCCTACGCTTCCTTCCAACACAGCAACAAATATATGCTGAATGCCATTTGAATTGTGATTCTCCTGTCACTGTGTAAGTTTCATAATAGATGAAGTTTTGAATGGGGTGGATGTTCATGTGTCACTCATGCAGTATAGCAGATGGAAGAATGAAGAGGTAGTCAGTGTGGGGGAAGGAGAGGTGTTGCAAGTGCTGAGGAAGTCAAGTATGTGTCTGTCCATCACAGTTGTTAATAATGCTGGGCCACATTGTCCATATGTTAAAGTTACTACAGTTTTTGTCACTTATTCATAGGAGATAATTATTCATTGGCTATTTGATTTCACTGTCAGCTATAAATCAGTTACACAACCAATAGGCAACAGTGTCATGTAATCAAGTAATAATCAGTCCCCAAGGTAAAACTATAATTGTATGTCCTGCCATTACTTTTTAATATGCTGCCTAATTTAGGCAATATATCTTGATATATTGAATCCTTGTTGAGTCACAAAATAATTGATATATTGAACGCTTGTTGAGTCACGAAATAATATCTTCTCAAGAAAGCTGTACAGGTTGCCAAGGATTACGTTGCTGAGGCTGGTGAAGCTGTTTCTGACAGTTCCCAAATGAGCAACTCTAATATATTATATAGCCATTATTACATTAACATCACATGCCTTGAGATTCTTATTTGCAAATAATTTCCATGCTTGCCTTTTGACCATAGTGGTTCTTAATGACAATGAAAGTTAGAGAACTGTCATAGCAGGTATTGCAGGGCCTAGAGAAACTTAAACTTCTCAACAAAATCAACAGCAGTTCTGAGAGCACATCATGGAAAACAACAGGACATGGTGACCTGACTTAGAAGCTCACTTTGCAGCTGGAAGTTTCAGGTTGATGTTACCTTGTCAATAAACCAAGTTTCATATAGGCTTAGCTAAAAATCAGAAGTATTTACAACATGTTATGACAACATTGTGATACCAAAGAGTTCCTCGTCCTAATGAAACAACTTGAAGAAATGGATTGTAGTACAAAAACCTCTGGGATTGTAGGTGCACAGTTGTGTACTCTGGCCAGCTGGTCATCTTATATATACTACATTTTAGTAGGAGAAGCATTACTTTCCATTTCAATGGTGTTTCTGAAGAGATGTCACAAATACTACTCAAATTATCAGAGGAAAACAAAGAAAGTTATATTCTGTACCAAAAAGGTAAGAAATGAGAACTATGAAATAAAATTGATCCAAACATAAGAATTGTAAAATTAAGCTCAATTAGTTTAGCACATATCTATAATTAGGCAGGCAAGAGTCTTGTGTCATTATTGATCCATGGTCTTCTAATTTATTTCTTGTTTGTAATTTTCCTGCACTCCATTAAGTAATATAATACAACACCTGAAATGAGGGAGTTTTCCCTTTTCCAAGTTGAATATTCCCCAGGTGAACTTCTCTCTTCAGGGAATTTCTACCAAAGCCTGCTTCAGCATTTTCTGGAAATGGGCATGTAGATCGAACATTTAAAAGAAACAAAGAAGCAAAACCAACCGAAAAAAAAACCCACCAGAAAACAAACAAAAAAAAACCCAATTCAAAACAAACAAGCAAACAAACAGGCAAAGTCCCCCACCAAGACAAAAAACCCAAACCAAACCAAACCAAACCAAACCAAACAAAAAAAAAAGTGGAAAATTTAAGCATTATCCTTAGGAACATACTCCAATTTAGAAAATCTCTGTTCATCATCTGAATTGGGTATAATTCACAGCATACTATAAACTTGGTTTACTTGGACAGTTTTTGCAGGTCACATCCCATACTAGTAACCAAAGATGTCCTTGCAAGGAAGTTAAATACTACAAATTACAACATATAGATGTCTCTCTACAGCTTTACACAATTTTTAAGTCAGTTTAGGTCTGGCGTGGGGTGAATTCAGGTGAGTTTAACCTATCACAGGGTAAACAGAAACAGAAGCAGGAGGAGATAACTCTGTAAAAAACTGGTCCTTGTATTAGATAATAAGCATAGCAACAGCACAAATAGGAATCTGTATTGCAGCAACAGCCCTGTAAGGGCTATTTGAAACCTCTGTGGCTGCCAGATAGAGATATTAAAACTCTGTAGTCAGTCACATAGGAGAGGAAGGAACACAGAGCAGATGTTTTCCTTTCTGTGTTTTCCTTGGTGCTTCTTATTTGGTGATAGGATTTTAAGGTTACTATGTGAACTTGCCTTTTCCAGTTACTGAAGGCAACAAAGAAGTAATGGTGCTTGATGGTGCACCATGATCAGGTCAATTATTACAAATCTCTGTAGCATTTTCTTGTCTTAAATTTGGCAAAGGAATTTTTCTCTTGGTTTAAACAATTAATTGCTTATTTTTAGGGTCTTGGTCCTCAGTGAAAATTGAGGAGTGATCCTTTGAAGTGCATGACTCATTTGTTTTAGAGCTCTTTCACTTTGAAAAAGATTTAAAGGCAAAATAACTTAATACAGTGATCAATTGATGCAAAATAAAATAAAAAAATCCTATATTTACTTAAAATCATATGGCCAAATAAGTGTGATTAATAATCAACATCATCTGTTCAGGAATTCAGTTCTGACTGGAATTTATGACTGGGATGTCTGCTGGTGGACAGCACTAACCCACCCAAAGCTGAAAGCAGACACGTAAAATTTGAAAAGTCAGCACTGCAGTAGTAAAAATATATGTACTTTACATGGGAGTTTTTCATGTTTATCAACATTACTGCTGTAAAATTAGTACAAGTCTACAGTTTATATGAAAGAAAAAGTAGGTGTGAAGTCTTTAAAGTCAAATAATTAGGTATGTTGCCTTAGAATTTTATTGCAGACCCACCAGAGTGGGGGAGGATGAGATGAAACTGAAAAATATAGCCTATTCTGATGGTTACTGAAGATACTGTATGAGGAATTGATTTGGAATAAGTAAGGATAGATATTATAGTTATGTATTTGTTTAGAAATATCTTGAAAAGTAACAAAATCTGTTACTCACTACACACATGAAAAAAAAAGATCAGGTCTATTTAGGAGAGCATTAGCTGTGTGCCTTACCAGGTATCACCATGCAGGAGAGAGGATTTAATTCTGAGGTGATCCCAGTCTGAGACACTTCTCTATTTCCTGACAGCTGTCTGCTTATTTTCCATTCTAATGGTATGAAGAGGCATCTTTACATGCTGATGGTAGCTGTAGATAGTATAAGGTGCATCAACATCACTGAGAGTCTTCCATTATTTTGCTTCTGGATTCCCATTCCCAATGTGTCCATTGTGTCTTTCTTGAAGAACTGTCTTTTGTTCCTTGAATTTTCTAATGTTTGTTATGGGGAAAAAATAGCAAAAGGAAACCTATTTGCATTTTATGTAAGTTAATATTTTCTTTATACAGATCAACTATTCAAGCAGATTTAGACAGATTACAGGGAAATTCTGGGGAATTTGTGCCCTTGCTGCCTGTGGTCTGTACAGTAGCAGTGTCATGAACACCATGAAACTCACTGAACCATTCTTCTAATAGGATCTGTGTCTTTTTAAACTATTTGTGAATTTCTTCTCTTGAGAGCTGGGAGTTTTAAAAAAAACCCAAACAAACAGTAAATAAAACAAATTGTCAGTGTTCATCTCATGCAAACTTCTTTATTCATGTCTTTTGGGGTGAGTGTCAAAGCATGGCAGTTGTCAAGGAATGAGTATCTTACTTTGTTAAGGCTATATCTTGGGCACTTCAGAAGAAAGCTAGAACCACTGGGTTGTGTGAAATTCATTCAACTGCAGAACTGGTTAGAAATTTTCCAGAAAACAACTTCTCATCTGAAAGCATTGACATTATGTTTTACAAAGATTAGACAGCAGTAGGTCCCAGGACCACCAGCAAAGTCTGAAGCTCTTGCCTGATACAAAGTGAAGAACACCCAAGTTCAGAACATTACGTGTCTTAATGCAGGACAGTGCTGAAATACGGAAGACTAGATTTGTGTCCTGATGGAAATGTCACCATTTCTCTTCCTCTGCTGATGTAATATCTATTTGTGTCGTTAAGTATTCACAGGATCAGTGACAAATCAGTTTTAGGATCCACATTATCTGTGGAAGGAATAAAAAGCAGCTCTAACATAATATTGTAATTATACTGAGGTTGGGTTAAGAAGACATAAGCATTAATGATAGCCAATTTAATGTGGAAAGACAACTGGGACCTTATAAAACAAGAATGCAACTATTTCTGGAAAAATACTCAAAAATAAGTTTTTAGCTATTTTATAACATATTCTGTGGTAAATTAGTTTCATTAACTTATTTGTGTAATAACCTGTTAGCCTATGAACCAAGAGGTAATTTCAAATTTACTGACCCATTGTTTCCATACTTTTATTTCTATTTTTCTCTAGGAGGTGATAATCCAATACTGTATGGGGAAAAATGTACAAGAAAAAAATTTTAGATGTTTTTGTTTCTGATTTTCTTTTAAATGTTACATTTTGAGGGTTTTTTAATTATTAAATCAATGCTTTAGCACCAGAATAAATGGTACTTGAAGGTTCAATTTCTGAAACCCACTGCAATTAGTTGAACAGTAACTTAGGTCTGACTATGTGTTCTTTGAATTTTCCATATAGAATCAACTTAATGTGTGCTAAAGGAAAACAGAGCATTATGTATGAGAAGGAAACAGCCTCTGGAAAAATATTATTCATACTTCACCATGTGTCCTACTATTACTCGGCTCATTAAAGGTGAAGAAAATAAATCTCATCTTTCCGTTTTCCTAACATACTATTCAGAAATGAGGCATGCAGTACTCTATTTTGTCTCAGAAAGGTCATTTTATTTTATTTTATTTTTCTTAGGTGCTTAAAAATATTTTTACTAAAGAATCATTGCATATGAAAAATTAGAATAAAAATAATAATCTTTTTATAATTCACAGAATTTTGTTGACATTTTAGCTTCCATTCCAGTTGGCAGATTCCTGAAGTACTGGAAAACTCAATAGCCTGCTTAAGGAACTGTATAAGCTAAAATTAAAATTAGAGCTCATAATAGACAGAAATAAAATGGACCTGCAGAAAAGAAACAAAAACTCAGGTAATATCCTCTCAGTCTTTCTGTAGGACCTGATCAAACTTCTAAAGAACATATAGAGGTTTACACATTCGTGTTTGATTTGCATTTGCAAGGAAAAGCCAAGAGGTTTTCCTGCCAAGTGGATGTATTTAAGTGGAGTAGATTTCTAGAAAAGTTTCATTTTGTGAGAAAGAAAATCTCTCATTTTCTATTCCAGACTAGCTCCTTAAAAACTCAGATGTCAGCAACACATCAAAGTGACAGAGTCCCTCCCACCAGACTGAGTGACCAAAAGGCAGAGATTTAGCTATCTCTCCCATTTCTAGAGGTAAGGGTGCACTGAGCCTGCTCCTCTGTCCCTCTGGTCTCCTCCAGAGACAGGGCTGCTTGGCTGCTCCTCCATCTTTACTCTTTTTATTTTCTACCTATCTCTTCTTTATTCTGCAAAGATAACATCTAAAACTGAAAAAAAAAAAAATTATAGTCTTTTCCATCAGAAAAATCATAGTGTATTTTTGAGAGGAAAAAAAGGTAGAGTCCATTGAGAGGCATCTGTTGGTTTCTTTTACAGTTCTTTGATAGAGGATGATTTACAGTAGTCATTTTTCTGGATAAGTAAAAGCAGAAATTACAAACAAAAGCTAATACTATATTTAGAGCAATGGAAAGAATCATAGACAGTCTGCTGGGGGAAATAGAGACTGGAGAAAAATATGGCTGGAAGGCTGGCCAGTAAGTAAGGGTTTTTTTCACAACCATTGTATGTATGCATATATATTTCTGAACCTGAAAATCCCACGTGGGATAAAGAGAGACTTTCTTAATTTTAAGTCACCATCACGAAGGTGCAGCAGTATCTGCCCCGGATGTCCCAAGTTCATGTAACTTGTACTTGAAACATAAAGAGTTGTCTGAAAAAATACCTAACTCATTGGTGATTTTTAATTACCTTCAAGCACTTGGCAGTTCCAAAGACAGTAAATTAACTTAAGTTACAGCAATATTGATAAAGGCCAATGAAATGATTCATAGTTACCAAAGGTTACATTAGTTTTTCATCAGTCCACAGAGAGATGATAGGAAAATTGACAGAACTTTTTGTTATGTATGAAACTGCTCAACAAATATTTTAATACTGCTCATAAGCAGGATTTTTTATGATCAGGGATACATTCAAAGATAATTTGTTTCATTTTTTTATGAGATACAAAGTTTTCAAAAAAGGTAATTAATAAACATAGTCTAGAAGTGGAAAAAGATTTTTTATGCCACTCCTGTGGCATTCTGGTTAAAAGAATACACTGTACAATCACAATAAGGCATAAATGAATGAACATTTTCATTTATTTATCAAATTAATAAGGAAGAGAAAGAAAATGTCAGTGGCACATCAGCATTATATGAGGGCTTCCTTGTAAATACTTCAGGGACTTGACTTTGCCCTGTGAATTGAATTCAACATCTGCATTAATGAAATTGAGACAAACACAAAATCGTAGGCACAGTAAGTACACAGGTTAAGAAGAAATGTTTAGAGGATAAATGAGGAAGAGAAATCGATAACCATATTATATGATGAGGTTACTTTCTTTATGGTTGACAGGGTTATTCTTACAAAATATATTTTAAAATTGATCAGTTAAAATGAAAAAAAAATTAATATAAGCCTTCCTGGCTTTTAGACCTGTTGGACTGAGCATAGAGAAGAGCCACAAAGTGGTCAGGGGGCTAGAGCACCTCCCCTGTGAAGACAGGCTGAGAGAACTGGGGTTGCTCAACCTGGAGAAGAGAAGGCTCTGGGGAGACGTTAGACCAGTCTTCCAGTACCTAAAGGGGACCAAACAAGAGAGATGGAGGGAAACTGCTTCCAAGGGCATGTAGTGATAGAACAAGAAGGAATAGCTTTAAACTGAAAGGGAGGAGATTCAGATTGGATATTAGGAAGGAATTCTTTACTGTGAGGTTGGTGAGGCCCTGAAGCAGGTTGCCCGGAGGAGCTGTGGATGTCCCATCCCTGGAAGTGCTGAAGGCCTGGTTGGATGGGGCTCTGAACCACCTGGTCTAGTGAATGGCATTCATGGGGTTGGATCTAGATGATGTCTAAGGTCCCTTCCAACCCAAACCATTCTATGATTCTTTAGGGTTCTGTTTTAGTCAGAAAAATGTGCCAAAATGATTCTGTAGGATGTGTATCTGTATAGGGAAGCAAAATATCTCTGCAATGCAACAGTGCTTAGACTGATGTCAAGAGACTCTATGCATTCCATAACAGATATTGTGTTTATATTTATGAAAATAACATTTAGAAATGCATTGACCTATGCATGTGTATGTGTGTATGATTCTTAAATAGATTATTACTTAGCTGACATGCATAATTAATTTAAAAAACTACTCAATGTGAAAGGAATTTATAATATGGGGGACTGATGTATAAGTACAAGTGCAGTATTGAAATAGAACCAAAACATGTTTAAATAAGAACTAAAGCATAATTGCTTAACAGGGAGAACAAGTTCTCTACTGAATCAAAATACCAAGACAAGTGCAGTTTTTATTTGTCTTCAGATCAAGACCAAATGGCATTAGAAAAGACTTACTTCAGCTAAATGGGAGTTAATGGAGTTTGATGCAGGTGAAATGCATTTGTCTCATACATGAGAGGTCAGACAAGATGATCTAATGCTCCTTGCAGTTACTCAAATGGAAAAAATAAAACCCCTATGACACAGAAGGGATTTTGATAAAATCCATTACATAAAAATATAAATATATTATATAAAATTTAACAGGGCAGCATATAGTTAAGTATGACATAACCACACACTAAACATGGAGTCTGTGTTCTCATAGACTAAACTAAGGAAAAAACCAAGGCTCATCCCTAAGCAAGGACATGATATATTACTTAATTACCAGCACACCTGCTGTCATGGTTTAGCTGTTTGGTATTGTTATAGCCTATTTAAAGCAGTGCCAGGTGCCGTTCAAGAGGGTTGTGTGACCAGCACTCTTCCCTAAAGGGAACATTATGACTGCAGCCTCAGTCTTTCCAGAAAAAGTTGTTTTGTTTGGTAGAAGTAAGCCATGTATTGTCATCTGGCCTTGGGGGGTGGGGGGGGGGGGGGTGGTATTAAAAACTAGCCAGGATTTT
>JAOXXN010000265.1:30808777-30824423 GCA_026770055.1 Myrmophylax atrothorax | reverse complement strand
GGGGGGGGTGGTATTAAAACCTAGCCTGGATTTTGACTTTATCTGAGACTAAGAGATGAGCGGGAAATGGTTATTGTTCACCAATGGTCCTATGAATTGCAGGCTCCAATGTCCATCACTGAGGTAATGTCTCTTCCAGATGACCACATCAAGCATTTTGCTTTTAGGTAACTGACAAAATTTAGTCAAATTGGGCAGATCAGAGCTGGTGTTCTGGCCTTTTGGATCTGCTCTCAGGAAATACAGTAAATCATGAGCACTGCTAACCTGCCAAGAGCCAATTTTATAGATCAACATATCTCGATTTTACTGATTTGTACCTGATTTGTATGCATGTAGCTGTATTTTCTTATATAATCCTGATTTGTATCCACGTAGCTGTAATTTCTTATATAATCCTGAACCCTGAATGAGGGAAAACTTGAACTACAGAAATACCCCACAGAAATTTGTCCTCAGGCTCTTTTGGGAAGCACTCTTGGAAGTAATTTCCACAGAAATACTGTTAAAGTGTCAGGGAGGAGTTTACAGAACAAACCTAAAATTCTTCATCTCACTCCTCATTTTTATGCAATAAAACTGGGTTTAGATTAGAGATGGATTTGAAGTGCTTATCTGCCTGGATGTAATCTCAGCCCAAATAACCCCCTTTCTCTGATACCATGACCTAACCATCAGTGGGTTGAATTCTTTGCTCCTGTTGTTGGAGCTGCACACTTGCACATGCTGTTACATATCCTGAACATTAACTTGCCTGGGAATGCACAAAGCTCAGGGAAAGCTGAGCATGGGAAAGACTTGGAAAAAAAATCACAAAGAGAGTGGAGTGAGTGAGCTGCTGTGGGATACTTACCTGCTGTCTGAGGTTAAACTACAACAGCAATGTTTTCTTAGAGAATTGTGTACAATGGGTCTCTTTTACTCCCACCTGAGTGTACTCAACATTGGGTAAGAAAGTGAAAACTTCTTTCTGCAAAGTTTCACATTTAGTTGGCTTTCTGGTTTCTTATAGAGCTCTTTTCAATTTAGTTGGGCTGGTTTGCATAACAAAAGAGAGCATAAAATTAATTTCTATTTTATAATGGTTAACTGCCAACCCAGAATGATAATGAAAAAATCAAAAACATGGTACTTTGACATTCTAGTGTGATTTCATTTTCCCGATATCTGTGAAGCAAATTGAGTGGAGCAGATAATAATTTAAACAATCTTAAAAACTGTAATAGCATTTTGGAATAGGAAATGTTTAAAAATTAAATTTTATAGATGGAGCTGTGGGAGAATGTAATCCTTATCAGGAACATGTTAAAAATAAAGCAGTCAAATGTGTCTTGAAAAAAATAATTCTTGGTTAAGAACCAGTAGCAGATGGAAACATTTATTCACTCAAGACATTATACACTCGTTCATGGAGACACAGATGCTACACAGACTGATGGGCTCTACATTAGCCTTCAATTAATAAAAATAGATTTAAACATTGCTTTTTTTCTCCTGTTTAAAAATGCATTGTTGAGTTTAGAATCATGACCTTAGTTTAGCAACTCACAAAAAGTGACTGAAAACATTGCAACTCTGCACATTGCTTTTGGAGAGCAGGGACAAACCATGGAGGGTAGTGATCAAACTGAGGCAAAGTAGAAACAGCTGAAGTGGCAGATCTGTAATCACAGATCAAGAAAAGATGGGGATTTTTAATTGTTCTTGTTGTGCAGCAAAGGGTGGTAGTCCTGAACTGCCCACAAGCAGTTCTGAAGATACTTAAGGCTGGCAGCTAATCTCTGCTTCTCTTGCACTATGGAGGAAGGAGAGGGAAGTAGAAGCTTCTCTCATTTGGCCAAGGACCTGTGGTCCAAGTTAATCAATGCCCAGGCTTACATTAAGAACACCTCAACACAAAGCAAACCACTTAGCAAAAATTAATTTAGGTATGACCCAGGTTTCCTACTCTCCTAATTATTTAAACTCAGAAAACATGAGTGTATCTAATAATAATTTCCAGCCGAAAAATGGGCATCAGTGAAGAGCAGTGATCATCCTTACAAGGATGTTTTGATTGCTTCTTTGATTTCCTTAAGTGAAAGAAGATCACTTATTCTGCTGGCTCAGTTGCAGTTAACTGAAACCCATTAAAGAATCATGAGTTATTATGTTCAACTTCATTCTGTAAATAGATGGAACATTTTGAATTGTATGTATAGAAAAATTTTCCTCATATCACCCTAACCCTAACTCTAACCCTAACCCAAAATCTTTCCAGTCATTTTTGTTTCACACTGAAATCAGACTGTAAAAAGAACCCACAACAACTTTATAGCCTTTAAAACAGAGGTGCAAAAAGCCTCTGGAATCTTAGGTGCATTGTATCTTCTATCAGGGACAGCATGAAACATCCAAAGCAGCTAGCAGTTTAAGAAATTTCTTGGCATAGAAAATACAACACAGAAAGAGCAACAGAATACTCTTGCTGCAATATTTTCTCACTTTAGTTCTTTGTAGTATTATTTCTAAAAGTATTTAGAAAAATACCTACACTTAGATTGAGATTGCCATCAGACTAACACCCTAACAGGTCTATATGAACCAAAACTTCCCTTAGTGCATGAGCACAAAATATTGTTTTATTTTCACTAACCGCTTCAATCCATCATGCTGTGAAAATAACAAACAGAACAAAATATATTTAGGACCAAAATAGAAAAAGCCTGAGAAAATCACAGAACCAAGATTTGTAGTAAAAATCCATTCTAGTAAATTCTGGACTGTCTGTTGATATCTTAAATTGTGAGACAATGTTGGCTACAAATGATGGTTTCGAGGTATATATCAAACTACTGCAAATTACAGTACTTTAACAGCAGTTCAGTAGGAACAGAAAAGATAGAGCTTAGACAGGTTTGAAAGATTATCTTCTCTGAGCTGGTTGCTTCCAACTTTGATTTTATAAAAGCAGAAGCTATGTCATGCAGTAAAGATGAGTGTGGTTTTGGATTGCAAGTATAATGTCCATAGATGAAGAACAAGAAGGAAAAACAGGCTCTCTCAGAAAACAAGTGGGCCAGTGGGATTTAGATACGAGAGTCCTAATGAGCATTCTGTTGAATGTATTTGTGAATAAAAATAAGTTTTAGGTTGTGCTTCAATGCGTTCCGGAGCAAGGAACATTTTACTTCACACGGACTCACTGCTACCATAGTATAAATTTTAGATTGCTGTTATAAAGAGTTCTACTTGTTATAAGAATGCCAATGATTGTGTGCAGGATTGGGATCGTGCAAGTATATATAAATATTTACAGAAGAATGTTTTTATCTTTAAAAAAAGGATACATGATTGATTTTAGATATAGAATAGACTGGTTTTACTCGCATTTGGATATATATGCAAAATTGGGAATTAAAAATACATCGGTTGAGAATCACTTTCTGAATTTCTTGTCAGTCATTCACTGTTAAAATATTTTCTTTACCTAGAATTTACTAATGTTACTCTTTATAGCTTACCATTTCCCTGACCTTTCTTTCCAGACAGGTTTCTTGCTTGAAGAGGAGAAGCTCTGGGTAAATGCTAACTGTAGAATATTCATTGACAATTTTATTGTGACTGTACTTGTCAATAGGATTAATGCAGAAAATTTGAATCGCCTTCATTGTAAAGATGCTTAAGCAATTAAATAAAAACTAATTATTAATTACTTACTCACAACTTTGAGTTTTTCATCATCATTATATGATGTCCACATTATCATATAAAATACCCACCACCACCCCCAACTCTTTTTTTTTCTAACCTTGAATTTTATTCAGAGACAACAGAAGCAATTCCCCGCTTGTTTGCACTTTGTGACTTGAGAAGTGATTTCCACTGTGATGCTCTTTCTTGTTGCCTGGGATATGCTTTTCCAGATTCAAGTCCTTTTGAGGAGACATTGATTTAATAATTAAAAATCACTATTTTTACTACATTATGTTAATGATTTATTTACGACACATGATTTCTAGGGTGTCTTTGAGTGTATGGTAACAATTTATCTAGGAAACCTGATTTTCAAAGTGTCTTTGAATGGAGACAAATGCCTTTTGCTAGATTCAGACTGAATATTGAAGTACTGCAAATATGCATACAATATATATAATTCTTGGAGAACAGTCTCTTCCCATTGGCTATTTGAACTGTTAGATGTTAACCAAGATAGTATCCTGCTTTCTTCAGTTTTTTTATAAGCAGACACATTCTGAGCACACACATTTATTATATACTTGTGTTTCATAACTGAGACATTCACCCATGTAAGTTTTAAATATTTTGATCTATAAAACTGATATATAGAGACATATATATAAATATAGATTATTTTATATAAAAGTCATGATGTAGAGAGTATGATCAATACTCAGCTATGAGATACTGTCATTTATACTAAGACACATAATGTTGCAAGATAATGATTTCTGTGATCAATGAGATGACGATTCAGCTGTTTAGGTCTCTACCTTACCATTTGGAAAACATTCTGCTTCATGGGATCATCATTGAGTAACATTATCGTTTTAAATCTTAGGACATTCTTTCCCATTCCTTTCCTATAGCAAATGAGGGACTTTGATCTTTAGTTCCAACTTCACTTGGGCAATCAATAGGCTCAGGACTCTGCTCTGCAGGGTTCTGCAGAATGGATGCCTTAACAGGCTGCCTGGGCTGCTCTGACTTCAACAACTTTAGCAAAAATAGGAAGATAATGAACTTACTCTCTTAACTGAGGAACATCAATTAGAATTCTCAATACGATGGGATATATTCATATCTCAGGACTGCTAGAATTTGGAGAGCAGCTTGGCAATGGCAATTACAGGTTTCAACAATGTAAATGAGTCCAAGAGATGAAGGCACACCTAACTCTGGGCAACATACAAAGTTCCTCATTTCTATTGAATTAATTTTGTCTGGTAGAGTTATTGTTTCTATCTGCTCATACCCCAATTCTTCTCCATGTCTACCTCCAGCGATACAGCTTTTAAAATTCACTGTACTGCTGCCCTTCTAATCCTTTTGTAAGAGTTCACTGGGAGGATTGCATCAATATTGCTAAAATCAGACCAAATCTTTAAAACTTTGTAGTTAAACCCAATAGTTTTCATATATTTTACTTGATTCTAGGCCATAGGAAGTCTGTACAATATTTTTAAATTCTGTAGTTACCTGATTCCAGAAGCTGGGTCTTTAAGGAAACTATCCTCAGTCTTGGATATCACAGTGAGAGACAGAGACACTGATACCTCTGCAGTTCCTGTACAGTTATTTTAATCACATATTCTACTTCATCTGGTGAGAGAGTAAATCAACACCTTTGAATTTAAAAGCAAGGATCAGAAATTCTTTTGCTGGGCATAAGACAAATGGTTATACTACAGGAAACAAGTCATAATACATCATGCTGGCTACCCAGTCTGAAGGAAGTCTTAATAAAAAGGTCAGAGTATATGAAAACATCACAGTAATACAAATCAAAGCAGGCAAGGAAAGACCTTACTAGTTCTTTATTCAGAGAGGGCAAGGGAAAAGAGATAGAGAAGGAAAAGCATATTGAAAAGTGCTGTATTTCAACCAAATTTTCAACATCAGGGTAATTACTTCTTACTATTCTATAAAGAGCTAGAATATGAATGGAAATATATAATTAATGAAAATAATAATTTAGAAGTGAAATATTTTTTGTCTGTTGAAGACCTTAATATCTCTTTCATCTAAGCAGCAGAGGGTTTCACATGATGTGCAATGCCTTGAAAATTCTGACATCTTTAAATCTGATTACAGTTTATACATCAATATAATGAGTTTGGATTTGCAGAACTGGCATCATACATAAAAAAATCATAGGAGAACTGTCCTATAGATTGAAAAATTGAATTACATTGACAACATATTGATATAATGAGCTGCA
The DNA here is from genome assembly GCA_026770055.1 of Myrmophylax atrothorax. Taxonomy (NCBI): domain Eukaryota; kingdom Metazoa; phylum Chordata; class Aves; order Passeriformes; family Thamnophilidae; genus Myrmophylax; species Myrmophylax atrothorax. The sequence goes on along the minus strand of JAOXXN010000265.1, from coordinate 30,818,482 downwards.
ACTCTACTAAGACATGTAAAAATCTACAGTTATAAAAGACTTTCTGTTACTGTGTATGCATGAAAGTATTTTCATGATTTAACTTTAAAATCTCCTAAAATCTTAATTTTCTATAACAGCCTATAAGTGTAATCATGAAGAATTCCAACACAGATGTTTGTCTTTGTAGATTTGACTCACAGATGAGCAGCAATGCAGTGTCCAAATCCTGTGATCAGGCTGTTTATGCAGGCAGGTGCAGACAAATTAAATCCTCTGACCACATTTTATGACATGTACAGATGTAGGATGGCAAATGATCTCACTTTCTAAGACAATTGATGGACACAACTTTATAGTCAATTTAGAAGAATTACTTTTCTTTATGGCTCTGGAGCAGTTACCCACAGGACCATACAAATCATGATATAGCTCATTTTCATGCAAAATTCACCCTAACACAAGGCTCTGAATTATAAGTCTTAACAAATGTTTCTAGGCCTTTGGAGCAACTACTCTCATCATAGAATTAAGGTAATTGTAATTTTTTGTCATGTTGGATATATTGGGTATATCTGCCAAACCTTCCATCAATCTGAATTTAGATTTGCCAATTTTGTATAAAACTGTTTTCCAAGTGGCAAAAAAAAAAGGCCTAGTACACACTAACCAGTACTTTAGTCTTGAGCTTTTCATTTCTTAATATGAATAACCTGGTCCTGAAAAAATAACTATGCTATTGTCATTGTAACTTCCACATCATTATCTCTCAATAATTTCCATCAGATGTACTTGGTTTGGAAATAAAATGAGGTGTTTATGTTTGGTGTCTTTTTGGTTTTGTATTTTTGTTTGGGGTTTTTTTCTGACTGCTTTCTCTGCACTCCTTAAGATCCAGCACAATTTTCTAGGGTGGTTTTCTTGTCACTTATCAGTGCTTGATATAAATGTTCTGCAAAGCAAGTGAGGTCCTACCTGTATCTGTGCTACACTAAATTTCAAATCAAGCTCTCTGGATAGCACTATCAACCTATTTCCCTCAACAGAATTGCACAGGTGTATCCAGCTGAATACTATTGAACAGGTCCATTGATGATATACAAGATGGAACAAAATTTGCAGCTTAGTATTTCCTAGCTGTGCTGGCTCTGCAGGAGAGAAAGCTCATTTATATTACTGACACAGGCAACTATTACAGACTGTATGAAAAAAGGAGATTTGCTGAATAAAGTGGTGTTGTTTGGGAGAAGGAAATGTTCAAACTAGAGTTACGCTTTATGGTCCTTTGTGCTAATATACCGTAATCACAAGTTTTATTTCTGACATGGTAGAACAGGGTCAGATGTTAACAACAAAAAAAATTGCTACAAATGAGAACTTCAAACCTTGAAGAGAGGTAATAAAATGTTATGACTTTCTCATTGGCTGCATCTATAGAAAAGAAGTATGTAAGTCAGTTATAGATGACCTTGTTTTGGAGTGATCCTTACAGTCATTATACTCCAATTCTTATTTCAAAAGATACTTCAAAGTATTTTTATGAGATTCTTAAGATTCTTCTGCTGTCATTTATTTGATCCTTCAAACTTCTGGTTTTTTGATGTTGCTTGGTGTGTTCCCTTGCAGAGAGAAAATTACTCTTGTAGCTTGTAATATGTTCACCAACTTTTGCCACTGCAGATACTCTTGAGAATGTTTACTATACTCATAAGAATGGGAGGGGAAAAAACCCACCACAAAAAACATGCTCTTATTTAGTTAGAAAAAGGAAAAAAAAAAAAAAATCTTGAAAATATTTTGCTTTAAAATTAGTATGACCATCCAATACAGTTTGGGATTGGTCTTTTTCTTCCTGAATCAGTCTCGTCCTTTCCAGTTAAAAAATCTACCCTGAATTCTTCTTTTTAAAGTTTATTCAACCTTTAGGTTTATTCAACCTTCTCTTTTATATTAGGGAATTTACATTACACAGCTGTAATTATGTGTAGGAAAAAAAAACACGACAAAAGAACAGAGTGTTATTTGGAACACCCAAATGAAAATAAACCTCACTTCTGCATATACTTCCTATAGTGCTTAGATGCTTATAGTTGTAAAATTAAATTCAAGTTCACTATTTGCATGATGTTTTCAACCGTTTTTAGTAAAGCCACTATACTGAAAACCTATGTCCATATAAAATTTTCCAATATCCTCCTACAATCAAAAGTTATTTCTTTGAGACCCTTTCCACAGAACAAAACATCTGACAATAAGCAGGTATTTAAAAAACTAACTATTGTAAACTTAGCACAAAAAAAAAAAAACAAGGAATTGCTGAATCATCTCTGTTGATCCCAAGTAGATAAAATGCAATGAGCCAATCTGGCTTTATTTCACTCCTTGTTTGCTGACTAATTTGTCTATAACAGAAACACATCTGTAGCCCTTTGCTTCATTGCCTTGAGGCTTTCCATTACTTCACTGATTTCTAAAAGATTTTTTTTATTAAGATCAAGGCAGTGAGAAGCCAACAACTGCCTGGAAAGGAGTCCCACCCCACTCTGCAGCATATAGCTACTGCTGCTTTGTACAAGGGTAGCATGTTCAAGATCTCTCTGTGTGAAAATGAACAAAAGACAATATCTTTGGTTCCTGAAGGCTTTCAGGGCTACCATTGTTCTAGGATATTTGAAAACAAAAGACAGGATTTGCATACTTGCTTATAATTTCTTCTGTTGTCTTGCCAGAAGAGCAGCTTTTGTTTTCTTCAGCTTCTTGAGGATTGCTATAAACTAGAATTATAATCTAGTCTTGTATTTTACTACCTTGACCTACATTCCAATTGTTTGCCTGCAAAGCTGTCATACAACCACCTTTTTCCATCCCCCAAAACTGCATGTGTTCTGGAATGTCTTGGTAGCTAAATGGATGAGATCTGATCCCGAGGTGCATAGGTGACACTCAGGGATCTCTCACCCAGAAAATGCCACAGCTGACCAGTCCAGACCAATGCCTGTGTCAGTTAATGAATGCCCTTGTGCAGTTTTAGAACACTGTATGGCATGAAAAGGGAGTGGAGTTTATCTGGGTATACCTATGCTGCACCTGAGCCATGATTCCAGCCTAGAAAATAAAAACCTGAATATGTCTATTACTTTAATCAAAGGCCGAATTGATCTATCTTCTGTGCAAGCCTGATGGATCAGGTAGAATCAAGATACATGTGTCCTGTCCAGTAGCTGGTACCATGGTTCCTGCACTTTCTTAGCACAGCATAATCACTTAGCTTTTGAACTTTAGCCAGTAACAAGAGTAGAAACTACATGGGTTATGGCTGTGCTTAGGCTGCTTTCTGGATGATATCATTATAAATGGTTCCTTGTGTGCATCTTTATTCCTCCCTTCTCTCCTCTGTTGTTTTTGCTGTTACCATTCACCTTATCCCCTTGCATATACACACAGGTCACTATTTTTATAATGGACTTGTAATGTACAGATTATTATTTCATGAGTTTCCCAACCATTATCTTGGACTTTTATGTGAGACTAACATTGCATTTACTGCATTAAAGTTAATAATCCATTCACTTACCAGATATGACACATCTGAAGTTGAGCTAATTCTCTGTCTCATTAAGCAGCATGGGGAATACTATAACCATCCCACACTTGTCTTTCATTTTAAAATTATACAGATGGAGAACCCACAGTTATTCAGTGAATTAATATTCTAAAAATTTATCTAAGCTCAGTTACCTTTTACAGGCATCTGCATTAAAGGCTAGGAAGCAGTTTCTCAGTGGATTGTTATGTTAGTGATGTTGGTCTCAATGCACCTTGCAGGAGAATATTTTTTTAACTTGTTTGAGGGTTATAGAAAAGATCACTGTTTTATTCCTAATTCTTTAAATAAAAAGTAAAACAAATACTACAGTACAGCTAACAGTCCCTCCATAGTATGTGTGTGTTTATGTGAGAGTGTAAGGAGACATCTGAAAGATTAAATTGCATGAACTTTATTTGTGGCTGCTTGAACATTTCACATTGGAAGCCTGTCAATGGAAAAATGGGCTTTTGACCAAATCAATTTTCTTTTCTTTGCAAAAACTATGTGCATTCCATAGAAAACTGCTTTTGTTTTATTTCATTTTCCTTAAAGACCAGAGGCCTGAAAACCAAGTAGTTTGATTTGGTTGTGTCCCTATAAAGGCACATAAAAACCCAGCTGAAGGTTTTTTTTTTCTTCTAGGGATGGGACTCCCAGTCCACTAGTATAATATGTCACAGCGAAAAGTCATCGGGTAGGAGACTGTGGTACTTCATGAGAAGATATTGACCAAATGAAGATCTAGATTAATGAAAATATATTTCTTCCTCTCAGTTAAAAGTCCCATGGACTATCAGAAATACTTATTGCTTTAAACCAGTCAGGTTTATACCAAAAGGAAAATGAGAAGTAAATATATGCAAGCAAGCTAAACAATTTACAAACTATTTCAAAAATATGTATGTCTAAAGAATAAACAATTAAACCTATACTTAAATGCATATGTTTGCTCTAGAAACCACTAAAAATGACCAGTAATATCTTGATGCCTCCAAAGTTCCATTGTTCTAGCAGCTCTGAGAGGTGCTCATTCAACTTCATTGATAAAATGCATCCTGCAAACAGGACTAACAGACACAGGCAAAATAAAGAAGGAAGAAAAACCTGTGTTAGTTTCATTGTTCTGTTTTTCTTGACCTACTCATCAAAATGCACATCATAGAGGACAATGCATAAGTTAGAATGCAACTGAAAATAGCATGTCTGTATGATGAAGTGCATCTGCAGTGCATGAGTCTTCCCTTAAGAATGCCCATGTTTTATGGTCAAAATATGAACACAAACACAATGTGTGCAGCAGTGCAAAAATCATTCTGCCAAGCTACATTTGTTACAGGAAATGTGACAAAGCATTCACAAATATGTAACATTTTACAGCTCCCCGCAAAGAATAAGTCTCCATGAAATCAATACAGGTTTTAACTGAGGAACTAAAGAAAAAGACTTAGCTAGTAGGAGTCTTTCTTTTGGCTGGAAGTTATGTGGGTAAGGGTAATAAAATGAAAGCATCACTTCTAAGTGTTCCTGGAAGACTCCACTATGCTCCTCTCCTGGCTAAAATCAATACCCACACATGCTCTCTGCTCCTCTGTACAACAGAATTGTAACCATTCCGGTTCAACTTCTGGTTAAAGCAGCTGGGAGGTGCAGGACTAGAGCAGTGATGGCTGGTTAAAATTTTTCTTCTAAAGTGCTTTCCATCAGCAAGAGTTGATTTATTTAAATGTAGGGGTTTTTTCCCTCTAAAGCATATAAAATTCTATAAAATGTTTATTCAAGAATTTTTGGATACAGGATGAGAAACCTCAGAGAATGACCATGAACCTTTGATAGTCCAGTAGTTAAAAAATTTTCATTAGATGTTATTAATTTTGATCAAAGTCCCTGACCTCTTTTTGTTAGCTTGTGTGACAATAAATTCCCCTCTACCCCCTTCCATTACCCAGGGAGTGCAGAGAACAGCAGCTGGGGAAACCACAGTACTCCCTTGTCCTCCTGAGTTTTCACAGGAGACACCACCCTGACAAAAATCTCATTCTCACAGCCCCAAAGACACGATTGCAAAGGGCACCTCAAAGCTGCAGTCAGAGACAAGAGACCCGACTCCAGCCTCATGGCTGTCTTGGAACAGCGTCAGTAGTGTATACCTGGGGGACACCCAGTGCTGGGAGTCAATGAGGAGGCTCTCTGGGTGACCCCACAGACCATGGACACTGTCTGGGGTACAGGATTTCCTGTGGGGTACAGGGTAGAGTATTTGAGGACTGCAAAGAATGAGGAAAGACAGTGAAGATGGGGAAAGGGATAGACTGAGGTGGTTTGGGGTGTAAAAAGAGTGGAAAAAGAGAGGCAGAAAGGATTAAAAGATCTGATTTTTTGTAACAGGTGTAGGTCAGGAAGCTTGTATGGCCATGCCTGCACCTGACTAGTGCAATCTGTCCCATCTTTTCACAGAAGTCTATTTCCACAGTTTTCCAGGGTGTGAGTCTCTCTGGACAATCTGTCTGTGTATATGGTGGTGAACCAGGGGTGAGAGTTCTGTGTTCATGGTGCCAGACTGGCCAGCAACAAGCTGGACTTGTTGGAAAATGGGCAACATGGCCTGGGGGCCAGAGGAAGCTGCTGGCAGTGGGGGACCTTGAGAAATGGTGTACTGGGAGCTAGGGCTGTGGCCAGCTGCTGGAGAGATCCAGGGGTCTGTGTGTGCATGTGCACATGCATGTGCCTAACTATGGTACGTGGGCAGCCTCAAGTCAGACCTGCAGGCACCAGGGAACTGTAGCAGCCTTGCCCTTCTCAGGCTTCCAGATTTGGCATCTCCTAAATCTTTCTGTTTCTGTTGAACAACTTTATCCCAATGAGTGCTCCAGTCACAGGGCTGCTGACTCTTCCTTGTAACAAAACTGTACATTTCCTACATTTGCAAGCTAATAAGCCTGTTTGCTCTAATGAGGATTTAGACCCTAAGGCTCAAACATTTACCACTTAGTTGTGATACTTTCTTCACCTTGTTGTCTCTATATAGAGCCTATTTTTGGCACACTGCTTGTTCTTGAGACCTGGAAATTAGACTCTAATTCCTGAAATATTAGAGAGCCTTGATTTATTTTAATGGCTCCTACCTTAAGACAGATACATTTATTTTAAGTAATGCAAGTTATTCTTCCCTTATTCTGTGGAAGAGAACAAATTTTCATTTTACATAGTCTCCTTCAATACAAACCTTCAATGCTCTGAAATCTACTTTTGTTAAATCATGGTACAACAGCTTATAAAAGCCCAGATTTGCCCACATACAGCTAATTGCTTAAGCACTGTTGAAGCCTTGTTGCAGTAGCATCTACTGCCTATATGGAAATTATTTTTAACTTGTGATCCAAACTACCCCTGTATCCATGGCCAGCTCTGGAAAGATATGACAACTAAGAAAAACAAGTTTATTGTCTACAGACTTAAATAAAATGAAACTCAGTCTACATCTGTATTAGAAGAGCCATGATAACAAGCCCTAAAACTGGTGGGTGAGGATCAATAGAAGTTTCACAGTCAATAGGGGAGGGTGGATAAAAATGGCAACACAGCCCACCGTCTGAATTACTGTAAGTCTGGAGGCATCTGTTACTTTCCATCTATGATTAAGGGAACTTGGTGTGAGCAGGCTTCTCATGTAGATATCTTAACATAGCATCTAAAGTTAGGTGAGCTGAATAATCTTCTACACTTCTATGGGGGCTTGGTGGTACTCTCTAGTTAACTCAGAAAAATAGTTTCTTAAAACATTTTCCACAAGTAAAAAGGGCTCTTCCCTTAAATTTTTGTTATGCTCAGGAAGGTAAACAAGAGACATGTATGATGTATCTGAAGTATTTAAATATCTTGATTCTCTCGTATCACAGGGAAGAGTGATAAAAAGCTCATTTCAACTTTATTTTAAAGAATCAATTTGCCTTGGGGGAAGAAGATGCATTCATAAGGCATTAGAGTACAGGTCTCATTCATTCTTTCCTGCACTGGTCAGTAGCCTGGATTGTGATGCAGCCCAAGAGTAAGGAAGGTATATAACACCAGTATATGGCATGTTATTTCCAGCATTGAGGACAGTTTTTATGATCTCTGTCTTCATTTTATGACATATTTACTATCTTAAATAGTTTTTAACATGACCCCAATAATATTCTCTTTTAAATAGTTTTGTTTGATGTAAACAATACTTTGAGGCTCGTTATAATGCAACAAATTAAGAGCACCACACAATCTTAATGACTCTTAAGAAAAGGATGTCTGTAGCAGGTTGTTTAAAACTGTCTTTCTTTTAATCAGTTTCACAGATAAATGTACTGAGCAGTGAACAAACACTAAAAATCCTAAAATGAAAGCCAATTACAGCAAATAGCAAATCAAAATAAGCTTCTCGAAACTTAATTTTTTCCTTAAGAAAGCATTATTTCCAGAAAGTATTATTTAGACAACATTATTTCCATCAATGATGAGTCTCATAGGGATAGGTGATTCAAAAAGTAACTTTTATACTACAAATGTTAGTAAAGCTGTCATGAGTTATCTTCCCGTAAACCTGGTGCATGGGTCAAGTGTCTCACACATTTTGTGTGCATTCATTTCTAGTATGCTCTCCTGGCAATTTCATGTAAGTGAACACAAAATTCATTTGAGGTGTTTGGACTTGGGATCTCAAAATTAGTAGTCCCTTTTGAAAACCTTGGCCCTGCATTTTTCATTAATGTATCAGCCTTTGGATAAAAATGCATTAAAAAAAAAAAAAGGGAAAGGTAGATTTACATGTTACAGATATGTGACTAGTCGCAGCAACATGTATTTATGGCCAGACTTCGCCAACGAAGATTTGGGAAGGGCTCTCCCCACATGGGTGTGCCCTTCCAGCCTGCGCACTGGATTTTTTAGGTGAGGCTCAGCATGCGCAGAACTGGCCCCACCGTTTTTTTAAGTCCTGAGGTCCATCTGCCACGGCCGAGCGAACTTGGACGGTGACAGTGAAGTGCTCGGGACTAGAACCTACAGCCCCTGGTATTCCCAGGAGGTCTCCCATCCAAGTACTAACCGGGGCTGACCCTGCTTAGCTTCCGAGATCTGACGGGATCGGGTGTCAGGGAGGCATTTAACTGCCTTAGTCACAGCAACAAGTTTGGAAGAAATTGCCTTCTTCATTGCATTGTGTATGACATCTGTCTCTACATTCATTTTCTTTGATGTCCTACTTTTCACATTTTCTGCTAAACAGAATACTTTTGTGGCTTTTTTTTTTCCTTCTTGACAAACTTTACAGTCCCTTTGAATATGACAGCTGAAAATATATTTTCTTTCTTTCCTGCAACAGGAAAGCTCTCTTCATCCTGGTTTTTATAGGCTGCTACCTTTTCTGTAAAAAGAAAGAAGAAAGGGTAACATAAGATGCTTGTGAAATGAAGATAGGCATCTTGCTAGCTGACTCATCCACTTTTGTAATACTTTATTTCATACCTAGCATTACCATTTTCTTTTCTAATTTTTGTATTTCTGCACATCACCTTGAATGTGTGCAGGTATAAACTTCCTTCAGATAACCCTTCACTATGACAGGAAGCAAGAACATTCTCATTAGGTAAATTCATCCAGCTGATATTTCTATTTTTTCTAGCCCTGTCAAAATATGGATTTGACCTGGCCACATCACATGACACAAGCCAGTAAGGATGGAATATGAGTGTGATTCAGTCCTTGTCAAGACTGTGAGCTTATAGAGCTAATGTAACATTCACATCTTTAAGAGCAGATGTGACAGTATCTAGAATCACAAGTAGAAGAACGAATTGATTCTTCAGAGTTCTGTTTTGGAGTTGTCAAAAAGACGTGATTTTCTTTATCTGAATAGTGTTTTTCAAAACATTAATAAACACGAGGATTCCTTGTAGGCTCATTTATCAAACAGTTGCCAAATTATTTTGGGAATAAAGGGCAACAGTGCATTGTGTTTCAGCTCAATGAAATATATGGTGCTGCTGTGAGGAGACTTGAGAGTGATATAATTACAACACACTTCTTTCCCAATTTTACTTTCTTTCAATTTATAAAAGGTTACTTAAGGTTTAAATCTAAAAATAAAAAACAACACCACCCCCCCC
>JAOXXN010000265.1:30796060-30808543 GCA_026770055.1 Myrmophylax atrothorax | reverse complement strand
AAATTTCTGAGTATCCATAGAAGTGGAAAAATCTCCTTTTTTTTTTTTTTCCACATGAGCTATTATTCATGCATCTGGTTAAACTAGAGGCAGGGATTTTTAACTAAAGTTTAAATCTCTAATAATCTCATTTGGTACAGGCAAAATCCCTACAAAGACCTCTTGAAATTCAGACACCCAAAGAGATGTGAATCAATATGACAGTATAAATATTTTATAATTTCCTTCTAGTAATTTTTTGTGTGCTTGACAAGCCCACGTGCCATGTAATAACTAAATTTAGCTGAGTTTTACCACGAGAGGGCAGGAATGTTCATCAAACAGGTTTGTCACTGGTTGTTTCACCATTTCTTTTCGAGGAGGGTGACCTAATGCGCTTTCCCTCTGTCGGCATTCAGTGTCTAGGCATGTTCCCCAAGCACTTAACAACATGACAAAATGGTTTGACCCAACACACTGACCTGTCATTAGTAGGGGTGATTAATCCCTCTGGATGGTTGTGGGGCTCGGGGGCACAGCTGAACTGCAGCTGTGTAAGGCTCAGAGCAAAATCAGAGCTCCTCGCCCTGGGCTGGCAAAGGGAAGCAGCTGTGCCAAGGCATCAATCAGGCTTGCCAAGGCAGGCTGGCAGGTAGATAGGGGTGAATCAGTGCCTGCTTTTCTTCCTTACAGTGAGTAACAGGAGCAAGAAGGGAGATCTTTAGAGAGGTTATTATTATTATCATTATTCAACATTAGCAGCCTTGGCTTATTCATGAATGCTATTTAAGATTTTCTGTAAGTGAGACTAATTTTGATCGGACCATAACAGTAGTCAGTTCTGAACAGTAGAAGACTGTACTAGACAGAATACTGCATAGAAAAATTCCAGACTATTATTAAAGTGAAACAGATTTGTGTGGAAAGTCCTGGTTAACTCATAAACAATTTATAAACTGAAGCATTTAGCAGATCTTGATTAAAAGTTTAAATTCTTGTAACTGTTTGCCAACAAAATACAATGTTTCACTGTTCCCAAAATCATGCTTTGGAAAAAAAAAATACTGTGGGGCCACTCGGAGTTGTAAGATTTTAATCAGCTAATATTAAATTCTGTAACATATATGGAAATATCCTTTCTTTTGCTTCCTTTGCTGTCATGTTAAGAAGTTTCTTTTTTAAAATAGCAAAGCATTTCATTATGAAGAAAATAGTTGTGGAGTTGTGACAGTGACTAGACAAACTATATTCAATGGGAACAAAGAGAAATACATGAAAATGTAACCTTACTCTAGTCGTAACAATAGTTTTACTCAAGTAATAAGAAAAAAAGATTTATAGAAGTTATTTTCCTTTAGCTATGCTAATTAAATTATAGTTTTACTATGTTACCACACCCTCCTCCAGAAAAGGAGGGCTCAACAAAATTATCAGTGGTTCAAATCTAAAAATACTTTGTTAGTTCTGTCATTGGGATAGAGGGTTTTCCCCAGCCTTAAAGCAGAAAAGGGTATTGCCTTCCTATTGCGTGGCTTGGCTGTCTCCTATAAGAAGCTTATACTTAGAGGGTTACATACCTGCTAGGAGATCTATATTCTCAGTGTCATTTTACAAATCTTTGTTTCCCAGAGACTTTCAAGAGCCATGCTGCAACTGCACGCTACCAGGGTGACTAGGTAGGAAAGTAGGAAATCCTACAAGGCCTTCTAATTTAAGGATTCAGGATTTATTTCTTTGGGCTTTTAAATAGCCCTAATGGCATGCGGTTCTATTCAAAGCCCTGGCAACACACAAGAGTGTTTCAGCCCAGACTAAGCAACAGACAGCCACCTGGATTTTTGCTGGAAAAAGGAAAGGGTGTAACTGGACAGCAAGCAATAACATGGATATAGGCAAATGGCATAAGACTAAAAAGCCCCTATTTTTTGTTACCAGGATCAACAGAGGAATTGATACAAGTCAGGACTGCTGCAGAAACTTTGCAAATCTGTGCAGATGGATCATCCTATAACTTTTTCCAGTGGGACTTTGAAGCTATGAAGGATGATCTTTAAGATGCCCAGTATTCATCTGTAGCAGAATATTACCTATGAACTTCCAAAGGAATGATGTGCAGGGTGTCTTGCCCAGAGCTTCACAGATTTACGTGTGCAGAAAACCTGTGTCATGCTTTGGTCAAAGATGAGAAGGAATGACTCCTTTTCTTTCTGCTGTGTTTTCTGTGGCATAAGAATATAAGAGGTGTAGTGCTCAGGTCTGGGTGAAACTTGCAGGTTTGCTCTTGCTGTTTTAATTTTCAACTAAGTATATATACAACAAAGAAATGGCAAAAGAAAATTTAGATTACTGTTGTCTGCTTCCCCTTTCTTTCATTTTAACTGATACACTGCACAAGCAAGTGAAAATAGAGATGATTTTTGTTCTGGCATTTCCTTTTCTGTTACCTTTTGAACAATGACATTTTGGGCATATTTATGGGCTTGTCTTTGAACCCTTATTCACATAGTTAATCTACTCACCTCTACATCCCTTTTGGTTGTAAAAATCACTCTTTCATTTGTTACTTCATGTCTTTCCCACTAAGTGCAATTCTAGGGAGATCAAATAGGATTTCAGAGGATGAAAACTCTCCAGCAGACGATTACCAGGCAATACCTTATACAGGGAGCATAGCCTACAAAATGTTTCCTTGTCAGATAGGGCCACATATGGTTAATGTTACTAAAATTCTTACTTACTATTAGACCAACAGGGCCACTAGGTGTTTTAGAGAACTTCTTCTGAGACAGCAGTCCCTACTCAGAATTACTGCCCACAACAACCTCACCCTACCCTTTGCTAATCTTGCAGTCTGCAAAACCATGCTTTGAGATTAGGAAATTTAATATTTTCTATGCAGCATGCTGCACCTTGAAGAGAAATTAGACTGCTTCCTAAAATTACAGCAATTTAACAGTAACAGTAAAAGCAAAGAAGGTACAGAAAGTATTTGAAGAAATGTCTAAGTTGGCTCTTTCAGGTGCTAGAAGCAGTTTAGATGTAGGCTTTTTATCTCACCTGGATAGGGCTGGCTTAGTACAGCCTGTGGGAATATTTATAAAGGGTTAGATTTAGGAAGGCTTTTAAATTCACAGGTGGAGAGATGTATGTTAACCATCTCTCAGCCTGCTATCAAAGCAAGGTCTGAGCAGGCACCTGTGTAAGGAAGTTGCAGCTGATGATCATGATCAATATGAAATAATCTGAGTTGAAACTTCATTGAAGATGTTATTTAATCCTGCTGTACAGGTGTTCAAGGGGGCTCAGAGAAGGGGAGGGAGTGCCTAGTCCAGAAAAGCCAGCATGATGGCATTCCTCTTTCAGCACTGCAGCAGGCTTAGGTTCATTTACAATATTTATTAACCTACAGCCTAAGAAACTTGTCAAATTGCTTTGTTTTGCCTTTTTTTTTTTTTTTACTTGAATGTGTGGAATCGTGGTTTTGAAATAATTACATTGTTCTAAAACTTGGATTTACTATTGAATTTATATTTAACAAAAATTTAACTTTCTAAAAATATTAGCTCCTCAAGTATAATTTCAGTTTGAAGCTTTCAGATCCAAATGTATATAGCAATACACTAATGTCTATAATATCTCACTATTTTTCCAGTAGCTCACTTGCTTTTCTGAATCAATGCTGAGCTGATGTTTTCAGAGACATATGATCCACCATGACTTTTAGATCTCGTTCTTAAATAATTGTGCTTCCTTGTTATGTTATTAGGATTGTAATTTGTTTTTTCAATATAATATACTTATCTACTATTTTTAACATTTTAATGAGGTCTTTTAATGGCTTTCTAGTCATAGGTTTTTAGGAGAATTTGATAATGTCCCTAGAGATAAGCATTTTTGAAAATACAGGTACAAAGTGGATGTTCCCTATCTATTTGCCTAGTATATTTTAAGTGACAGATTTCTAAGATCTACTTTTCTTTTACAAAAGTTGTGCAAATTTTCCCTGTTACATACTATAAATTTTTCTGTCTGTAACTTCATTTTTTTCTATTTTTTTCTATTTTTTCCTTTTTTTTTTTTTTTTATTTAATTGGTTAGGTTGCATGAAATTTACTGTTCCCTGTGTCCCTTTTAAAATACAAACATTCATCTTCTCTTGCTCTTCAGGCACCGACACCAAGACATGCTATATGCTTATGAAATCGCTGATGAGAACAGGAGCTGGTGGATGGTGGAAGTGCCCAGCAAGAAGTGAGGTAAAGAAAAAGAAGTGTGATGGGAGAGCCAACAGTGTCCTGGGGGGCATCAGGCACACCATCACCACCCGGTCGAGGGAGGGGATTGTCCTGCTCTGCTCTGCACTGGGGCGGCCTCACCTTGGGTGTTTTGTGCAGTTTTGGGTACTGCAATATAAGAAAGATACTAAGCTGTTAGAGTGTGTCCAAAGAAGAGCAATGAAGATGGAGAAGAGTCTTGAGGAGAAGCCATATGAGGAGTGACTGAGGTCTCCTGGTCTGTTCATCCCAGAGAAGAGGAGAGTGAGGGGAGTCCTCATTGCAGTTACAACTTCCTCATGAAGGGAAGAGGAGGAGCAGGCACTGATCTCTCTGGTGACCAGTGACAGTACCTGAAGGAATGGCCTGAAGTTGTGTGAGGGAAGGTTTAGGTTGGATATTAGAAACAGGTTCTTCACCTAGAAGGTGGTAGGGCACTGGAACAGGCTCCCCAGGGAAGTGGTCACAGCATCAAGCCTAACAGGGCTCAAGAAGCATTTGGACAATACTCTCATGCACATAGAGTGACTTTTGGGGATGGTCCTACACAGGGCCAGTAGTTGGACTCGATGATTCTTGTAGGTCCCTTCCAACTCAATTATATTGTTTGATTCTGTGATTCTTTGCTCTCTAGAAATCACCACTCTGACAATGCACAGCCGTGCAAACAATTTTAGATATTCTGCATTGACCTTCCTGCATTTGATCATTTAAGGGACTCCTGTTAGCTTTCCTCATTTTGATACATTTGAAAATGATTTTTTACAGCTCTTCTTCATTTAGCAATCTGCTCCTCAAATCTATTTCTGTTTTGCCCTATTAGGATTTTAAATATAAGTTGCCATATGGTAAGTGATTTATACTACTTCCTTGAAAGGCTATATTTTTATTTCTGAAACTTTTTTCCTTCTGTTTAACTGTACTGGTTATTTTTTAACAATCCTTTCAGAATATTTTTGTGTACAACAGCTAAACTAATATTTCTAATGAACTGGAGACTTGAACCAATCTCCTTATTGCTTAAATTTTAGTCCGTGGAATATTTCCATGAAAAGAACTATCATCACATCTGTACGTAACAAAAACTAAGTTATAAAATCAGCAGAAAGTTTAATACAAAAAATGGTTAACTAATCAAAGTTCACTAATAATTTTCTTTTGTGTATTTGTTCCTTCCTAGTAAGTCATAGCATCCTTAATACATATCTACCTACAAGCATTTTAGGAACACAAAAAGTTTGGTGTAAAAAAACCCCTTTATTATATTAAAGAGAATGTGTGTACATCCTTCAAGAAATATTTTTAGAACATTTCCAGAGTTACTGTTCCAAAATATTTACGGAGATTTGAGCAGTGACTTCTCTAGGTATCCCAGACCAACCAATTTCTGAGGATGGAAACTGCATGAGTTGCTCTTTCTTCCCAGCTGTCTGAGTTTTTTTTCTGATGAAGTTCTAATTAGGACCACACACAGGATTGTGAAGAGGTCAGCATGAAGGAGGTTGTGGTATTTCCAGGATGGAGGTGCCAGACATTTCATAAAGGCATGTTAGAAAAATTTGAACTCAGTTTTGCAGATTAGCAATAAAATATTTCTATTGTTTTCATAAAAACTAAAGCTCCTCAGTGCTTTATTGGAACCTACCCTTTTTGTAATACCTGAGCTTTTCACAACTTTTAACATCTTCTCAGATTTAAAAGTAAGTCATATATTTCAATATATGTAATGTAAAAATGAGTGCCAAATATTTGCAGAATGAGTCATGGCAACATTAAAAAGACTACATCCAGAAATGTGATCTCGAAACAATTTTCTTCAAATGATGTCTGTTCCTGAAAGAATAGCCTCCATATACACTCTGTTTTCCCTACTAAGAACCCCACATTCACAGAGCTATGGATTCTGTAGCTTAGTCTTATTTTCTTTGCTTGTACAATAATCCTACAGGTTAGACTGTTTAACCAAGGAATGAAATAAAGGGTGTTATGAGGAAAGTCTAAAGCAGTTTGTTTCATTTGAACTTGCACTTTGGAAAAGATGAATACCCAAGCTTTTCTCAGCTTCTGTGACAGTGTTCTGCTTCAGACCACATGAAATATTCGAGTGCTGTTATCTCACTTAACAAATTCTTGGGAGAGTAGATATTTGCAAATCCCTTTCCAAACAGACAGTCACAGAAACACAGCTATCACAAGGCCTGGATCAAGGAAGGTGGTGATGTTTTTAAGTGAGACTTAGAATTTAAGAACCTAAAACTGAGCTCTTGAAAGCTCCTGCTTAATCTTTGGAGGTGCCCAGACTCTATCACCACCTCATTTCTTACTGCTGTGTTTCCTCAGATGCCTGAATTTTAGGTCTGCAAAGCCTTAAAAGTAAATCACTGTTGACATGACTGACGACATCTTGGCTTCTGTCTCAATTTAAGTCTCATCAACAGCAGCAAGCTTGGTCCCCCTCTTCATTTCCACTGTGTACCTCAACTTGAAAGGCGTTCTCTCAACAACCTTGCCAGCATGAAAGGGAAAATGCAGGAGAGAGGCTAGGCTTGTAAGCTGATAGAACCAGAAGCTTTCAATGAGAGCCTAAACCTTTGGATGTGGGTCTACACTGTTCACCATCAGCATTGCAGGATCTGTGATAATGCAAGGAGTCCTACTTTTTTTTCCCCAGGCAAATTCTTTAATCACAGAACTATGATTGCAGTAGCCTATGGGCTTCTCTTTCTGTTGAATGAAAGCCTGTAAAGAGCTGGGAAGAAATACTGCATCCATTACGCAGTACTGAACTGGAAGAACTGAATTAAAGAATCTGCAAAGTAACTGAATTCACAGTGAGATAAAAAAATACAGTAGAGAGATTTATGTGGCAAGGAAAATTCAGATTGGATATTAGGAATAACCTCATGATAGAAACTATGGGAAAGAACTGAATGAGACATCATGGAAGTCTCTGTAAGAGGCAGTGTAAGATACTTCTGTGTTTTTGAGAGTGACAGGAATATTGCAGATTCTGGGCTGAATACCCAAGTTTATCTCCAGCTCTCCTTTATCTCCTGAGGAAAACAAACAAAGAAATGAAAAAACCCATGGTTTCTTCCTGTTCTATGCTACTCTAAACCTACAAGAGAACACTGATTTCTCTGAAGGCATTAAAAACAGACAAACATCCAAAAGAGCTTTCTTGGAGCCAGAAAGGCAGCTTCTAAACAAATGTGGCACCACATGGCTGCAGGAGACTACGGCACCTTAACAGACACTTGAGCAACTTTACTAAACTGACAAAAGACTATAAAATGACACCCATCTGACCTGCTGCTCCATACACAGCCCTGTAGGATAACATGAGCTATTTGAAGGGGAACCATGCGATAATGTACCTTTGACTCACAAGCTGTGCAAGCCTTTGGTGTGGGAAGAAGGTTTTGCTGAGTGTTGAGGAAGAGCAAAGAGGCTCAGAAGCTCAACAATGCAGCACCTATGCAGAGGAAAGGCCTCCTGAGGAAACACATCTGGAGACTCAGTAGTGACCACAGCAGACTCCAAAGCTTCTTTAATGTCTCTCCATCATGGAGCCAAAAGATGCCTGAGGTAAATCTAGCTGCAAAATAAGAACAAAAGTTAAAAAACATTAAAAGTAATTTGAAGTTTACTCTGGAAAGATTCTTGTACTCATCCTGTGGGAGGAATGCTTACCTCAGTCCCCACATTTGTTGGGTGATATACTCTGGTTTTGCTTTGCACCATATACATTTGGCGAAGAGCAGCCTCATTTTAGCCTGTCACAGCTGAGGTGGCCAGCAAGGCCAGATGAACCCATGCAGTGGCTGTGGCTATTCAGGGTTCAGTAAGAGGACAGAAGGCTCTTCCTCCTCTGGTGTTTCCACTGGCATTGCAGAGAAGGAGGCTCTCTCTTTTGTCTTACCAGACAGGAGCCCGGTGCCTCATCTAAGGGCCAAGCACTGTGCTTTCTATAGCCATTCCCCTTCATGTCCCTTACCCTTCAAGCACAGAGTGGCAAAACAAGGGTAGAGAACTGCCAGGTATTCCTCACTAGCACAGCAAATTCATAGCACAAGCCCCCTTGATTCCTTTGGATGTCTCCATCTCTTCACACAGGCACATATACATATGTGCATGGATTCACAGAATCAATCAGAAAAAAGTACTTTGTAAATTCAAAATTACCTTTTTAATGATCTCTTCCTGCTCATCTAGGAACCGTAGAAAAATCACAGCCTGTGCACCCACACCTATAAAGCATTTAAATGGCTTAGACTCAGTCTGTGTGTAAAATGTGTGCTGCTATTGCAGTACTGGTAAATGATCTGATGTTTTGTTTCCTAATATTATGGAGCTCTAATGCTGGAACTGTTATAAAAGGATTCTTCAGCTCTTACACCAACTTTTCTCAAATTCCTCTGCACCTCTCTCCCCTGGTGAAACCCACTTTTGCTCCCTCTCCAGTGCATTTACTTGACTGCAGTTGACATTTCCAATGATGTAAATCCCAAATAACATATTTTTCTCACAACCCCAAGGTAAGCATTGCCCCAAATCAGTTGGGGAAGTGAATATTTAGGACATTCAGTACAAGTGAAAATCAATTACGCTACAATATAGCTGTGCCTAAGTGATGTGCTGTAGACTCCGGTTGCTTTAGCTGAGATGCAAAGCAAGCAGAGATGTGCCCATTTCTGACCAACAGCTTTGCTGAGAAAAGCCCCCCACAGACATCACTGCCTCAGCAAAAGTGTGTTTTTACAGAGATAGCTGCTTCACAGGTGGAATGGTATAAATTTATAAATTAGAGCTTTGCCTGCAACATTGCATACAAACCAGAGGTGCTTTATCAGTAAACAAATTATGAATCCTCTGCTGATGAAATGTTTCTAAGGAAAGTATGTGTTAGGAGACTTGCTGTGCTTAGTTATACTGACCTACTTAGAGGAATACAGCTCTGTAGTTCCTGTGTGCAGATGCTGAAAGTTGTCACATCTATGCCTATGTAGAACAAGGTCGAGGAGGCATGGATCTTCAAAAGTACTTCAGAGCTCATCTCCTTCTTTGGGTGCCTCTGTTAAAGTAACAGCAACATCTTCAAAATGATCAGCCAGCTGCTGCTGAAGCTGATAGGTGCCAGTTTTCTGCTGGGGGTCAGTTTGTGCAGTCCCAACTGAAGCAAGGTGACACTGCTCCTTGCAAATTGCTGAGAGCGACATAGGATTTAATCTACATCTCTTTTGGCAGCACTTGTGGAGACAACACACTACTCCTCTCTCTTCTCACACTCCAGTCATTTATTTCTGTCCTTGTATTGCTCCTTCAAGTGTGTTGGGACAGCTGTTTTGGTATTGAACAGAACCTGGAAACCACAACAGATGAATCTTTTCAACAATCTTCCCTTTTTTTTTTCTTTATTTCCTTTCTCATTTATTTTTTCCTTTCTTTCTTTCCCCTCCTTACTGCCTTCCCACCCTCCCTGCTCCTTCCCTTCCTAAATTTTATTCCTTTCCTCCATTTATGTAGAACCCTGGCTGTATCAGTTCACTCATCTAGTTTTCTCTATAGACAAAACATTTTTAATTTACTGAAGAACTGTATTAAGCTGTGATAAGAAAGGAAATCAGGAATTCTTAAGCCAGTTGTGCAAATCTCTTCCTACACTCACCAAAGTGAAACCAGCCATATCCTGTGTATATTACAATACTCACCTCCTCTAAGTTCAAACCTCAGCTCCAGATTTTGGCAGCACTAACACATTTGTCTACAGTGGTTTTGGCTATGGTCATTGAAGGCCTGATACTTTTAAAAGCTTCACTCCAGCATACTTTTGAAATTCCCATTTTAAGCAGTATAGAAATTGCTGAGCAAACTGTTCAAAAACTTACACTTAATTTTTGTCACAAAGTTTCCAAGTGGTTGTGTCCGTCTTTAGAAAATTCTTCATATTATATTACAGCTGGTGACTATTTGTATTTCTGTGATGTACATGTAGACCCCATGTTTCCATATTTTTTAATACATTTTGAAGAAAGGAAATATTTCTAGATGAAAAGAGAGTGGTAGAATCTGTCTTCCTTAGCTTTTATTCTACATTTCTATCCTGTTTCTCTGATTTTAGGTCAGATTGTGAATGAAATACCTTATCTCAACTGAAATACCTTATCTCAGCTGTTCCTTTCTTTATTCACTTTAAGCACAGAATAAACCTCATTGACTTCAATTTTGAGGCTTTCCACTTGCTGATATTAAGCCATACACTTAGATTTACATAACTGCATACATCAGCACAAACCTCCGATGCATCAGTATTTTCTCCATCTTTGAGCAGCTCGTTAAGTGTAAGCTAGTAACAGAGCAGAATTGACAGCACATGGTTACTGATTTTAGATAAATGACAGGTCTATGGCACAAAAGTTGAACTTTAATCCATGGTGTATGACATGTTCTTTTCAAATGAAAAAAAGAATGCCAGCTGAGTGATTCTTGTCAAAGTAGAAAGCATTTTAGAGGAAAAAATAAGAAATAGTTGAAGCATATTCACAACTTTTATAGCTGCTGTGGTTAAAGAAATTTACATCTATGCATTTATGTCTTGGTAAACCACTTACTGAACTTTCTAAAGAACAAATTTACCTGAGAAATACATAATTTGTGAAATTTCCATTCTACATTTATTTTCTGTAGCTCAGAGGAGTAAGAAGTCCATGCTAACACAGAAATGTTTATAAGCTCCCATATATGTGCTTTATAAGAAAAAAAAATCCCTTTTAACTGTTCTTTGCAGCTTCCTGAAACATTATTTAAAGTGTGTTACAGCTTAATTCAGGTTTATTTGTGCTGAAGTCCATATTAACAACTATTTTAATACATTTTGACATTCAGTACATTTGAGACATTTTTTCCCAAGGCCTGTAGTGACAAGACAGGGGACAGTAGTTTTAAACTGAAAGACATTAGGTTTAGCTTCGGTGTAAGGAAGAAATTTTTTATTATGGTGAGGGTGATGGGGCACCGGAACACATTGCCCAGAGAAGCTGTGGATGACACATCCCTGGGAGTGTTCAAGGCCAGGCTGGATGGAGCTTTGAGCTAACCTGGTCCAGTGGAAGGTGGCAGGGAAGGTGCCCATGGCAGATGGGTGGAACCAGATGATTTTTAAGATCCCTTCTAACCCAAACCATTCTGTGATTCTATAATTCTGTTTCACGAAGTGAACTTTGGTATAGGGAAAAATGGTTGCACAACATGTGTAATTGCCTGAGGTTCATTCTTTCATTCATATCAGTAACAGAATGATGTTATGTATTAAGCAGATAACTTACAGACACTTCTGTTTGCTACAAAAAAGATCAATTTGATAGTTTGGTAAAATTCATTAGTTAAAGAGAATATTTTTGGTCTGTGTGATTAAGTGTACCCTTTCTCTCATAGTTTACTCTGACTTCTATTTTTGTATTTTGCTTTGTGCTTTAGATTTAAGCAGTAGTGAAAATTAGGCAACAGTGGTTATCTTCCCAAGGTTTTGAATATAAATATGCCCCATAATGAAGATTTTTGTTAATATAATTCACAATCCTTAGTCTCTTGACAAATACATTTTGTTACAGATTCACTCAGAAATTTGTACGGCATATAAAGCAGTTTGAAACCTTGTTGACATTTCAGATTTCTAATAGAAAAGCCAAGTAAGTTTAAAGTTTTATTTAAAGTTTTATTGTATTGAAAGAAATATTTTGTAGAACCTATAAACTCAGGGAATACTAAATGAAGACATTTCATGATTCCAGTAATGGGAAAAGCAGTCTCCAAACCATTTCTACTCAGGAGGATATCCTGAAGGCTTATATTTTATCTTCCTCTGGAAAAGAGTAAGGTGAGTTCAGTCCAGGTTAAGACAGGGATGGAAATTTTGTTCTTGTTTACTCAGATGCAACTTACCTGGTGTCAAAGTTCCATAAATGAGAGCAGGGTTTGGTCAGTGTTTTGTAATACCCTTTGCGGCTGGAATATTTTTATTCAGACATGTTTACAAGGAATGGAGAACCAGAATGGAATTCGTGACTTCAACCCAAATGTGCTGTACAAATTTAGCTTAAGTTCAAGTTAGATATTTATTAGATTTATCAAATCATAGTGTAATTGATTTTTACTCAAGAAATTGGCTAGTATTAGATCCCATATCAGTACAGCTGAGTGAAACTCTCTTTGCAAAATTATCTATTCATCA
>JAOXXN010000265.1:30729193-30789849 GCA_026770055.1 Myrmophylax atrothorax | reverse complement strand
ATTGTTATTACTTGGAGAGTCAAGGTAAGGAGGGGGAAATATGAAACATAACAAGAACACATTTAAAGTTATCAAGCACCCAGTTACCCAAAGGAATGTAAGTCTTTCCCTTTTCTGACTAGGAAGTGATGTTAAAAAACTGTTCAAATGAGAACCATATTGTGGTTGCATTTGTCAGACTTTTGTATACCATTGTTACTGTCATCTTGCAGTGCATATAGAATAAGTTTGCAAATTCTCTGAGACACAAATCAGCTTTTCTTATCTTTCAGTGTTTCAGGTAAATTATTTAACTGTGATGATCACAGATTTTGGTTTTTTTAAACAGCTGGTTTTACACCTAAAATTGAAATGTTTACTAATACAGCAGTAGAATAGGTAATTACACAAATTTTATGCTTTTTAGATTGCAATCCACGTGCAACATGCCCAGTCACCCATGGATGTAGATTGCTTCAAAACAAAAAAAACCCCTATCTACATTTCCTATGTTTTAGAGATTTGTCTTCTGGCTTCAGAGGTTTCAAAGCACAGCATGGGAGAAAATAATGCATCAGCAATGAGAAATAAAACAGCTCTGCAACTTGCTCTCTCTTGAAGGATGGTGAACATTCACAAAGAATATCTTGCACTGATCTTCTCCAATTGCATCAGGACTTCCTCAAGAAGATTTACTATATTACTATTATTATTGTTGTTATTGTCATTATTGTTGTCATTTTCTTTGCCCTTTCTTTTCATATCCATTAGTAGATGGGCTTCTGACACTACTGTATCATGCATATGGCAGAATAGATTCACTACAGCAATACTATAGACATCAGAGCTTAAAAGTCCAATGTAATCAGTGATCTCTGCTAATGTAGAAATTAGACTCAAGGATTTCTTCCGTGCTATTCGGCTGCATTTTGTACAGTTTACTTTTAAATTGTTATCCAAAACGGGCTCCAAATATTAGCCATTTCTAAATACAGCATGTTCCCTGAGAGGTTCTTTCTTCTGAAGTTACTCTAAATGTGTAAATTCTTTATGTCAAATATTTTAATTAAGAAATACATTTTTACAATGAAAATAATAACTTTTAGTTATAACAGTATATGACTACAGTTAAATAAAAGAGCTCTGAAATTTCCTTTTCCAGAAATATGTGTGTATTTAAGCTAATTTAAATATATTTAAGTAGCATTTCATTGACAGACAAGAAAAACCTCAGACATTCTAAACACATTTCTGTATGACCTGTGTTTAAATGCATTTAATGGTAAACTGGAAAAAAAATTAAAAGTCAGTTGACTGTGTTTACAATAATAAAGACGAACCTGTAAAAGGAATTAAGATTTCATTGTGCAACAACCATACAGAAATGAGAGTAAAATAGTATCAAAATAACAGAGTAGCATATTTTAAAATCACATAATAAAAAACTTTTAAAATATCTATTGAAATTGCTTATAAAATTAAAACTTGTGCTTTTTGCCTAGGAGTCTCCAAAAAGAGAACTTATTAAGGATATAAAAGACTGTGGCAAGTCTCTAAGATTTGCATCTTGAATGGGAATTACAAATACCATGAGAACCATCTTGTCACCCTGCCCAGCCACTGACATAAAAGATTTACTGACTTCTTTGGAAAATACTTATCCTAGTAAGTACAAAATTCCACACTTCTATGGAACAGTTCTGCTCTGGACCTGCTCTGGTACATACCTACATGCAAAAGGAGACAAATCAAGGGAAAGGAAGGGAAGGCAAGGCAAGGCAAGGCAAGGCAAAGCAAGGCAAGGCAAGGCAAGGCAAAGCAAGGCAAGGCAAGGCAAGGGATCATGGAGCTCTACCCTTTTTGGATTGGGACATCTTTGTCAGCCTGGAGCATAACAGGAAACTGTATGGCTGTAAGCACAGCTTTAGATGTCAGACCCAGGAGACACTGGTTCTCATGCAAATTGAATAACTGCTAAAAGACATCAAGACACGAGAGAAAACACTGGAAGTCGAAGGCATGTGCAAGATACTGGACATGTTTTTGCCCTCCCTACATCCATTTCCCCCTCTATTTCTGTGAAGCCATACGGCCAAACCCAGGGTTTTTTTATGTTGAGCTAATAACAATAATTACAAAATAATAAACTATTCCTTAAAAAATGCTGGGAGCTTTAGATGTCTTTTGAGCAAAAACTCATGGCAAATAAGTCGAGTCCCAGTCATCCTTCACTCTAGCCCTAATCTTCTGTATCCACCTGAAGAAGTTTCAAGGAATATGTAAGTTATGTCCATATCCTATGTCAGAAAATCTTTCCATTGGTCTTCTATTCATTCCTTCTTCATTGATAGTGAATCATAATTAGAAAAATTAACACACAGAGAGCAGTTATACTGAGCAGAATCTAAGCAACAGCTTTCCATTTCTCACTAGAAGAGGAAATTACTTTGTCAGTAGTGACAGATATTTTGTCTTTTTTAAATTGAAAAAAACAAGCTCCCTGTTCCTTGAATAATTTTGTCTGCTTTCAGCACATTGCCTCATCACTTAATGAGAAAACTTCTTGAGTGATTTTAGTAGATAGATTTTCCAGTGAATCTGCTTTTGTGTTAATGTAATAATTTATTTGACTGGGATTTTTGTGAATTTTATCTATGTGTTATGGTTACTAGCCAGGTAAGGAGTTATAGACATGAATATTCATAGCATTACATCATCTGAAGGGGGGGCTCTGAGGAGTTGGAGGGTGGGGGGGATGAGGTGTTTGCCACGGCCAGAAGCCATCCCTGGCTGGCTGGGATAGCAGAAAAGCTGCTCTGGGAACTGGAAGTGCACCATCCTGCCTCCGTCACCAAAGCAGTATGGACTATCCCCCAAAACCCCATAGCAAAACTTGGTCCTATCTGTCACCACTGCTGTCACCACCCACGCCAGAGCTGCCACTCAGGAAGCTGCTCGTGCCACCACTCAACTGCCAATGCTGCCTTGGCCACTGCCACCACTCAAGTGATGAAGCCACTTGCACCACCACTGCCACCCTGGGACCGCCACCATCACACTGCTGTGCCAGACCGCCATCGCTCGCTTCCCACCTCAGCCACGTGGAGCCCAAAACCCCAGCCGGGAGCCAAGTGGAGCTGTGCCAGTGCCAAGGGAGCTGGTTGTCAGAAAAAACTCTCCACCATTTTTTTTCTTCGCCCTTTATTCCCAGAGGGCCACATGGGTGGTGGATTCCTCTCTTAGTGGGCAAATTGTTTTCCCTGTATCTTTGTAGTTATTGCTATTTCCTTTTAGTAAACTGGTATTTTTTCAGTCATAAGCTCCTTGGGATTTTTGTCCCTCTATAAAAGGAGGGGGCATTCACCTTATTGGACTTCCCACCTCCCAATACTTTTCTTTAAACAAAGACAGTATGTTATTGAAACCTAACTTGCAAATCATCTGCTTAAACAAACCTCAACTCATGCTTTATCAGTGATCTATTAATAGGAAGTTTTTACTTGATTTTTCCATTACTGGTCTCCTATGTCATGACCCTGTTGCTCAATGTTGAATTTTTAATTTGTATCATTCCATAAAGAAAATCCACTTCTTTTTGAAAAAAATTGCTAGACCCATTTTAAGTTTCAACAAAAGTATTTTCTTCATTAAATGTATTGCTACTATAGTCATGAAATTAACTTTTTATAGACATCCAGAGTATCAGCTTTAGCTAAATAAGTTACAAACAATGTGAGATCATAGTGTGATTAGGAAATGAAAAAAAACACAACACTTATTTCTTATTGCAATTACATTCCACCTGGAGTTGTTTGTTGACATATCTTCCTAATAATATTCCTACTTTGGAAATAATCAGAATTTCTCAGTTTAACAGAAGAAACTTCTGAGATTTACATGAGCAACTTGTTAAATTTTTTCATTAGGCATCCTCCTTTCTCCATTGTAATTCTCAGAGGTGAATGCTCTTGCTTGCAGCTCACTGCAAAACAGTTCCTACTGTTATTATGCAGTTACAATATTGCTGATGATGATCCTTACACTTCCAACAGTCAAAGAACTGAAAATGGGCAAATCAAAGTTTTATAAAATAATAAAGCCAAGTTGCATCAAAAAAGAGCTTGTTTCACAGCAGAGGGACAGCTTATTTTAGCAGTTTTCAGAGACAAAAGTGAATTTTAGTGACAGAATGTACTTGTAATCCAAGCGGGTAGAAAGAAACAGCCACTCAAAGATCACCCTGCTCCAAAGATATTTCATGGATAAAGAACCAGTCAGTGCAATGTTATTCTGTTACATATAAACAGAGGGCAATGAATTAGACAAACAGAATACAGGCACATGTCATGGCTATTTTGCATTAGTGTGGTGGTGTTCTTTTTCCAACCCAATTGCCAGTAAAATGTGTTGGAAAAGATTCAGTGTATTTCATTCTCTTCCTTTAGTAAGCCCCATTTCAATCACACAGGAAAGAACAAGTAGAAAAATTCAAACTGCTCTTTTTAACTTGAGAATAAAAATCAGGTAAAATAAAAAAGTTCTAGCCTAGCCAAGTCTAAATCATATTACAGCTTTTAAATTATTATTTTTAACACTCTAAAACCTTTATAAACCTTCTGCATGTGTCCAGTTGTCTTACTAATTCTGAACTTCAATTACTGTATTATTGAGAAAGTACTTCAGCAGCAGCATACGGTGCTCTATACCAAATACAGACCCTCAGCTGAGGTTATGCTATGTGAGTAGTATACATGCCTATTTTGATGGCACAAGAGAATTCCTGACAATTTTACTCTTTGCAAGATTATCTGCTAAAACACAGAAAGCAATAATGATTATGTTGTTGTACATGGTGGGTTACACATATGGTCATGTGCTACTCTAGTCCTCCAAGTGCAGCTGGAACATAAAAGGGCAGGAGCAGAATTAAGAGAAATCAGTTCATACTGTTATGGGTTTGGGTGGAAAACAGAGTTTAGCATACTATACCCAAATTTCCTGTCTCTTTCAAGAATTGTCTACAAATATCTGATTGCTATAAATACTAGCAAGGGAAACCACTACTCAAATTATAAACAAGGAAAATGTATCTAGAAAAAAATGCAGAAATGTCAAATATAGGGCACATATTTTAAACAATTTCTTGATCATGCGAATCCTTTAGAATGGCTTTTTTTCTGAGGAAAGCAGCAGCAAATCTTATTGTGGAATTATTAAAATATAGAAGAACAACATATAAGGAAAAATATCTCAAACTGATTCCTGCACTGTGAAGAAAAAAAAGTGGTCTGAGTGGGATTGTTTTGGCACTGATATATTTTTTCCATCTCCACGTTCCACAACCTTGTCTGAAGAAAAGCAATACAATTGTCATCAACTGAGAAAATTATAGAAGTGGAAGCTACAGTATAAAGGACCTGTGCCAGGCAGAGTGTATGATTTGAGGCACCAAGTCATTCAGCTAATCAGTAAAGGAAATCAGTGTCTCCTTGTAAAAATGAGAGACTTTGGATAAAATTCAGTGCAAAATGCAAATTTTACAATTCAAACAAAATTGTAGAAGTAGCCACTGATTGCTGGAAATGGTACCTGGAAATCATATCTATCACTCACTTATTATTTTCAAACAATTTTCATTTAATCCTCTACTTCTGCCTCAATGTGCAGGTTTCTGTAAAGCAGATTAGGGTGAGACTTCTGGAATTTTTAGAGGATGTTTTAAGAAGGTGCTCAAAAGGGATGTTGTTGGTGTGCTCATTCCCATAACTTAGAGAAGACATATTTGGATCTCTTCCTTATGCTATTATATGAATAAAATATAACAAATCTGGATATAAAAACAAGGAAACTGATTCATAGAGTCAGAAGCTGAAGAACATCCTTTGGTTTGAGTTATATTATTTTGCAAGAGATATTTAAAAATTGAAAAAAATATTGGTTCTTACATTTGAAAATGTCCTTTTCCTGAAGCAGGTGGATATTCACACATTAATGAGAATCTTTTATCTAAACCTCTGTGTTCTTGCTCAGCCTTATCACTGGTCAGAAAGTAAAAAATTTGTGACTTCTATCCCTGAAAGTTTTCAAGGCCATGTTGGATGGCCTTTAAGCCACCTCGTCTAGGGGAAAATGTCCCTGCTCATGGCAGGAATGTTGAAACTAGATGATCTTTAAAGTCCTTTGCAACATAAACCATTCTATGATTCTATTATTCTATTATTCTAATAATTTAATGTGTCTTATTTACATATCAGTAAAATTATATGTATTCATATATAATTATAAAAAATAAAATGTTGTACATGTATGCATTATTATATAACAACAAAAATTATGTGTTCTAACTCCCTTTTAATACTTAATACTCAATTAAGATAATTGCAACATGTCTCCCTGGAGTTCTTAAATTGAATGATCTCAAGTGTCTTTGCCATCATAAAAGCCTCTATGATTTGAAGACAGGTAATATAGTATAAACAGCTGTGTACCAGAGCTTTTGGAAAAGCGGTTTCCCTGCCCCTTGACGTGGCAGAGGAGGAGCTGTGATAGCAGCTTGCAGGAATCTTTGGGGTTGAGGCATATTACATGGCACATCATTACAAGCCAGAGAGCACTCTTGGCTGGTGGTGCTGCGTAGGCTGGCACTGTGTTGCTCAGTCTCACAAGATAGAATTGGTGGAATGAGGAGAAAGGCACTGTAAAACACCCTGAAGTTTAGGGACTTGCTCTTTCCAACAGATGGGAGACCTCAACATTGTGCAGCCACACTGAAACCATTCTGAACTCAACTACCATAGAGATAAAAGTATATATTTGCAAAGCTGAAATAGGTTAAAGAGCAAACAAAGCATTTAAAGACATAGGCGTCCCTAAAGGAAACAAACAAATCCTTTTCAATTAGCATTTAGATTAGGTTAAACCTTTCTTTTACCCTCTGCATCTCACCTCTTGGGCCTGAGTATAGCTCCAAACTGAGGATCTTCATTGTCACAAGATTTTTACACCTCATACAAAACACTAGTGATTCAGTAGTTTTTCTATACCTTTGTCTTTTCTTTGGGATTTGTTCAAATTAAGGACTTTTTCCTCTTCCCCACAAAGGTGTTTCTCAGGGTACAATTTCAGGTTATGTTAAATCAGAGCTAACTCTGGTGTCTGTGATTAAAAATATGGAGCTTTCATATTTTGTGACTGTCATGGGTGGGAATGGAAAGCTTAGACAAAATTTGTTAAAGAAGCCCTGCCACTGAGTCACGAGGCACAGAAAGGATGTCCCTCCTTCCAAATCTTTTCTGGGAGGAGCCTTGGTGCAACTAGATCCAATCTTAGCCTCAGATTTCATCAGTGGTTTAAATTTAAGGAATTATAGAGGTGTGATTGAACCACTTTTATCCCACATGTTTTCATGATGGCAATCTGAGAATATATAACATGAATCATTTACTATTTCAAATTATGAGACAAAATACCTTAATCAGAATTATTTACTGCACAATATAAACACTAACAGTACTAGTAGTATAGTATAAGATAGGATAGTGCACTATATTAAAGCAATTATTGAAGTAAACATATTAAAGCTAGTGAAAGAAATAATCATTAATTAGAGATTGATGTAACTCACTCACATGAGCGCTCATGGGGAGATCTCTTTCTCTCAGCCTCAAGGAGTATCCTTGTGATGCATCCCCACCCAAAGGAGGAATCTCCACACATACACCCCAAGAAGCATTATGGTAGAAGGAGGTTATAGGAAAATGGACTGGACTTTAAAAACAAAAAGTGGCTGACTGACAGTCATCTACTCCTGGTGGTTGCCTCATCATCAGGATGTTAATTTGAAATTGAAGCCAGACTGGTTTCCACATCACCTGGCCCATCTCAGCCCACCACTGATACATTTGCCAATAGGGCATTGTCTTGGTTACATTCCAGGGAGTACTGTCCTGCCATACTAACCCAGGGCAGTGGATTTCTGCCCCTTCCTCACATTGGACTCAGTATTTGTGCAGCGGCAAGAGGGGCTGCCTCAACTTGCTGCTCTCAACATGTAACTGCACTTTTACACCTCATGCCAATATGAAAGGAGTTATGACCTGCTTGCTACTTAGTCTGCAACTTGGAAAATGCCTATATTGCTGGTCATAGCCCTATTAACACTCTAGATAACTAAATGAATTAAAGCGCAAACTTACTGGTCCATAAAAAACTGCAATATTTCTCCTCTTATTCTCCAGTCATCCAGCTCTTCTGTGTTATCAATGTGTGCTCCCCAAGGCATGCCATAGCCAGTGTAATGTGTTCACCAGACCATTCTGTAAGACAGTTGAACTCACAGGCTGCCCAAGGTTAATCTGTGAAAAATTATTTTTCTTTTGCCTTACTAAATTGAGTTGCATCAGAGAATAATCTTAAGAATATCAAAGGTCTCACTAGAATGAAGTGAGAAAGAACTCAGAGAGGCAGGTGCTGCTTTTATCTGAAAGTTGCTGGGCATTGATTTCATAACAGTAGTTACTCCCTTCCAACTTTTGAATCACTAGAGGCACTTAAAAATGGCATAACAAAAACATCTAAACAAAATGCTTAACGGTTTCTGAACCATTTGACATTGAACAAAATGGGTCTTGATATTCAGCCTCAGTTCACATATGGCTTCATCTGCACCTGGAGCTTTATTGGGCACTGGAGGAAAGGAGGATTTTCTACCTAAAAAAATTAAATTGTCTCTTGTCTTCTCCCAAAGTTCCACACTATGTATTTTACACAACTTGTGCAAAACAATTCTCTAAAAATGCATCTTCATGTCTGTGTCAGGTTCAATGCAGCACTTCCAGCATGACAGTGGACACACTGCTTAGGGCTTAGGGCTTTGATAGCTCAAGAGGATAGAATTAATATTGCCCTTGACTGGGGCAATTTTATCATGGATTATACTATTTTGAATACCTTGTAACGTCAGCTGGTTTAACTTGACTGAAATTATTGACCGCATGAATGTCAGATGTGCAAACAGAAAGACCACATGAGTTCAATAGATTGCACTTGCTAAATTCAGTAGTGGATCTAGGAATCTGGCAGTTGGCTAGTGTACAATATAAAGTACAGAGCATGGGGGCAAGGGGATAGGCAAGTCAACTGAAGTGCACAGAAAGTGCAAAACCACTGCTTTGTTCCCCTTTTAAAAAATATTTCTAATTTGACTCATATAAATAAAAAACATCACTGAATATCCAAGAGTTTCTGTAAAGCTTTGCAGGTGGTTTAAATGTTTTTGCTCACTAAAGCAAGTTTTATTCTAAATGTAAAGACAAATGCTTTGCTTAGTGGAAAGCTTTAACACTTTGGCAGCTCTCTAGCTTTTCAGAGTTTTGTAAAAACATTAACACAGGAGTTATGACTCCTATGAAATAGGCAAATATTATTATCATCCTTTTACACATGGGCAACTTGTGAGACAGGGGCTGCAGCTTGCCCAAGCCCGAGACCACACAGCAAGCTGGTGGAAGTGCCAGCTCTAGGATTCAAGAATTCCTGGATCCCAGCCTAGTGCACAATCCACCAGACAGCCTGTCTGCAGCCCTTTGCTATTGCTGCATGAAGCTACCCAGTTTTTGCCTTATGAATATCTGACTGTGAAGAATTATGTCTTCTGCAAGTGTTTATGAGATTGCTCCAGGGCAAAGTTTTTTTCCCCTATTGCTGCTGGAAAATACAGATTACTTTAGCAAAAATGTGGGGGAAGGGAAGGAAACATTCTGGAATGAAATTATAAACGAACAGTTTTACAACCAGACATTAAGAAAATAGTATGAAAAAGTTCCAGTCCAAACTCTTCTATAGATTTTCTGACTCCAAAAGAAACAGGGAGGAGGTTATTCTATTGTTGTCACCTGTAAGGACAGACTTTCATGTTTCACTACAAAATAATGAAATCACATAGTCTCAACTCACAAAAAAAGGTTGGTTAAGGAAGCAAAGATACCAAACAATGGCTTGTAATCAATGAGGACTTTTGTGGCTGCCTCTGCAAAATGCAGCCGCAGCCTGAGGAGAAGGGACAAACCAGACCTTCAAGTGGGAGCAATGGAACTGCACAACTGCTTTACAGCAATGCTGTCATGTGAATAGAAGACATCTATAGCTATCCATTAAGTGCAGCAATAAAAAAACCATTTGTGCCTCCTTATCTTGCTCGGTAAATTCATGTTCAGCATAAATGTTAAAGGCATTTACAGAAGGAAGAAATGTACTGATAGGGAAAGTTTGGCTACTGTAATTTTGGGAAGTGGAATTTGGATACCAGAGCATGAAGGAGCACCTCAATTAAGAACCTGCTGGAGTTTCAGTTATAAAAGTGCATTCTCACTGTCCAGAATGCTCATGTTAAGGCAGGATTTTTGCAGCACCTCAGAAGGTAATGCTGCTTTGTGAATATTTTCTAGCAATTCACTGCCACTGTTGAGCTTTATTGGTTCCCTATAATTCAGTTCTGGTTGATCCTGAGAAAATACTGCCAAGTAACATTGCAAACCCTATACCTGATAAAAGCCTAACTCCACAGTTTTGAGAGACCTGCCTTTGAAATAAGAACCACTGTTTGCTACAGCCCTGATCTTAGGACCTGTTGCTTGCTGCAATCCTGGTTTCACAGTGTTTGCTGCCAGGGCCAGCCTAGGAAAGCAGGTATGCATGGGAAGACTGTGTAAGATGTGAGGAGTGGATAAATACAAGTTGAAGACAAGCATGATTCTTCATTGAGCTGGGAAGAAAAGTAGAACCCTCCATACAGCCTGTAGCTCTTTTTTGGAGCATCTCCATGGATAGATATAGAGGGAGAGCATTCCTTTCAAGACTCCTTCAAAAAGGTTTAATAAATAGTGCTTCATTATGTTGGCATCCTAGCTCTAGATGATACAGATAGTGTTGTTTAGCCTGCAGTGTGATATTAAACACCTAGATCTGAATTTCTACCTCAGTAATAAGTTGTAAATTCTGCTGAACTTGCTCTTCTCTTTTCATCTGAGTCTATCTTTTTTCTCATTTCTGCTGCATCTTATTTCCTAACAGACTACATTGGCTCTTACTCTACATTGCATTTACATCTACACTACATCCACACAGGAAAAATCACATAAAGGCAGGGCTCTGGCCTGTGACCACTCAAACTGCATAAGTGTTGAAATGACCCTTTATGCATTTATAACCTTTGAACGCTATCTCAGTCACTCCCAGGCACTGTTTGGGGAACACACAGGATGCTCTCCATAAGTCAGTAAGAACTAGGACAGGAGAGGGGAAATGTTTAGCTGTAGGCTTGCCAGACTCACTCTTAGGGACAGACAACTGGCTTGTCTTTTTTTTTCTTAGTTTAAGTCATTTATGGGACTGTCATTTTTTGCCACATTTTGTCCTTTCACCTGTCTCAAAAGAAGCAGACCTCAGCAAAGGCCTTGTTTCAATAGGATTTCTATATGTTTGTGTCTTGCATTATTTGGGATTTTTCTTGCTTTGTTTTAATATAAAGCATTTACTGCTGTTGTGCTTCTATAAATTGGAGGACTCACAGTTTTAGCCTTTGCACAACAGAAGATAATGCAGCCTGTGATGGTCCTGTCCCTGCAGGAGTTAACTCCTGAATTTTGGGCCAGTACTTGGGAAAAATATTCATGTATACTTCAGCATTGCACTTTGGTAGAGGGATCTCCTGACCTTGAGCAATGAAGACATTGTACCTTGTTCATTGTACATTGCTTATTTTACTTGAGCAATAAAGATGTTGTTGAAGGTGGTATAACATTCTCACTAGGTTACAAAATCCTTTGAATAACTTGAGTCTTCAAGAATATGAAAACCTTGATCAGAGATGAAATGCTGTACTACTTAGGAATAACTGGTCTTTTCATTTAATATCTAAAAATGTACTCTAAGACATATTAGTCAAATTTTGCATTAACTCTGCTGATATTGAATTAGAGAAAGAACAGGAAGCTTTCTAAAACAATACATTTTGATTTAAAATATCAAATGTGGGGATGATGATTCCTCAAAAGAAAAGGAAAAGCAGGGTGACTGGACCTGGTGTCAGTCTGAAGGCTGACAGTCTAATGTAAAAAGGGAGTGAGGTGCTGAGCAGCTGTGTTTGTTGTGGTCATATAGATATGGCATTCTGACAGCAATATCCAATGTCCATGGACTTGAATGCTGTCTGATTACCAAGAAACAGCAATAAATTCATAGCCACTGTAGACATCAGGCTCTTCTCTTTTAGTGAAGTCAGTAATTTAGATAATTAAAAAAATTCATATCTCTGAGCTAGCATATCCTTGTTCTCTGATGGGTTGTTAATAGTTGATATTTATGTAATTCCAATTGCAATGAATAGTGATGAGAGACTAAGAAAGGAAACTCAAATCATTCATTGTTCCTTTTCCAGCACAGCCATGCTTCAAACAATTGGGAGCTCAGACTGCATTTATGAATCTTATTTGAAAACATTCCCATGAAAAACAATAGATTTTACCAAATGCCACATTGAAACAAAGGTCTCTCTGACAATTTATCTAGTAAAGGGGCAATGGCATTTGCAGGCATAAACAACAGTCAGAGGCATATAAGTGATATTTTTAAACCCATAGATACTCCACTGACTTTTCAGAAAGGTTAAAAATTTATGATTTCAGAATCAAAAACTGATGTGACCTACATAAAAAAATCACTCTAATTTCTTAATTAGACCAAGCTGTAACTGCACACTCTGGTTAAGAGCCGCAAAGAAATTATGCAATAAATCTTCTGACTGTCCTCCAAGAATGTGGAAAGGAAGGCAGTGATGAAGAGGACAGAAAGAACAAGATTGGAATGTTTCATGTTATCCTCTTTAAAGTTCCCTTGCATAGGGTCTGAGACTTCAAGCACACAAGCCAAACAACTGAAGTGATCAAATTTGTAGCACTAGGTTGAAGGAAGAGCCCAAATGTTTTAACAGCTGCATTTTTAAGTTGTTTTTTGGGTTTGTTTTCTTTTTCCTTTACCTAGTTTGCTTCAGGATCTGATTTCTTTCTGAAGGGGTGGGCTCGGTGCCTGCCAGGAGCCCAGCAGGAAATGTTTACTCTGAGACACATAGAGATGTTTCCCTTTCTTTTCAAATGGTTCTTTTTCTCTAGGAGAGAGGGGGGGGAATTCTCTCAATAAAGGTTCTCTTAAAACAAACACGCCTTAGAAAAATGTGTTAATCCGAAGGTTTGTTTTCTGTCTTATGAAAAATCTATATGAAAAATATATCAAGAAAAACCACATCACACATTACTGTTGCATAGTTTTCTTCTCTGTCTACTGGACCAGCCTTTGCAAAACACTTGTCATTTTCAGTGTCTCAAGCAGGGACTTGAACTGCCCTGTGGATTTCCTGTGATTTCAGCCTTTGCTTGCTCTTCACCAGAAGAGCTGTATCACTGCCAGCCTCTAGCAGAGTGAGACAAAGTTTCTCTGAGCTGTGATTTGTACCAGCACAGCTTATTCCAGTTCGATGCAAATTTCTAATATTAAAAGAAGTTTTTTCAATATACTCCAGATGCAGCTGCACATATGATGAAATTACTGAATGGACATACTCTCCCAGGACAAACACTAAAATACCAAGTGTGGTTCATCAGAGATAATAAACAATGTCAAAGACCCTGACAATGTTTCTCCTTTCTTCTTCTCATCCCATAAACAGAGTTCCACTCTTGTATTTGAGAGATTTCAAGCCAGTGGATGTACACACAGCATACATGGAGCAAATATGCTCAAGTCATTGATGATAAATGAACAGTATGACAAGAACAATATACTAATTCCTTCCCCCAGCCTTCACACATACTTACCATTCACAGCCACATGGGAGACCAAAAATACTTTTTAAAGACAAAAATAAGATTGTCAGCTTAATGCAGTTACTCAAGAAGGCATGCTAGGAGTAAAACAAACAAAACCCCAAAATAACCACCAACAAGGAGACCTGGCTGACAGTAAGATTTATTAGTTGGGTGATGATTCCCGTGTAACTTTGTCTTGTTGCTTTGAGACAGTATCGCAGCATGTTCATGTGTGGTCCCAGCATTCAGAGTATGGTCAGATCTAGAGCTCTGGGAAGGGGTTTTGGAACAGTCCTGCCAATTTTTTTAAGCAGTCAGTGTTTCATCCCACAAGGAATATTATGAATGCCTGTCATTTACTGCTCTCAGTGTCTGCCAGGCCTCACTGCAGTCACCAGTACACAACAATTCTGTTTGCAATGCCCTACTTGTCAGGGATGAAGTTGGATCTTTTCCTGATTTACTGAAAGACAGGTCTCTGGTGGCAACTTTTTTTCCCTGTCGTTCTCCAGTGGGGAGTATGTGGAGAAATCTCTTCTCTTCATGCCCTGGTTACCCTTCAAGTCTAAATTATCTTTAGAAAATGTGTTTTGGTTAAAGAAGCCCATTTGCTTGACTTTACTGGATGGAATTTGAGAAATGGCAATCCAAGAAAACCTGTGACTTGCTTCTTGGAGGTTACTACCAAAAGGGCAAAGAGAACAAAGGAGTTATTTGACAACTACACCAACTTTCTCACTTCCACATACTCTACAAAGTGTTGGCTTTGATCTAAAAAGTTCTTAGATGTGGCTAACCAGGATCTTGGAGAGGTGTCTGTTCATCCTGTGAATGGAAGCAACTCCTTGGAGTAGACTCTAATCACCTGCAGCATTAAGTCTAGCCTTCACTTTCCCAGGTGCTCTGCAAAAGATCCAGTTTGTTGCTTGTAGGCTAAGTCAGTGTAGCCAAGCTTCAATACATGCTGCTGACATGAAGGGCAGTCTTGTCCCTGTTGTTACCTCTGCTCACCTATTCCTATTCTCCTTTAGTCTTAACCATGACTAGGAAATTGTGTAGCCTCAGTCAGGCCTAACTGAGCCTAAAAATTTCTAGTGTGCACATAAAGGATGAAGTGGGGCTGCTTTTTTGGATAGTAACGTTGCCCAGGTTTAGAACCATAGAATCACGTAAGTTGTAAGGGGCATAAGGAGGTCCTGTAGTATCAACATCTGAGCAGTGCCACTTGTAATCCATTGACACTTTGACTTTGAACCTTTAGCAGCTATCCTCTGAGCCCAAGAACCACAGCTTTCCATTCACCATGTAATCATGGCATCATTAAATGGTTTGGGTTCAAAGAGATCTTAAAGATCATTTCGTTCTAACCTGTCTGCCCATAGCAGGGACAATTTTCACTAGACCAAAGTCTCATCCAACCTGTCTTTAAACACTTCCAGTGATGGAACATCCACAGCTTCTGTGGATAACCTGCTCAACACCTCATCACCCTCACAGTAAAGATTTTCTTCCTAATATCTTATCTAAACCTACCCTCTTTAAAGCAATTCCCCCTTGTCCTATGACTACAGACACTTGAAAAAGTCCCTCTCTGTCTCTCTTGTATGCCTCCTTCAGGTACTGGGAGGTGCTACAAGGTCTGCCAAGAGCCCTCAGGCTGAACAAACCCAATCCACCCATCTAGGCCCTACTTCCCTAATTTGGCTACAAAGACATTATGGCAGACCTTGTCAGAAACTTGACTAATGTCACAGTAACATTCGGTCACAGAACGGCACCTTAACAAATGCTCCACTTGCATGGAAAGTTGTTGCTTCCCCTCCCACCGCCACCCAAGCAGCGTAAGTTCATGTGGTGACAGTCAAATCAGGGAAACTGCTCTGTCTGGCAATGAATAGAAGACTATATCTCTACCATGTCATTTCCTGATTTAATTCCAGGGAAATGCCAGCACTGTAGGGGGAGCTCAAGGAAAGGCTAAACCTTTGGGAAGATCTGTAGGGGCAAGACCATGGACAACACCCAGGGTCTGTGGTGCCCACCTCTGGGATGGGGCAGGCCTGAGGTAACTTGGAAAGAAGCAGGAAGATCAAGGCTGGTCCCTGGGAATCCCTGGGCCAAGGCACATCCCACAGCTCCTGAGTGAGGAAAGAAGACAGGCCAAGGGACAATGTCCAGGTCCAAACAGGAGTCGTGATTGCAGGAAGTATCACACCATGAGGTGGTTCTGAGGTCAGGCTAGGAAGCCAATTTCTAGGTCAGTGTTTGAATCAGGTTCAGGCCAGACAGAGACACAGCGAGAAGGCAGGACCAAAGGCCAGGCAGTAGGTCTGTGCAGATGGCGAGGCACAGCTCCGCTGGACACATAGCTTAGTGCTCATGCAGTACAGTGTGAGTTAGTGGTGAAAGCTTGGGCTGAGGTCAAGGAGAGCTCCTGGGCTCACCGGTGTGGGAGCAGGCTCCAAGGGAGGCTGGTCAGGGCCATTAAGATTAATTAGCGCCCTCAGAGCCCTGACACATGCACAGCAATGCAAGTGAGAGTTATTGGTCATCACATAGCTACTAATTTCATCCTTTATATACTTTAGTTAGTCAGTAGTAGAATCCTGTTTGTCGCCTCATAAAATTATTTTAAATCATCCTTAAATTAAAAAAAAAAAATTGTATGTTTTTGCCACATGCCAGAGTCCTCAATGGGAGTCATTCTCTCTAGTCTGAAGAAAATAAACTGACTTTTGCTGATTTGTACATTCATAGAATCATAGAATAATTTGAGTTGGAAAGGACCTTTTAAGGGTCTTCTAGGCCAATACCCCTGCAAAGAGCAGGGACATCTTCAAGTTTGATTTTGTTCCATGACCTTATTCTCCACAGCAATATCTCTACCTAAAGTTTTGGATCCAGAAATAGATTGAAAAAAACCACAAAACCATGGCTTGTCTTTGTATAAATCAAGGTGTCATTTCATACAGATATTACATATATGACATACACCATCATCTAGACATGAGCATTCCATGTAAATGGTGGATTAACTGAAATCAGTTTCCACATAGCATGGACAGAACAGGAAGAAAGCAAAGCAAGAAAGTAAACATCTAAATTTATTTTCCTGATGAGCGTTCCTTCAGGGCAGAGGGAGAACTTCTTTATCCTTAAAGTTGTCTCTTTTTGTGCCTATGTTGAAAAAAGCTTTCAGTATAGATGGGACACAAATATGAATCACTCCCACTTAAAGAGGAAGAATGCATTTGGAGCCATCAGACTTCAAGGTTAAAAATTTATTGTAGAGTTTATTGTGGTTCAGATGAAGAGCTCATTTTCACAACTTGAGTGAAAGTAATTATATTTTACTTACCAGTCTGATGCAGCAATAAATGTGTCAGTAATAAAAGTGGAATTCAATAAAAGAGAAGCAAACAGGAACAGCTGATCTTACAGCCTGTGAGGCACACACCTACAAGACCTAAGAGACGAGACTCAGGAAAGCTTCTTAGTTCTCAGGTACAGTGAAATATGATCTGTCTCATGGAAAGACCTTTATGTGCACTGTCTTTTCCTTCTGCTTTTCAGAAAATAAAAATTAAGCACGTGCATGGGAAGAGAACCGTGGCAAACCTTAGCCTGAACTGAAGACTTGTTGTGAGGGGGAATCTGATATATATCAGCATGCAAATTGACTGCAGTGGTAGTGACTGGATGATGGTTCTGCAGCTATGTACTACTTTCCTTCAAAAATTCCATACATTTTATATTATTATTTATACAAAACAGAGAAAATTATCTCAGAAAATATAGCTGTTTGAGGGTTTTTTCCGCTAGCTGAATTCTTAACAAGCCTTTCCCTTCTCAGTGATGCTGTGTGACTTCTTAAATTGGGAATTGAAAGTCGGTAGAGAACATGCCCTGTGTTATTCAGAAACCAACTACTGTACTACCTACAATGCAAACAACTTAGCAGAGTCTCTTGCCCAAATTCTCAAGCTGTGTTTTGAGGACCTTCTCAAAGTAGATTTTTATTCTCAAAGAAAATTAGTAAGCCCTTTCTTCATTAAGCAGGAGCTAGATCACTTTTCAGTTCTAATGGAATAACTTCCACTGGAAAAAAAAGGCGCAGGACAGGCATAGACCAGTGAAGGAAACTACCTAGAATCAAGTTAGCAAGACAAGTTAAAGGTGTGCACCATCCTTAGATAAAGCTGACTCTTATAGAAAAACACTTTGGAAACATTCTCAATTTCTTAATTTTATTTCATTGTTATATTTATTCTTCTGATCAAGATAACCTGACATTTCAGTGAAGGAATATCAGCAATTAAAAATTAAATTTTTTTAATAGCTTAATAATATTGGTTCGGAAACTATCCTGGGATTTACATCCTAATCTTTCAAAAGGATACCACCTTAGCATACAAAGACAGAAACATGAAAACTCCACTCCTTTACTCTGGTACCAAAGTGCTCTTTACTTACTCCCATGGCTTAAACATAACAGTTCTGTCAGAGCAACATTTGAACTGACAAAACACTCACAGTCTCTCCCTTTTGTTTCTTTTCAGCCTAGACAAGATTTAGAGTCATTTCTGTCTGAAGGATCCGTGACTAAAAGTGGATGAAGATGCACAAGTGAACCTCTGTGTAGTGTTCTGAGGAAAATGAAAACAAAAAGATAGCAGAAGGTGTCACCCCTCACTTCTAAGCCAAAAGATTGGATCTTAAGTGACACACAAATGTCACATGGGAAATTTTACCCACAGGGAAGCAAATAAAGCCTGATTTGTTACAAACGAGCTTTTGAAAATATTGTTTACCAGACCATTGTGTCAAGGTATGAGCCTGAAGTGCAATATGCAAGCCACAGCAATCTGTACCTTGAAGAAGAGAATATATTGCATTTAGAACCTTCATTTCCATGTGAAGTTGTG
Organism: Myrmophylax atrothorax; assembly: GCA_026770055.1. Lineage (NCBI taxonomy): Eukaryota > Metazoa > Chordata > Aves > Passeriformes > Thamnophilidae > Myrmophylax > Myrmophylax atrothorax. The sequence goes on along the minus strand of JAOXXN010000265.1, from coordinate 30,771,086 downwards.
GGATTAAATTGAATTTTTGAAAGGTAAACAAACTAAAACAAATGAGAAAGTGTATTGCTTGGACTTGAGTGAGGGAAAAATTAATTTTAGATTGATACCTATTCTTTCAACTTTTTCAAGTTTCCTGTTTCAATCTTTGAAAAAAAAAAAAATTCTCTTTGCACAACTCCTGAGAAGAATTTGCTCTATGAAGGAAGTAGGAGGCAGAAGGAGCTAAGTACTCCCTATAGATTGCCCTTTTTTGTTAGTGTCAAACAACAGAGGAGAGGCTGAAGCAGACTGCAGCACCAGCAGCATGCAGCCAAGAATGTGATAGCCAAAACTGCCAATGATTTCACTAGAACAGGCAAGGAAATCTGTAATGGGATCTAGAAGTTAATTTACTTACAAGGAGTTGCTTTGCAATAGTTCTCCTTGTCTTTATGTGAGGCTATCCTGCACCTACATCATTCACAAGCTCTCTAAAGAAGTCTTCATTCATATTTTTTTATTATATAAACATCTAATTACCATGATAAACTTGCTATGTTTTTGCTCCATGGAATTAAGTATCAAGTTGAATAGTCAAACTATGGAAAGTTGTTTAGATAAGGTTACCATCTTACAAGAAGTTATTCGGTCTTCTTTAACACTTAATAGAGAAATGGTCACTTCCAAGAGCCATTTCATCTCATATTTGTGTATGTTAAAATGAGAGGAGTAAAATAGCTTCAGGAGTTTCTTTGTCTCTCTGAAGTCTCTGCCTGCTAAGGAAAACTTCAGGTGCTTAGTTTGAACTAAACATTTAACATCAGCATAGGTGCAACATCTTGTCTCTGGTAGCAGATAGAAAAATAGCATGGGAATCAGTACACAAATAGGTTGATTACTCCTCTGCCTATAGTGTGATCCCTTTGTATCAGCATCTGGCAGATAGTAGTTTTGAGACTGGCTGAGACACAGACAATGTCTGGATCATCCTTCTTGGTAAGCTTGGAAAGCCACCCTCAATGTTTGTCTAACTCCTCCTTGAACCACGTTCATGAACAATTCATAAATAATAATCTGTGACAGTGAGTTCCACCAGTTAATTTCTCCTTGTGGTCTTTAAACACAAGACTTGATAACAACAAGGAATGAAGCAAAACAAAGGTTTTCTTTCCTATTCACCAAAGTTGTTACTAGATTTAAGTTTAAACAGGGATATAACTGGGTTCCATCTGGTGATACTATTTAATTGTATGTGAATATCTTTTGTGGTCAATATAATTCTTTGAAATTACTAAATGACATGCTAATTTCATGCTAATATATTCACATGATGTTGTGTAAATCTATCATTTTTCATGCGTTTTTTTCTATAAGTATATATTCTTTGACCACTAGAACTTCAGAAACTCTTATGATTGTTGATCTTTAAAGTTAGACTGCTGTAAAAGGTTCATTTTCACAAATACCTTAACAACATAGAAGCCCAGGGTCCACTACTATCAAAAAGACATGTGCTCCTACCCCTCATAAATGCTAGGGAAGATGATAGCTAGCAGTTTGGCATAGCTCTATACAATACTCAGTAATGTCTTTTTCAGTGCAATTTACAGCCTCCTTGAAAAAAAGAACTAAACTAATTTTGGAAGATCAATAAGCAAATTTTTTAATTAGATGGATGAAAAATAGGCGTAAATTACACAATCTTAATGTACGGCCTTCCTAGAAACAAATTACCAAAAAACCCAAGCAAGCCTGATCCTACTTCTGGTCTACAAATAACTTTTGTTCACTTCAGCCAGTTCTCTGTGTGCACAGGAAGAACTTAATCTAACATGTTTGTCTATTTAAAGTATACAGTATAGTATTTATTAAATCACCATGTCATGAGTGTTAATTATCAAAGAACAAAACAATATAGTAATTCTGGGCTTGAGAAAGGAAAGAACTCCACTACTATCCCATTAACAGATACATTCTTCATTCTCTCCTGTTGATAAAGAGCATATAAACTCAGAACAGCTGTCACTTCTAATTAAGCTGAATAAATTCGACTTGTAAGAAATGCCTTTTTATAATTGCTGCATCTTTAATAGAACACTGAATACTGTTAAAATGACACTGAGAAACAGAAGCCTTTTTTCTTATATTCCTTTTGTTCAAACTAAGTGTGACTCTAAGTGTGTAATAATAGAAGGTTTGTAATATTTAAAAGTTTGACCATGTTATTTATTCTTAAATAGAAGTGTTACTGTTAAGAAAAGCCACACTGGTAAGAGATATCTAAAAGCCTGTCTTATACGAGGGAAAATCGGGGGTTAGCATTGTCTGCTCTAAGTGTGTAACTCAGGATCTTGAGTACTTGGGTGTGTATGCATGCCCACACACAGAGTGGGATTTCTGTCCCAGATAGCAATGCATGCAAATAGTCATAGCTGGTGTACAACTAAGACCAATCTGTCCAAAATAAAATCAATCAGAGATAATCAGAATGATGTTCTTTCCTAAGATATGCATGGCCTAATTTTATCTCCCTGAGATACTAATGTGTATGCAAGTATGTAGATATGCTGCAACTGATCAGCATTGAGGTCTCAGTTTTGATTACTTGGTTAAATCTAAAGCCAGTTGTATGCTGTTTTTATAGCTCATCATATTCAGTTTGCATTACAAAATAAAATTTGGAGCTAAAGCTAAATAAAGCAAAATTAAATTTCTGCATTTCTGAACTACCCTCGTCAGGTCTGCACATACCAAAATCTGATTTCTGCAATGTGAAGCTGGATTTTTGAGTGTTTAACAGTTTTCAATCATGAAAACAGTACGCTTCACAATACACTGATACAATTATTTAAGTGCTCTTTTGCAAAAACCAAAACCATAGATCCTTCAGTAGTAAGCTACCAAATCTACTTTCCTGAAAACAATACCTGTGAACAGTTTAATTATCTTGTTATTTCTTAAATCTTCTTGCCAAAAATCTTCACTGGATTAAGTATTCAACACCAAGAGATTAGAGAAGTATATCCCTGTAGCTCCCACTGCACATTTTTCCACATAATCACCAGGATTAGCTTTCTAAGGAAGTAGATCAAAGCTTTATTTCCTTGTGGCTATCCGATAATAAAGGCTAAGGATAAACCAAACTCTCATCACTTTTTCACTTACCCCCCGACAACCAGATCGTGACTAAATAAGAATGTGAATATAGTCAATGTAGAAAGCTGCAGTAGTCTACAACAGCTATAATAGTAGGAGCACAGCAGAGTAATAAAAAGAAGCTAGAAGGATGGTGAGTTACATAAAGTCTTTAAGGATACATAAAGGAAAACAATTAATAAACTGCAGAGCTTTTTGAAAGTGACTGAATAAATATTCACAAGTAAATACTACTTGTGTACGTATCTGTGGAGAAAGTGTCCATTAATTACAAAATCCCATGCTGCATTATGACTGATACTTTGAAAGCAAGATTTTATAAAAAATTATCTGTATCTGATCAAGAACACAGTGCTTATTCTAAGCAACAGCACCAGGCAGATCCATTGTTCAATGCACATAATAATTCAGGTTGGCACTTTGCAAAAAGGTCAGTGCCTATTTTGTTATTTTCCTGTACTGTTATGGACAGTCAGAGATCAATAAAAAGACCTGTATTTGTACATAAGATCATTAATTTCTGCAGGGTTATGTGAAAAAAGGATACTTTGTCTACAGGTTGAAAACAAGACCTTCTGGGAATAGTGCTAAATTTTCCTCCTTCTTCTACTTGGCTTATTTGAACACAAGCCCTCAATGGCTTTGTGTTAAATTAGAAGAAAGGTAAGACTATTACAAAAATATTCATGGTACTTGATTTTTTTAAAAAAGTTTTAGCATAAATAAAGCCATTGTAGCTTTTACTGCTATGTATACATATTGCATATATATATATATAAGTATATATGTATATAAGTGTTTATATATTCTGCTTTGCCTGGGAACAATTTTGTACTTGAAGCCCACAGGTGTTTGCTCTGCTTTAGTTACTCTGTGGTAAAAAAAATGCTTCTCATCACCAACAATTGAAAGCCAAGGCTTGTTGTGACTTTGCCACTTAGTCACTCTGATCCCCATTTCACACACACACACGCACACGCACACACACACACACAAATGCATCAGAGTACTGTTCTGGACCTCAAATAACGATTACAAACCATTCTAAGGCCCATGAAGGACAACACTATAGAAAAATATTCTTGTATTTTCTTCTGTCAAACAAACAAAAAAATCCATTTTAAATGCAGTATTTTTGATAAAGTATGTTCATGCTGTGCAATTCATGACTAAAAGAATTTGTAATCTATAAATTGAGAACTAATTTTGTTATTCTATCACTTAAGTTTCTTTGCTTGTATTAACCTTTATTCTAAAAGTCTGTGAATGTACCATAAATACATGACTCTTTTTACAGACTGTAACGTTGTTGAATTGTGAGAAAATACATGCATACACAAACAAATGTACACACATATGCACACAACTCCTCCTGTGTGTATTGAATTTTTTTACAAGCCATATAATAAAAATATCCAAAATGTTCATTTAATAGGAAGTAATTTCTTCTTATAAAATTTTGTAAAGACTTCTATAAAATCTGTATCAATGAATATTTAAAATTATGTCCTAATTTAAAGAACAAGATAAACTCCTGAATAATTTCTACTTACATTTGCTAGCATGTTAATCTAAATTTAATTAACAGATAGTACCACTGAAAGAGCAGAAACAACATATTATTTCACTGATGTTTTATTAGCACTTTGAATTTTTGTATGTGTGTTCCATTGATAGACTGGATATAAAGATTGCTATTTGTTTAATATCCTTATTCCCTCAGCAAACCAAGACATTTTATTTTGTCTGTAGCTCTAAATACAGTAATTTTGAACATGCTTTTTGTCTGTAATTCCGTCTCAGACACAGCTCATTTATTTAATAGCCTTGCTCTTATAACTGTGTTAAATGTGTTTTTTCCCTGCTAATTCCTCTGCCTCAATCCAGATGTACAGCCCTTGTACCCATATCTACACAGTAAATGTGAACCTTCCAGTTTTTCAGGCTTGCATCTGACCCTCCCTGTCATGGAAAGGACAAGTTAAGACATTCTCAGCACAGCTTCATAGTTTCCCTCCAATTCTCCAGAGCCACATGTGGTGTGCAGGGGCCTCAGGACAGGCCTGCGGGGACGTACATCCTGGATGCATCCTGGATGCATTGCTCGAATGTAATACTAAAGACAGCAGTGATAGGATATCAAGTGTGAGATGCTCCATTTGAATCTGGAGACACACAAGCAATGCATACAACACTCAGAAAATTCAAAGTTGAATCACAGGTTCCCTTTTAGCTGCTGTTAGATAGGATGACATTTTTGAATTCTTTATCTGTGATGCCAAATACCTTAAGTGGATGCTAAGTTACTTTGGTGTTGGAGTTAATAAAGTAAAAATCTCAGACTTCTCCAAACTGCATCTTTCCAAGGCTATAAAGACAAGCTATTAAAGAGACCCAGTTAAAATACTTCAAACTCCATATATCCAGTACATTTAATCTATTTCTGTCCTGAAGAAAAATTGCCCTTTAGAATTATTTTTATATAAAAAATTAAGTGCCCCATGCAGTGTTTTGGGTTACTTTTTCTTATTTTTATGAAGGATTAAGCCTTTGTGATTGGAGTTGCTGACACTAGCATGCACAGGTAGATTCTTTTGGTGAATTAAAAGAAAAAACAATTGTCAAGTAAGTAAAATGCTGGTACTTTATATGTTTATCTTTACAGTTGAGAGATTGCAATGCTTCCAAAATTACTAGTGATACAAAAGTCAAATGTAATTTTTACATTATTTCAATTATAAAAACAAAACATTTTTTTCATATGAACTAAAAGGTCCATTAAACACCAGACAGTGTCTGATACCTAATCAAAATGTCATAGCTAAGTAACAACAGTAAAATGAGTCTGGGGATGACAAATTTGTTTTTCATCTTTGGGGCATTGTTCCAAGTCATGTTATACACTGGGGTTTTTTTCCAACTTTTGCTTTTATTTGTCTGTACACAGAAATCCTCAAATTCTAAAATTCTAACTATGCCTTTCCCAAATGAATAATGAAGCTAATTAATAAAATGAAAACCACATAACATTTTTATGCACTGACAAATGTAATAGTAAAAATTAGTTTTTCAGTTCATGAGATTTTTCTGAACAGCATGAGCAAATGAATGTGAATGAAAAAGGTGGAGAAACAGCAGGTAGAAAAGCAATGTACAGAAAACTACTGACATCTGAACTGTACTGAAAAAACTCAAGATCTTAAGTCATACTTGCTGCCACTGACAATGGCACAGATTTTATCTTACAATTACTCACCCAAAGTCAACAAACTTGTAACAATTGATCTTCTGGGAGCCAATTATAGAAGTTTTTCAAGATAACTGCCATATATTATTAGATATGACATGTGAGTGGATTTTTTTATCTTTGTGGGAGAATTGTTACTAAAAATCAGGCCTGGCTCTTATGATCTGCTGGGACTCATCATCTAGTAAGGCAAAGACAAAGGATGAGCCACTGACACCCACAGTTAGTCAAAATTGTTTCTTGCTGAATATTATTATCCAGTGATGACTGCAGCACTGGAAAAATTAAGATTACAACACATAATTTATTATATCTTAAATCAGAAATCATCATTACTGAAAAATCAGAGAATCATTAAACTAATTAACAGACTCAGAGTTAAAACACTGCAGTGAGAGTCTATGATCACAATTCTTCCTACTCGGTATTGTTCCCAGTCATTACAGACAGCAGTGCAGATAAAGGTGATCACAGGTCTCATTAACCAAATAAGTCTTCATTTGTACTCAGGAATATAATAAACTTTGCTCATTTGATTTTTATAGCCTTGAGATCTTGAAAAGAGGTCCTGTTGTAATCATACTTACCAGCAAGACCAGTTAGCACAGTGCAAACATAATGATGTGAACTTTAAGACCTCTTGTGATTGAAAAGAGACAAAAAACAGATGTATAAAATACCAAACAGATTTTCATCTTTGTGGAAGGAATGCAGAAAGCACTGCAATGATTTCACATAGGATTTGTAGAAATTCTCTTTCAGAATAAAATATAATGGGATAAATTGTTGTATTAGTTCCTCCGAGTTTCTCCCCATTTCACTTACCAACTACTGCCCCTTGTCATTCCTGTAGTACTTTGTGTATTTCCAGCTGTATATTTATGCTAGGTAGCATATGAAAAGAGGACATTTGATTATCTAAGTCTTTATGGACTGTGACAAGACACAGTACATACTACCAGCAACAAAGATCTGCAGTCTGAAAACAGATCTTCTGTCTGAAATTGATCTTTTCTTTTATCACTAGTGCTTATTTCAAGTGAGGTGTGCAGATAATCCACTTTTAACATGTAACATATCAGAAGTTCCTATACTGCTTTCATATTGCCTGTTCATGCCAATAAAAGTCAGCCTTGGCACTCTGTGTCTAATCTTCAAGGACTTTTGAGCATTTGCAGTCTATATTGATTCCAGATGGAGTCCTAGGTGTTTACCACTCTTTGGGCAGTTCCATCAGTGCTGTCAACAATGGGAGTGCTAGAAGGCAAGAGACAAGAAGTTTGTCTTTTTATGGCCAAAGTTTACTATACAGCAATAAATCCATACGGTGAAGTAAAGCAGTGCCAAGACTTTTTGCATGCTCGAACCCAAGTCACCACCAGCTCATGTCAGTCTAGTGGTGGGAAATTCTGCTAAAAGGCTCATTGTAGACACGCTTCACTGTAGTGTACCTCTGCTCAATAGATCATTCAAGAGCACCCAGCCCCCTGCCCAGAGAACCTGTAGAGTTCTTGTACAGCAGGAAGGGTTGGAGACAAGGCCGAGTTTCTTACAGCTCAGGCTCAGAGCTGGTTTATTGTCGTCATGGCTACAGGTTCCACATGCCTCCAGCCCCTGCTTTATGAAAAGAATGATGCAGTGTCTAGCCTTACAGCTGAATATATAAACCAAATTAGTCTACCATGCCTCTACCTGTTTTGTGGCTCACAATGAAAGAAGTAATATATCATGCAATCAGTCTTGTAGCAGTTATATTCTGTAAACACTAAGGCATTACACCCAGACTTTTTTTATTTGCTCTTTAGAGTCCCTTCTAAGTGTAATAGACTACAGATTTCAATAAGAAAGCTAATTCAGAAGAGTCCTCTGTGATTTCTCGGAATTTCTGTAACATATAAGTTAAAAAGTGCATTTCAAATCCCTTTTCACACTCCGTTTTTTGCATAATCCCATTCATTAAACAAGAAGCAGAAAGACAATGATGAATGTCTTTTCCAAAGCTGCAGTGCCAGGGTATTACTCTAATCAAACTATTCCTAATGCAAGTAAAAAGAGTTATATAGTCTTCAGGAAACTTAACTTTTCCTGAATAGAGTAAGAGCATCATATGGTCCCAGCTCTACTAGAACATTAAGTTATGCCTTAATGGCTTTGAGGTAAGGCAGTGAAGGAAGACGTGTTCTGTGATACTGCTGTTGTCAGTGTTGTTTAGAAGATAGGGAAGGAAGGAAAGAAAGCTTTAAAAATGCATTCTTGATTGAAAGATAATATATAAAAGGGAGAAAATGTGTATCAGAAGAAAAATGTGTAAATCTTGGCACAAGGTGGTGTAGCCTGCATACCAAGGATTTGGAAGAGAAGGTGGTAAGAGGAAAAAACAACTACTTGAGGGGTAGGGAAGGTGTAAATTGGCTTTAATTTCCACCTCCCTTCCTAGCTTGTAAATACCACCAGTTTTTATATTCTACAGGCTCATTTAGATTATACATGTCAATAGGTGGAGGTGTGTGGTCACATGGTTCACCATCATTTTACATTCTATCTTTGTATTTAGCAAAATGGGCCTTATCCTCACTTACCTCCAAAATTCCATTAAACCATTTTGGCAGTGTGGGCTGTAAATGACATTTATAGTCAAGGAAGTGTAAAGGGATCTCAGTGCAAATAAAAAAACAGAAGAAAGTGTTATGTTTTTATGGATCTGAAGTATTTCTTTAAAAACAAATAAAGACATCTTTATTATCCATGAGGGAAGGAACAATGTCACAAAGCATAAATTGAACATAGTTCCCCAAAATTAAATTCACCCTGGCTATAGCAAATTGAATGTTTGGACTCATCAATATATTACCAGTATTTCAGCTACACAAAATCTCCCATGTTGATGTCTTCTATTTCTTGCTGCTGTGGAGAGAATTAAAAAATATAAGTGTGTTCAAAATAATATATGTAGGTGTTATAGAATAGTACTTTAAGTTTCATCAAAGCTGTTACATTCTCTGCAATCTCTCATTTGAAGGGTTTTAATGACTTGGCGATTTCAGAAAACATCAAGACTGAAAAAGCAAAACAAAACCCAAAGGATGTTTTTGCTGTCATTATGAAATTATTTCAACTTTGGAAAAAGAGGTTTTTTCGTTCTGAATTTCTACTACCTGGCTCTAAATTGACATGAAAGAAAAAAATATTTGGCTTTTTACTCACTTTTTGAAACCTTTTGGTTACAAAAATTGTTTAAAATAAGTAAGCACTTAAGGAAGCACATTTAACTAGGACCTTTTATAACTATGTGAAGCTGCAGCATATTTGCTTCTTTAAAAGAGATGCCTACAGCACTGAAAGAAATCATAAACTCAGTGGGAAAATATCTGTTACTACCATGACTTACATTTTTATGTATTTTTGAAAAGGTATGAATATTTTCTGTATACAATAGAGATACTGACGTCTTTGCAACTATAGAAATAAATAAAATTAATTGGATTTTCTTATTTATTCAGTGCACAATTCCACATTTTGCTTGGAGAGGCACATTCAGTTCATACATTATTTTGTGTGTCACATGGGTGAGAACCACATAGTACTTTTTGTAGAGCTCCTAAAAGACAAGAAATACAGTGTATATTTGATCTCTTTTTTTATGAGATATGAAGTTTCACCAAGACACTTAGTTATTTAAAATTGTCCAATCTTATTTACACAAGATGCACAGTATTGGGGAAAATGTTTAATAAATATGGGCCAACACAGCCCTCTGAAAAAGCTCCTATCTGTAAGGGGTATGAATCCTGATCTTTTGGTCTTGGAGCAGGACATGGTTTAGACTCCTTAACCTGTAGTGAGCTTCCTGTTAAAGTCTCTCTTCTTTTTAATATGTTTGATTATTTTTCTAAGATGAATTATTGTCTTTTTATGCTACAGAAGAAAATATAGTAACAAATTTAGTAATACATATTTGCCAGCTAAATTTAATACAAATAGGAAAATATAAAACTAAGTAACCAGTGAGTGAAACAGATTGTATAAATATTACATTTTTGGGTTGCATAGTACAAATATTTATAAAGCAGGTGTTGTTTAAGAAAATGTAATGGGAAAGCAGGATGACTATTAAGTTTCTGACATGTTTAGTCTGTGTCCTAAAGAATAAGTGAAAGAAGTTCTTTGAAATTCTTTATATTACCTACATTTTCAGGGCTTTCACCAAAATGAAGTATGACAAATACAGAAAAGACCAGACTTTCTAAGAGAAACTATACACATAACTGCTAATACCTTTCCTAATCTATTAAGTTTTAAGAGCAGATAGTACCTTTACATCATGTATGCCAACCCCCTGTATTCACAACCCATTCCAGCTAAATAGCTTATTCTAAGGCCAACAAATTCAGTCAAACAAAAACATGTCTGCTTTTGAGGGCTGAAACAACTGTTTTCTCTCAGCAGTGAACAGGAAAGACCCAGGTTCCACCACAGCCTGAGGCTTCTTCAGTAGCGATGAACTCATTAAGTAAAAGATGTTCCAAAGATCTGAGAGAGATGAATCATAACCCTTGCCAAGGAAAATTGCAATAAACAACCTCTTATCCTCAATGACAAACACAAACTAATGAAACAACAACAATAGTCTGCAAAAAGATAACGTAATTTTGGTCTGAGTCCGGACAACCAGTTTGAGCTTTGGCATATGGATGTATACCAGCCCTAAGTATACCATTAAGATTCCTTGTACCTTCTCTGAATTTTAACCTGACCTATATTGTATGAACTGTCCATTTACTGCAGCTTCAAACTAAGATCTGGTCAAACAGGGAAACTGAAACATACATAACTTGTAAAGGGAAATTAAAAGTAATTAATTTCCTCTTGTATATAACTGCCTGAAAGCATCAGGAATGCTGTGTTTGACCAAAGTCATTGCCATGCGTCTTTGGAGGCCAATATAAAATGCATTGTATTCAAATGGATTGTAAAATATGTTCTCTATTTCCTAGAGGAATGGAAAGCAGAGGAGACTTCCCAAAATGCAGAATTAAATGGCAAGGCCAAGAAAACAGATGTGACCAAGAAAACATCCTGTGAAATTTCTGATTTCCTCACTTGGAGATGTTCTTCTAATGATTCCAAGTGATCCTACATATGCTGCCTTTCCGCTGTAAGGTATTTTTACATTTAACTACTGCTGCAAAAGCACTTTCCTTTACTATTCATTTTGCCTGATTTGAGATGCACTCACTAGGCCTTTTAACATTTTCTTCTCATTCAGTATCAAAGCTTTCCTTGGTATCACCTGAACATACAGGTTGTTTTCTACAAACAAAGAAATTCACCGAAACTGAGGTCCTTTTAACTTATGTTATAAGCTTTATACTCTCAAATTCATCTTCACAATGGTTTGGAATTTTTATTCTTTTTGTATCTACACTCTTGTCAAGTATAGATGATAGCACTAATGTGCTAATCTAGTATAACAGTGCTATTTATAGAAGTAATATTGCATGTCTTCTTCCACCTTGTGTCATGGTTATCTCTCAAATAACTAAGATTCACATGAATTCTTTTTTGCCATAGTCTTTCCTTCATATTTCACTCATACTAAGGGATATTAATTGCTCTGGATTCTCAAATCTTATGTGCTTCATTGCTTTCCAAGACAGGGGTTTCTGTCCTCTTATGCTCACCTGCACTCTTGGTTCCCAGCTACACTATCTAGCATTTGGATATGGAGAAAAGCTTTTGGTTGAAGGACACCCACTTAAATGATACATAATTGTAACTTACTGTACATCCTCATTATTTCTCCTCCCACAAACTCCTTTGTACCTACAAAACTTGCAATGAAATATATCATCATCTTCTTAATAACAAAAAAAAGTGTTACATGGCCTCCACAGCAAAAGCTGATCCCTGAGAGACCTACTATTGGTCTCATTCAGGGAAATGGTTTTGTAGTAACTGGAGTTTAGATCCTTATTCTGCCTAAAATCACTCTAAAATCATTATCTCAGCTAGCATTTTGCAGAGGCTTCTGTCTTCAGAGTTAACTCTGGAGAGGAAGACACCCTGGCTAATTATAACCTGAATCCAAATGGGAGTCACCACTCATAGCACAGAGTGATGTATGACTTCTGATTGTCAATCATATTTGCATAAATCTGGCATAACTTCGCAGATATGAGTGACAAGTGTGAAAGTATGCACAAGAACCTAATTGTAACTAGAATTATAGAATCATAGAATGTTAAGGGGTTGGAGTGGACCTTAAAGATCATCTAGTCCCACCCACTTCTGCTATGAGCAAGAACACCTCCCACTAGATCAGGGTGGTCAAGATCACACCCAGCCTGGCCTTGAACACTGCCAGGGCTGGGCCATTCACAACCTGCCAGGCAAGCTGTTCATCATAGTAAAAATTTCTTCCTACTATCTAACTCAAATTTCCCTTCTTTAGATCTGTACCCATTACTCCTTGTCCTATCACTAGAGTTTCTGATGATGAGTCCCTCTCCAGCTTCCCTGTAGGCCCCCTTCAGATACGTAAGATACTTCATGCACCCTTCTCTTCTCCAAGTTGTACATCCACAACTTTTTCAGTCTGTCTTCATAGAGGAGGTGCTCCAGTTCTCTTATCAACTTTATGGCCCTGCTTTGTATTTGCTCCAATAGTTTCACGTCTTTTTAATGTTGGTGACACCAGAGCTGGACACAGTACTGCAGGTGGGGTCTCACAAGAGAAGAGTAGAGGGGAAGAATCACCTCCCTTGAACTGTTGGCCATGCTCCTTTTGATGCAGCCCAGGACATGGTTGGCTTTCTGGGCTGCGAGTGAACATTGCTAGGTCATGTTAAGTTTTTCACCAGCCATCACCCCCAAGTTGTTCTCTCCTTGACTGCTCTCAATCACTTCTCGCCCAGCCTGTGAGTGTGCCTGGGATTGCCACAACCCAGGTGTAGGACCTTGCATCTCTTTTTGCTGAACTTCATGAGATTTGCATCAGCCCACCTCTCAAGCCTATCAAGGTCCCTCTGTATATCATCCCTTCCCTCTGGTGTGCTGACTGCACGCAGTGCTTGGTGTCATCAGCTCATTTGCTGAGGGTGCCTTTGATCCCACTGTCAATGTTGCCAACAAAGCTATTGAACAGGAGCAGCCACAGTACCAACCCCTAACGGACAACACTTGTCACCGGTTCCATGTGGACAATGAGCTGTTGACCATAACTCTTTGCCTACAGCCATCTAGCCAGTTCTTTATCCACCGAGTGTTCCATCTATCAAATCCATGTCTCTCCAATTTGGAGATACGGATGTTGTGTGGGACAGTGTCAAACATTTTGCAGGTAGACAATGTCAGTTGCACTGCCCCTACTCACCAATGCTGTAGCCCCATCACAGAAGATCACCAAACAATATTTATCGCAATAATAAAACTTCTGATGGCATCCAACTGACCTAAATTGGATGCTTAAATTAAGGCCACACTGAAAGAGTAGCTAACTACAATGGTGGAGTGTTTGTGATGAGAAGTGGCAAACTGACCTAGTTCAACTAAGGTAATTAGCTAAGTTACTCATAAAGTCAACAGACATATTTCTGAAAACATACTGAGGGATATCCAGACCTGACAAGATAACAATCCAGTCTGGTTAAGTGACACATTTGAATTTTTGAAAGAAAACAGAAGGAAATAGGAAAAAAGACATCCCAATTTAGACACCCCTATCTAGACCCCTATCTAGACCTGGAGTCTAGTCTTCAGAAACTGAATGCTTGCTGCAAATAGCATGGTAGAGGTGCTACACATAGTGCTCCTGTGCAATGTGTGCTCAAAGTACCTCTCTCATGGAAACGTGAGACTGAAGTTCTTTCCACATTCTATATGTAGGATCTTGGACACAGGAGATAAGAAGATAATGAGTCCATGGGATGCTCCCAGTCAGTTTGACTTTCATGGATTCATAGAATCACAGAATATCCTGAGCCAGAAGGGAAACAAGAAGTTTAGTCCAACTCCTGGTTCCACATAGGGCAACATGAAAATTAAACCATGTAACTAAAAGTATTGTCCGAAAGCTTCTTGAACAGTGACAGGCTTGGAGACCATTTTCCTGGGAAGCTTGGTACAGCACTTGTCCATTTATAATTTATACAAAAAATTATATAAACAAATGGTTCAGTCTTGAGATTCAGAAATAGAAAGGGAACTGGACTGAAGAAAAGCAAGGCAAAACCATGAAGTTTATTCAGAATCCCAAAGCCACATTGTACCTGAATTTCACAGTAAAGGTTTTTATCTCAAATATTCTGAATACATACTCATCCTGAACATTCTTACATTTTTCTCATAGGTTATTTTTCAAAAATAACCCCTTGAATTTGCCATATTAAGATCCTCTTTGTGGTAGTAGAGGAAATTATTGTAAAATTGTGCTGAAATTATTTCATACACTGCCCATGCTGTTTAGTTTTGCTGATTTTAGGAATGTTTATGCATGTTTCATCTCTTCAAAAAGGGAATGTGAAGATTTGATGAGTGTGCTTTGAACCCAAAAATCTCCTGGTGTAATGAAATATGTTGCCTAGGTTTCCTGGGAATACACCACAGGAACAAATGAAGATAATGTGGTTGCATATTATGTGATAATGAATATTCTGACTGATGTATTCACCCCAAGGTATATTTGTGCATCTGTTGTTTATGTAGGCATGACTTGTCATTCTTATTTTTAAGATATTTAAGTGGACAAATATTTCTCCTTAAAGACTATCGAATGGGGAAAAAATAACAAGAGGCACATGGGATTATGCACTAGTGATGACATGGAACATGCATCCAGGTGAGAGATGTACTTTAATTCCAACACTGTTCATTGCTTTAGAAACTTAGAGTCTATATTTGAGGAAGATGTTAGCCTGGCTTGTATTGACTATACAAAGCAATTAACTGTACAAATAACACATTAAGAGCAACTGTAACTATAAAGCTTTACTCATTACTGTACATATTTAAAGTTAATGTTGATAGATCACTAGGAAAATACAGTACAGTATGGGGTGGTATCCTCTCTATAATAGGAAGCCTTAGAATCTGGTTTTGATGGTCTTCCAAGACAATGGACCTCAACAAAAAATTACATGCTATATGAAGTAGATTACTTGGTGAAAGTTTCTATTCTGTGTTATACAGAAAGTAAGAGTAAGGGACATAATGATCTTTTATTTGTAAGTACAGAATGTCTCAATCATTTATGAGTGCAAGTCTAACCATTATACTAAACTTTATTACAATAATTAATACAGTAATATTGGGTTGAAGAAGCAGTACTTTTTACAATGGGAATGGTTTCCTCTCATTCTGTGAATGACTCCAAATGCAAACATTGTATTACACAAGCATCACATTATCATCTGATTCTGATTTCTGAATACTAGAGTTCTCAAAACTTTTCACCCACTAATGGGAAGAGATTGCGTTTTCTATGTCAGCCCATCTTTTTCTTTAGGATGTCATTGGGGATGTTGTGAAAGGCCTTGCAGAAGTCTAGACAGGTGACATCCTTAGCTCTTCCCTTGTCCACTGAGGTACTCACAGTTGCTTCCAGCCTCCAGCTGATACACGTTTTTGCCCAAACACAGTACACGGGTCTGGCGTCGAGCTCCCCACACTATCTGTGCTGTGTTACAGTTACTTCCACTGCAGTTCTTCAGATGCATTAGGGCTTTGAGAAGCAATCATGGATGAATCCATTCTCTACAGTTTAAGGTGTTATTGTTCCTGGTTGCCAGTTCCATGCTTTTTCCAGAAGGAACACTGCTGTAGCATAATTGGCAGATGAGGGTATGTCTGTGCCAACTACTTTTCAAACATAAATGCTGAACAAACACTGTGCCTTTAATGAGCGCATGAGGGTCCCTGTACAAAAGCTCCCCCTCACCACAAAAACTGTTTCACAAAAAAATCTGCACAATGTATAAACCAGTTATAGAAACAAGAAACAACTTTTTCAGCAGAATGTACCTACTAACTCATATCTTAACTTCATCTAACCTGCAATGTTGTGTTCAACAAAGTTCATCTGGGCTTCTGTGGCCTAACAAAAATGCTCTGACTAATGTTGCTTCCCAATGAGTCACTTTTTCATTCTACCTTGTATTTAGCTGTCTGCTATATGCATTTTCATTTTCAATTCTGTAGCCTTTAACCTGATCCTTGGGAAAATTCACAGTATTTTCAGATAGATGTATGTTTTTTATTTCCTTTTTCTGATGTCAGTTCATATGAGATACCAAGAGAAACGACAAGATAAAGGGAAATATACAGTGGTTTTCATCTCAGGGAGGGTATAAATCCCTTTAGAATGACAGTAGTTTATACTTAGCATCTCTATAACTTCATTCACACATTAGTTGTTAGTTTCTTGACACTTACTTACAAACTTCCCTCATTCCTTCCATGGTGCTCAAAATAGTCCCAGGCACGGTCATTTGATTGCAGGCAGCTGGTCTCTACAGCTAAGAGAGGAGGCTGAGAAAGATACTTTCAGAACCCTTGCAAATAGTGTGCGTATGGAGGCCAAGAGCAATAAACTCCAAAGTCTGAGGTAGTGAAGACTCCTTGGGGAGATGGAAATAGTTAAAAACTGTGAGCACGATTGCAGCTAGCTGGAAAGATTTCCTTGTATACTTAAAAGGGAAGTACAAAAATTGCTTATGATTCCTACCAGGTAAATTCTCAAAATCCAACTGTAAGATCCATGCCGAAAGCTTATGCAGGCTGAACCATTCAGGGTGAAAAGAAATATACATTGAGATGACTTTGCTGCTATGAGCAATACAAATTACATCAGACAGAAGGCCAGCTGAGCGAAAGCCTATTTATTTTGTTGTTTCCACCATTGTTCTTATTCAGCATATTTTATCACATTAAAAAACATGCACTGCTGAAAGCTGTTCAATGTGCCTGGCAAAATCTCAAGCATTCACATACCCAGAGCACTGCACACCTGACTCCTAGTACTTGCTGACACATTGCCTTTTAATTCCTTGGGGCATTTTGACTATGTTTACAGGTAGACAGGCCAAGCACTTAATGCAGACCTGAATATACAAAAGCAAGTGTTTCTTAAAAAAAATTCTTCTTTCCCTTACCCCTGCTCCTCCTGCCTTTTCCGTTCAGCTTTTCATTATGAGGTTATTTTTTTATTTTTCAAGAAAATGAAGATTGCTTAAGAGGATATGGGAAAAAAATTGTGGATGTCTTGGTTTATTATATTTTGGAAACACAGAAATGTAACATGTTCAGACTTTGTAAAAACAGCAGAACTCCATAAAACCTGAATGGTATTTTTAGAACCAACTTTTTACTGAATTTCTATCCTAAAATCCTTTTAAAATTATGTTTCAGAGTAATATAAGGTGACTAGTCATTTATGGCATTGAAAGATAGTATAATAATAACACAATGGTTATTGGTTAAACCAGAGCAAATTCTTTGAGATGTCTTTACCTTGGTCTGTAGTGTAACTGCAACAAACCACAGTCAGTGAATTTGGTTAGGTCTCCCTGCATGCTTCTTTCAGACAAAGGAAGTAATAGCATGTCTCTGCTAGCCCAGTTTAATACATCAGTTGAAGAAACAAACTACATGCCATATACACACAGGATAATATTACCTAACGAATACAATAAAACCCAGTCCAGATAAATAAAAACAGAATTGCCAAGGTTTAGCATGCCTAGACATAAAAAATATACACTTAGGCCTCTAGCAAATAGCTAATAAATTATTTTCAATTTAAAATTTCAAGTTCATGCCAAGACATGGAAATAAGCCTAGTATTCAAAATCAAGACTTAGTCTTAATGAAAAAAATTCCCTCTCTGGTCAGAAAAAACTTAGAGATCAACATATTTATGAAACTTAGAGTCATGTACTCTTATACACTTAGAAGCATATACTTGTCTACTTAGAGTCATATACTCAAGTCAAGTTCAACCTCTATTCAGATTCAGATTAAATGGCCATTATAAGAAAAGTTCAGATCTTGGAAAGTATCTTTGAAAGTCTTGTCAATCAGAGTTTGTTATTTCTCAGCACTGTCCAAAATCTTATTTTTAGCTAAGGTTATGCAAGAACTGAGCTCTTCTGAAGAGCTGGTCTGAAGCAACTGAGAACTGCCTGTTAACCTTAATCACTCTGAGGATCTCAGGCACTTTGTGTTGCCGGTATTCCGAACTTTGCGGCATATTCAACATCTGATGAATTTCTAAAGAAGTGCAAACATGGCACTGTGCACAGCCTTATGCATGCAGGCAAGGACAGAGACAGTTGGAAAAAAATGAAAAAATATAAAAACACCATAAACTGAGCATCATTTTTATTTATTTGTCCAGGAAAGCAAGACTTGACAACACTGTACAAGGGTAGGAGGTGGAGGTTCTTTTGATGGTTTGTTGCTTGGGGTTTTGTGGGGATTTTTGTTAGTTTTGTGTGTTTGTTTTTTCCCCCAGTGCAAATAATTCTTGCATTCTAAAACCTGGAAGCTAAAAGCTCTGACTTACATGACTCTGACAGACAGACAGACTCTGACAGACTCTGACAGTCTCTGACCCAAGCTAAAATAGTCTAAACCCTTAATAAAGCAAAATTAGACAGGAGTCTTGTGGCATCACTAATTAATTTGCTAATTTTCAAAGTAGTTTGAGTTCATGAGAAAAGAGGCAGAGGAAGGTAAGAATTAACAGTAGTTCCTGTAGCCAAAATAAGTGGAGGGCTGTAGCCAACAGTCTGCACCACACATTGCCAGGTATGTTGATCATACTTTCAGAGTGGAAAAACAAGGACACTGTAATCAAACAGGAGAAAATTTAAGAGAGAACAAGGGAAGATGGATGATAGGGGAAGAAAAAGAAGAGTGAAGATCCCATACATTTTGCAGTAAAGAGTAAGAAGCCAAAGATTCCTCTTGTGTAACTTTCACTGTTCGCTCCTCTCTCAACATCTTCTTCAAAAGTATTTCTATTGCATCTTTTGCAACACATTTCTCCAGCTCATTTGCCACATTATTGAGCTCTCTTTCATTTTGTCCTGATCAGCCAAGCTCCACACAGGTAAACTTTCTGACTCCCTTTCACACATCAGCCTAGTTTCTATAGTGTAGGGACACCAAAGAACAAAAGCCTAAGGTGATAGCCTAAGCCTCCTCTTCTTAACTCCATGAAACAAATTCCCTCAGCTCTGAACTTTCTTATGCATTCTTTAAATGTCTATTTAAAATCATCACACATATATATACACATGATCTTCTTAACTCATGAAATCCCACCATCTTGTCAGAAATTCCTGATCACTTGCTATTTACCACTAAGACCCTCAGAAAATTTAACATGGTGGATATGAAAAAGCAGGAAGAGAGAATGCCACTGTTCCATTTCTGTGTACTGCAGTGAAAAAACTTCATATTGGTGTAAGTTTCTTTCTCTGATGCCTCCACATATTAAGGGGAAACCCCAAAATTTTTATGAATATTAGCCTGTGTTTCCTGTGGTCTCAGCATCAAAGGAAGGAAAAAGCACATGGGCCAGTCAGTTGGAATGCATCTTCAGGGATTAAGTCTGCTATAGCATCATCTGTATTCCTTTCCAAAGATATACACTGCCAGACAAGCTGCAATAAATATTGATTACATTATTTGTAATCATTGTTTAAAAAAATCAAGTTTGCTCAGGACTTTCTGAGTCATTGGAATAATTCTGACATGTCTCAGCCCTGTCCTTGTGATCAGCCAACCACTTGCATCATCAATCACTGGTTATCATGGAAGTAACAATTAAAACAGCTTTCTATATAAAGCAGTTTTGGCTGTATATGATCTCTTTTATGTAATATACAATACTTGTTTTCAAATATGGGCAGATATTAATCTGCTTCCAATGATCTAAAGTAACTGGCATAAATAAGCCTAAGAGGTCAATGAAACTTTAAACAATCTTGTCTCTTAAATTCTTTGCACATGAATCACATAAATTACTGATTAGAAAACACTTGCACTGAATGACTTGGCTGAAGAAAACTTCAATATCAAGCTGGCTTGTCCCAGCAGGAATGGTGGGAAAATGTCCACAATAAAGATACAGAAGTATTAGGGAGGATATGGAACATAAAGAGATAAAGAGTCATAAATTTTTTTTTTCTTACTGACAAACTCTTCAAAATTCTTTCAGGTAATCCTAGAGTTTCAGTAAGCTCTATTGATTTAAAGAATGATTCAAAGTTGTACTGAAAATGAAGGAGCTTTTAAAGTGCAATCACCAAACCCATACGGTTTATTTCACAACATCTTACAACTCAACTTTAAAACTAATATAACTCAAATCACAAAACAACGATGATTGATGTTTTTCATCAACGCCCAATTATCATTCCATCATGGTACAGGACTTTAAAGTAGACTTGTCTGAGCCAAGTAAAGCAAAAAGTGAGCATCTGAAAATCCAGATCTGTGCGCTTACAAAATTACTTACCAAACCACATTTATTATTTTCTAACGTGTTAGGTCATGTTAGTTGTATATGGGTATACAAGATGAGGCATTCATTTTAATTTTATGTTCAGATATCTCATTTCACTATTTTCTGATTAAGAAACATATCTGCAAAGAAACTTTCATTTTATTTTTAGAAGGGCTGAAACTGGAATTCTTAGTATTGGTAAGATCAGTTCAAAGATTTTTCAATTTCACTGGACTACTCCAAATATTTGATACTGTGCCTTCACAGGCTGGCCACCTATGTTGCTGGGTACTTCCTGATCAGATCATTATAAGTCCACTAAACTGTGGAGAATATGTTAGATACGTATTTTACATTTTTTCATATCTATAATATGTATAGATAGCCTAACATGGAACAGAGAAAGAATTCTCTCTTGCTGTTTCATTGCACCACCTGACATGATCTGACATGACTGCAGTTGGAAATTAAGTTCCATAATTCAGAAGTAGGTTGTTTGTTGGTTTGTTTTGGTTTTTGGGTTTTTTTAGCATTGCACAGTAACAGCAACAAAAGTATGGGAGGTTATGGGAATAGGTGGAAGTCATTTAAACATGCAAATACTTCAAAAATGTAGGTGTTAGAAGACATACTATCAATCTATGCAAATTGTTACAGTATCATAGGTGCTACATTTCTTTTAACCAAGATAAATATTACATTATTTTCATACTATATATCATGTGTAAACTGTATTTGGAGCACAGTAAACATTTTGTCCTTAAAGACTGTAAAACCACTAATTCATAGTTTACATAATAAACACTTCATAATTCTATTTGCTGTTACCTCAGGTGAGCATAAAACCAACTATTTAATAATTTTTAAAATAATATATACCAATAAGAAAAAATTTCAGAACTGCATAAAAAACCCTCTAGTATGTGTTAGCTAAGTGCAAAATAATAACCAAAACTGGAATTTATCTGACACCTTTTGCCTGACAGACACCTCAAAAACAATAAGCATTTTTTATTTTTATCTGTGGAAAGGATTTTGATTTTATCCTGCAGCTCAAGTTACATTATCTTCCATGCTGTACTTCCTAATACTGAATTTATGCTATTGTGCTTTAAGCATTTGAGGGTTTACAGATTTTTCAGAGAGGAAACAAGAGAAGTATTCTAATGCTGGGGGGTGACAAGGGTGTCATGTCAATGCACTTGAACTTTCGCAGCAATGAAAAATCTAAAATAAAATAGTTGCTTCTCAAAGGTGTCTTTCAATTTCCTTTTTAAAAAAATCCAACAAGCTTCAAAAAGCACTCAGATTTCTTATGTAGTTTACCATATAAACCATATTTCAATGATTTGGTAGCTATATTGTTGTTTCAAAAGGCAAACTTATTTTCTTATTTTCATTGAAGGAGAAAAGAGAAATGTGTTTTAATACATTTTCATTTTTTAATCAAGCCTTTCTGAAACAAATTATATGCCTCGATCCAGTAGAACTAGAAGACTGAAATCATGGACTAAGATAAAATGCCTTCAGGTACATGCTGCATAATCATCAGAATATATTATTACTGCATCACACCAGACACATGACACATACTTTCTATATTTACTTGGCTGTTCTCTTCACGTAACCATTTAGAGCTAAAAACCCAAACACACTTTCACACAAAGATTTACAACAACATTCTTGACTAACTGCTTGGGTAACATTTTAATCCAAATATATTTTGACTTTTGTTTCTGTTGTACTTCCCATATTTTACCTCTGGGAAGAAAATATCAAAGGCAATGCCTGTTAAGTTTGGCTTCATGTCCTATGAAAACCAGTGTAAAGATAACATATTTTCCATTAAGATCTTTGAAAATTTCTTCAAGGACTCCCAAAGGCCCCTTTATACCAGTCCAGTAGTACAAAGCAGACTTAAAGCGGATGCAAATAGAATTTTCATCCTCTTTAAAAATAATTTGGATTGCTTACACATAGTGTAAACAAGAGCCATGTCCCAAACTTCTTGTTTCCAATGGACTGATTTATGTTATTTGCTCGAAATTTAATTCAAACAAAACTGTCTCTAGGAAAAGGAATTTGGTCACCTCAAAGAATCCTATAACATAACAGTGTAATTTTTATTACTCTAGTTCACTTATACATGCACATTACCAGATGTCTGTTCACGCTATAACCCTGAGGAAAATAACTTCATAACTCCATCATTAGTTACCAATTAGGAATTCATGAGAGAGTGTGGAAACACTCTACATTCTGTCTGGTTGCTTACAAGGTGTGGGGCCTACCTTGAAAGAACAGTTCAATGTCAGACTGAGTTTTGTGCTGTGCTGCCATCCTGAATGACAACTATTTTTTTTTATATATATCTTGAAGTGTTTCATTTGGTGATCCTCAAACTGAAAGTTGTAGCACTAACAAGATGAGCTTGCAACACCAACAGAAACTATTTTTGCTGCTCTTATGAGCCTTGTAAATGACGTTAGCTTAACCCTGCATGCCTGGTTTGAGATCAACACGGGAAAAGGCACCCCCCGGGTGTAGTTCAGAACTGTAACTAAAAGTGATGTAGCATCTTTTAAAAAATGTGACCTTCTAATTAACAGAAAAACAGATAAAGAGTGAGCAGGGACCAGGACAAATTACACGATATTGAATTACTTCCAAGTAAAATTGCTTTCTCTGCAGCCAAGAAAAAATGCAATATGGTCTCTTGAAAGATAAGTACAGTTCCTCTCAATCTTTGGTCAATAAACCACAAGTGCTGATATCACTTCTTTTTTGATCAACAGTTAAGTGATACATTAAACAAACATGCTGATGTTTATACAAATGTCTTATGCATGTATCAAGAAACTTCTTTCACACTGAACAGTAGCAGGCATCAAATGTTGCAGAAGAGTGCAGACATCACTTACATGCCTTCTGTATTCAGGTGGGATACAGGTCATCCAGGGCCCAGCTCATTCCTAGGCCACAGTTGTGCCTTCCTCCTTTCTAGAATTACTTCTCTTCTAGGCATCTCACTTCATGTTCCTGATCACTTGGTTTCACCTGCCATATGCACCCAGAGAAATGCCCTATTTGGGGAAGATGGGCACCAATCTCCTATCCAGCATTATCATTATCAAATATTATGTAAATTTTTAAATTATCCTGTAGTCTAGGAGTAGGCAAGTGCTGAATTATGCTAAGAATGTATATGAGTGCAATCTAATGTAACAAATTTTCAGATATGCCTTTCCTCCAGCAGGTTGAATTTTGTGCCCAAGAAGACCCTGATTTGCAGCTGGTAGTTGAAAGAAACTGGAACAGTGTCATCCATATGCACAGGTGCCTCCTGGTGCCACAACCACAGGTCAGCCTTGATCTGCTCTTCCGAAGTTGCTGCACTGTCTTGTAGGCACATTTGCATCATGGAACTCTGTGGACACTGCATTAACAGCTGCTTGGTCCGGATAAAGACTTCCATGAATAGTATAGGTGTTAAACCATGTCTTATATCTAAATCACCGCAATCTAACTCAGGTGCTCCAGCCAATGTCAGACAGATATTAGCATTCTCTAATTTTGTCAGAACTAGGAAAACAGGACAATTGTTTGGTTCTCATGTAGCTCTAAAGATATCTTCCTTTCTATTTTCAGAACTAGTTTGAGAGCTATTTTGTTTCAGCAAATACGGATAAACATCTTGATCTTTGATATCATCACTGCTTGGACCGGTTTTTAAGAGGGGCTTATATGAAGCTGAAGACAGGGAACATGATTGATAAAAAGATTACTGTATAGAAATGTGTAAGATAGCCCAAACATATTCAGGATATGTTCAGGACATGACAAGCTACCCTAAGCAGTGCAAATGTTAACACTGGATTGTGAATAGTGCTGTACTATATGAGAAGGGACCACAGTGTGCCTCCATGCTGCCCACTGCACACCACTGTTTGTACATGAGCTGAGACATTAGCATGTTAACACAATTTGTGTTCTAGGGCACATTTACAAAAAAATACCATGCATGACAGAGAACTTTCAAACTGCTTAGGTGCCAATCTTGGCCACAATTTCCTAAGATTATTCAGTTCATAATTTCACATGATAATCAACACAAAATTAAATATCCATACTGTCTAACTACATGTTTATACTCTAATGGTATAATTAAGACACCAATTTTAGAATTAGTGCCGCATTACTTAGCAAACAGCTTTTCAAAGCTTTGTTTCACTTACTTTAAATTACTTCTAGAAAACACAAATTCATATGCAAGGTATGGTACACTGTAAGAACATTTAAAACTGTTTGATAATGAATATTCACAATGGGCCAAAATTAAGACTCAAAAGACACACTTAGCCGTACAACTTTAATGTTCTGTTATTATGGTTTATGTCTATTTGCTTGAAATAGAGTTTTGGGTGTTGAATTTTCTAAAGAATAAAATCATGCTTTAGAATGGTGTAATCCATCAGCAAATGTTTGCACATTCCATAAGTGAAGATAATATTATTTTTTAGTATATTAAAAATATTTTTGCAGGAAAACAATGCATTCACCTGAGAACTTACACTTCTATTTATAAGCAGATATGAATTCAATGTGAATGCAAACACCTACCTTGTATGTTGCTCACTATTGTGTTCAGAGATTCAGTGGATATATTCAAAGATAAAGGATTTTATGACAGCCTTTTCAATGTCTGTTTTGGTCTTGGAAATCTTTGCATTAAAATCACCAATATTTGCTTTTTAAGTGAAGTATCAACAGCAATCATATATAATAAAAATTTGCACAGTGCAACAAAATTTCTTTTGCTTCCAGATTCTAACGGGGGTAAAAGACTCTTCTTCCAGGATTCTGCCTTAAAAATTAATATTTGCAACACTCAATACATAGCAGAATTGAAACCAACACTCAAGTCTTTGTCATCAATGTCTGTTTTGCACTCATTTTTTTCAGTATCTAAGATAACTAATAATTCCAGAAACCTTTATACTGTAGAAAATACTAATTTTCCAATGCCTTCTCTTGGAAGTAGCTAAATGTTTTAAAATTAAAGAAAATACAGATCATTTTAGAGAAAAAAAACTATGAAAAATGGTATTTATAAATAGTAGATGTTTCAATCAAATTGTGAGACTGACACAAGCACAGAACCCAATGCACAGACACCACTTGTAGATAAATTGTGACCAGAAGATTAATAAGATGTGTTGTCTTTTCTCCTGCATAGCTCTTTGGACCAATGCCCAC
Source organism: Myrmophylax atrothorax (assembly GCA_026770055.1). NCBI lineage: Eukaryota > Metazoa > Chordata > Aves > Passeriformes > Thamnophilidae > Myrmophylax > Myrmophylax atrothorax. The sequence goes on along the minus strand of JAOXXN010000265.1, from coordinate 30,744,948 downwards.
TACATGACTTACCTGAACTATCAACTTATTTTAGAAAAATGTCAAGTGTTGATTTTAAAACATCGGTTGAAGAGATGTCCAGTGTGCACTTAGGGAACTGGTTTCAGTGACTGTTCTCATTCCTAATGATTGTGTCTACAGATCTAATTTGATTTTACTTTGATTTAGCTTTCTTCCACTGGATTTTACCATAACATTTTGCCTGAGTACAAGTGAATACAGACCAAGGTAAGCGTAAAGTAAAAACTGTGTCATTTAGGACCAAGTTGTGACTCCTGAGGGATCTTGCTTCAGGACTGACTAAGAACAATTTCATGTTGCACAAAATGTTTTAATCCCTTCCTTATACCCTGTATTTATCTTTTGTTGTGTGAGTTTTTTGACTGAAACATACTACGTGATACCAAGAAATATATTACAAAATTCTAGTACAATGTAACACTGATTTTGATCAAAATTACAATCTCAATAAAACAAGTGGTTATTTTGACCAGATCATGTTAAATGAGCCTCTTGATATTTTTTTTGTTTGCTGAGCATTATCCAGCATTGAGTGTATTATTTAACCTGCCAGATGTCTAACTGCTTATTTAAGAATAAAGAAAACATACCTAGTACAAGATGGGTCTTCACTCTCTTTTTGTAAAACTACCATCAGAAACAGTAACTTTATTGCAATTTCTGAAAATCTTCATGGTTTCTTGGACTTAGTAGCACAAGCAGATGACAGTTACGACTTTAAAACATCTAAGATCCATGTTATCTATAAGTCTCTAATTTACAGATAAAATGCTATAATAGGATCTATTTAATAATTTATCTAGGTATAGTTGGGCAAAAAGTAATAACCATATAGAAGGAACATAATATCTGTATTTTTCTCCAAATGCAGCAAAGGAGTATTTGAAAAACAGTTTTCTGCTTATTGACTGCATAAGAGAAAAAAAAATTTCCTATTCCTTACCAAGTGAAGTTATTCATAGATCAGATGAACTTGAACTCTCATTATATGTCAGCAATGGCCGTCCTATTATTGTTCATCTGAAGGCCTATAATATTATATTTCTTCTAACTGCTTTCAGTATTAAATGTAACTAGGTGAATAACTACTGACAACAAGTTTCAGTCCTGTTTTGCATCCTAAGTTCAAGAGATAAATATAAGTACCGATTTTTCTGGATTTATCATACAGAATTCTGAGATGCTAGAGATAGAATTGCTGGATACCTTCTAGCAGAAACTGAAACTTCCAGAGAAAGGAAGGTCTCCATTGGGCTGACAGACTGCTATAACTTTCCTCCAATAACTGGTACGGGGATGGAAAAAAAAAAGAAAAAAGTCAGAATTGTACAAGGGGAAAAAATCATTAGTCTTCTTGTTTAAGATGTATGGTTTCTCTTTCCTCCCTGTTCAGATAGGTCCTTGCAAGATTTAGACTTAGTTTAAATTCCTTGGAAATTATCTAATAATGGGTTTAGTTTTCAAAATTGCAGCACAGTTACAACTAGGTGATCAGCTTGGCAGAACTATTTAAACGGCAGTATAAAATTTGTTGGAATTGTCCCTAAGCAACCTGGACCTCATAGCTTTCGGTAATTATCATCAGATTGTAACATGAAGTTCCCTCAGTGACAAATGCTGATAGACATATATATCTTAAACACTCTTTTAAAGGTTTGTAGTTTTCCTGAATAAAGAATTGTCATTGGCTGGCCTTCAACCTTCCTTGGTATCCCCTTTTGTTTAATACAGAAATGTGAAAGCAGTTAAGATGCCTTATAAAGATTGTCATGTAGGATGTCAATAAGCTAAGTAGGTAACTTGGAAGGTTTTTTCCTCCAACTGGCATCATGCCCAATATAGAAGAAATTATCTAAAGGTGTTTGGTAAAACTGCCAATCACCCACACTGTGGGTATCTGTGTAGAGGCAAATGAATGCATGGACACAAAAATGTCCTGGCCTACCAGCACAAATTGATCATTTACTTGTTTGCTTTTATGTTGCTGTTTGATTCTCTGTTTATCTTCTGCATGCATTATTTGCTATTTTGTTACTATTTCTATACCAGAAATGCACAACACTCTGAAAGGAAATTTTAGAATGGTATATTTCATACTGAGGGTAGACGAGTGCCTTTCTCCTTCAAAGGAAGACACTAGTTGCCAACAGTGTGTATTTTAAGGAAAAGAACAATCAGTAGGTTAGAAAAGAATGAGACTTCTATTTACTGACTAATAAATAAGGAATAAACTGCTTGTGAAAAGCAATCACAATTTAGGCATTCTGATCATTACAGGCTCTTTAGGTCTTTGACATCAGAGATGAAGTAACTTTTTGATATGGTGTGACTCATTCCAGATGATGGGTTCACTTGGCTGCTGTGCTGGAATGCAAAAAATGTCCCATTTTCCTTGCTGTAAATGCTAAAGTAGCAGCAAGTCATGTCTCAGAGTATAAGTTGCATCCTTGATCACTTTTAAATCAGCTCCCAGCAATAAAAAAGCACTACTGAGGGAACCATACTTTCTTCCAGAGCAGCCTGGCTCTAGTCTGCTCATTGCTCTAAAGCAAAGGAGTTTTGAAGGACAACATCGTACCTTGTTTTGCCTTATGAACCAGTATAAAACACCTAAGTCCTGGCAACACTTTGCCATCAGATACGCTGTACAAACAAATAAAGCCATCATTCCCAGAACGGACCTGATCACAGGAGAAAAGGAGAAGCAGCATTCATGGCAGCATTTCACGGCAGACACAGACATTGAATTTTGGACCACAGGAATTCTGCTTCCTTCCAAACAGTTTGATGGCAAGTTCTCTGAGTTCTGCATCTGTCTATCTCTTTTCAGCTGCCCATTAGTATTCCCTCTTTACTGCAGGCAGTTCCTTTACAGCCACTTTTTCTATCCCTCATTTTTATACCACTTCAGCCAAGAAGAGCTAGGTTAATATCAGCAGGTTATAAAGGTACTTCTAGACAACATGGATCATTTTGGCAGAGGCTGTGGTGAGTGCTGGGAAAGTAAACTGTGGAAAAGCACATGTGGTCGAGCAATAACCAGTGTTGTCTCTGTCATGTGCTGGCACAGAGTTCCCAAAATGGAATTTAGCCCATGGCTTTTATAAGCAAGGACAGGTTTTTCAACCGGCTCCCTAGTTATAAATATAGTGAGAAGGCAAAGAAGGGATAAAAGATATAAGTGTAGTCAGACAAATTCTGACTACAGCATGGAAACTAACATCTCACAAACAGTCGGGGTGGGTGTGTTAAAAAAAAGAAAATAACAACAGAGATTAAAATAATAAGTGATACCCATGACTGCAAGATGACACATTCCATTCTGAAATACTGCTCCACCATTGTATTTACTTTAGCACTTAACACAGGCCCCATGAGCCATCAAAAACTTGAAATGAAACTAGTTAAAAAGGTAGGGGTTTTTTCATACCCTTAACTCATATGTATTTATTCAGGGTTGGGGTTTTTTTCCAAAGCAATGCAGTTAACAGGTGGAATTGTCCACCTTTTTTTTTTTTCAAGAATCAGGCTTTCCCAAGTAATTCAAGCTCAAGGGTCTCCAATCAGGCACACAGATAATGAAAGTTATATTTTTAGGTTCAAATGAAACAAATATCTTCAGGGTTGTTGTTGGAGTTTCTTTTGTTTGGGTTTCTTTGTTTTAGTGTTTTGTTGTTTTGTAATGCTACAGAAAGCAAAACAAAATATTCTTATTTTGTTAAAATGATTATGCAAAATTAAAAGCTTCTTCTGGGGGAAAAAAAAAATCTTCTGAGAGTTGCATACATCCATCAAAGCACAGAACATATCCCTCTGGAAAGGTATGTTTTCAGTAAGTCAAATTTCCTCTGGAAAGAATAAAAAAAAACCCAATAAAAGCAGACAAACTCCTAAGTGACAACTTAGTAGTGGGAAAAATACTGCCTCCTTTAAATCTAAAGAAATTAACTCCATTGATGTGATAAATACATTGTTATTTCTGTTGCTGATATGAAAGGGAAGTTGTATTTTTGCCAACTTCCACTTATTCAGTATACAAAAGACATTAAATGATTTTAAACCATTCTCATCATTGTATAGTCATTTTCCGTCAAATGGTCGCACTCTCTTCTGCCACACAGTAATTGGTCTAACCTATCAAATGGAATTAATTTAACTTTCCTGTTTATCTTTCCCTTTGTCTTCTTAACAGAGATAATCTGGATATTTGTCCTAGCAATATAGATGTTAATTTTACTATCTGGAAAAATCCCAACCTGTGACTCTATTAGACCACATAAAAAACTCCACTCCTACTTTCCTATCGTTGGCATCTAAGATAAAATTTTTTGAATAATTTTCTTTTGTCTCTATCCCTCTGACTTTTAGAGCATTCATATTGCTAATGCTTTTCCTTCTTAGCACAAAGTAGAGAAAATATATGAAAGCTGAAATGACAGTAGGAATCTGGAAAAGTTGCTTTATCTCTACAAAAGAAATATATATCAGGTGACCCCTTAGTAAACATGCTAAAAAAGAAGTCTCTAACCTGGAAGTTACAAACCCAAAAATACATCCTTAGAATTTACTCCAGGATGATATCTTCTTCTGAAATTGCTTAATACTAGTGAGATTCAGTCTCATGTCAGCAATAACCTTGCTGGCACACAGAACTGATGCTGCATTTCCCCTTCTAGCCAAAGTTAAGACTGGTCATAATTTTATAAATACCTATTGTTCATTTACTCAAAGTTTCACCTTCTTGTCCTATTATACTTTTCAGATCTACCAAGATAAAGGGCAAATGTAATTAATTTCTAACCTTGTTTGGTAAAAAAATACAAGTTATGTGACATTTAATCTGTGGAACCAATGTCTGTCTGACTGAACTGGGTTAAGAAGCAATTGCACAAGCAGTGGTGACAATGGGTCTGGGCTAGATGCTGCACTCCTGATACACACCAACCCATCCCAATTCCTCTATTAGCCCTTCCCCAGACTCCTCTGGTCCTGACAGAATTTGTTGAAGTTCCAAAATCTGCAGAAAACAGCCCCATGCAGGATCAGCAGAAGATGAGATCTGGTGAAAGGGAGGTAACACAGAAAAGTTATCAAGAAGAAATAGGAAGGAGAGGAGGTGATGTTTAAGGAGGAAGCCAGACTCTGGGAACCGCAGAGGCCAGGGATGTGGGACGTTCTCAGCCTGCCTGGAGGCATCCAGGAAAACAGAGGTGATAGACTGCAGAGCAACCGCCCCTGCATTCCCTATTCTTGTTCTTTGCACACTGAGGGGCATCTTGGCAATAATATCAAGGAGACCAGAACTGGACTCCAAATGAGCAAGAAACAGGGCATACTTGGCGAAAGACATGATGAGGCAGTGGACTACTACAAAAAGGGATTTAGGTGCACTCAGAAGCTTTAAACCCATTCTGCCATTGATTTCAGCACAGAGTTCTTGAATAAGAGGAAGAATCTCCTGCCTGAGGTATTTTTAGTTTTTAACTCTCCCCTAAAATGAGGACAGGAGCAGATGTTTTCTCTTATCCCCAGCTGGAGATTCCTGCTCTAGGCCTCCTGTGACTGAGTCAGTCTTTGGGGCAACTCCCTACCTCACCACAAGGAAATTCAGCCAAACGGATGCCAACAATCCACACTTTTTGAGCTGATGTCCTTTATTGTGCCTGAAGCAAATTAGCATGTTTGTGTTGAGAGCCGTAAGAAGTGTAGGGATGAGCAGCTGCTGTGAGCCAGAACTGGTGCCTGTGGACCCAGCAGAAAGCATTCATCCTTGATTGCAGGTCCCTAAACCAACCCTCTTCTCACAAAACACAGAAGGAGGAATCACTGAATATTCTGAATTGGAAGGGACACACAAGGATTACTAAATTCAGCTCTTGAGTGAATGGCTCTTGTATTGCCCCTCTCTTATTCTACAGCATAATGATCAAATCTCTCACCTCAGACTGGGGAAACAGAGTCTTAATACTTTTCCTGCAGAGGGAAATGTGCATCTGCACTTTGGATGTCCAGTTTTCAGATTACTGAGCATTTCAGAGCAGGATACTTTGTTCTTCTCTCAGCAATAAAATCTAAAGCAGGATACAGAAACTATTACCATAATCTAGTGAAATCCTTTCCATCTAGAGCTTGGCATGTTCAAGTAGAATGGGAAAGATCAAGAGTCCAGGCTCTCCCCACTTCTCCAGTGAGCACTCACTGTTGTGTTTAACTTCAACACAAGCCTCTTCCTACTGTCCCAGATTATGCCTCAGAGAGCAGTTGATTGAAACAGCTCTCTACCAGAACAAGGACCTCATCATCCTCTTGCTGAGATAAGCCCTCAAGCAGAGGGGAATTAACTGCAGGATAATGCTGTAATGCTCTAACCACAAAAGTAAAAGGCGTATTATGTCATCTGGTCTCACTTTAAATGAAGAGCAGAAATTAAGATTTGATCTGAGTCCGCTGACTGGATTAGGCTGTGCCAGCCAGGCAGGCAGAGTAATGTCTGATGTATATACCTCAAATATGTTTGAAACCTAAGTTAAAGAGTCACATGATAATGCTTTGGCAGCGCCAGGGTATGAACAGTTGCAAATACTTATAGATGGAAGAAATTTAACTAATAGAAACCTCAGTCCTTATAATAATCAATCTCTACAGAGTGAAGTGACAGCCAAGGAGACCCTTTCAGGCTATATATTTTAGACTTCACAAACTCGACAGGCACTCAGATACCTGAATCTATTTTGTATATCAATAATAAAATCCAAAAATCAGCTTCTGGCCTAATGCATGGTCTCACCACCTTAAAGGATAGTTGTTGTATGACAGATATCCTCTGACACATGGTTTCAGGGAGGGTGGGGGTAAGGAGAGATCTTGGAGACCTTGTTGGTACAGTCCATCCTCAGGAGTACTGACTGCCCAGCTCCTGTCTGCCTTGGTTTTTTGCCCCTTCACAGCCAGTACTTGAAGTTGCAGTGACTGACAGTAATCCCACCATTTGGAGTTGGGGTTGTGTGCGAGCAGTTTGTTTACTAAACCTCCAGTTCTGGTTTACTTTCTGCTGCCAGGAGTTTGGGGCCTATTTTCCACCAGCATTCATTAAGTTATTCTACAGTGTGCCAAGTTTCCATCAGCCCAGCAAAAATTTTCTCAGTTCCAAACCCTGTTTTCCTGATGGCAGTGCTCTATGCAGTAGGTTTTCTGAGCTGAGAAATCTATTTATTAAGTTAAATTTTCCTAAGAAGTTGTTGGGAGCATACACACTTTAAAAAGGGAGAAGATTAGTGGCCATAGGGACTAGTGATTTCTAAAATCAAAACAATGTGGTGGGAAATTGTCAAACTTAAAAACAGAGCCACAAAAACCCCAAACTGTAGACAGATATAGAACTCTGGACAGAGAGACTCAAGGCTGCAGGTCCTACAAATCAAAATCCTAATCTGAACACTGTGATCCCGAAATTGCTTTGCTTTTCATGAAAATCAGTAATCCAAACATCTTTGGGTCTTACTCAAAGATGAAACAGAAATCGGTGGCAATGACTGTAGCAAATAAAAATCTTTCCTGTCTAAAGCTAGGAGAATTTATTTTGGCAAACTTCAATCCTTCTCAGCACATTCTGTGAGTATGCAGCTATCCAACTCCTAGCACAATTAAACGAGTCTTTGATTTCTGTCCACTGAAGTAAACAGAGGTAAAGCCATCAATTCAGCTGAGTTCTCACATTGCAAGGATGTGACTGTAATGACTATCTGCCTTACTAATACCTGGTTGTTTCATTTGTGAAGGGAAAACTGCTCAGATGCGGTTCAGTGGGACAACCTAATTGTTCTAAATAAAATAGAATTTCATGATTGTTTTTGCTAAACAGAGGAGATCTAGAAATCTGCATCCTGCTTTGAATTACACAGCACACTTAAAAGACAGATCCATGGTTTTGCAAAGGGAGTTGGAATTTCTTTATCAAATAGGAAGAGCTAATATTTGAAATGGTCTCAACAACAGAGTAATGAGAAATAGTAATTGTGACAATGATTTTTAAAAACCCTACAAAAGGGATTAAGGAACTGTAGACTAGCAAATCTTACATTCATATTAGGAAAACTGGTAGAAGTATTTATAAAATATTCCATCATCAATCAAAAAAGTGATTACTCCACTGAGCACATTCTGTACACTGCTCTTATTAACAAAGGAGCAACACTTAAGGTAAGAGGTTTACTAGAATTATTGCTTCAGTTGTGTCAACAGATTTATCAGATCTGTGACGAGGCCACCCCATATGGATGCGTTTTCATGAAGTCTGCATAGGTGAGGAAACTATAATATTTCAATGTTAACTTTATGCTATGAGAATCAGACTTGAAAGCTTATACTAAATAGCCTCTATTCTACTACCTGCCTAGCCAAGACTGAATATCAAAGAGTAATCATGCTAGATGAAACTTTCTTTTGTATCAGTTCAGTGATATCCTCTTACTCTCTGGGACAGGCTATTACCTTTAATGTGCTGTGGACAAAAATCTCAACCCAGTGTTTCATCCAAGCTGTTTGACTGAGTGCCCACAGTGGGCTCAACTTTTCCTAGCACTCCATGAGACCACCACCACTATGGAAGACCTATTTTGTGAACCATGGAATTTCATGCCCCAACCAGTAAAGCACTGCATGCAGCAACATCTGAGTCAGCTGAAATCAGTAACGGTAGTTGGTGTCTCTTCACCAAGCACTTCATGAGTGGTGTTGAAGAAGCTGATCCTCTGAGTTCACACAAGAAACTTCGTAAAGATTTTGGAAAATATTTGTTATCTTGTAAAGTCATCTATGGCCCATTAAAAAGAAAAAAAAATGACTGGCTGAAAACAATACTCCCTCTGACTTAATTTATATTCTCATGATAAGGAAGATGTAGTAACAGTGTACTATAATCTGAGCAGTGTTTTATATCCAATGGACTTTACTTAGGTCTTCCACATATGAGAGAAAATTATCCTATCCAAAATTGTAAAGTCCATGTGAATTGGATGGGAGCAGCTAATATTACTGTATAGTGAATGTATCCACTGTCTTATAACTTTACAATATTTCTTTACAGAGATAGCAATGTTTCAACTGAATGTATCATAAGAAACAAAATGCATTCCCAACTAGGTAGGAAAATACTTTATGATCCTAGAAAAGAAACCTAATTCATCAAAACTCCTCCTTTGTAGCATCTTATTAAACATAAAGCTGTTTACAAAGTACTCAACCATGCATATTATACAAAGGCATGGTGATTTAGAAGAGTGAAGAATGCTTAGCTAAGGCAGTAACTCTCATTTGGAAAAAGTAATGGGGAATTCAGATGAGGATTTTTCAAATACTTTTCCTGCAGATGGGCCACATCGTGAATACTATATAAGCTAGCACATATCCAAACCCCACATGAGTTACAGAAGGGCAACCAGAGAAAGGGTGGACTTGTATCAGGGGGCTGATAAACAGTTTAAACTGCAGCTGTTTAAACTGTGGCTCTGTCAATCCTCTACACTCCTCTGCTCCATTATAAAACGTCTGTTTCTGTTCAGACCAGATTCCCACTCTGTGTTCATAATCTAGTAGGTCTGACCAAGTTCAGCAGAATGATTCCAGTTTTTGCCCAGGGATCTTGACATAGTGGATTGGCCACCATGCAGCTTTCATGTTGGAGAGTTTCTCTAGTTTTAGGACAAAGAGACACAGAGAAAACAAGCCATGAGACAGTCAATGGTCTGCACACACATCTTAAGATTACTGTTAGGTGTGCCAGCAGCTGCAAACACAAATTCATTAAACTGCACAAATTCATTAAGTCTGCCTCTTTGTCTATCCTCTCCATTCTGCTTCAGCCTGAAGTCCTGTCTCCCGCCTATCTATTTTAAAAAATTCTGTGTTTATCTTCCTTTGTGGACCAGGGTGACTTTCCCAGAGGGTGGTGCTTTCCCAGGCTTGTTTACCTGTATGATGAATGTGCATTTAAACTCTTATTCCAGTCATGTCAATATAATACATAGAACAGCATTGGAAAGAGAACCCTTTTCTTTCTGGGGTGTGGGGGGACAAAGTACTGGGTTTGGGGGCTTTATGCACTTGCTGATGCACTAACACCTAAGATGTCTCAGTGTTATAGTTTCTGAAGTTTCCAGATTTCCAAGGGCTCCCATCTGAAACAAAGTATCACTATTTAATATAGATTTCATAGAAACACTGAAAGGCTGAGGAGTATTGGATGAGAGTTCCTGTCTCAGTACCCATTACTATCTGCTCTTTTGTGAGGAAGCAAGGGATGCAGCCAGGGGACTAAATCCACAGGTGTATGAAGATTTAAAACACAGCAGAAATCTGAAGAAGTAAAAATATTAAGATATAATATTACAGGAAACATACATTTTGGGGAAAAATATAACACTGTATTTTCTTCCACTGATTCTCTTAGAGCTATTCAGTCAGAAGAAGTTCTATCTGAGATGTGAAATGGATGTCCAAATTTTGCCAGTGTCTCAGAGAGAAGTACAGTTTGTCGTAACTTCCAGGGTTGTCTCAAGTAAACTATGTAAATTCATTAGGTGATGCTCTTTTTAGCTTAAAAACTTCCAAAGCATTTACCTTTAGTTTCCCATGTGTATTCAGAAGTGGAAAAATGGATGCTTATCTCTTACCTACTCCTCTCATTTAATGGGTTAGTTGGATTGGTACTTGAACTCAGTTAAAAGTCCCTAGAGAAGACTCAAATGTTAATTGTGGCCAGGACTACAACTAACTACATCTGATGCTATGGTAGCATTGAGTGCATAATTGTTTAGTTGCTGGAATATGCACCCAGGAAGTGAGACAACTGAAATTTAGCTCTTAATTACCCCAAGGGAGTAAATGTGCATCTCCACCACACCAGTGGCAAGGTACTGCGCAACAAGATAACTCAGAGATCATATCCCCTGGGATGTGCTGGCAAGAGTGCTAAGACTAGAAGAAGAGCAGGTTGGAGGTGTCCTGGCTGCAGCCCATGTTGAAACTGCTTCCTGTTTGGAGGGGCTGGGCTGGGCTTCTAGCCCTGATTTCCAATGCCACTTTTACTCACTAGACAGTGATAGTTTAATATAAAAAAATCTACACATTTCAAGATTCAGCTGCACTATACCTTTTCTGACCTGACCACTGTTTTAGCATCTGACACAATAATTTTTCATCTGTTCTTGGTATTATAGAAACAAGGAGATGAAATGGAAAAAGGCCTAAGTTACGTCCACTGAATTTAGTGGTAGAGCTCCAATTCCAGTGATGAGATCAGCAACCAAACTGAAATTATGAACTCAGATCCACAACATAAGTTAATGGCAAAAGTGAGATTAGAAGAGAGGAACTGTTGGCGGGATTTACACACAGGAAAATGAGTCATACTTCTGACACATAACTCTGCTTACACAAAGCTGTGATCAATAAAAATAACACAGAACAACTGGGACCATTACAGTCATATTGCTAAAGCATCTGAAAAATACTTCCTGAATTTGGTACTGGCCACACACTTGAAACACAGGCAGGATGCTTTGCAAAGTGCCAAAGGCTCAATTAATCCTGAAATGCCAATATCATCAGAAACCCATTTCTTTTGTTTTACCTATCATGTCAGACTGCAGCCATAATCTCCCACTAACATAAGGTCTGTATGACATTTAGACTTCTCCTTACATAGGGAGCAGCATGATTCTAATGTTTTGTACTGTGTCACAGGCACCTTCTGTGCTATGTAAATGGCAAAAAATTAGATGGAATCCTCTTATCTGCTTTTATATTTTCTATTTAATATAAATATGAACAATCCTAAACTCAGTATTAGCAATGACTTTCATAGAGAATGCTTTTCAGACCTGATTTGAGCACAAAAAATGTTTGGTGAGGGCATACAAATCCAAGGTTCTGGACTCCAGAACCTGCTGCAGCAGCATCCTCTATGAAAATCTGATGTACTTGAAGGAGGACACTCACAATGCAAGCATCCTTGATCACAGGACAGGGGGAAAATAAGACTTTGATACTACAGATGAAAATGTTTTGTGTGTGCATGTCTTTGAGGGTCCTTGAAGGTCCAGGGAAGCATAAGTCTACTTGCAAAATCATGGCTTCTGTGTTGATGAAGGACTCCATGAAACAAGCATATATCTGCAGTTATAATGAAGCTGCAGCATTAATGCTGGAACTGACCTGTGAACATCTCAGTCATCAGCACCATGGATGGAAAGTGGGGAAGTAGGGGTGGATGCACAAATCCTCATACAGATAATCTAAATCTTGTTATTTACTATAAAACAGATGAGTTAAACCCCAGGATATCTCTTTTCCATATGAGTGACTAACCACTAGATTCTAAAGCCAGGTTTGCATGGCTCACTGACTTGTGAAATTGCACATTCACCTCCAGCAGAAGGTCCTTATCCTCTGCCACTGTGTGACTTGTGGAGTTCACATTTCCCTGAGAGTGAGGTGGCCAATATACATATGAATTCTTTCAGGGTTAGAAGCAAAATTAATTACGTGCTTCCTCTGCAACTGCTATAATCCCAGGCTGTTACGTAAAAAGGTCCTTGTCCAGTCAACAACTTTCAGAAGAAAAGCTAAACCCTGCTCAATTACTTAAGGGAATGGTTCCAAGTTTCCACTGCAGGAGGAAGAGAAGCAAGTTACAGAATTTAAATAGACAGAAACACTTTTTGGCAGACATGCATTGAGCACCTCACATTCTATCAGCTTAATATATGTATGTGCCTTCTCTAGTGACCCTGAGCAGGTCCCTACACAGTATAAGGATTTGGGGTTCCATGAGAAGTGTCTGTTTCACCAGGCCTGCCAGGAGAAATTAACTGAAACTTTTGGATTTCACTCTAAACTTTGGACTCAAAATAGTTAAGTCCTGTGGTGCCTCATTTATAAATAAGTACCTACTTTCTTCAACTGAGTGCTATACTCTTTTAGTGTATATCAAGCTCAGTGCTTGAAACACTGGCATTGCAGAGAATCAAGAAAGGGATAGGATTTAATTCATGGCAATTAACATGAGGTAGTTTGCCACATTTTTATTTTGTGAGAGATAGGGAGGGAGAAGATAAATCCAGACAACATGAACTGTGACTGCCATTTTCCATGTAATTTCCTCTAATGCAGAGGTCAATTCAAGGAAGCAGAATGTACCATACACTCATTGACTTGTAGGTACAAAGTCATAGCTGGGACATGTTTGTGAACAGCATATATTAAAACCAGGTAGATTTAAATAATACTGAATAAATAGTAAATTGTTTTTTGAATCAGAAAGCCAGAATCAACAATTTTCTGCTCTTTCAGCTGACTCTTAGAGGGTCACTAGTCAGAATAGAAAAAACAATTAGAAAATCATGTGTTCCAAGTGATTTTGCTCTATAGACTTGGAAAATATATTGTCTCAACAACCTTTCTTCCCATTAAATTCATACTGTTGTTTGATGGTATAGTAAATCCAGATTACGGATTTTAGTACCTTGCTCTAAAAATATCTTGGCTACAGAATAAAAACCCCTTTAACATAGCCTGAACTCAATCCACTGCAAATTTGTTAAAAATAAAACAAAATAACACCTGGGGTTCTTGTTATGGTATCAGGTTTTATGCAAAATCAGGTATTGTCTGTCACCCCACTCTTAACTTTGTGCCACATCAGGTAGCATTTTGCAGCTGTCAGAAACTCAGCATAGAAGCATAAAGTCAACATTGTTTGTTTGATGTGTGCTCTCGGTAATTCAGCATAGATGTGATTATTTGCCCATACCTAATCCATATCCTGTTTGTACTGCTGGGTCATCTGGTAGAGCAGAGGCTCTGTAAGAGCTACCATGAAAGCAAACTCTTATTTATCCAGCAAGGGAATGAAAAGGAAATACAACTGAGTGTAAACAAAAATTAATTATAAAACCTACAGAAGCTTAAGGATGCCAGCAATCTTTGATGAAAATGTGTGCACTCAGGGATATTGCACTTAATATACACCTGGTGCACACACTCACAGCCACTGCCTATAGGCAGAGAAGGTCCAATGAATTGATCTTGCCATGTGAGGATATCCTGACTCCTTGACACAGCATGTCTGGCACTGGACCAACCACATGCTCACTCTGAAGAGCTTCTCAGAAAAGCCTTTGCCCACAGGAGTTTCCACTTGGAGAGCATCACGTGAAATACCTGCATGATTTGCCGTTCACATCTGTGTCTGTGTAGAAGTGCTATTTCAGTAACTGCAACTTGTAAGAACAATACCCTCTTCCTCTCTTTGAAAAAGGTGGATAAAGGCCCGGGGGGGGAAGGGGGGGGTGCGTGTATCACATTTTCATAGTTATCAATCTCTTAATAGTGACTGTGCACTGGTAGAATGAATGTGTTTTTTTCCTTGTTCTATGTAGCTGGCTTTTTTCAAATGCTTTGGAGTATTGGTCCATTTGTTCAGAAAATCCCTTTGTTTTATCATCAGGCTTCCCACAGTTGTAGGACAGTATCTCATCTCCTTCAACTTTTTCCTTCTCTTTCTCTCCCAAACACATTCTAGGATGTTTCTTCTGATTAGGGAAGTCAACGCATCACTCCAGTGCTCTGGTGTAGTTTCTAATGTGCACAACTTGTAAAGTGCCTTAGGCTGGTACACTACTGCATCTGTTGCCTTCTAGATGAAGCAAATCAAAGTGAGACAAACTTCAGTGCCTTGCTGCTGTGGCTTCTGATCACTCCTATATTCACAGGGAAAAAACAACCAAACAAAAACAAAAAAAACCCCTCTACTAAAAGTTGCTTGTTAGTAAACTGAGCAGAAAATATATATTGAAGGCAATAGTGAAGCCAGTAAAAGTAAGCCAACAGAAAAAAAAAACAAACAGATTTTTTCCCAGTGTCCTGTATCCATTTGAGGTTAGTGGTTAAATACATAAGATTTATATCAGAGTTTTCACTTAATGAAAGTATTTGTGTGGATGATTTCTGTTTACTTATTCATAGTAAAAATTTTTCAAGATGCAATTTTCAAGAAAGCAGCAAACTATCTTATTAACACTATTATCAAAAGTTAATTAAATTAGGGATGTTGATTGTGATACAACTTAATTGTAATTCTTGAATTCTTGTGTTTTTTCTAGGCTGGAAGAGGAACGCATTACTGGAGAAGGAGATACATCTACTGTTCCAAGAGCACAAATTCAGTCTATGACCTGATTATCCCATACATGTAGAAAATAACCAACTATTACCACCCCATGGTAGATGTGACAATATCCAGGAAATACGATACTGGAGAAATCTTATGGTTCTACCCTAAAACATTTATTATGGTGTCATTAGAGGAGGCCAGACTGAACACAGGAGAGGAAAAACGAGGAGTCACGTAGACATCTCTTCTAGATTCATAGTAATTGCTCACAGATACCAATGTCTGAGGTGTTTAACCCTGATCATCAGATGGAGTATCTGCCTCCACACTCCTATCAGCACCACAGTGCTTCCTCCCTTGTGCTTCCCAGGGAGTCAGGCTGTTAACCTGGAGACCTGTTTAAACTATTCCTGTTAAAGCCCTTCATTGCCCATACTGCCCTCAATCAGATTCTTTCCTTTGTATACTTCCCAGGTTCTTTCCTTGTCACAACTCCAGAGGCTGTTCACCTCTGCTTTACCTTCTCTCTACAGAAAAAAATGCCAAGAGACAATTTGTTTTC